>JAHRHZ010000111.1:15127525-15179880 GCA_024137785.1 Ginglymostoma cirratum | reverse complement strand
TGATGCTGCTTGGCCTGCTGTGTTCATCCTGCTCCACACCTTGTTATCTCAGATTCTCCAGCATCGGCAGTTCCTACTATCTCTGTAACAAGATTAGAAATCCTACTTTTTTGCAAAGTTAGCTGTGTTACAATAAATGGAACTAATTTTCTGTTACAAATTTTCTGTTATGAATTGCTTTTGTCCTGAGTAGCAGTCAGCCAGGCACATTGATCATTTTGGTGGTCTCACTGAGATGTTATACATTTGGTCATGGCTTGTGGAGCAGTGAGGCACTCTTCAGTCATGAGATATTGCTAATTAGAATTGTCAAACTAATCTGAGAAGACTTCAATTTCTTCAAAAATAACACTGTGATTAATGGATGATTGACATGAGTGGCTACTATTAAGGTTTGTGTAGGAGAAAGGAAATGTTGAAGGGAATTATTTTGTCATCAACATGTATAGGACAAATTTATAAGCACGTTGAGTGAACTGACAGATTTAATTACTTTTAGGGTCAGAAGCAGGTAACTACAAAGTGTTTATTTTCAGTGAAACAAGGATTTACTTGTCGGTGTCAAAGTAATATTGATTATATGCTTAAAACGGTGCTGAAGTTCTATTTTTCATTTGAAACAACACAATGACAATTGGCGTGTGTTTTACTGAAGTGAACATATTTAGGAACATAATTCTACCAGGCTGTTATCTTACTACTCAGTATATTCAGGAAGTTTCAATATGTTTTAACCTGGTATGCCTGTCCAATAATGCACAGATGAGAAATCCAGAGGATTGCCTGAATGTGAGGGTCCAGATAATGCATATTTAAATCCTACAAAGCAGTTTGAGACGTTGAATTTGGTTTAAAAATGAATTTTGAAATGAAAAGTTAATATGAGTAAACATGATCTCGACGCTGTCAGAATGTCGTGAAAATCCAACTAAGTTTAGTAATGCCCTTTAAGGAAATAATGCTGCTCTGCCCGCTGCGTAACCCCATTCTGGCTGCACTCTGATGCCTAAGCTCTACAGTGCTGTACATGCCCCTTATCTGTATAAAGCCAGAGTTAAATGGTTCAAAATATCCCCTATCACTTTCTCACCACAACTAAGAATGTGCAATAAATGCAACTATGCCACAGATGACCACAACTTGAAAATTAACAAAGTAGAAATCAAATGACAGTGAGAAGGAATAATGACTAAAACAAATTTAGAAAGAAAAATCAACTACAAATGATCTGATAATGCACAGTATATGTTGTTAAACTTTCATTACCACATTGCTGCTTTTACTTACTTTCTCCTTTTTGTTTTTACCTTTTACAGTCAAGCACTTCCTCTTGTACACCTGATAACCTCATTACTCAACCATTAACCTCCACAACTGAGAATGGAGATTCTATCCCAGCTGATATGCGACGTATTTGCAGTTCATCTTTGTTAAATAAATCTTTATTCTGTTTTCCTATCAACGCAAATTCAGAAAAGAAATCTTTGAGTTTACCCAGGTCCACTTGCTTCACTTCCTCAGAGACATCATTCATATCTTCGAACTCTTTGCCCTCAGCCCTCAATACTAGCTCCCTTTCTCCATTCAGATCTTCCTTTATGAAGTCTAAAACAGCTTCACCTTCCTATCCCCCATCCCCATTACACTTTCTGAGCTGTAGTGATTTGCAGTCTTCTCCAACCTGGTCCTCCTCATCTTTGCCTTCTTCACGGTCCACCATATGCTCTTCAACTCATGTGCAGTCGTCACTTCATTCTTCAAACCAGAATATACATTCTTCCACTGCCCAGGGAATTTCATGCCATTCGCCTAGAATTCATAGCTGTTCCAGTCAAACTTCAACACGCAAGACTACAGCAAAATCCACTGTATTACCTTCTCCTCCAACTCAGTTGTCATTATTGACTTCAATTCTAAGGTCTGGAAAGCAGCCCTCTGTGTCATCCAACTCCTCAGAACAATCAAAACCAGTTTCTTCGACAATATCCCTGAGCACCATTGGTTCACAATCGCCTGATAAATCTCCAGCTTCGACTACTGTACAAGAATCATCTTCCTGTCAAAAAACCAAAACCGTTTCCCCCACACCACTGAAGTCTCTGCCATATTCTTCTGGAATACTTGCAGGGTTTTCTTCAGTCTCAACAAGATCCTTCATCACTCCTTTGTCCCCAGAGCCTGGAAGAAAGACTCTTCATTGCTCATTTACATCTTTATCTGAAAAACCTGGAAACATTTCCACAGATTCAGCGGAAACTTCACCCTGTGTCTCGTCCGTAAAACATTGTACTAATTACTCGAGGCTAAGCAACTCTGCACCCACAATGATATTATCTCATGCTACAAAGCCCCGTACATTACCCCTTTGTCCCTCCCAAAGACATGGTTTACTTTCTTCCAGCACAGTACAATTTTCTTCACATCGTTCCTCACCAATCAGTTCATTCTCCGCAGCGCAAGAGTTGGAACCTCTTTTATCAGATTTCATTTTACCCTCTGAAAGATCCAGTCAAATTTCCCCCTTGCCTCCTTATTCAAGCTTGAATTACTGTCCTGGAAAGCTTGATACTGTGTCTCTTCCTCCAAAAGTTTCTTCCTTTTCTCCTTCTGCAAGACCCTACAATATTTCTTCCATATCAGAACAGTCTGTTCCATCTTCCACAACCTCCATGTCTTCATCACCTGCTCCAGTTAACTCTTCACCACAGTCTGGTTCCTTCACTCCTCCTCCATTGAATATTAGTTCTCTTTTGTCTACGCCAAGGTCAACCACTGTGTCTTCTGCCCAAAATCAAATAGTCCCTCACTCTTCATCATTAGGACTGAGCTCCCATTCCCCTATTCCAATTTATTCTTTCTCACTAAGACTGGCTAGCCCAGAACAGCTATCTTTTCACCTTTCTCCTCTGTCTAGATCCAATGCTAATGTTATCAATCCAACTCATCCTACAGCACATTTCTCTAAGCCAGGGCTTGAAATAACAACATCATCTGGTTCACTCCAATCCCTTCCTCCATCATCACATTTCTCAAGGTCTGGTACACAGTCTCCAGCACAGTCTTTACCCTGTTCTACCGAGACTAAGACAAAGAAACCACAAAAGGTATTTTATATATCCTTCTTTTGCATGTTCTAGATAATGATGAATACTCTTCACTTGGAATGACCATTTGATACTTTGTCCTTAATAATTGAAGTAACCTGCATGAAATAATTGATGTTCTTTAAATCTATTTATATGACTAATCTTACTCTTCTACTACTACTGAGAAAAATTTAGCATTGCAAATCATTTCTGATTTTACTAGAATTGCTATCTGGGTCTTGAGACGTCTTGATCAATTCTTTATTGTATTATATGCAGATTTCTGAGGCTCAGAAACTGCTTAATGGCAATCCGTTATAAAATATGCATTTCAGCCTTTTTTGCATAACTCCAAGACTTTAGGTGAGGTACTGAAAATTGCTTTGAAAATCTGTTGAAATTATTTGTCATGATTTTTAGTTTTCAGCAATTTAAATGCACCACCATAGACGCATTCTAGTTTATTCTCTTGCTTTGGAGTGTTTAGCTTTATAAAAGAATTGTTGAAGAATTCAGATAGTGCAGGACATTAATTCGCAATGTGTTAAATGATGAAATGATTTCTTATATTTACATCTGTACATACTTTTTCACAGCAAGTTGTCAGTCCTAATCAGGTAGTCTTCCTGCACAGAGGTAACTCTGTTTAGTGCAAATTGGAGATCTCCCAGGAGCAGGTATTTTTTAAAACAAATCCTATCAAATAGTGTATGATCTGGTAGGGAGATTACTAAGATGTACAGGAAAAACAATGTACTTGTGGACTTTTTACAAAGAAGTCTTTTTAATAATTGAAAAAATTAAGCTGTAATAAACAGCTTTGTTGTAGTTCCATTCTGTCAAGATTTCATACCTAAGGTGGTTAAATTGAACAGCATATGCTAAAACCTGCTTTTCTTAACAATATATATAGTTCATACAATTGTGGACAATGTAATTGCATTAAACTTTTAATAAGGGATTTTTCTGAAATAAAAAGTTCTTCAAAGTAAGGATGTTGTGTTTGAGATTTCTGAGTAGACCTGCTTTTCCTGTCAACCCTGAAACTCTGCTTCAGTTTATGGGAAAATTCAACTGTTTTTAATAAATACACCACAAAATAAATCTACAGAGCAACTTTATTTATTGTATCAATGTACATAGTCAGAAAACTTTAGGAAACTACCATTTTAACCATTAAAATTTGGCATTTCAAATTGAAATCAATGTTGATGACCATTAAGATGAATTTCTTGCCGGATTACAAAACTTAGCTGTTACCACAAGTAGAACACTTTTGATTTAAATTCTCTTCAAATTATAATCTTCGTATGTTGTCTCTATTTGGTAATAAATCTATTTTTGCTGCTAATTTTACTGCATTGCTCACTTTCACTGCTTGTTCAGTTTTTGATTATTTCCCTCGCTTCTTCTGCAGTACAAGATCAAGTCAAGTTATAAGGCTTTTGCAGCAATACCAACAAACACACTGCTTTTGGAGCAGAAGGTCAGTGTCAGCCATAGGAAACTTTGCTTTAACAGTCCTGCTTTCCTCTTTATACAAGTGAACAAGCTATAGAGATTTACATTTCAGTATTAAATGGATTAAAGTATGATGTTGCTGATAACTGGGGAGGATTGGGTTGCAGGTAAAAGATCTTAAATCATCTCCATATTTAACAATATTTCATATATTGCTATCTGTTGAATGCTTGCTTGAGGTTAATACCATTCCACTGCTTTGTTTTGCAGTATGCTGTATTTTGCAATGGGTTCTTTGTCATGATATAATCCCGAAGCATAGTACCTGCAGTAAATGACTTGCCAAAGTCAATGTAAATTCTTGCCTTGAAGAATCCTAATCTGCAATCTGAGTTATGAATGTCTTCATTCAGATACTGCTGACCTGAACTTCTGGTGTTGAATCTTAAATGGCTCAGAATCATGGATGTGAATCTTTTCTTAAAAAAAAAAGTGGAAGCTGTATACAGTCTTGCCTCTACATTGGGTGACAGCTGTAATGAAGACACATATGTAAACTGAAAATGCAGTGGTACAAGATTGTCACACTTTTAAAGTTTCAGCTTTATTCACCATTCAATCACGTTGATTTCAGCAAAGCAAAATCTCAAGCGTAGCTTGCAACACTAGTGTGCTTAGCAATTACTGATGTGAATGCTGAATGCAGGAGTTTATTTTCTGGAAGAGTTGTGGATGAAAAAATCATTTGGAAATTGTTGGGCTTTAAGCCTTGGCTCAGTAGTAGCACTCTCACCTTTGAGTCAGAATGTTATGGTTTAAAGCTCCAGTTCAAAAACTTGAATGCAGACTCAAGGCTGACACTTCAGAGCAGTGCTGAGAAAGTACTGCACTGTCGGAGGTGTTGATATTCGGAGTAAAAGTCTGCTTGTTCTCTCAACTGAAAATAAATGATCCGATGGCAATAGTGTGAGAAGAAAATGAGAGCTTTTCTATGTTGTTTCCAATAATGGTCCCTCGACAAATGTCTAAAAATAGATTCCTGATTGACTGTGACCTGACCCAGTACTGTTTGAGGGAGCTTACTGTACATTAATTTGCTCTTGTGTACAACACCATGACAGTCACTGTACTTCAAAAGTACTTAATTAGCTGCATGCATTAGACAAACGTGGGTTGTGAGAAGGCATCTCCTTACTTAATTTGGTTCAATTTCTGGAATGTTTAAAGCTGCTATATGCTTAGATCAAACCACATGCTCCTTTAATACTGAAGAATATCTTCCCTAATGCAATAAAAATGCTATTACCACCATTCTTGGAAAAAAGAACTTTTTTTCTATGAAAAACAAACAAGCTGCCTACTAACCTAACTTGGGGCAGCTACAACAATACACAGAAGGTTTGAGACATTTGCAGCCAAAGCAACCTGCTTGATTGATATCTCTTTCTACACATCTTCTATGTGCAGCTGCAATGTGAGCTATCAATATTGCTTAGCATGAAATCACCAACATCCCTTCAGCAGCTCTTCCCAAATCTGTAATGTCCACCACTTAAAAGGACAAGACCACAGGTTCATGGGCATATCACATCCACCATCTCATTGAAAAGTAGGTTTCTGTATGGCATAAAGGAACAGCAGGATTTAGAGATGCAGAAATGCCGATCACAATATATCTTGATTCAGGTTATGAAGGCCATTAAAGAAAAACCAGCAATGGATCTAATTGATTCATTTCTAATGATACCATTAAAATGCAGAAAAGTTATGTTAAATCTATTTAAACTTGTGGTAAGATTCAGTGAGCTATAAATTGCTCTGATGACCATCTTATAAAAAAAAAAGTAGAGACACTGGAAAAGGTTCATGAAGATTCCCAAGGATATCTGAACTGAGAAGGTATTTCTGTCAGGAAAAATTGAGCAGACAGGGCTCTTTCCTCCATTCCAAAAAAATCCTTTGCAGGAAAGTAGATTTCTTTACAGTTTCTGCTTGACTCAACGTAACTCCACTGGAAGTGTAACAAATCAATGACAAAAAAACAAAACAATATTGTTATTCTAGGACAATACTAATTGCTGGAACTTTTGGATGAACTTGTAAGGAGTGGACCATCCTCCTGCCCATTGGGACCCTCTGTTTTGGGAATCTTAGCTGCATGCCTCCGAAGCAACCTGCATAATGTATGATTGGAAAGGTTTGGAGGGATAAGGGCCAGGAGCAGGCAGGTGGGACTAGTTTAGTTTGGGATTATGTTCGGCATTGACTGGTTGGATCGAAGGGTTTGTTTCTGTGCTGTATGACTCTATGACTCTGTAATCACTGTGCTATGGAGGGAGTGCATGTTGATGGCGTTAGATAAGGTGACAATCAAGCTAGCTGTTTTTTCTTGGGGGATTTCAAGTTTCTTGCATGATGGTTGGAGTTGCAGTCAAGCATCATACTCCTGATTTAAGGAGAGGTTTTGACATTGTGGTAATAATGTTGGAATAGCACTCGAAGTATTTAAGATGGATGTCCAGAAGGCATTTACTGTGATTCTACATATGAGACTGTTATTAAAAATAAGAGGTCAGAAATTTGGAAACAGTACTTTGATTTGAGCTAGGAAGCAGAGAATAGACATAACAGATATGCGATCAGATTGGGAGGATGTAACTAGCATTATCTTCTGGTGATTGAAATCTGATGAGTTAAAGCCTTAAATTATCTCTATTTATAAATAGATAATGGAATATACATCATCAGGTTAGGCAGTGCAATGGGTTATACATGCGGGTTTGGAAGTTGATAAAGAGAGTCGGCAAAATTGTAACAGTGAGAAAGAATAATCAACCACTCTACTATTAAAAAACCTAAATTGGAATGTTTTCTGAATGATGAGAACAGCAGAGTACAAAAATCAGTGTGGGAGCTATGCCACATCTGTGCACAGGCCTGGTTAGAATCCATTTAGAGTTCCAGGTACAGTAATGGGCACTGAAATAGACAAACTGCATCTCTGAGAGCATCTTATCCTTGAGAACCACCTTTTCTTTCCTCGACTCTTCCCACATGTATTTGACTTTAACCATAAACTCCATTACCTGGCTACCTGATCCAACCCTTCTCCCTGACCATTGACTGAGGCTGAGCTATTCCATTCATAATGCTATAATGTTATGCTTTCCCTAGCCTCTGGTCCCATTTCCCTTAAATCTCTTATTTCCACTGTTGTTAAATTTCCCATACCTCGGTCCGTCTACTGGTGAAACCCTGATCCATGTATTTACATTTAGATCCATCTGTTCCAATGTTATCAAAGGTGAGGATTACGCAGAAAAACTTGACTTCATCCACGCCTTTGCAATCCTTATCTTTTTGTTTACTTCCCTGGGGTTAGACCCTTCCTCATCGATCTGAACTCCTCTGGAACTGTGAACTTTCAAAAGCTTTACATGCCTGCAACCCTGGGCTCTTGTACATTCCTGATTTCCTTTAGATCACCATTAAGGCTTTTTATTGTCTAGGTTCCAAACTCATGATTTTGCACCTTAAATATCTCTATTTTCTTACCTGCCTCTCATTCAAGATGCTCTTTAAAATTTGAGATTTTTTCTGATAATCCTCCGTGAAGTCCTTTGGGATGTTTGACTATGTAAAGGTTATTATATAGATCTAAGTTTTTGTTGTTGAAATATGTGGAAGTCTCTTGCATGCTGTGAAAATATTGGCTGCCACTAGGTAATTACCTGGGATAACACAATGTGGAGCTGGAGGAATATGGCAGGCCAGGCAGCATTAGAGGAGCAGGAAATTTGTCGTTTCGGGTCAGGACCCTTCTTCAGAAATGGCCATTCTGAAGAAGGCTCCTGACACGAAATGTCAGCTTTCCTGCTCCTCTGATGCTGCCTGACCTGCTGTGTTCCTCCAGCTCCACACTGTGTTATCTCTGACTCCAGCTTCAGCAGTTCTGACTGTCTCTGAGGTAATTACCTGATTTGACCAGCAGGGGTAGGCATAGCATATTGGATGAATGAAAATATTATATCATTCTTCTGCATGAGTTTTAAAGTGCTGTTTGGATTACCATCTATTTACTGCTTTTCCAATTTTAAAAATGAAAAGAACAATTTTCTGATATAGTTTATCTAAATGTATTTTTTTAAACAAGTTGACAACATTGACATATACTCAGTTGAAATCAAGCAGGAGGCCCATGTTAAAGAATTACCTGTCTTTTATTTTGAAAGTAGCCATGCGAGTGAAAGCAATTTGATATGCAAGCATTAATTAAAATTAGACATGAGATTGAAGTCAATGCCAAAGTGACCATTTTAATGCCGTAATAATTGTGAAATTTTTAGTTGGTTTAATCATTGACATTTATTGCTGCTAATACCACAGCCATCTGTGCAGTCCATTTAGTTGTAAAATTATACAGTCATAGAAACCTAGAGCACAGAAAGGAGGCTGTTTGGTCTATCATTCTTTGATTGGCTCTTTGAAATATAAATTGTGCTTAGTTACATCTCTGTGAAACAGAAATCATGCTTTGCGCTGCATCCCTGTTTTTTCTCCTATAACCACTTAAGCTGCCGAATATTTGCATGTGAAAACCTGAACTCCTCGATTCAAGACCCTGATCAACTCCCTTTTAAAATTACTATGGGATCCACTTCCACAATCTTTTTCTGGTAGCTGGTTCCAGATCATGACAACTCAGTGAAAAAATTATCATTTCCACTCTGAATCTTGCTAATGATTTTGAATCCATAACTACTAGCTAATTACTTGCCAAAGGGAATTATTTTCTCTACCTGCTCTATCAAAACCTCTCCTCTTGAAAACAATCTTGAGTCAACTCTTAAATGTTCTCTATTCTACTTTCTTAGCGTTTTCTACTTTCCTCATAACCAAACTGCTTCATCCTGGTAAACATTCTTTCTTTTGCATTTTTAAAGCCCTTAAGCCTTTACTGAAATGTGGTGCCATAATATTTCATCTGAGGCTTCCTTAGGATTTATAAAATTCCCTACAGGAATAGGGTTATAAAAATAGCAAGCATACTGCTGTAAGGCACAATTCCTATCTGCAGTGATGATTGAAAAGTTAAAATTAATTTTAACATTCAGTCCTTTGAGCGATCTAGAATGTATTCCACCTGGATTAGATGATTTTCAAACATAAAATAATGCTAATCTACTTGGTGTCTTCAGTATACCATTAATGAATCATATTTACCATTATGAAAAGGTGTATCTATTTCCATAACTATTGATTTCCCAATGCTTCATTTATACTCTCCTTTTGCAGTGTACAGTTAAAAATCCTTGTGCTCAGGGATTTGATTCTTATTGCATTCCTTCAAGGTTCTGTCACCTTTCCAGTATTCAAAATTGAAAAACTGGTTCATGAATGCCACTGACTTGGAGGATTCCTGAAATGCTTGTGTCTTCCTCTGTCTCTGTTTCTTGTTACTTACCCCTCACCACCAATATTTGTGAGGTGACCATGACCTGAGGTCCAGGGGGCTGCTGGGAAGGTAAGTTAATCCTTTAAAAGCTTACCTTGTGGGATCAGCGGCCTCCATTTTTGCAGCAGCAGCAGCGGGAGCAGTGACAGCGAGCACCAGGGGGCTGCCGGGAAGGTAAGGTAATCCTTTAAAAACTTACCTCGTGAATACGTGGAGCGCACACTGAGCAGGAGCGAACACGGGACGACTGAGTAAGTGAGGTAATATATTTGGGCGGTTGCTTTACCCGAAACACTACTTAGGTAGTGCCTCCCACCCATCCTCCTCCTCTAACCAAAAAAAAGGTTCTGAGCACCGATTGGTAAGGTTACTAGTTTTTTTTTTCAATAGTCTGGGAATTCAGAACAGTGGGAATGGATGTTAGGGCAGTTGCATGCTCCTCCTGTAGAATGCGGGAGGTAAGGGTCACCACTAGTGTCCCCACTGACTTCATCTGCAGGAAGTGCACCCAACTCCAGCTCCTTGGAAACCACGTTAGGGAACTGGAGCTAGAGCTGGATGAACTTCGGATCATTCGAGAGGCTGAGGGGGTAATTGAGAGGAGTTACAGGGAGGTAGTCACACCTCAGGTACAGGAAAAAGGTAGATGGGTTACAGTCGGGATGGAAAGAGAACAGGCAGACAGTGCAGGGATCCCCTGTGGCCGTTCCCCTCAATAACAAGTATACTGTTTTGGATACTGTTTGTTGGGGGGGGACTTACCTGTTTGAGCCATGGGGTACAGGTGTCTGGCACAGGGTCTGTCCCCCTTCCTCAGAAGGGAAGTGGGGAGAGGAGGATAGCATTAGTCATTGGGGACTCCATAGTTAGGGGGACAGATAGGAGATTCTGTGGGAACGAGAGAGACTCGTGGTTGGTGGGTTGCCTCCCAGGTGCCAGGGTCCGTGATGTCTTGGATCGTGTTTTCGGGATCCTTAAGGGGGAGGGGGAGCAGCCCAAGTCGTGGTCCAAATAGGCACCAACGACATAGGTAGGAAAAGGGATGGGGATGTAAGGTAGAAATTCAAGGAGCTAGGGTGGAAGCTTAGAGCTAGAAGTAACAGAGTTGTTATCATTGGTTTGTTGCCTGTGCCACGTGCTAGCGAGGCGAGGAATAGGGAGAGAGAGCGGTTGAACACGTGGCTACAGGGATGGTGCAGGAGGGAGGGATTCAGATACCTGGATAGTTGGGGCTTATTCTGGGGTAGGTGGGACCTCTACAATCGTGATGGTCTACACCTGAACCAGAGGGGTACCAATATCCTGGGGGGAAAATTGGCTAATGCTCTTCGGGAGGCTTTAAATTAATTCAGCAGGGGGATGGGAACCTGAATTGTAGCTCTAGTGTACCGGAGGTTGAGAGTAGTGAGGTCATGAATAAGGTTTCGAGGTCGCGGGAGTGTACCGGCAGGGAGGAAGATGGTTTGAAGTGTGTCTACTTCAACGCCAGGAGCATCCGGAATAAGGTGGGTGAACTTGCAGCATGGGTTGGTACCTGGGACTTCGATGTTGTGGCCATTTCGGAGACATGGCTAGAGCAGGTACAGGAATGGTTGTTGCAGGTTCTGGGGTTTAGATGTTTCAGTAAGATCAGGGAAGGTGGTAAAAGAGGGGGAGGTGTGGCATTGTTAGTCAAGGACAGTATTACGGTGGCAGAAAGGACGTTTGATGAGGACTCGTCTACTGAGGTAGTATGGGCTGAGGTTAGAAACCGGCAAGGAGAGGTCACCCTGTTGGGAGTTTTCTATAGGCCTCCAAAGAGTTCCAGAGATGTAGAGGGAAGGATTGTAAAGATGATTCTGGATAGGAGCGAAAGTAACAGGGTAGTCGTTATGGGGAGTTTAACTTGCCAAATATTGACTGGATACACTATAGTTCGAGTACTTTAGATGGGTCAGTTTTTGTCCAATGTGTGCAGGAGGGTTTCCTGACACAGTATGTAGACAGGCCAACAAGAGGTGAGGCCACATTGGATTTGGTACTGGGTAATGAACCAGGCCAGGTGTTAGATTTGGAGGTAGGTGAGCACTTTGGTGATAGTGACCACAATTTGGTTACGTTTACTTTAGCGATGGAAAGGGATAGGTACGTACCGCAGAGCAAGAGTTATAGCTGGGGGAAAAGCAATTATGAGGTGATTAGGCAAGATTTAGGATGCATAGGATGGAGAAGGAAACTGCAGGGGCTGGGCACAATTGAAATGAGGAGCTTGTTCAAAGAACAGCTACTGCGTGTCCTTGATAAGTATGTACCTGTCAGGCAGGGAGGAAGTGGTCGTGTGAGGGAACCGTGGTTTACTAAAGAAGTTGAATCTCTTGTCAAGAGGAAGAAGGAGGCTTATGTAAAGATGAGGCGTGAGGCTCAGTTAGGGCGCTTGAGAGTTACAAGTTAGCCGGGAAGGACTTAAAGAGAGAGCTAAGAATAGCCAGGAGGGGACATGAGAAGTCTTTGGCAGGTAGGATCAAGGAAAACCCTAAAGCTTTCTATAGGTATGTCAGGAATAAAAGAATGACTAGAGTAAGATTAGGGCCAGTCAAGGACAGTAGTGGGAAGTTGTGCGTGGAGTCCGAAGAGATAGGCGCTAAATGAATATTTTTTGTCAATATTCACGCATGAAAAAGACAATGTTGTTGAGGAGAATACTGAGATACAGGCAATTAGACTACACGGGATTTAGGTTCATAAGGAGGAAGTGTTAGCAATTCTGGAAAGTGTGAAAATAGATAAGTCCCCTGGGCCAGATGGGATTTATCCTAGGATTCTCTGGGACGCTGGGGAGAAGATTGCAGAGCCTTTGGTTTTGATCTTTATGTCCTCATTGTCTACAAGAATAGTGCCAGAAGACTGGAGGATAGAAAATGTTGTTCAAGAAGGGGAGTAGAGACAACCCTGGTAATGATAGACCAGTGAGCCTTACTTCGGTTGTGGGTAAAGTATTGGAAAGGATTATAAGGGATAGGATTTATAACCATCTTGAAAGGAATAATTTGATTAGGGATAGTCAACACGGTTTTGTGAAGGGTAGGTCATGCCTCACAAACCTTATTGAGTTCTTTGAGAAGGTGACCAAACAGGTGGATGAGGGTAAAGCGGTTGATGTGGTGTATATGGATTTCAGTAAAGCATTTGATAAGGTTCCCCACGATAGACTATTGCAGAAAATACGGAGGCATGGGATTGAGGGTGATTTAGTGGTTTGGACCAGAAATTGGCTAGCTGGAAGAAGACAGAGGGTGGTGGTTGATGGGAAATGTTTATCCTGGAGTTCAGTTACTAGTGGTGTACCGCAAGGATCTGTTTTGGGGCCACTGCTGTTTGTCATTTTTATAAATGACCTGAATGAGGGCATAGAAGGATGGGTTAGTAAATTTGCGGATGACACTAAAGTCAGTGAAGTTGTGGATAGTGCGGAAGGATGTTACAGGTTACAGAGGGACATAGATAAGGTGCAGAGCTGGGCTGAGAGGTGGCAAATGGAGTTTAATGCGGAAAAGTGTGAGGTGATTCACTTTGGAAGGAGTAACAGGAATACAGAGTACTGGGCTAATGGTCAGATTCTCGGTAATGTGGATGAGCAGCGAGATCTTGGTGTCCATGTGCATAGATCCCTGAAAGTTGCCACCCAGGTTGATAGGGTTGTTAGGAAGGCGTACAGTGTGTTAGGTTTTATTGGTAGAGGGATTGAGTTTTGGAGGCATGAGGTCATGTTGCAGCTGTACAAAACTCTGGTGCGGCCGCACTTGGAATATTGCGTACAGTTCTGGTTGCCGCATTATAGGAAGGATGTGGAAGCATTGGAAAGGGTGCATAGGAGATTTACCAGGATGTTGCCTGGTATGGAGGGAAGGTCTTATGAGGAAAGGCTGAGGGACTTGAGGCTGTTTTTGTTAGAGAGAAGAAGGTTAAGAGGTGACTTAATAGAGACATACAAGATGATCAGCCAGCTTTGAAGATCACTTTTTAAGCTCAAGCAATTTTCTGACTTTGTGGTTTTTAGGATGTACAAAGTGTACAATGTGTTCTCACACAGAACAGAATGTAATGGATTCCAACAAACCTCCCACAGTAATCCATTCACTGACTTTCAAATTACTGACACCCTGACCATTTAACCATTCTATTTTCTCTTGGGATATGGGCATTGCTGGCTGGCTACCATTTATTGCCCATCCCTGGATGTCCTTGAGAAGATGGTGGTGAGCTGCCTCCTTCAATGCAGAAAAGCTATTAGGGAGAGAATTCCAGAATTTTGACCCAGTAACAGTAAAATCTGATGCACTAAGACAGTGACTAAATTATAGAACTCTAAGAAAATGGTCTCTGAAAAACTGAGAGATACTTAAATAGTAAAACAATTAAATATATATAAAAGAGCTAAAACATAATGAAAACTACCATCTAGTGAGTTTCGATGTTGAAAGAATGAACAATTTAATAAAACAACCTAAACTTATTCTTACCAACCAACTTACCCATTCTGCAACCATGACATAACTTTTGAATTCTCTTGTCAATTTTAAATTTGGAATTTTGAGCTTTTTCTTGGCCTCCAACCTTTGCGCCTTGCACTGTTTCCCCTCAGGTTCTCTCCATTCTCGCTGATTTTAGGAAACTGTTGTATGATATTTGACTGAATTTCTACGGGTAGTAAATTGTTGGAGTTTTTGAATAAAAAAGTTTTTTTTTCTGTTTTGTAAGAAACAAAATTCAATACAGTCTTTCTTTCCTTGATATTTCTGTTTCTGTATCTGAATTAATACATCCTCCCTGTCTCCTTTGTTGTTTTTCCCTCTCAATCATTAAATCCCATTAATTAATATAATAGATTTTCGGTGCCACTATCCACTAGGGTTTCAGATACCTGGTTGCTCACACTTAAGGCGCAAGCCGTTGTTGAGTTTCAGAATGAAGAAAAAAGGCCTATTTTTAACATTTAACATTGCAAGATGTTCTGCTGTAACAAAATCTTGGTTATTGTTTCAGTTTTGAACCCTGGAACCTCCATCATGTGAAATATGCAAGGAAGAATTGCAGTTTTATTTTCACTATTTCTAGACACCCAAAGAAAAAAAGGTTGTGCAATATTGTTCTGGAAGGGGTGGCACGGTGGCTCAGTGGTTAGCACTGCTGCCTCACAGCGCCAGAGACCCGCATTCAATTCCACCCTCGGGTGACTGTCTGTGTGGAGTTTGCATATTCACTCTGTGTGGATTGGCCATGCTAAATTGCCTTTCGTGCCTAGGGATGTTAGTTGGGTTAGAGATGGGAAAATGCAGGGGTAGAGGAATGGTCTGGGTCGATGCTCATCAGAGGGGCGGTGTGGACCTGTTGGGCGAAATGGCCTCTTTCCCCACTAGGGATTCTATGATTCTATGAAGCAATGGATCAACTGGAGAAAAAAACGAGAGATGAGGAAGTTCTCCAAGTGATGGAGGAGGACAGATCATTAGTGAATACATATTGAGAAAAGGCAACAAAACCTGAAAAATTGTTCAACAAGATGATTGAAGAAAGATTAGAGGCATATAGAATGAGAGAGAAAGAGGATGATTAAATAAGACAACTTGAAATTGAAAATGGGAAGCTTCTACATGAAACTGAAAAGGAAAGGTGCAAGATTGTGAGATGAGACATGGTCTTAGGCAGTTAATTTTTTAATACCATTTTTACCCTTTCTGTTCCAGTTAATAGGCTTCTCCCTCTATGTCTCCATATGATGCATTTGTGTTCTTTTTTTAAAAAAAATTATATTGTGTTATTTCCTTTTTCACCCCTTTTTGATCTTTTCAATAGTTTGTTATTTTTGTTCAACCCAATTTCACTTTTATTCTTCTACTTCCACTTAATGTTTCAAAAATTGAAAAAAATTAACAAATAAAACAAATTGAGTTCTGTGTTTTCCGAACAAGCCATCTTTGCTCACGTGTTAGGCCTTTCATTGTTTTAACTCCTGCGCTGGTGGTGTGTTGCAGTTTACTTGGAGTCTAAGCTGCTGTGACACTATGTATTTTTATATACATGCCATAGTCTGGAGCTATGGACAATGCTGTTGGAGGTTCCAACTTACTTTCCATTTCTTGGAATCATTCCTAGTCTTACTGCTTTCATTAGCATGTGTTGGAAGGATTGGCAGTTTGCGACTCAGTGTTTGGTTGAGTCATGAATGCATCTTCCTTATCCTGGGGTAGAAGGTGAACTCAGAACTTCTGGCTTAGACACAGCGGTTCTATTACGTACCACAAGATCAAGCTCCTACTGTAACTCCTTTAAAATATTTAATTCAGAAAGATTGAAGTTTATGTGAAAGAGTGCAAATGGAACTAACCAAATACTTTGTGAAACATTGTAGCGAATAGGATACCTAGGCTCCTAGACATTTCTTTGTAATGTGGTTCATAAGTAAATAATGAAAGTTGCTATGTTTGGTTGATATTTAATAATCTTACTCAACTCTGCGTGCTAAGAAATGAGTAAACTACAGAGTTCCAGTTCTCCTTAAATTCTTATAATAACAAAAGTGTTTTGAAAACAGGAGTAAGACTGTTGTTAAATACTTTCTATTATTGAGGCCCAAGATTGTAGAGAGACTGAGAAAATCATTCAGTCCATCTGGGCTATCTTCCTGTTTAACTCCATGTATTGCAGGTGACCTATTCTATTTTCAGGGAAGAAGGTGATATTAGTATTAGTCCAAGGTTGGACCAATTAATGGATGCATTTTTTCATGTTTGGCTACAATGTGTGTCTTTATGCTACAGGATTGGAAGGTGGAGGAGAAAAATCATTTGGTACATAGGGCAAGGGGGTAGTGGTGGTGTTTGAAAATAAGTTATTAAGATGCACTCTTTTTGACCAGGGCAGATCCTTAGATCCATGTGATAATTTTTTGGGCTTGTTTGTGAAGGATTTTGCATTTACTTTTGCTAGGCCATTGATGAAGCAATCAGTGACTCTGAGGAATCCCCAGCAGCCAGCACATTTGGGAAAACCCACTCACAAGTAAGATTTATGGATACAACATGAATAAGTATTGTTAAAGTTGTGATATGCAATTATACAATTAACATATATAACATGGTTTACCTTCACACAGTTCCTACTTGAATCAGAGAGTCTCAGGCAGCAGTCTGAGGAACTGTATGCTACTATTGAGCAATTGCTCAAGGATCCACTGCCAATGGTAATGAAGGAATTGAGCAAACACTTTTCAGTCTTACTCCCTGCTCCTACCAAACTCACATTAACTTTTAACAATGTCTTCACATTTCACCCTCCCCTCTTCTAGCGTTCCTCGAGTTCTACTCTCAACTCCTTGCAGAAGCTTCAATACTCAGAAGCACACAAAGTAAGTGAGTGAGAATGCATGAATTGTTGACACTTGCATTAACCTAGGAAGTTTGATGTTTTTGCTGAATTAGTGGAGAAACTCAGCATCAGTGGGAAGAAAGAGCAGTTAACTTTTCGAGTCTGGTGACTCTTTATCACAACAATAAGAACATGTACATTTATTAATTTATTATTTAAATATTTTCAGTAACATTTTTAAATTTCTGTGGAATCAAACACTCCAGTTGCTTGTTTCATCAAAATTCTGTGGCAAAATACTGGACTAAATATGACTGCATGTTTTGTAAATTTTTGGTTCTGATGTCTTGTGTTGTGCAACGAGATGATGGTTGTTTTGTATCTTATTGATCAGGTTTTATTTTTGTGGTGATGCTATGGTTATTATTGTAGATAAATTGTGTTATGACCTACATGTCGGAATAACCCTAAATAATCACGTGAACTGAATTATGCCCCTTGTGGTGAAACTGTGGCTTTAAGAAGTATATTTTGGCCAGTTTTTTTTATGAAGAAAGGTTGAAACACAGGTAATGAGACGTCTGCTCAAAGACAATAAAGTAAACAGCTTGTGAAACTTTGGGTTTTTTTCTTTAAAGTGGAACAATAGAAGCAGCCTGAAGTGGTCGGGTCAAGCTCCCACAGAACCAAGATTTTTAGTTTTAGCTTTCAGCAGTTGCTGGGGTCTTGAAGCTGGATGTGGAAGTTTTTATTTTGCTCTCTGTTACAGCTAAAAGTTGGGGTTCTCTTGTGAAATAACTCCCCAGAGGCTGATATCCTGTCACTGCGTCACCCTTTATATACACATGCGTAGTACTTGACACTGGTCCAGCTTCCTCAAAGCCAGTTGTCAGAGTGAACAGAGCCTCTGATATCCCTGTTTATATCCGTCAGCCACAATTTCCTGATTGGGGTTGTTAACCCGATCCAATCAGAGAAAATATATTCTAAGGGGTCTGCCTGGCTGACTTTGTTACAGTAACGACATCCCTCCCCCTCTAAGTCTGGGACATAGAGCTGTTCTTTTTCTTGGAGTCTCTCCTGGGGCATTTTTGAACCTGGTCCGGTTCCTGCGACTCAGCCTTAGATACAGGCGGCATGTATCGGACTGTGGTTGCATGTTTATATATCAAAAATGTCACCACGTTCAGGCTGGAGGGAAAGGGGAAGACAGAGGTGAAGGTTGGGGCTGATGAAGCTGCAGTTCCCTCCCCTTGATGATTGTGGAACAGGACTTTTGCTCCTTTGATATGTTCACCAGACTTACCGCCTTACATACCTGGCACTGCTTCCCTATTATTTTCTCTTTCAACCTTTTCCTACTGTACCTTAGCCAAATCTAACTTCATACCCCTGCAATTGTTTTTATTTAATTTTATGACACTAGTTTGAGAACCACATTTCTTGCCTTCAGACTGAATGTGAAATTCTTGTATGTTATTATCATTGTTTCCTAAATGTTCATTTAAGGTTAAATGTTAATCCTGTAATCTAAAATGGCTGGTTCCCTGGTTGGTTATAGAATGTACTGTTCTAATAAACTCTGCAGAATATATTCAGTTAACTCACCCTCTAAATTAACTTTATTAAATTTGATGCATGTAATCCATATGAAGATTAAAATCACTCATGACTGTAGGAGTACGTGTTTTTTAGACAAAATCTTATTTCTTGGTTTATATTCTGTGCCACCGTTTGATTACTGTCACAAGGCGTATAAATCCCTCACACCAATGATTTTTCTTTGCTGTTCTTATCTCCGCTCAAACTACTTCTGTATTTTGATCTTCCCAACCAAGCTAATTTATCACGAGTGTACTAGTGTCACTCTTTATTAACAGAGCTACTCAGCTACTTTTTTTTCAGCCACTGACCCCCTCAAATAACTAACACCCATGAATGTTCAGAACCTAGCATAGTCACTTTCAGGCCTTGTTTCTGTAACGATTATCAGAAAATGCTCATTTACTACTATTGGTACTATAAGTTCATCCATTTACTTTTTGAAATACTACGTGCATTCAGATATAAAAAAACTTTCAATACTTTTTTAACATTTTTTCCACTCTGACTTTATTTGCTTGCTCTGTTTGTATGCTTATTTCCTGTCAAAATCACATTTTTCTTGGTATAATTCATTCATGGGTTGTGGGTATTACTGGATAGCCTGCATTTATTGTCAATCCCTAATTGCCAGAGGGCAGTTAAGAGTAAACCACATTGCTGTAGGTCTGGAGTCACATGTAGGCAGAACCAGGTAAGGATGGCAGTTTGCTTCAGTAAAGGACATCAGTGAATCAGTTATCTCTTTATCATTATCATTTCATTTCTCCACACACTTTACTTTAAACTTGGCGTATCTACCCTTACATGAGCCCTCTGCTCTGCTACTTGGTTTAAAGCTCTGTCCTGCATGCCCTAGTTATATAGCTCACCTGGACATTGGTTGTAGCATTTCTCAGGTGAAGTCTTTCCAAGAATACTGTTCCTACTTTCCCCAATGCCTCAGGAATCTGACTGCATTTCTCTCACACCAATCTTTAAGCCACATATTCAATGCTCTGATCTATTAATCCTATGTCAATTTACTCATTGTTCAGTAGTTAAGAGATTTGAATTTTAATCATTTGAATTAGGTT
Organism: Ginglymostoma cirratum; assembly: GCA_024137785.1. Classification (NCBI taxonomy): domain Eukaryota; kingdom Metazoa; phylum Chordata; class Chondrichthyes; order Orectolobiformes; family Ginglymostomatidae; genus Ginglymostoma; species Ginglymostoma cirratum. Next base: position 15,159,856 of record JAHRHZ010000111.1, on the reverse strand, counting down.
TATTGTCACGTACTCATGTGAGTACAGCGAAAAGTTTACAAGTCGCTACTTACGGCACCATCTTCGGTACAAAAGTTCCTAGATTTGGATCTTAGTTACAAAATGGGAAAATAAGGAAAACAAAGTTTGAAAAGGTTAAATATTACAGTCCTTTTTACTAAAAAGTAGAAAAACAAAGAAACGCAATTAACAGTTTGACACCACAGTCCATAAGCACCGAGCCATTCTGATCTGTCACTCCTGACAAGGTCTTGATCTCCCCTGCTTCCGGCTTGCTGTCATCCCAGGCTGCCTGCTCTAGCTGCCTTGCAGCTCATTGCTGTTACCACCACCATAGGCTGCCTACTCCCACTCTTCACCACCAGCCACCTCGAGCTGCCTGGTCCCGCTCTTGTCACCAGTTGCCCCGGGCTGTCTTCTCTTTAATGTAAACTCCAAAAGATAGTTTAAGGATCTGTCATAAAATCATAGTTCTTATGAAAGGTTTTTCAGCTTTTGCGTTGCCTTGCAGACCTATTTACACATTGGTAAGTCTTTCTTGACCATTAAGTGATTGCCTCAAATGTCATTAATGAAGAATGCTACCTCCCCATTCTGTTTCAGATGAGAATTAAGTGTTGAATATTTTTCTTTTTCAGCCCATTAATCCTGTGCAAAAATCAGCTGGGAGAGAAACCAAATATGTAAGTTTTTCTTTATGATAAATGTTGAGTACAATTTGATACTTCGACTTGCTAGGGAGGAAATATTGAGTATTTGGTAATCAAAATGAAACCATGTAGGATTAAATTGGTTCTACTTTTGCTGTGCCAGGCCTCTCAGGAAAAGCTTACTTTCTTCCATCAAATAACTTTGCTGATTTGCTTTATATAAAATATACATGTTTCATTGTGATCAACCCCAAATCATTGACTGGCTCTTTAGAACCACAATCAAATAGGGCTTGGAAAAATTGGGATAGGGTAAGGTTGGTGACCAAGCTCAGGGTTCAGATTTCTTTGGATATTATATAAAAAAGACAAAAATCTAATTTGTGCATAATGACACCTGTTTGTACCTTCTTGGAGTCTTGATGTTCCTGCTGGTCTATAGTCGAAGCAACAACAGATATTTTTCAGCAAAGATAGGCTGGAAATTGGGAAATAAAAACAAAATTAGAAACGCAAGTAAAAAGGACCTCCTTTTTAAAACAATAACCGCAAATAATCCATTTTATATATATTAAAGATATTCGAAAGACAAGGAGCCGTCCTTTCCAAGATAGATGGCATTAAAGAAAAGTAATTAGGGCAACCAGCTATGGCTCAGTGGTAACAAGGCGTAGAGCTGGATGAACACAGCAGGCCAAGCAGCATCAGAGGAGCATGAAGGCTGACGTTTCGGGCCTGGACCCTTCTTCAGAAATGGGGGAGGGGAAGGCGATTCTGAAATAAATAGGGAGAGAGGGGGAGGCGGATAGAAGACAGATAGAGGAGAAGATAGGTGGAGAGGAGACAGACAGGTCAAAGAGGCGGGGATGGAGCCAGTAAAGGTGAGTGTAGGTGGGGAGTTAGGGAGGGGATAGATCAGTCCAAGGAGGATGGACAGGTCAAGGGGGCGGGATGATGTTAGGAGGTAGGAGATGGGATTGGGGCTTGAGGTGGGAGGAGGGGATAGGTGGGAGGAAGGACAGGTTAGGGAGACAGGGACAAGCTGGGCTGGTTTTGGGATGCAGTTGGGGAGGGGAGATTTTGAAGCTTGTGAAGTCCACATTGATACCATTGGGCTGCAGGGTTCCCAAGCTGAATATGAGGTGCTGTTCCTGCAACCTTCGGGTGGCATCGTTGTAGCTCTGCAGGGGGCCCAGAATGGACATGTCGTCTGAGGAATGGGAGGGGGAGTTGAAATGGTTCGCAACTGGGAGGTGCGGTTGTTTAGTGCGAACCAAGCGTAGGCGTTCTGCAGTGGCCCCCAAGCCTCCGCTTGGTTTCCCCGATGTAGAGGAGGCCACAACAGGAACAGCAGATACAGTATACCACATTAGCAGAAGTGCAGGTGAACATCTGCTTGATGTGGAAAGTCTTTTTGGGGCCTGGGATGGGGGTGAAGGGGGGAGGTGTAGAAGCAGGTGTAGCACTTCCTGCGGTTGCAAGGAAAGGTGCCAGGTGTGGTGGGCCTGGAGGGGAGTGTGGAACGGACAAGGGAGTCCCTGAGAGAGTGGTCCCTCCGGAAAGCAGATATGGGTGGGGAGGGAAAACTGTCTTTGGTGGTGGGGTCGGATTGCAGATGGCGGAAGTGTCGGAGGATGATGCGTTGGATCCGGAGGTTGGTGGGGTGGTATGTGAGGACGAGGGGGATTCTGTTTTGGTTGTTATTGCGGGGAGGGGGTGTGAGGGATGAGTTGCGGGAAATGTGGGAGACACGGTCGAGGGTGTTCTCGAACACCGAGTGGGGGAAGTTGCGGTCCTTGAAAAACGAGGACATCTGAGATGTACGGGAGTGGAATGCCTCATCCTGGGAGCAGATGCGGCGGAGGCAAAGGAATTGGGAATAGGGAATGGCCTTTTTGCAGGAAAGTGGGTGGGAGGAGGTGTATTCTCGGTAGCTGTGGGAGTTGGTAGGCTTGAAATGGATATCGGTTTCCAGGTGGTTGCCAGAGATGGAGACAGAGAGGTCCAGGAAGGAGAGAGAGATATCAGAGATGGTCCAGGTGAACTTAAGGTTGGGGTGGAAGGTGTTGGTGAAGTAGATGAACTGTTTGAGTTCCTTGTGGGAGCACGAGGTGGCGCCGATACAGTCATCAATGTAACAGAGGAAGAGGTGGGGTTTAGGGCCAGTGTAGCTACGGAAGAGGGATTGTCCCACGTAACCCACAAAAAGGCAGGCATAGCTTGGGCCCATGCGGGTACCCATGGCCACCCCTTTTGTCTGTAGGAAGTGGGAGGAATTGAAGGAGAAGTTGTTGAGGGTGAGGACAATTCCTCCCACATTCCTCCATGTACCACCCCATCAACCTTCGGATCCAACATATCATCCTCCAACATTTCCGACATCTGCAATCTGACCCCACCACCAAAGACATTTTTCCCTCCCCGCCCTTATCTGCTTTCTGGAGGGAGCACTCTCTCAGGGACTCCCTTGTCTGCTCCACACTCCCCTCCAGCCCCACCACATCCGGCACTTTTGACTGCAACCGCAGGAAGTGCTACACCTGCCCCTACACCTCTCCCGTCACCCCCATCCCAGGCCCCAAGAAGACTTTCCACATCAAGCAGATGTTCACCTACGCATCTGCTAATATGGTATACTGAATCTTCTGTTCCCGTTGTGGCCTCCTCTACATTGGGGCAACCAAGCGGAAGCTTAGGGACCACTTTGCAGAACACCTACGTTAGGTTCGCACAAAACGACTGCACCTCCCAGTCGCGAACGATTTCAACTCCCCCCTCCCATTCCTCAGGCGACATGCCCATTCTGGGCCTCCTACAGTGCAGGCACAACGATGCCACCCGAAGGTTGCAGGAACAGCACCTCATATTCAGCTTGGGAACCCTGCAGTCCAATGGTATCAATGTGGACTTCACAAGCTTCAAAATCTCCCCTCCCCCAACCGCTTCCCAAAACCAGAGATAACAAGGTGTGGGGCTGGATGAACACAGCAGGCCAAGCAGCAGCATAGGAGCAGGAAAGCTTGACGTTTCGGGCCGAGACCCTTCATCAGAAACCTTTCCTGCTCCTATGATGCTGCTTGGCCTGCTGTTTTCATCCAGCCCGACACCTTGTTATCTCGGATTCTCCAGCATCTGCAGTACCTTTTATCTCTGCATCCCAAAACCAGCCCAGCTTGTCCCTGCCTCCCTAACCTGTCCTTCCTTCCTCCCACGTATGCCCTCCTCCCACCTCAAGCCCCACCCCCATCTCTTACATACTAACCTCATCCCACCCCCTTGACCTGTCCGTCCTCCCTGGACTGACCTATCTCCTCCCTAACTCCCCACCTACACTCACCTTTACTGGCTCCATCCCCGCCTCTTTGACCTGCCTGTCTCCTCTCCACCTATCTTTTCCTCTATCCATCTTCTGTCCGCCTCCCCTTCTCTCCCTATTTATTTCAGAATCCCCTTCCCCTCCCCCATTTCTGAAGAAGGGTCCAGGCCCAAAACGTCAGCCTTCCTGCTCCTCTGATGCTGGTTGGTCTGCTGTGTTCATCCAGCTCCACACCTTATTATCTTAGATTCTCCAGCATCGGCAGTTCCTACTGTGGCTCAGTGGTACCATTTTCTCCTTTGTCAAAAGATTGAGCCCAAGTCCAACCCTGGGACTTTCAGCACAAAGTTAATGCTGTTATTTCATTATGATACAAACTGAGTGCTGCATTGTCAGATGTGTTGCCTTTTGAATTAGGCATTCAACATTAGCAAGTATTTCTAGATCTACATTAGCCTAATGAATATTCTTTAAAGGGACCTCTGAAAGAATCCTCCAGTATGCTTTTATAATAGCTCAGTGTAGAGCCGAGAGGAGCAAGAATGTTTGTCTTGTCTCTTTGTCAGCACTGTGAGCATAATTGTTCTGCAGTCACTCCATCTATCCCCCATTACAAGCTCCATTTAAACATCTTCCACTGTGGTCATACCTTTGAAATGCTACCACCCAAACAGCTTGCCAAAGCAGAGCTAAACAAAGTAGTGAGCGAGCTCTGGAAACACAAGTAGTGCTTGAAGCTTTCTGTAATTAGGACTAGAGGGTCCAATTATTGTCATGCATTTCTGAACAGAAAGGAATAAGATGAAATAGATGGTCTCTGGTTGTTGGTTGTGGCGAGATCATAAAGCTGCGTTAGTTGGTATGCATTCTTTCTGCCATGATTTGAATTTACGAACTTCTGGCTCAAAGTTTGCATTTGATCCCTTAGCCAAGCTACGATGGTTCTATGATCTGTTCTTAAACATCAGGGATAGAGTTTTATCTTTGGGTACAATTTGTAATCTGATGCAACTTTTACTTGGAACTGTGCTGTTTTCCAATTATAAAAATCATTGTTTAGGTTTTTCTCCTCAAATTCGTTCAGATATTTAAAACCATAATATCTTCAATGATTCCTTACAATAGGCAATGTGCAAGAACGTTTATGCTAGTTTATTTTTCCTGCTTCAAATTATTCCTTTATTATATTCAAGAGTGGCAAACTGGTAGACTTTTATTACCAGTACAACAATATTTTACATTTGTAAAGCACATGTAACATGTTAAAATGTTTGATGGAGCATTATCATCTAAAATCTCACACCACTTCATGTAAGATATTAAGGAAATTGGTTATTGTTTGGACAAAAAGATGATCTCAAGGAGCATGGCAAGGGTGAAAATTGAAGCAGAAAGTTTCATGGAGAGATTTCTAGAGTTTAGTTCCTTGACAGCTGAAGGCATGTCCACCAATGTTGAAGCCTTAAAATTGGCAATGCCCAATTTGGAATTGGAGGAGTGCCGGTGTCTCAGTTGTAGATCTGGAGGAGAGGCTGTGGGTGGATTTGAAAACAAGGTGAGCATTCTAAAATTGAGATCTTGCTTAGTCGGAAGCCAGTGCAAGTCAACAAACAGAAAGATGATGGATGAAGCTGGGACTGGATTTATCATAGAACAGTAAACATTTTTAAACAGATTGTTCATTTTTCACCTGGGAATAACATGGCTTAAGAACTAAAGGTGACTTTAAATTGATATTGACCATTTATTTTCATCAATATATAGTCATCAGTTACTTAACCTAAATATTTATAAATTTATATCTAAAACTACAGCTAAAATTTGAAGGAACAACTTTAAGGTTATACAATGGTTATGGTCAGTAGACATTTGCATTCAAATTAGTTTGTTCCAGAATTGTGACCAGTTTTGTGAATGGGACCAGCTTCCGACTTGAAGTTTATTAAACAATTTTTTAAAATCTTGGAAATGCAGCATACACTCATTTAAACTTGCATTTGAAATTCTGTGATTTTTCTCATTAGTATGGCTGATTTCAGTTGGAATGCACTCATTTTACCTATTGGGAACTCAAAATGGGCAAACCCAAATGCTATTCATAACAAGGAAACATAAAAAAAAACATTCATAAAATGTGTTCTCCCAGTAAGGTACGTCCTCGGACTGGGCCCATTACACACTGAAAGGAAAAAGAAAAATTAAAGACAAGTAATATATGGAAACGAACATATGTATGTATTGGAACTCCATTTTGAAATGTGCAACATGAGTCAGATCAGTATGAGCCATTTGTCAGTTTTACTTCTTTGTTCTGGGGATTTAAAAAAAAATTAAATACATAACGGGCTGGAGTTTTGATTCATGGATTCAGACTACAGATCTAATCCTGAATCTGTGCTGCAAACAGTATAATAGATTCTTTTGTGCCTTTGCAATTGAATAGCAACAAAAAGGGAATAGAATTGTGATCTTTGTCATTGGAGTAAGGCAAGGAGCAGCATATCAGCTGCCTTCTGCACCAGTATCCTGCAGTTCAAAATTCAAGGTGAATAATACAGTTATTTGGCATGTTAGAGTGCAGTACTTTTTTTAATACATAAGATAAAAGCATCATTTGCTGCACTATATTTAAATGAAGATTCTGGTGCATTGTTGGAATATGACCATTGCCTACTACCATCTCAGTGTATTTTCTTTTGTGCTGCCCGTGACCACTAGAGTTAAGTTGTTTAATCTGTTTCCTTGCAAATACCCTGCTGCTCTCTGCAACTCGTTATTTTTACTGCTTTGTAATGTCTTTCTGTGTTTTTCTTTAAAAACAGGCTAACCTCTATATGTCAGTGTCAGAGTCCACGGAGAGTAGGCCTGTAAGTACTCCTTGCAATCATTCTTCCTGGCTGGTGAGAATCACTGTTTACTGAGATTTCTGTCAGTGTCAACCATTCATCACCATAAGCAGCGGCAGTTCAAACTGTTTCTCGGTATCTGGTTTCTATTCCTGAGCACGTGTATAGTGGACAAAGCAATATAAAATTTAGCCTTAGCTGTGGATACTTTGGGGTGAACCTTTCTCTGCTAACATTATAAGGAAATAGGCAAGGAAGTTTACCATTACCTCCTTATCCCAAAAATGCATTTCTTTCCGTTTTCTCCACCCTATCTGCATGTGTTAATAATGGACTTGCACGGGTCTCAGGCTCAATTCCCTTTTGTCAATCTTTCTTCTTCTGCTTCTATACACAATCTGGGGGATTGTGAGGGTGGCTCAGCATCATCTTTTTATTCATTTATTCACTGCGTTCCTGCATTCTACCTTGAACCAGGGTTGATCTCTTGGCTTGATGGTAATGGCAGGGTGAGGGATATGCTAAGTTATAAGGTTGCAGGTTATGTTGGAGTACAGTCCTGCTGCTGGCTCACAGCATCTCATGGACAGCTACTGGATGATAGATCTGTTTTAAAATTTAGCAGTTAGCACAACGGATGGTATTCCAATTGTAAAGACAGAACTTTGTGGTGGTCACTTGTAACAACATCGTCATGGGCAGAAGCATCTGTGGCAGGCAGGTTAGTGAGAATGAGGCCAAACATGTTTTCCCTCTCTTGTTCATTTCCTTATCACAGACCCAGTTTAGCAGCTATGTCCTTTAGGACTTGACCAGCTTGGTTAATTATGGTGCTGCCAAGCTCTCTCGGTGATGGACGTTGAAGGCCACCACCTAGTATACCATTGTGGCAAGAAGTATCATAAATACTCTTCTTTCAGAGAGAGTATGCAACAGTCCCCTCCTTTCTCCATTTCTGTTTCATCTACAAATTTTGTGATATCTTGGCTGAGGCATGTTATATTGTATCTGCCAGGTATTTTTCCTCTAACTCATTTGTCTAAATCACCTTGAAGTATCTTGACATCCTATTCACCACACAGTTCCATCTAGATTTTTTTTGTAGTCAACAAACATGACACTTGATTTCCTCATCTAAACTGTTGATACGTATTTTGAATAGCTGGGGACAAAGCACAATTCCTGTGGTCACTCACTTGTCACCGTCTTCCACCCCCAAGATGACCTGTACATACTGTTTCTTGTTTGCTAACCAATTCTCAATCCATGCTTTTTTTTTTACCACCAATCCTACATGCTTTGATTTTCTACATTCACCTCTTCCTGACCTTGTGTAATTGCATCGGTATTTTAAAGTGTTCCATTATCACATCATTATAATTGACTTCCTACTATTGATGTTATGCTTACTGGTTTATAATTCCTAATTTAATCCCTCAATCCTTCTTAAACAATGAAGTTGCATTCACCATCTTCCAATCTGCCAGGACTGCTCAAGAACCTTTAGAATTTTGGAAACTAACAATGGATGTATCCATTAGTTCCATATCACCTCTTTTAATACCCTGACATTTAGGTGATCAGGCCTTGTGGCTTAATTTTTTTCAGTCCCATTACATTTCTTTTAATGCTAATAATTTTCTTTAATTCCTCCTTCCAAAATGACTTGCTTCCCTAGCATTTCTGGGAAATTACTTGTTTCTTCTTCTGCGTAGATGACAAATTAGATGTTTAATTCAATTATCTCAGGGTCACTGGATCAAAAACCTGGAATTCCCTCCTTATTGTCTATGACAGTGTGCCAACACCAAATGGACCGCATTGGAGCAAGAAGGCAGCTCACTACCACCTTCTCAAGTGCAACTAGGAATGGGCAACATCTGCTAGCCTGACCAGCAATGCCCACATCCTGAGAGTGAATAAAAAATGCTGTGCCATTTCCTTGTTCTCCATCACCCATTCTCCTATTTCAGATTGTAAGGGGCCTACATTTGTTACATGATTTCTTTTCTTTGCACATTCTTACAAAAGCTCTTACTGTCACTTTTATGTACCTTGCAAGTTTATTCTTATACTCTGTTTTCCCAACTCAGTCCACTTTATCTAAACTGCTCCCAGTCTTCAGGCTTGCTACTTTTCTGGGAACTTCATATGACTCTGCTTTGGATCTAATACTATTCTTAATTTTGGCTGTTAGCCCTGGTTGTGTTCTTTCACCCAAAAGAAATATACAACTGAATGCATTTGTTCCTTAAATATTAACCATTGACTACCCAGTGCCATGCATTTTAATGTAGTTACCGAGGCTGTTGCAGCTGCCTCATCCTATTATACTTCTGGTATTTCCTTTATTTATATTTAGGACCCTTGTTCTAGATTGGACTACTTCACATTTTATCCTTATGAAAGATTCTAACATGTTATGGTCACTTTTTCTGAAAAGAGACCTCATAACAAGATTATTAAATTAACTGCTCCTCATTGCACAAACCAAATCTAGGGTAGCTTGCCCTGTATTGATCCCTTAAGGACTGGTGGAATATGATGTCTTATACACACTCGTGGTATTCATTCATCACAATATTATTGCAAATGTGTTTGTCCAGCCTATATGTAGTTAAAAATCACCCACAATTACTGTAACACTCTTGTTTCATGTTTCCCTAATTCTGTTTAATTCCACAATGCCAAAGCAAATCAACAGACAATTCCCAATAACATTTTCTACCCCTGGTTGCTTCTTAGCTTCACCCAGACTGATTCTATATCTTGACTTCATGTGCCAATATAGCTTCTCATTATTGTATGGATTTCAACTTGCACTAATAACACCTTTTTGGTTTTGGCTGTCCTTCCTACTATATCATACATGCTTGTGACTATTTGTGCTGTTAATTTGTCTACCCTACAACTGTTGCTCTGATATTCAAATATAGTACCTTTAGACATGTCTTTGACATTTTTATTTTCTTTTTGTACTCCAGCCCGACATGAATCTAGCTCTTGTTTCCTGTCTCTTCCACTTATGCTTTCTACTTTTCCACATTTCATTTGCGTTGTTGTTTCCTTCACTCATGTCTCCCTATTCGGGTTCCTATCTCTTTGCTACTCCATTTAAACACTTCCACACTACAGTAGCAAATACTCTGGTGGATGTTAATTCCAATCCTGCAGGGTTGCAATCCATCCAAATCGTACAGATCACGTCTTTACACTGAATAGGTCCCAATGCCTCAAGAATCTGAGGTATTCAGTTACCCCATTTCCCAACGCAGATGTGAGGCTAACTGTTCTGTAATTCCCTGGTTTTCCTCCTTTGCCGTTAAAGCAGAGTAACATGGAATTTTCTATCCAGAGTGATGATTACTTTATCTAGGTAACTAGACACCATAACTATAATATTTCAATGTGTTCCCTTACTTTCTTTAACTCTCAGATGGAAGCTGTCAGATTCCAGGACTTATCACTCATAAATTCCATTTATTTTCTCTTTGCCAATGTTTCACTTAAGTTAATTGTATTCAGTCCCTGTCCCAAGTCTACCATTACATTTCCTCAGGACTTCTGGCAAGGTATCCTTCTTTTCTATTGTAAATACTGAGGCAAAGTAATTACTTATCATGTCTGCCATTTTCCCCATATTCATTGCCAATATCTCTACTTTCAATTTTTATTGGGCCAATATTTCTCCTGACCATCTGCTTTTTCTTTATGTAACCATAAAATTTCTTCTCATTGATTTTGATGCCCCTGGCAAGTTTCCTTTCATAATCTCTTTTGGTAGCTCTTAGAATTTGCTTTGTGGCCCTTTGTTGGTCCTTGAATCATTACCTTTTGGCAAATCTGTACTTCTTTTTTTTTGCATTTTTGTAAGCTTTCTTTCTGTTCTTTTCATGCCTTTTCTCTATTTGTTGTCCATGGCTACTTTTTCCTGTGAAGTAGAGTCTCCCCCTCCAGTGTATAACCTGTTTTGTATAATGTTAAATGCTTCGTCCATTGTTCTTAGTTGTTTAATCCATTAGCAGATTCTCCAAATTTACTGTGGACAGTTTGTCTTATCTCATTAAAGTTGGCTTTACCCAAATCGAAAACTCTACTTGCCGATTCATGCTTTTTGCTTTCAAGCATTACGTTGAACTTGAACATGTTATGAACACTAATTGATAAACATTCAGGCACAGTTATGTTACTGATTAAATCTGGTTCACTACTGAATTCGATATTGCTTGTTCCCTTGTTACACCCAGGGCATAGGGAACTATTGTAATATCCCAGACACACTCCAAAAATTCACTACTTTTCTGACAGATGCTAGCCTTCCTTCCCCAATCTAAGTTGAAGTTATAATTCCCATTAGTGCTGCACACTTGACTAATTTCTGTATTTATAGAGTCTAGTTCTTCAGAGTTGCTAGCAGGGCTCTGTACACAACACCTATTGCAGTTTTAGATCCTTTACCAGTCTTCAGTTCAACCTATATGGCCTCCACTGAATGCTCTCCCCTCATTACATGCTCCCTCACCATTGAAGTAATGTCATTTCCAGTCAGTGAGGCTACTCCACCTCCTCTGTCATATTCCCCGTCCACTCTTTATACCTTATAACATGGTGTATTTAGTTCCCACTCAACTATCCTGCAGCCATGTTTCAGTAGTGGCTAATATATCATAACTTACAGTTTGAATTTGTGCATGAAGTTCATTTAATTTATTCCTTATGCTCCATTCATTTGTATATAGAACTCTTATTTGCGCCATATGCTGCAACCTGTCTCTCAGTACTGATGTTTTATTCACCTGTTTATTATTTCTGCCTTCAGGTTTAATCAACTCTCTTCTTATAATCTTGCCATTGCCTGCCATACCTGAAGTAGGATTCCTGGCTGCTTCTTTACTTTCTATCATGTTACTTTATTTTAAAATCTTACTTATTTTAAAACTATATTGACTTCCCCCAACTTTTCCTCTGCATTTGCTAATTTAAAGTCCTTGTGACCACCCTATTTAGCTTTTCCACTATGGTATTGATCCCAGTTTTGGTCCTCTCCATCCAATGCCAATATCCTGTCAAACAATTTGAGATGTCCCTTTCTTGGCACCAGGCAGACGCACCATGTAAGACTCAATCTTGCTCAAAGGATGCTGTCTGTGACCCCAATTACAGAATTGTCTACCACTGCCACTTTTATTTTTGCTCCTCTGCTTGAATGGCCTCCTGTACCACAAGTGCAGTTGCCCATCCTTGCAACAGTCCCTTTCCTCAAGCAAATATCTGATACCTGTTTGATAAGGGTCGAGGGTTAAGGCTTCTCCAGTTCTAAATTCTGCATTCCTTTACCTGCCTCGCTTGTAGTCACACTCTCCTGTCTTTCTCTCTCCCCTGCTCCTGATAAGTATGTAGGTCTCAAGCCTTGGCTGCAGTTCTTATTTCCAGCTGTTTTGGTATCCTTCCCTGCTGGCTTCTCTTTTCCCTGATGCTGCAAATTCGTTAACACCTTCCTTTGGTATTAAATAGCAGAAGCAAAGAGACCTTAGAGTGTTAGTTTATAGCTCCTTGAAAGCAGAGTTTCAGGTAGATAGGATAGTGAAGAAGGCGTTCAATATGCTTGCCTTTATTGGTCAACACACTGAGTAAAGGAGTTGCGAGGTTATGTTGCGGCTATACAGAACATAAGATGGTTAGGCCACTTTTGGAATCCTGCGTTCAATTCTAGTCTCCCTTCTATAGGAAGGATGTTATGAAACTTGAAAGGATTCAGAAAAGATTTACAAGAGTGTTTGCCAGAGCTGGAGGGTTTGAGCTATAGGGAGAGGCTGAACAGGCTGGGGCTATTTTCTCTGGAGCGTCGGAGGCTGAGGGGTGGCCTTATAGAGGTTTATAGAATTGTGAGGGTCATGGATAGGGTAAATAGACAAGGTCTTTTCCCTGGAGTCCAAAACTAGAGGGCATAGATGTGAGGAGAAAGATTTAAAAGTGCCCACTGGGGCAACTTTTTGACACAGAAGGTCGTACATGTATGCCAGAGGAAGTGGTGGAGGCTGATACAATTACATTTAAAAAGCATCTGGATGCGTATATGAGTAGGAAGGGTTTAGAAGGATATGGGCTGGATGCTGGCAAATGGGACCAGATTTATTTAGGCTATTTGGTTGGCATGGATGAGTTGGACTGAAGAGTTTGTTTCTATGCTGTACATCTCTATGACACTATTAAGAGAAGAGGAGGGACTTTTCACAAAACTCCAATTACACTCTAATGCAACAAAGCAGCAATGAACGAGGTCCCCTTTGTGGCCCCAAGTCAAAGGTTTATGTAACTGGATTAAATCAGTTGCTTAATTAACTGAATACCCATAAATTCCTGTTTTAAAACTGTAATTAAACTGCATTTAATCAAAAGAACAACTTTTTTTATTTTCTAATTAAACCATTCAGAGGAGCAGGTGAGTCATAAACCTGGGTTTCCCGTCCATGGGTAGGGACGCCACCACTGTGCCACAATGGGGCCACAAAAGAACAATTATTAGTAAATTGCTAAAATTAAAGAACAGACCTCACTTTAGATTGAAGTTAGCCTTTATATTCAATTATTCCGTAAAACATACCCCTTCAAACCCTGTTTCACCACACTCCGGTTCCATACTAATGCAACAAAGCAGAACTCCAGTGCAGACTTGCCCTACGTGGCTGGTATTTTTACTCTGTGCAGTGATGGTGTATTGCCTTCTGCCTTTGCACCCTGTCCTGCAGAACAACAACCGCATTGTACTATCCTTAAAGAACTCAACCTGCTGTCACGTTTCCCTAGATCTGGGACATGGATTTCCAGTAGCTGCAGCTGGATACACCTCCATGGTCACCCCCAAACACAGAAGTGTCTCCAACTTCCCACATTGCATGGAAGGAGCATTCTACCTGGTCAAGCTGCCTTGCCATATCTTATTCTTAAATTATCCACTTTCCATTTATTTCCTCTAGTTCAAAGATTGCCAGGGACTGCAGTAATTGAAATGAGGTCAGCCTGGTGGACCTTGTAGAATATGAGTTCCCTGATTGGTGCTGATAATCTGGTCCAATCAGGGAGCTCTGGCTGACAGATAAAAAGAGGAGTGTCAGACATTCTGATTCTCTGAGAGCTGGCTCTGACAGAGCTGAATCATTGTCAAGGAATTCTCATGGGTACATATTTGGTGTGGGATGTCAGCCTGTCTAGATTAATTCCGTAGCGATGAGAGTGGGATTAATGATGTAACCATGCAAAAGCACCTACTAGCTGAAACCCAAATGGATCTCAAACATGTGCTACAACAGACTTTATTATTTGAAAATGGGACAAGTGGAGCACGGGTTTCAGTGTATTCCCATGGAATGGACACCCTTGCCAGTCTGGCTGAGCTTGGTGAACACCACTTGAGTGAAGCCAACTGAATAACCACACTCAGGACAAATCCTGAATGGAGGGACTCGAGGTCTGTCCACAGAAAAACCCCAAAACAAAGCCAAGCCCAGGCTAAACGGTTAAATTTTTCTTCAGGATCCGGGTCGGCACGTCATTATAGTTACTGCTGGTATGTGGACATGAGACAGCAAAGGAGTCCCACTAGATCTAAACTGAGTAAGAGAACTCATAGGCTGGTATCAAGGAGAGTGCACATCCTGGACAGTCCACCTTCATCTGGTTTGGAACAGTTAAATTGCTTAGTGATATCGAAATCAGAACCAATCAAAATAAAAGTCTGGTTAAATGGGTCACCAGGTTCTAATGGAGGTCGAGACCAGTGCGGCTGCATCAGTGATCACAAAACCAGTCTTTAACAAAGTTCGCTCTGGACTTCAACTGTTAAGCTCACGCAAGACCTCAGCTAAACTGAGAGCCTATACTGGGGAGCCTTTACAGATTAAGGGTATACTTTTGGTTCTGGTCTCTTACGAGAAGCAGTTGGTTCAGTTACCAATCATAGTAGTAAAAGGCTTGGGCTCAAACCTGATGTGGTGAAATTGGTTGAGAGAGCTTCACCTCGATTCACCAAACATTTATCAATTTTAAGAAATGGCTGCTTGAATGAAATCCTAATTAAATGCTTGGACATCTTTCAGGAAGGTCTAGGAGCTATCAAAAGAGCCAAGGCCACCCTGCATGTTGACCAGGAAGCAATTCTGCAAGGCCCACCCAGTGCCATTTGCCTTATGGGCAAAAGTAGAGGCAGAAACCAGAAGCCCGGAAAGTTAAGGAATCATCAACCCAGTCCAATTTGCAGAATGGGCAACATCAGTCGTGCGATTGTGAAGCCTGATAGGTTGGTTTGCCTTTGTGGGGATTTCAAGTAAACGGTAAACCGCTTATAACAGCTGGATAAATGCACAATCCCTCGCAGAAAGCATCTTTACACAAAGCTGGCTGGAGGCTGTCCTTCACGAAGCCGGACATCAGCCATGGATGCTTGCAATCGTGGTTAGAAGAGTATTTCCAGAAGTATGGCACAATTAATATCCATAAGGGTTTATGCCAATATATGAGACTGCCATTGGGCATATTGTCAGCCTGTGCAATTTTTCAGCGGACAATGGAGAACATTTTATAAGGTCTATCCCAGATCTCCGTTTATCCAAATGACAAGCTAATAACAGGGAAGACAAATAAGGAGAACTTGGACATAGTTGTTAGATGGTTCTCCTGGGTGGGCATATGCTTAATAAGGGAAAATTGTGTGTTCCAGATGCCCCATCTCCCATGACTCTACAGGGGCTTATGTCCTTCTTTGGGCTGGTGAATTCTTAAGGAAAAGTCACACATAATCTGGCCTCCATACTAACACCTTTGCATTAACTCCTAAAAAAGAGTCAGCCTTATAATAATGTTTGCATAGCTAAGCCATAGCTTTCAGGAAAGTGAAGAAACAGCTATTATCCTCTAAGGTCTAAGGTTTTGGAGTAGATCTGTAGCTCGGGTTGTGGGTGTTTGAGGTTGGTTGGCTCGCCGAGCTGGTTTGTTGTTCTGCACACGTTTCGTTACCATGCTTGGTAATATCCTCAGTGCAGCCTCTGATGAAGAGTCGGTGTGTTTTCCCGCCTAGTTTTTAAACTCTGGGGTCTGTTGCAATGGATTGCCTCACTTCGGGTTTCCTCCGTAGTGGAATGTATATGGGGTTGAGTTCAATGTGTTTATTAATAGCCTGCTTCGTGGAGTGCCATGTCTCCAGGAATTCTCATGCTTGTCTCTGCCTAGCCTGTTCCAGGATCTTGGTGTTGTCCCAGTCGAAGTGGTGGTTCTCCTTGTTCATGTGGATTGAGATGAGTGAGTATTGGTTGTGTCTTTTTGTAGCCAGTTGGTGTTCATGTAGTCTTGTTAGTTTTCTCCCTGTTTGTCTGATGTAGTGTTTCTCGCAGTCTCTGCAGGGGATCTTGTGGATGACACTAGTCCTGTCCATGGCGGGGAGTGGGTCTTTAGTTTGGGTGAGCACTTGTTGTCGGGTTGATGTGGGCTTGTGTGCCACTCTGATGCCTAGCGGTCATAGGAGTCTTGTGGTGAGTTCTGACATGTTCCTGCTGGAGGGTAGTGTGATGAGTGTGTCGGGGCGTGTAGAATCTTTCTGATGCTGTTCCTGTAAGCATCTCCTGACCCAGGTCTTTGGATATCCATTATCCTTGAACACTAGGAAGAGGTATTCTTCTTCCTCTTGGCGTAGTTCCATGTTGCTGCAATGTGTTGTTGCCCTTTTAAATAGTGTTCGCACGCAGCTTCGTTTGTGTGCGCTGGGATGGTTACTGTTGAAGTTCAGTACCTGGTCTGTGTGTGTGGCTTTTTTGTGGAAACACTACATCGGACAAACAGGAAGGAAACTAACAATAAGAGTACATGAACACCAACTGGCTACAAAAAGACACAACCAATACTCACTCATCTCAATCCACATGGACAAGGAGAACCACAACTTCGACTGGGACAACACCAAGATCCTGGGTCAGGCTAGGCAGAGACAAGCAAGAGAATTCTTGGAGGCATGGCACTCCGTGAAGCATACTATTAATAAACACATTGAACTCGACCCCATATACATTCCACTACGGAGGAAACCCGGTAGTGAGGCAATCCATTGCAACGGACCCCAGAGTTTAAAAACTAGGCGGGAAAACACACCGACGCTTCATCAGAGGCTGCACTGAGGATGTTACCAAGCACGGTAACGAAACGTATGCGGAACAACAAACCAGCTTGGCGAGCCAACCAACCTCATTATCCTCTAAGGTGTTGGCACACTATTATCCCAAGTGAGATCTTTTATTAATATGTGATGTCTGCCCGAACAGCATCGGGGTAGTATTAGCTCATAGGCAACCCAATGGGGAGGAACGCCCAATAGTGAATGCATCCAAGACTTTGGCTAATGCAGAGCGTAATATGTTAAGATAGAGAAGGAAGGTTCATCATATTTGAAGTCAGGAAGTTCTACCAATACTTTTATGGATGGAAATTTGTAACGATAATAAAATACAAGCTCCTACCATGTTTACTTAAAGAAATACAGCAGTGCCACCCATAGCTTCAGGCTGAATTCAGTGGTGGGCTCTAATACTAAGTGCATATAATTACAAGTTGGAGCACCGTCCAGGAGGCCAAGTAGCAGATGTGCATACATTGAGCCATCTTCCACTGGTGGAAACATTACTGGTGGTACTACCGCTGCATGAGTCTGTAATGGCTTTAAATTTTCTGGACACACTTCCAGTCACAGCTGACAAAATCAGACTTTGGACACAGAAAAGCCGTGGCAAAACTGAAACAGCTGGTGATGTTGGGGGAAACCAAAGGGCTATCACAACCAGAACCGAAACATTTTCGGATCTGGAGAGACCAGATCATGGTAGAGGACAGCATATTATTATGGGGAGCCAAGTGTGATTGTCCTGACCAAAGTTCGCTGCTAGATATTGGCTGAACTCCTCCAGGTCATCGCGTTGTCTCCAAACTGAAGATGTTGGTGAGAGATATGTCTGGTGGCCAGGCATGGATGCAGAAATAGCCACATTGTTGGAGCAATGCCCAGTGTGCCAACAAAGCTTAAAAATTAGCGCCAGCAGCTCCCTAACACTTGTGGGAATATCTGAGTACACCCTGGACTCGGTTACACATCAACTCTGCAGGTCCTTTAACAAACTCACTGTTCTTAGTCATTGTGGACGCCCACTGAAAGTGGCCAGATGTAGATAATGTTCATTTGTCAAACATGGCGACGATGATAGAAAAACTGTGCGCATCTTTTGCAATACACAGACTTCTGGAAGTGTGGGTCACAAATAATGGGCTATTGTTTACTGGCATGGAATTTGAGTTTTTCCTGAAGCATTGGTGTTCCATCCTGCTTGTTATTTATATGTCTCGGTTTGCCGAGGTGGTTGGTATTACTTCTGGTTTTGTTCTTCAGTGGTTTGTATATTGGGTCCAGTTCAATGTGTTTGTTGAATATGGGGTCCTTTACATCCGTTTTTAAAAGGAATGGATACCCAAAAAGCACAATTGACCACTACGTCCGTGACAGACCACAACATGAAGACATAACACGGCCAGACACACTAGTCACTCTACCGTACATCAGGAACGCATCAGAGATGATCACAAGACTACTCAGACCCCTAGGTATCAGAACAGCCCACAAACTAACAACCACCCTGTGACAGCTAATGACGAATGTAAAGGACCCCTTACCCTCAAACAATAAAATAATGTAATGTACAAAATACTATGCAAGGACTGTGAGAAACATTACATAGGCCAAACTGCAAGAAAACTGACAATGGGGATACACGAACACCAACTAGCCACCATGAGACATGACCAATTCTCACTGATCCCACTACACACAAACAAAAAAGGACACAAATTCGACTGGGACAACACATCCATAATAAGCCAAACAGAGACATACCAGGGAATATCTGGAGGCCTGCTAATCCAACCAGAACTCCATCAACAAACACATTGAACTGGACCCGATATACAAACTACTGAAAAACTGAACTAGAAGTGATGCCAACCACCCCAGCAAACTGAGGCATATAAATAACAAACAGGACAGAACATCAATGCTTCACTGGAGGCGCATTGATGATGTTACCTAGTAAGGTGACGAAACGTCTGGAGTCAAATACACTGGCTTGGCGAGCAAGTCTGCAACTTCATCCACCACCTCATACACCGGCTACAAATCTTCTTAAAAACTTTAAATATTTCCTAAAGTTGAATGGAATTCAACCTACAAGGACAGCTCCCATACCATCTATCATTGAATGACCTGGCAGAATGAGTAATCCAAACTTTTAAGACAGGCTTGAAGAAGCAGCCTGAAGCTTTGCTGGATACCAAACGGTCCCGATTCCTATTTGATTATAGGACCACCTCGCATGCAACTACAGGGACAGAAGATCTGCACCTGGTTAAATCTGATCTTCCCAACTTCCAACTAACCAAACAGCTAGCTCCTTTATCTGTTGTAGCACAAGAACTAATGCTAATCAGTTCTAATGGATCAGAAAAAAAATCTGACACGATCTCCTGTCTGAGGTCATTTGTTACCAATTTGAGTAGATCGGTGATAGTCTGACCTGCTGCACACCCCAATTTTCCTTCTGGCATAGGAGGACCCCATGTGGTGGAAATCTGCCTGAGCGCCCTGTTTACGTGGGAAATTACCCCAGTTGATGGTTAGAAAGTATCCATTTCGTCATGTCCGCAAGACCCTAAGATACATGATAAATTGTGTTAAAAGCTTCATTTTCTTGTTTAGACTTAAAAATGAATTTTGCTGCTGCCGATCGCATGATACATGTTAATTACACTTCTAGGAAAGAACCAATGAGCATGACCTTGCAGTCCACAAACATTAAAAGTCCAGCAGACACGATGTTCTGACGAAGGGGAGCTTTGGAAACTCATTAAACCCGATCTGGCACTAACAGCTCACTATTAATCGTAAAAAATTGAACAATAATCGTAACTGGAGACAAATAAACTCCTCATTAAATTCAAATTTGATGCATTCAGGAGCAGCCAGTTGACCAACACCCACAATAGTCTTTGGAGAGGTTAACTGCGGTTTTTAGACACAATTGCTTCAGTCTAATAAGGATTAAGTTATTCTTAACACTGTCTGCTCAGAATCTAAGGCCTGCTATAGCATCACAGACAAACTCGGGTTAAGCCTACTGAAATGTTACCTTCATAGAAATCTTAATTCTGAAAGAAATATTTTATCCATATGAAAGGTGAATTAATCTCATATCATCACGACTTCAGTCACTACAAAGGAGCTATGCCGCAAAATCCTGCCTTCAGGCCACTGCATACGCCTGTATTCACACTCCTGTGGAAAAGAATATCCATAGGGCATTGACACTGAACACTTTCTGGACTCTGGCAGTTAATGTTCATATCTTTGATTTTTAAGTAATTCTGTTTGCAGATTCTTTTTGTTTATTTGTGCATGTATGCATTTTTTGTATTATGATAACCATCCCCCAGTTTTGAAAGTGTTCTACACCTAAAGATTTTGCTACGGGTCATTTTAAAACAAACGTCATAAACAGATGATTTGGGGGAATGCAGTGCAATCTATTTAAAAAAAGAAGAAATAATAAAAATTCGTAAACACCTCTGTTTACAGAGTAAGCAGAGAAAAAAAGAATTCAGTTTATTTTTCCCCTGACAGTAACACATTTTTTTAAAACAAATAACATAAATTATGTCATTTGATCTATACTTCAACAAACCACATATGGCTATAGGCCTTCAAATGCAATCATTAACACAATCTTTGCTGCAAAATTGACGTGAAGAACATTGGCTCCAGGCTGTGTAATGGAAGCCTTCAGAAAATTGCGGGGATTCTTTCAAAATATGCATTTAATTTGTGGATTGTAGGTTAAGTGATTGTGAAACTCATGAATTTGTCTGTGGGAAAATTATCAATGATCATTAAAGTTCTTGCAATACTAAAAGAAAACAATCAACAAAAGTCTGAGAGATAGTAGGAACTGCAGATGCTGGAGGATCTGAGATAACAAGGTGTAGAGCCGGATGAACACAGCAGGCCAAGCAGCATCAGAGGAGCAGGAAAGCTGACGTTTCGGGCCTAGACTCAGGGTCTAGCTTTCCTGCTCCTCTGAAGCTGCTTGGCCTGCTGTGTTCATCCAGCTCTACACCTTGTTATCAACAAAAGTCTGAGTTATCACACTTGTTAAACTATTGTTATTCAAACCCAGAACTTGCCATTCCCCTAGCCAAGCTCTTCCAGTGTAGCTACAACATTGGCATCTACCAGACAATTTACATAAAAAGCAAGACAAATCTAACCCAGTTAATTACTGCACCATAAGTCTACTCTCAATCATCAGAAAGTGTTGGAACATGTCATCAACAATGCTTTCAAGCAGCACCTGCTCAGTGACGCCCACTTTGGGTTCCGCCAGGACCATTCAGCTCCTGCCTCATTACATCCTTGGTTCAAACGGGGGCAAAAGAGCTGAATTCTAGATGTGAAGTGAGAGGGATAGCACTTGACATCAAGGCTGCAATTTGACTGAGTGTGGCAGCAAGGAGTCCTAGCAAAACTGCATTCAATGGGTATTAGGGGCAAACTCACCACTGGTTGGAGTCATACCTAGCACACAGGAAGTCAGTCATCTCAGCTCCAGGACATCTCTGCAGCAATCCATGTTCAAATGCAATATTATATTTTACGAATATAAGATCCTTATTCATTTTGTTTCATTAACATTTTAAAAAAAAGAAATTCATGATTTTTTTTCAAACAGACTTTTTTAAAATTAGCTTTTCAGGGTCAACAGTGAATGGCTGAGGTTTTTTTAATTCTAAATTCAGACCGTGTGCTTTAGAGGGTGTTGTTTTACATTTCAAAAGTTTTTTTTAGAAATTTTTTTTTTAAATAAGGAGTTGTGTTTTTGTTTTGGGGAGTCCTACATGTAGTTGGCTCTGGGGAAGTTTTTTTTCTTCAAGGAATTTATTGAAGGAGGAGTCTTTTTTTCAAAATTCAGTCAATCAGCTAAGTCATTGATTTTATTTAAGCTTTATATGTTTGCATTTTTTTCAATTTTTTCCATTTTAACATTATTTTTGGGAAGTGATGAAAGAGTTTATTTTATATATAAGGTGTTATTGAAAGCTTCCTTTTTAGACTTAATGTTATTAAGGCCATATATGAGGTACAGAGTGAGATGGCTGATTGATTCTACTGTGTAATGACTTTTCAAAATCAATCAGATAGATGGGTGACTGTCAGGAAGGTAAGAAGTCTCCGGTGGCTACATCAAATAGATATTCAGTTTTTGGAACTGTAGAAAGGGATAGACTCTCTGAGGAAAATGGAAGGGCCAGTTAATTATTTGAACGATTCTTATGTTAGGCAGCATTTGACAAGATTTAATAGAATTACTGTTATAGGGGACTGTCCTAAAAGGGGCATATACAGGGGATTCTGTGGCAGTGAGTGTGAGTTTAACATGGTTTGTTGCTTTCCTGGTGCTAGGATTATGGATGTTTCTAAATGTGTCAAGCATATTGTTAAAGGTGAGATTGAGAAGCCAGAAATTATTGTACACATTGGTAGGAGAGACACTTTTAGGGAAATGATTAAAGCAGTACAGAGTAAATTTAAGAGTTTCAGTGGAAGATTAAAAGGTAGAACCTTAGAAGTACTTATTTCTGGATTACTCCCAATGCCAAATTCAAACGAGGGAAGGTTAAAGGAGATAAATCATTGGCTGAAGAGCTGTGGTGTATTGTTCAGGGATTCAGGTTTTTGGACAATTGGAATGTCTTTTGGGATAGAAAAGACCTGATCGAAAAGGATGGGCCTAACCTAAACTGGAAAGGGACAATATCTTAACAGGAAGATTTGCTCATTCCATTAAGGGAGACTTTATTCTGATTGGGAGGGGGAATGGAGGAATTCTAAGTAGCGGTGTAAACAGAAGGATTGGTGGGGAAGGTTCTGAATGTGAAGATAACATGTCAATTAGAAAAGAAAGAAGAGAGAATCCGTGTGTGTAGTAACTCTGAAGAACTAAATTATATTTATTTCAATGCAAGGAGTCTTACAGATAAGGCTGATGAACTCAGGGCATGTTTAAGAACATGGGATTGGGACATCATAACTATTACAGGACCTTGGGTGAGAGATGGACAAGACTGGCAGCTCAATGTTCTGGATTTAGACGCCAGAAGAAAGATAGAAAAGGAGGTAAGAAAAGGTATGGGGGGGGGTTGCAGTGTGACTTGGGGGGGTGGTTTTCTTGATTAAGGAATACATTACTGCTGTAACTAGGGAAAATATTTCTGAAAAATCGTGCAGTGAAAATATATGGATATAAATTACAATAAGAAAGGAAAGATCACTTCGGGATTGTACTATAGGCCTCCCAGTTGTAAGAGGAAAATTGAGAAACAAATATGTAGGGAGATCTCAGATATATGTAAGCATAATAAGGTTGTAATAATGGGGGAGTTTTAATTTTCTAAACGTTGACGGGGGCTGCCATAGTGTTAAAGATTTGGATGGTGAAGAATTTGTCAAATGTGTTGAAGAAAATTTTCTTTATCAATATGTGGATTCTCCTACTAGAGAAAGAGCCAAACGAGATCTTCTGCATAAGGCAGGGCAGGTGACAGAAGTAAAAGCTGGCGAACACTTTGGGTCTTGCGATCATAATTCTATTAGTTTCAAAACGGTTATGGAAAAGGTTAGGCCATCCATAAATGTTAAGTTTTTAATTGAAGTAAGGCAAATTTTAAGACGAGGATTTTTAAAAGATGATTGGAGTAGACTGTTCACAGGTAAAAGGATGTCTGACAAGTGGGAGGCTTTCAAGTGTGTGATGACAAGAGTTAAGAGGCATTATGTTGCTGTTAAAGTAAAGGATAAGGCTTCTAAGATTAAGGAACAATGAATGAATAAAGATATTTAGGTTCTAGTCAAGAATAAAAGAGAATCTTATTTTAGATATAGACAACTTGGTTTAATTAAATCTCTTAATCAATAGAAAGAGTGTAGGATCATTCTTAAGAAAGTAATCAGGAAGGCAAAGAGGGGATATGAGGTAGCATTGACAGATAAGGTTAAGGATAATCCAAAAATCCTACAAATATATTAAGAGCAACAGGGTAAATAGAGAGACGGTAGGGCCTCTTAGAGATCAAGGAGGTTGCCTTTGTGTTGAACCCAAGGAGATGGGAGAGATACTAAATGAATATTTTGCATCAGTTTTACTGTGGAGAAAGAAATAGTCTAGAGAAGGCAAAGAAATAAACTTTGATGTTTTAAAAACAGTTCACATTACATAAGAGGGAATTTGGGTGGTCTTAAAGAATATAAAGGTGGATAAATCCCCAGGACCTGATCTAGTGTATCCCAGAACATTGTGGGAATTAAGGGAGGAAATTATGAGATCCCTTGCAGAAATGTTTGCCTCCTCTATAACTACGGGTGATGTGCCTGATGACTGGAGGGTGACTAATGTTGTACCTTTTTAAAGAAAGGCTGTAAGGAGAAACGAGGGAGCTATAAACCTATGAGGCTGACTTTGGGTGTGGGTAAATTGTTAGAAGTGATCTTAAAAGATAGGAATTATGAACATTTAGAGAGGCAAAAATTGATTAGGGATTGTCAATATGGTTTTGTGCAATGAAAGTCATGTCTACAAACTTGATTGAGTTTTTTGAGGAAGTTACCAAAAAGATTCATGATGGCGGTGCAGTAGACATTATTTATTTGGATTTTAGTAAAGCCTTTGAGGTTCCGCATGGTAGACTAATTAGTAAAGCTAGGTCACATGGGATTCAGGGTGAGTTGCGCGTAATTGGCTTAATGGTAGGAGACAGAGACTAATCATGGAGGGTTGCTTTTTGGACTGGAGGCCTGTAACTAACGGTCTTCCACAGTGATTGGTTCTGGATCCTCTTTGGTTTGTCATTTATATAAATGATGTGGATGAGAATATCTAAGCCATGGTTAGTAATTTTG
Source organism: Ginglymostoma cirratum (assembly GCA_024137785.1). NCBI lineage: Eukaryota > Metazoa > Chordata > Chondrichthyes > Orectolobiformes > Ginglymostomatidae > Ginglymostoma > Ginglymostoma cirratum. Next base: position 15,135,013 of record JAHRHZ010000111.1, on the reverse strand, counting down.
CAGACAACACCAAAAGTGCTATCATAGTAGGCAGTGAAGAAGGTTGTCTAAGATTACAAAGGGATCTTGATCAAATGGGTCAATAGGCTGAAAAATTTTGGATTTCAATCTGGATAAAAGCGAGGTATTGCACAACAAACAAGGATAGGGCCGAGGGTAGGGCTGTAGATCAGAGGGGCCTAGGCGCGCATATACATAATTCTTTGAAGTTTGTGCCACGTATAGATCGGGTGGTTAAAAAGGTGTTTGGCAAGCTTGATTTCATTGCTGAGTCCTTTGAGTATAGGAGTTAGGAAGTCATGTTGAGGTTTTACAGGACGTTAATAAGGCCTCTTCTGGAACACTGTTAGCTCTGGTCACCCAGTTATAGGAAGGATATTACCAAGCTGGACAGGGTTCAGAAGACATTTACCAGGATGTTGCCGAGTATGGAAGGTTTGAGTAAAAAAGAAAGGCTGGATAGATTGGGACTTCTTTCACTAGAGTGTAGGTGGTTTAGAGGCGACCTGATAGAAGTTTATAAAATAATGAGAGGTACAGATAGCGTTAAAGGTAGTTGTCTTTTCCCTAGGATGGGGGATTTTAAGACTAGGGAGCATATTTTTAAGGTGAGAAGAGAGAGATTTTAAAAAGACATGTGAGGCAAATTGTTTACACAGACAGTGCTTTGTGTGTGGATCAAACCTCCTGAGGAAGTGGTGGATACAGGTACAATTACAACGTTTAAAAGACATTTGGATAGATATATGAATAGGAAAGGTTTGGAGGGATATGCACCAGGACCGGGAAAGTGAGACTAGTTTAGTTTGGGATTATGTTCGGCACGGATTGATTGGACTGAAGTGTCTGTTTCTGTGCTGTATGACTCAATCTGGAAAATATCTAGGCTTGGGCTGACAAGCAGCAAGTAACATACACGCCCACACCAATGCGAGGCTATGACCATCACTGAGAGAGATAATTTAGCCACTGCCCCTTAACATTCAATGGTGTTACCATTACTGAATCCCCCACTATCAACATCCTGAGGGTTACCATTGACCAGAATCCTGATTAGACTTGCCACATAAACACAGTGGCTACAAGAGCAGGTTAGAGGCTAGGAAGAGGGCAGCGAGTAACTCACCACCTGACTCTCCGTCATCTAAACGGCACAAATCAGGAGTCTGATGGAATACTCCTCTCTTGCCTGAATAAGTGCAGTTCCAACAACTCAAGAAGCTTGACACCATCCAGGACAAAGCAGCATGTTTGATGGCACTACATCTACAAACATCCACTCCTTCCATCACTGATGCTCAGTGGCAACAGTGTGTACTATCTACAAGATTCACTGTAGAAATTCACCAAAGATCCTCAGATAGCACCTTCCAAACCTACGACTACTTCCATTTAGAAGGATAAGGGCAACACATACATTGGAACACCACCACCTTCAAGTTCCCCTCCAAGCCACTCACCATCCTGACTTGGAAATATATCGCCATTCCAAAATCCTGGGATTCCCTCCATAATGACAATGTGGATCAACCCACGACAAGTAGACTATAGCGGTTCAAGAAGGCAGTTCACCACCACCTTCTTAAGGGCAGCTTGGAATGGGCAATAAATGTTGGCCAGCCAGCCAGCAATGCTCACATCGCACAAAAATGAACTTTAACAAATCCAGGGTAATACTCGAGTGATATACATAGGGCATCTTGAGACGAAAGCTTCAATACAATATGTGCTAGAATGAAAATTGTATTCAAATAAGGAGATGAATGAGTCAGTGTGATTAATTGAACGAATAATTGAATATCTGATTTTAATGTATACTTAGAGATAGTAGGAACTGCAGATGCTGGAGAATCTGAGATAACAAGGTGTAGAGCTGGATGAACATTGCAGGTCAAGCAGCATCAGAAGAGTAGGAAAGCTGTCGTTTCGGGCCTAGACCCTCCTTCAGAAATGGGGGAGGGGAAAAGGGTTCTGAAATAAATAGGGAGAAAGGGGGAGGCGGATTGAAGATGGATAGAGGAGAAGATAGGTGGAGAGGAGACAGACTGGGATAGAGCCAGTAAAGGTGGAGAGTTCAGGAGGAGATAGGTAAGTCCAGGGAGGACGGACAGGTCAAGAGGGCGGGATGAGGCTAGTAGGTGGGAGGAAGGAGAGGTTAGGAAGGTGGGGACAAGCTGGGCTGGTTTTGGGATGTGGTTGGGGGAGGAGAGAAATCTTCCCCTCTACCTCAGATTACCCTGGAAAGATAAGATATCTCAAAAGCCTGAGCTACAGGTAAAACTAGCTGTTTCATACAGATACTATGCAGTAGTTACATTAGTGGTTTCTTCCACAAAAAAGATACTGTTGTCAAGCCAAAAACACATGCTGCCTGTTACACAAATGAGTAATGTGGTACATGAATTTCAGCAATGGTGTGATGATAACTATGTAGGCCATACTTCCCAAAGATTGGTGGATTGTATCAAACAGCATATTCCTTTGACTATTTGCAATAAACAGAGTACTGACCATATCCAATCCTCTGTGAACGCAAAATCATAATATAATCTCCAACAATAGATGTTCCTTTGCAACTGGACATTTGTGCACTCAGGGTTATTTAGCAAAAAAATATGCTGAAAGTCAAGTTAGGATTATCAGTGGGTTTCAGTCAGGCACTTGAATCCACTACAAATATTAACATGCAGTGCCCCGATTTTTGTAAATTGAAATTACACCTACACACACTAAGCCAGTTCTAAGTCAACAAAGTAGGAATTAGGCATTGGGCATTCACCAGATTGGCTTCAAATGGTCAAAGCATTGCCCTGAGAAGTAATCCACCTGGCTTAAAATTTAAATAAACCTTGGCACTTAACTATCAGCCATTATTAACTGGTGAATTCTCCGTGCCAATGTTTTTGCCAAGCAGAGTCCACTTTCCAGCCAGTCAGGATTCTGCTCTCATACAGTTTAGTGTTTTCCCTTGGGCATTGCTTGCAAATCACCTTAATCAGTGCAAGTCAGAAATGTTTTTTTTAGCACTACTAGAGTTTTCTGTTGATTATATGCCACAAGGCATTTAATGACTAACATAAATGCTGATGAATCTTTCTGGTGTTTTCCCTGTTAGAACAACTTGTTTTGTTCTTCCTCTCACTTTTAAAAGCTTCCTAAGAGCTTCCTATTTCACTGTGCCTTTGATTTACGCACAAGTGCTTGATTAAACTTCATTCATTGATGCTAGCCTCTTTCTGTAGGAAGTACTCCATAATGTCATTTGGCACGGAGAACAATGTGTCAATGAAAATTGGTACGTTTTAGCTCATAGAATAGTGCAGATTTTACAACCTAATGGATTTTATAGGAAGGAGTTAGCTGAGGAGTGAGTTTTTACTAATTTAGCCAAAAGTATACAAAGGTAAACTTGTTCAATTATAAACATAAAAGGGAGGGAGAGGTTCAAATAAGTAAAAGGCATTTAAGACTAAGATCAGAAAGTTCTTATTTACAGGAATCAACATACTGAAGGAACCAAACTTACCAAATGATTACAATGAGAAATTTCATGGATGGTATTTCACTTCCATTATAACTCTTACTTTAACAATTAAACCAAAATCAGCATATATTAAGTATGACTTAGTAAGAAAATAGAAGTCAGTATAAACTATACATTAGATAATAGATACAACAGAGATAAACCTCTCAGATTTTCTGGACAGTCCACTTGACAGATTTGGCATTAATCTCAGTCATAAAGTCCTTCAAATCTGTAAACTTCTACAAGGATGTTGCCAGGAATGTCAGGTTTGAGTTGTAAGGAGAGGCTGGATAGGCTGAGACAGTTGTCCACTGGCACGTAGGAGGTGGAGGGGTGACCATTACAGAGGTTTATAAAACCATGAGAGGTACAGATAAGGTGAATGGCAGATGTCTTTTCCTTACGGTCAGGGATTTCAAGATGGGGGAATATTTTTAAGGTTAGAAGAGAACGATTTTAAAAATGACAAAGGTAATTCTTTTTGCACAGGGAGTGGCTCTAATGAAATTTCGGAGGAAGTGGTGGATGCAGGTATAGTTACAATGTTTAAAAGACATTTGGATGAGTACATGAATAAGAAATATTTGGAGGGATATGGGTCACATGCAGGCAGGTGGGGCTAGTTTAGTTTGGGATAATGTTGGCACGGACTCGTTGGTCTGAAGGTCTGTTTCTGTGCTGTATGACTGTATGACTCTAGCTAGAATTTGAACACCTTTTCCTCAAGGTTTTAGCCACAGATTATCGTCTAGCAGCAGCTACAAACCATCCCAAGTTGCACAGATATGACTCTCATTAAAATGGCATATTTTGGAACTTCCTCAGTTTTGCTCATGATAGATTGATGGCAACTGAGTGCATTGTATGGCTGTGCTGTTAAATTTATTCCTTTAAAGTAACTGATGCTATGACACTTACCTTGACTTCCTTATCCTGGCTCCGAGATCCAGCTTTCATGTTCCTTCAGCCTGCTTGCTGTGCACTAGTGAATCATTTGAGCTCTGATGACTGTCTTTCATATCTGGTTTGAAGCAGCATCAAATTCAATTCTTATTTTAGTTTCCCTAGAAACCTGAAGGAACAGTTTCTGTATCATTTGGAGTCTTGTCCAAAAAGTACAACTTTGAAATTGGGGTGAATCCATCTAACAAATTATTTGACTAGTCATCTGTTCGAACAACACTTAGGCACACTCGCCCACTAGTTGTTAAAACTGCAAATGCTATCACAGCAGAAAGAAGTGACCAATATGTGGCATGGACTCCCAACTAAGATTTCCGTTATTTGCTTTTTTGGTGTGGGTGATACTGAGAAAGCAACATTGTTGTCACCCATCTCCGCTTTCCCTGAGAGCACAAAGGGGCTTGTTGCAGTTTTGCACTATACAATAACCATATTTCAAACTGAATAGAGACTTCGGTTTTGCTTTCTTTGAGGACCCTATCAAACAATTAGAGTTTCAACAATAATACAGCAGATTTCTTCTTCATTTTTAGGGTGTTAACTTACAAATTACAATGTGTAAGTTTAATTGGATAGCTGCAATGAAATAGGTATGGGCATTACATTGTGCAGTGAAAATGCTTCCATTGATTACACTGCAATCAAGCTGCCAACTTCATGCTGTCTGTTCATTGCCATACTTCAGCATCTTACCAACATCTCCATTCTATTAATAGTGGATGATTCAGCAAGTGTTTCAATGTCCTTGCTGCCTAATGTTATTTAAAGCTCATCCGCATTCTTAAAAAGGGATGTGCATTGTGGTAGCTGAAATAATTCTGGAAATTTTGCTCCGGAAGAAGTAGCAATGGATGGCCATAGCAGAGAGAGCACACACTGAGTTTTTGGATGCTAGACTGGAGCTTCAGAAACAAGAGGAAGAAAGACGTCCTGTATCCTGTGTAGGTCAGAGGCTATCTATCGTTCATCTACTGACAATGTCTAAAATTATGTCTAAGAATGTCTAAGACTAACATTCATAAAGTCTGCCCCAGTCCAAGCTCTTCGCATTGCTTCAAGTTTTACTCAAATTCTTCATCTTGAGTACACTGGCAGCTATTCAGGCCTGACCACATCATCCAAACATATTGCACAGTGCTCACTCTCGCTTCGCTCTTCCAGGAGAGGGTGACCCACAACAGGACAGAGCAGAAATGAATGAGAGAGAGAGAGAGAGAAGCCCCACTGCATATTTCAACTCCCTGGGGAAGGAAGTATTGGCCATTAAGGGAAGGATCATTACTGACCTGCCAGTCTCAGTTGGCTTGATGGCTAGTTTGCAGTGCAGACCGATACCAAGAGCATTGTTCAATTTTGGGTCCAATGAGGTTACCATGAGGTAACCTTCTCAACCCCTCCCCTCAACTGAGCTGTGGTGACCCTCAGGTTAAACCATCACCAGTTGTACCTCTCTGTAATGAGAAATCACTCCTATGGTTTAGTAGAATTGTGGTGACTTTATCTTGAGATGTTAAGACCGAAGGGATTGATGTCAAGGGTATCTTACCTTATCCTCTTTTTCCCCTTGTGCAAAGTCTCTTCTGATTCACAAGCTCCAGATGGATTTCAAATGAACTTCATAATTTCTCCCCTTCACAACCCACCCTCAACTGTTTTTCTCCATATAATGGAAGTTGTTCAGACAATGACTGAAGAGGATAAACAAATCAGGATGAATACATTGCCATCCTATTTCACAGTAGCAGCCACCAGCTCAAATACTAAGCAAGCTTGTCATGTGGAAGATAGCTCAGGGATTAATCAACATGTGATGAGACCAGGCACAGCTTAGTTGTAGCGAGGTTGGAGGGCAAGGGGAACAAGCATAAGCTTGCCAAAGGGAGAGGTCTCATATGGGGTATGCTGCAGCGGATTCAGATGAGAAGTTTAATGGGCCAGAGTACAGTATTTTATAATACACTTGAGATCTGTAAGAGTTAATTGATATTACAAGATAATCTCTGCTAATTAGGTCAGTTCCCTGGGAAGAGCTAGAGTTGCAAGAATGTCTTTTACCTTTTGTCATTTAGTTCCAGTAATAAACCTATAAATAAAAGCAAAGTGCACGATTTGATTTTGAAATAAGAGAGATCTGAAATAAACTAGGAAGTGTTAAACAAGTTCAGGTTTTGCAACATCAGTAGTGAGAGAAAAAGAATTAACATTCTGAGTTCAATATAACTCTTTAGGACTGAAGAAGAGTCATTTTGGGCTTAGAGCATTTTCTCTGTTTCTTTCTTCATGGTTGCTTCTAGACCTTTTGAGTTTTTCCAGTACTCTGTGTTATATATAATAAATCCATTTTGTTCAACAAGCCTGAGCTTCTGTGCTGCCAAATACTTTGTGTAGGCATACTTCACCATTTAATATTGACAACTTACACGAATACCAGTAAGAGAGATAGGTGGTAACAAATGTGTGCAAGGCCTCTCAGTAGTAACAAGGGACACAACCAGAGCATTATGTTGGCAACACTGATATATTAAAATATACCATGCAGAATAATACTGATGAGTGTAACAAATGTTCAGTGTCCTGGAAAACGTATGCTTTATGCTGACCTACAGGTTCATATGAAACATGTTAGGTCAGCCATGACTCTATTAGTACCACTCTTGAGACAAAGACTCCAGATTCAAAATTCTCCATGAAGCTTAAGTACAAAACTTGACACCGATTCTCCAGTCTTGCACTGAGTGATTGCTGGACATAGATCCCATGGATCTATTTTGAAGAAGAACAGGGGATCTTATCCCTAGTGTGCTGGCCCATATTTATTTCTCTATGAGCATTACAAAAACAGATTATCTGCTTATTAACACATTACTCTTTGTCAGGGGTTAATGTGTGCATTTTGGATGTTTTGTTTCTGATTTTATAACAGCAATACTCGACTTCATGGCTGCTCTGCATTTTGAGTCGTCATATAAATACCAGTCTTTCTTCCTTCTTTCATTTAA
>JAHRHZ010000111.1:15085358-15119920 GCA_024137785.1 Ginglymostoma cirratum | reverse complement strand
GAAACGTCAAGTTTTCCTGCTCCTATGATGCTGCTTGACCTGCTGTGTTCATCCAGCCCCATGCTTGTTATCACACATAATCTCATATTTGCCATAAATGCTGATTTATTTAGCTGGATGTGAGCCACACCCTGATTAAATTAATCATCATTGTCTGTTTGTGGCCCTTCAAAGGGACTTGTTACTTTATTTTAGGTACAAGGGTACTTCTCAGTTTGGGACGTGTTTTGCAGTCAGCTATGAGTTCAACACTGTTTCCAAGTTTATAAATGACTTGGTCTCGGGTGTAAGAAGCAGAATTCTAAAGTTTGCAGCTGATGTAAAACTTCCTGGAATAACAGATAGTGATGAGGCTTGTTATCGTCTTTAGGATGACAGAATAAAATTTGAAGAAGTATAACAAATGGAGTTCACTGTGGAAAAGTATGAAGTGATGCATTTTGATTAATCTAACATGAATAGTTTGTAGACTTGCTTGCTGAGCCGGTGTGTTTGATTGTAAACACTTCGTTACCCTGCTAAGTAACATTGTCAGTCCACCTCTGGTGGAGTGTTGGTGTTCTGTCCTGCTTGTTATTTATATGCCTCAGTTTGCTGGGGTGACTGGCATTACTTCCGTTTCTGTTTTTCACTGGTTTGTATATTGGGTCCAGTTCAATGTTTTAGTAGATAGAGTTCCAGTTGGAATGCCAGGCCTCCAGTCCAAGCCAAATAGAGACATGGCAGGGAATACCTGGAGGTCTGGCATTCCAACCAGAACTCCATCAACAAACACATTGAACTGGATCCGAAATACAAACCACTGAAAAACCGAACTGGAAGTAACACCAACCACCCCAGCAAACTGAAGCATATAAATAACAAGCAGGATGGAACACTGACACTTCACCGGAGGCTCACTGATAATGTTACCTAGCAGGATGACGAAATGTCTGCAATCAAACTCTGGCTCAGTGAGCAAGTCTACAACCTCAGCCACAACCCAAGCTATAAATCTTCTCAAAAACTTTAAATATGAATAATATACCATAATACCATACATTACACGGTTTTGCAAAGTATAGATGAGCAAAGCAATCTTGGTATCCATACAGACAAATCCATGAAGGTGTCAGGCCAAGTTGATGAGATGGTTCAGCTAAGTAAATAAGACACTTGAATTTATAAATAGATGCATTAAATTTGCAAACAGAACAATCTCGCCCTCTGTAAATCACTGATTTGGCTTCAAATAGAGTAATGTCACCAATTCTGAGACAATGACAAGTTGAGTGGGTAAACACATGCCAGATACAGTATAATATGAATGTGAGGTTTTCCACTTTAGTAGCAAAAATAGGAAGTCTTTTTTGGTAAATTGAGGCGGGGGGGGACAGCAGTATTCAGTATGGGTATCCTGGAGTGCCTGTCACTGCAACAAGTAATACAGAGAACAAACTGTATGTTAGCATTAGTGAGAGGATGAGTGGACAGGAATAAGGATGCCTTGCAGTTATACAGGGCACTAGTGAGACCAGATCTTTGGAATATTGTATGCAATTTTGGTCTCCTTTATTGGAGGAAGGAAGGTCTAATAGTGTAGTGAAGGTTTGCCAAACTAATTCTTGGACTGACATACAAAGAATTGAGTTGGTTAAGATTGTGTGTTCACTCTCCTTTAGAAGAATGAGGGGGATCTGTCAAACCTAAAATTTGAACAAGACTTTACACGTTAGATGTAGGAGGATGCCCCCAGTGGTGAGGGAGTTTGGAACCAGGATCATAGTTTAAGGGTAAACCCTTAAGGTTGAATTTGAGTGCAGAATACAGGGTTAATGGCAGGATTCTCGGCAGTTTGGAGGAACAGAGGGATCTTGGTGTCCACATCCATAGATCCCTCAAAGTTGTGACCCAGGTTGGTAGGGTTGTAAAGAAGGCGTGTGGTGTGTTGGCTTTCATTGGCAGGGGAATTGAGTTTAAGAGCAGTGAGGTTATGCTGCAGCTCTATAAAACTCTGGTTAGAACACACTTGGAATATTGTGTTCAGTTCTGGTCACCTCATTACAGGAAAGATGTGGAAGCTTTAGAGAGAGTGTACAGGAGATTTACCAGGATGCTGCCTGGACTGGAGGGCAGGTCTTATGAGGAAAGGTTGAGGGAGCTAGGGCTTTTTTCATTGGAGCGAAGAAGGATGAGAGGCGACTTGATAGAGGAGTCAGATACTTTACAGACTTTTAAACGACTCTTGGATAAGCACATGGAGGATAGTAAAATGTAGGGTATGCAGGGTAGATTGATCTTAGTAGGATAATAGGTCGGCACAACATCGTGGGCCAAAGGGCCTGTACTGTGCTGTACTGTTCTATGTTCTAACACTCCAGAAAGGTGTATAAGCCTTAGATAGGATATGGAAGAGGTTTACCAAGATGTCACAAGGAATGAGGGATTCTTTTTGCTGGAACAGAGAACATTAGATGGTTACCTAATTCAGGTGGAGGAGATATCAATTTACCATGTTGTGACATTCCAAAATACTGTCCAGTTGCAATGTTTCATGAAAAATGTGACATTATTATAAAGATTCATAGTGTATTAATATTATTTGAAAGGCTAGATTCTAAAGTGGCAGAGAAATGAATTCTAATTTTTCAGTTCTGTGAAGATCTGATTTTTTTTTCAAAGGTCAGAGCATCATTTTGGACATTGAGTTCAAAACAACATTTATGCGAAGTCGCCTGGCTTTAGCTAAACGAGCAGTAAACCACTTCAGGAGATACTTGCTAAGGTGTTTGATGACTAGAGGAGGCTACCAGAGGGAGAGAGAGAGTATCAGAAGTAGGTTCATGTGAGGGGGAGAAGTCTATAATAGCAGAGCTGTTATTACTAGCAGTCTCCAGGTAGTCAGGGCTGAGGAAAAGTTCTGAGCAGCTTAGAAATCAGTGAGAAGATAGATCTCACAGCAGAAGCTGTGAGGGGTGTCAGAGGAATGCGTTTTACAATTGTGAGTTGGAGAAGTATGGATCAGACCTTCTGGGATCTTGACTGCCAGCCAGTGCCTGAGAATGTGCTCTTTACACCTTCTTGGCATGGCAATGGTGAAGGGTTTTGGTGCTACCCTGTTGGATGCTTTGAACCCTGCTCATGACCCCATTAGCCAAAGGCCACAGAACACTCAGGAAGGTCCAGGGCAAATGGGATAAAAACATACACCTGGAAGCCATCCTCTCAGTGAAGATTGACAGGAAAGAGTGGTAGTAAGACTTGTGGGAGAAAAATGTGCGGCAACCCAAGAAGATCCACCTTGACCTGTGAGACCTACCTTCGTCGAAAAGAGTCAGGCCTTCATTGGCGAGGAAGGAGATTCTAATGGCCCAGCTCAAACACATGGGTCATTGTAAGCAGTATCTTTTCTCAGGCAAATACAGATAGGTAGAGAGTCAATGTGGGAATTTGGGAACTACTCACGTGGTGCTTTTAACAAGGAATATTTTGTTAATAAAAATGAGTTGAACTGCAAACTAAATTGTGTCTCAATGTCCACCTCGCCAACAAGAGCACTTGGGTAAAGTGTTTTTAATATATAAACTGGTTGAAATGTCAGAAGCATGCACAGTATGTTCTTGTCTAACATATAGTTTGTTTTTCTTTTGTGTAATAAACTTTCGTGTTCTTTATTAAAAGTACATTGGCTGTTTCATGTTCAGGGATTGTATTCTATGGAAAACCGAAATAAAACTGATAGTTTACAAGCCAAGTCTCACTCTGGGATCTGACTTGTTCAGTAGTACAATCATTACATGACAGCATTAAGTGATGTGAAGTTCAAGCACTAAAGGTGAATAAAACACACCTAAAACTTAATGCATTAAGTGCCCAGATTTCTGCAACCCAAAATGAGAACTGTTGTTCGCTGTCTGCATATGGGATTTAATTCTTTACAGTCATGGTATAAGTAGAAAACTAACATTATAATAATTAGCATCTTGAAAGTAAAATGTAATTCTTAGGATAAAGGTATCCTGGATGGCACAGATAATCAACATCAATATTCAGTTTTTGTCTAGATTTGAGATTATCCTTAAATCAGTGCCAAAACACATTTCAATAGGTGTTAAATAACTTTATAGAAATTTTAGGAAAATTACTATTCTGCTAAAGAGAAGAGAGATTAATTATAGTTGATCTGCATAGAAGTGCAATCAGCAATATATGAGAGATTTGAGCTTCCTGCTGAAACAGCTTTACTCTGACTTTTACATTCAGTAAATTTTGCTACTTTTTACAGTTAAGTAAACACCATCTCTTTTCATTTGCTTTAAATGTGCAACTATCGGCCTGTGAGCTGATGTGGAATACAGGGGGTGATGTTGACACTATAATGGTCTTTTTTAAAATATTTGCTTACAGGATGCAGGCATCACTGGCTGGGCCACCATTTATTATCCATCTTAATTGCTCAGAGGGCAGTTAAGAGACAACCACATTGCTTTGAAGTTTTTTTTTAAAAATTAAATTCAAATTTTAACCATTGTCATGATAAGATTTGAGCCTTTGCCCCCAGGACAATAACTTGGATTTCTGGTCCCGTGACATTATCACTGTGCCACCACCATGCCTCCTTTCGTTATACTCTTTATAGCTGAACTGCAGCAACCAGATTGCACTCATTATCTCATGAATTAATCAGTTTTTCTCTAATAGAGTTTATTTATGTTTGCCTGAGACTATAAAGATGAAATTTGCTTTTTTAATGTACTTTATTTTCTTAGCACAGCATACGCCACTAAAATAATAGTTGCAGATCAAACTGGATTTTTAGAACAATATTGAAACTTAAAAAGCAGCATTCACCAAACTCGTATCTGTTCACTCTGTATGAAATGTGTACTCTACTTCAATTTTGCTTGTCCCACTGTGCAAACAATTTGAACAAAAGTGCCATAGAGTAGATTTTTTTTTTTTGTCCTTTGGAAGAACTTTGTGAACAGCAACAATCCATCAGGACCATGGTGGACTCACTAGATTCTCTATCTTGTAGGGTCTACTAACTTCCACATCTGAATTCACGTTGTGCAGTTCTGATTGAAATAAAATTGAGTTTAGAAACAGTGTGTAGAGCTTGGTAGCTCACATTTATTCACCACCAGATGCAATCTGTGTTGGTGCTAAGCATATTACAGTGAGTCTCAGTGCATCCAGATTAGGCCATGCAAATAGTAGCCATGGTTTTACCAACCAATGGTCTCCAGATTGCATACAATAATGTGCAACTGAAAGTAATAATGGATAGAATGGTCTCTTTAAAGGCAGAATAAGTTGTTGGATTGTCAGGTGCAGATTAATTCTGTGCCACAAGCAAAGAATTTTTGTCTGTGACCTTGGATTGCTCAAAGTAGAGTTTAAAATGGAGACTTCTTTTTACTCAATGTGAATTATTAGGCAGACTGGATAACTGCGCTGCAAACTATTAATCTTTAGTGAGAGTAATCGTTTGTTAATAAAAATGAGTTGAACTGCAAACTAAATTGTGTCTCAATGTCCACCTCGCCAACAAGAGCACTTGGGTAAATTGTTTTTAATATATAAACTGGTTGAAATGTCAGAAGCATGCACAGTATGTTCTTGTCAAACATATAATAACATCATAGCAGCAAGAAATAAGAGTAAGCCACATGGCGATTTGAGTCAGCTCTACCGTTCAATAAAATCATGATTGAATTGATTTTTATCTCAGCTCTCCATTCCTGCATATCTTCCATCCCCTTGGTAATCATGAATCCACCAGCCTCTGCCTTAAAAATATTTGAAGATTCTGCATTTCGCCCTGACTTTTTCAGGAAAGGAATTTCAAACACTCTGTTAGTGGACACAGAATTTTCCAGACAAGAATTATTGACAGTGGTGGAAAACGTCAGTCTAGTTACAAGCTATTAGTTCCATTTTCCACAACAATGTGAAGATTTAACTATTTGTTTACTTGACTGCTTCACGGCAAGTTATATGAATTAAATTTGGTGGAATAAATATCTGCTTTTGAGCTTTTGCTATGTCGTCAGGTTTTGTGGAAATTAAGACTCATTAGGTGTGATTTTATGGAACTGGTACAGATAAGCAGAAGGTTTTTATGTCAGAGGTACCCAAGGACCAAAAAATACAAATTCCTGGGCTTCATGACTAGAATGTGGCTTCAATTTCTGCCTAGAACTGGTGGGAATAACTCCCCAGCTTGAGTGGGAGCTGGTATTGAACTGACAGACAGCTATAATTAGAAGTTCAATAAAACAGTTTGCAGTATCCTGGTACATTGATCAGGGATAGGCAGGTAATAATTGTGGTCATGAAGTGAAGTGGGTAAGGCCCAGGCCAGGGATGGTCTAGGGTTTCTTTGGAAGGGAAAGAAAATCAAACCTACTGCTGCTGGTCTTGGAGAAAAGTAAATAATCCTACCTGAGCCTTTTCCATTCCATCTACTCATTATGGTGTGATTACCCAAACTTAAAAGGTCTGAGAACAAATACTGACAAAGTTCAATGCTGATTGATGATCATATGGATTGGGTAGGGTGGTAAATGTTACTTGCGGACCCCTGCTTCAAGTGGAGTTGATGCTTTGACAAGTTGGCTATTGGCAATTTACCCACAGGCTATTCACTCTCAATTTCGAGATCAGGGAGCATGGTTTTAAGGTGGGAGGAGAAAGATTTTAAAAAAGACGTGAGAGAATTTTTTTTTACAGAGTGGTTTGTGTGTGGAATGAACTTACAGAGGCAGTGGTGGATGCGGGTACAGTTTCAACATTTAAAAGACATTAAGATAAATACATGAAAAGAAATGTTTGGAGGGATATGGGCCAAGCATAAGCAGGTGACACATGTTTAGTTTGGGATCATGGTTGGACCAAAGGGTCTGTTTCCATGCTGTATGACTCTATGAATTTATAACCGAACCTTCTTCCTGCCCTCATCCGATATCTGTAGATACTTGCTTGCAATCTTAGATGTTGGACAGCAGGTAGGAATGCTTTGTTAAAAATAACACTGTGGAGCTGGAGAAACACAGCAGGCCAGCAACATCAAAGGAGCAGGAAAGATGATGTTTCGGGTGGGGACCCTTCTTCAAAAATGGACAGGGGGTGCGGAAGGGAGCTCAGAAATAAATAGACATAGGAAGGGTGGATCTGGGAAAGGTAGGTGGGATGGTGGTAGGTGAGTGCAGGTAGGGAGTGGTGGGGATTGGTTGGTGATGTGGGAGGAGCAGATAGGTGGGAGAGAAAATGGACAGGTTGTGTTAAGTCAAGGAGGCGGGGATGAGAAGGAGGGTTGGACGTGGGATGAGGCCAGGGGGTGGGGAGATTTTAAAACTAGTAAAATCTACATTTACGCCATTGGGCTGTAGGATCTCGAGGCAGAATATGAGGTGCTGATTCTTCAGTTTCCGGGTGGCGTCATTGTGACACTGAAGGAGGCCCAGGATGGACGTATCACTTGGAGTGGGAGGGAGAATTGAAATGGTTCGCAACTATAAGTTGTTGTTTGTCTCGAACAGAGTGCAGGTGTTGTACAAAGCGGTCCCCAAGTCTCTACTTGGTCTCACTGATGTAGAGGAGGCCACATCAGTTTTGTCACCTAATGAGTCCTGAAGGAAATTTCAGCACTTCTATACCATTACCTCACCTGAGAGCAGCAAACTTATGAACAAATCAATAGACAGATTTTGTGCAAGTGGACTGATTGCATTGGGGCAATGCACTCACTGAATATTTCACTCATAATGACTTTGAATTAACATTATTGAGGAAATAAGATAACTTTCACTTTCCTTGGCTTTGACTGTTGCAGCTCACTGATGCAACGACAGAACTGAACAGGGATCAGCATCAAAGCCATGGCAGTCAAAGGGGACTTGAGAGATCAGTACCACCAAACAGTGACTACAACCAGGAAGCATTGGTGGTCTTAGAAAAGGAGTAAGAGCAAGCTGTCAATCATGGGCAGAGGTGAGCGGTACACTTCCTCAATGCAAAGCCTAGGAACTAAACAATGACTTGTGATTACAACAATATAATACAATGTGAACAGGACTTGTTAATGTGTATAATTAAAATACAAGTTAACTGTGTATGATTTATGCACAGCATCAACCTTTGCTAATGTCACAGAAACCAAAATAGCTGAAGAAACCCAGCAGGTCTGGCAATGTCTGTGCAGAGAAAGCAGAGTCAGTGTTTCAGGTCCAGTGACCCTTCTTGAGGGGAAAGACCACTGCCTGATGTCCTTCTCCCGAAGTTAAATGGGGGTGTGTTCAGTTATTGGACTGTCCTGGTACTTCAATTTTATGTAAATATAATCTTGCACTTGCACAAGATATGCCTTGGGTTTATTTGTTTGGATGGAGTCAAACTCCAATGTTTATTTGTTTTCTTCATATGCTACTGTACAGAACCAAACTACTTTAGTGACTATGTTTTTTTATGATAAAAAAACTTTAGCTCTAAGGAAAGGCATGTGACTCTGCTTTCTCTCCGTAGATGCTGCCAGACCTCCTGAGTTTCTTCAGCTATTTCTACTTTTGTTTCAGATTTCTAGCATCCTAGCAGTTATTTGTATTAGCTAATGTCATATTTTGTGTTATATTGTGCATGTATTAGGTCCTGCCCTTTGACAAAATGTACGTCATATCTGATGCTCTGTGAATTCAGCGCACAACCAACCAATTAGCTAAACGAAACTACAGTCCTACTTCACAAATTACATTAAAGGTGGTAATCATCTGCTTTTGTTTGGATTATGTAGCACTCATCTACTATGCTAAAATGGGAAGTGTGTTGGGGTGATTATTATAATCACTAGTCTCATTGTTAGACTTGATTCTTTGATTTTCTGCTCTTCACTCTAGTTAAATAGCCACTTTGTGTTAATGTAAGCCATGTCCATCAGTATCTCAAACCCACAATCTGTAGGGTTTCTGCCAACACTTTAACTTCTCTTAACCCTCATTTCCTCTCCCCAGTCCCCCTAGCGATGGGCATGAAAAGGTCTAATAATGAAAGTGATAAACATGGGAAAATGGAAATCATCTGCCATGCAGCATACTTTTTAAGGTCATGGATGAATGGCACACTGAATGGGCTATTAGCCACCTGATTTAAAATATGGTGTTGTTACGTATTTTGAGGAGCCAGGAAATTTGGCATTGAAAGGAAAGCAGAGGCTGCTGTCTCTAAAAGATGCATGTTTAAGCATTCCTTGTGAGAATGGAGAAATGAAAGGCATTTAGAGTTTTAAATTAATTTAGTTCACTAAGATCTCATGACCTTAGCCATTATTGGAACTTTGGACAGTTTCGACTTGACCTGCACTCTATTTACCTCCTTGTAAATCTTCTGTACTGACAGCAAAAAAAGGACAGAACCTTGTTGCTGTCTCAGCTGCCAGCTGGGTATCTGTTTGCAGACCTGTGCTGCTTCTCTATGGAAAGGCCTGCAAACCACAAGCCAATCAAACAGTGGTGAGGACACTGGCAGGCCTTCAGTTAGAATTAAGGCCCTTAGGGACTTGCTATCAAATTCTTGGGGCATCTTGTTTAGGCAACAGGCTTTACAGTAGAGCACAGAAGACCTGAGATTTCAAAGTGATCCTATTACGCAGAAGTGCCACAGAATTGCAGAGGTTTGTGGGATTAGAAAACCAAGCAAGAATTTGCCAAATCTCTCAAATGAATTAACCATTATGATAACTCACTGGACAGCATCAAGTATGGTGTTTGAATGCAAATAGGAACTCCTTGGAGAAAATAAAGGAAATAGCATCAGGAATTCTAGCTCATTGCAAACCTGTAATTTTTTTTATTCACTCATATGGTGTGGGCTTCACTGGCAGGGCTAACATTTACAGTCCATTCCTAGTTGCTCTCGAAATGGTGGTGAGCTACCTCTTGAACCACTGCAGTTGATTTACTATAGGTAGAGCCACAGTGCAGTGAGGGAGGGAGTTTTGGGATTTTGACCCAGTGAGAGTGAAGGAACAGCAATATATTTCCAAGTCAGGACAGTGAGTGAGTTGGAAGGCATCTTGCAGGTGGTGGTGTTTCCGTGTATCTACTTCCCTTGTCCTTTGAGATGGAAGTGGTCGGGTACTTGGAAAGTGCTATTGAAGGAGCCTTGGTGAATTTCTGTAGAACATGTTAGAGATTGTACACACTGCTGCTACTGTTGGTGGTGGAGGGAGTAAACGTTTATGGATTTGATGCCAGTCAAGCAGCTGCTTTACTGTAGATGGAATCAAACTATTTGACTGTTGCATTCAGGCAAATGGGGAGTACTCCAACACATTCCTGATGTGTGCCTTGTAGATAGTGAACAGACTTTGGGTAGTCAGGAGATGAATTATTCACTATAGGATTCTCTGACCTGCTCTTATAGCTACTGGATATGTATGGGTAGTCCAGTTCAGGTTTCGGTCAATGACAACCCACAGGATGTTGCTAGTAGGGGATTCAAATAGGTGATTGCAATACTATTGAATGTCATGTGGCGATTGTTAGGTTCTATCTTGTCAGAGATGGTCATTGTCTAGCACAAATCTGGACTTTGTTCAGGTCTCACTGCATTTGGACATTGACTGTTTCAGAATCTGAAGAGTCATGATGGTGCTGAACATTGTGCAATCATCAGTGAACACCTCCACGTCTGACCTTATGGTGGAGGAAGATGGTTCAGCCTGGGATACTACCCTGAGGAACTCCTGCAGAAATGTCCTGCAGCTGAAATGACTGATCTGCAAAAACCACACAATCCTCCTTTGTGTCATATACTATTCCACCAGCAAAGAGTTTTCCCCCAGTTTGCATTGGCTCCAGTTTTGCTAGACTCCTCGATGCCACACTTGGACAAATGCAGCCTTGTTGTCAAAGGCAGTCATTTTCATGCCTCAGCAATTCAGCTCTTTTGTCAATCCTTAACTAAGGCTGTAATGACATCAGGAGCTTCACAGTCAAACTGAGTTCAATGAGAAGGTTATGCTAAATGCTGCTTGATAGAATTTTGTACCAGCTTCCATAATATTGCTCATGATCGACTGTAGAATGAGGTGGTAATAATTGCCTGGGTTGGATTTGTCCTGCTTTTAGTGTACAGGACATATCTGGGCAAATTTCCACATTGCTGTGTAAAATCCAAAGTCATAGCTGTGCTGAAACAACTTAGCTAGGACTACAGCAGTTCTGTGGCATACATCTTCAGTACTCTTGCTGGAATGTTATCAGAGCCCATAGCCTTTGCAGTATCCAGTGCCTCTGACCTTTTCTTGATATCAAGCGAAGTGACTTGAGTTGGCTGAAAACTGGCATCAATGATGCTGGGGTCTTCTGGATGAATCATGCACCTGGCACTTTTGCACTGAAGTGCTGGGCACCCCCATTATTCAGGGATATTTGTGGAGCTTCCTCCTCTGGTGAGTTGTTAAATTATCCACCACCATTCATGACTGTATGTGACAGGTCTACAGAGATTAGATCTGATCCCTTGATTGTGAAATTGCTTAGCCCTATCTATTGCTTGCTGTTTACACTGTTTGGCATGGAGGTAGTCCTGTTTTGTAGCTTCACCAGACTGACACTTCATTTTTAGGGATTTTAGTGTTGCTCCTGGCGTGGTCCCCTGTGCTTCATTGTGCAACCAACAATAGTAGCAGCTAATGCATTGTTAGTTGCACAAGGATGGTGTTACTCCAAATCCAGAAAGGCAGAAAACTAAGTACCCATACCTTTCGAGGTAGTAGGGACTGCCGATGCTGGAGAATCTGAGATAACAAGGTGTGGAGCTGGATGAACACAGCAGGCCAAGCAGCATCATAGGAGCAGGAAAGCTTGACGTTTCGGGCCTAGACCCTTCATCAGAAATGGGGGCGGGGAAGAGGGTTCTGAAATAAATAGGGAGAGAGGGGGAGGCGGATAGAAGATGGATAGAGGAGAGGAGAGGTGGAGAGGAGGCAGACAAGTCCAAGAGGCGGGGATGGAGCCAGTAAAGGTGAGTGTAGGTGGTGGGACAGGGTGGAGATAGGTCAGTCCAGGGAGGACGGACAGATCAAGGGGGCGGGATGAGGTTAGTAGATAGGAGATGGGGGTGCGGCTTGAGGTGGGAGGAGGGGATAGGTGAGAGGAAGAACAGGTTAGGGAGGCGGGGACGAGCTGGGCTGGTTTTGGGATGCTGTGGGGGGAGGGGAGATTTTGAAGCCTGTGAAATCCACATTGAGACCATTGGGCTGCAGGGTTCCCACGCTGAATATGATTTGCTTTTCCTGCAGCCTTCGGGTGGCATCATTGTGGCATTGCAGGAGGCCCAGGATGGACATGTCATCTGAGGAATCGGAGGGGGAGTTGAAATGGTTCGCGACTGGGAGGTGCAGTTGTTTGTTGCGAACTGAGTGCAGGTGTTCTGCAAAGCGGTCCCCAAGCCTCTGCTTGGTTTCCCCGATGTAGAGGAGGCCACAACGGGTACAGTGGATGCAGTATACCACATTGGCAGATGTGCAGGTGAACATCTGCTTGATGTGGAAAGTCTTCTTGGGGCCTGGGATTGGGGTGAGGGAGGAGGTGTGGGGGCAAGTGTAGCACTTCCTGCGGTTGCAGGGAAAAGTGCCGGGTGTTGTGGGGCTGGAGGGGAGTGTGGAACGGACAAGGGAGTCCCGGAGGGAGTGGTCCCTCTGGAAAGCAGACAAGGGTGGGGAGGGAAAAATGTCTTTGGTGGTGGGGTCGGATTGCAGATGGCGGAAGTGTCAGAGGATGATGCGTTGGATCCGGAGGTTGGTGGGGTCGTACGTGAGGATGAGGGGGATTCTTTTTTGGTTATTATTGCGGGGATGGGGTGTGAGGGATGAGTTGCAGGAAGTGTGGGAGACATGGTCGAGGGCGTTCTCGACCACTGCAGGGGGGGGAAGTTGCGGTCCCTGAAGAATGAGAACATCTGAGATGTGCGGGAGTGGAATGCCTCATTCTGGGAGCAGATGCAGCGGAGACAAAGGAATTGGGAATAGGGGATTGCATTTTTACAGGAAGGTGGGTGGGAGGAGGTGTTTTCCAGGTAGCTGTGGGAGTCAGTGGGCTTGAAATGGACATCGGTTTCTAGGTGGTTACCCGAGATGGAGACAGAGCGGTCCAGGAAGGAGAGAGAAGTGTTGGAGATGGTCCAGGTGAACTTCAGGTTGGGGTGGAAGGTGTTGATTAAGACTGGTTAGGTGTGGTGCTATGGTATTTATTCTTCTGAAACGGAGTCTTTGGGGAAAGATGCATGAGTATGTGAATGTTTTTTAAAGATACTGGCTTATGGGGAGATCTAACTTACAGGTTTAACATTCTCTGGAAATAAGACATGCAAGTAATGGTGTCAGAGATCACATGACAGGCTCTGAAGAGAAACACTATTGTACAGATGTCATGCCAAGTTTGACTAAGTAATTCATGGATAATTGAATAAATAATAATTCAATAATCAATTCAATTCAAACAACAATAATCGAAAATTTTAGATTTCAACAACCTCTCTCAAGCAACACAGAGCATGCAAACTCTTCCCAGACTGCCACCACAATAACAGACAGTCTTGTGGAGACATTGCCTCATGAAGATGGACTCTTAATTGATCATCTCTTGGAGGTGGCTTTCTCCATTCATTCATGGCAAGTCAGCTTCATTGGATCTTACCTATCCTTAACTTTCCTGAGAAGGTGATGCATTGAGACCATCTTTTAAAAATCAGGACATTTCATACAGTTGCCTGGATAGAACTGCTATTGGAGGATACGCCTGAATCTGAAAGCAGAACTCCTAGATATATATTCTGAAGACATAAAATTCCTCAGTGTAAACCTTGAAAATTGCTCTATTAATTACCTTGCTTTCAAACAACTTCCTTCATAGCTGAGCCAACATTTGATAATAGACTCATTTTTCAGCTTCACTTCTCTAATAGAAATAGAGGATTCATCAATCACTTAGAAAGGTTTCATTGAGACTGTGTACTCTGATGCATTAACATTTTAAAAAGATACTGCTCATGCTTTTACATTCTATTTGAATTAATTTCCGAATCCCCAAGTACCATGGGGCAGTTCTCAGATTTAACCAGGACAAACGTGACTGATTGCCTGACTGCCAGTAACTCCTGTATAAATCCTGGGTGGTGCTGTGGTGTGTGGAATGAGATGGAGCAAGGGCAATGAGAGGGAAAGTGCTCAGAGGTGTGTTGTGGCATTATGAAGTACTGTGCAATGGTGAGGGAATGCATTTCTTCTCATCATGAAGCTAAAATAAATATTTGCTCTTTTTTGATGAAGCCATTACAATCACTTACAAAAAATTGAAGCTAACCACGGACCCCCCAGTTTTGCAGAGGGATCCTTCAACTGTGTCTTCAAGGCACTTCACAATCTTGTCCCAGTCTCTCTGTCTCTTTGGAAGTTGTGTGCTCTATCCTGTGAGAAGGAAAGGCTGAGGGCTGTGAATATGAGAAATGGCTTTTCTGGAGAAGTGGGAAAGGAAACGGGTGACTGTGGAGCATAGGAATGAAAAGGAAATTGAATGAGGGTGAGAGAGTGCAGTGATTGTTCAGCAGAGATATGGGGAAGTGCTTAGTCTGAGACAATGTACCTACAGGTGTGTTGGTGTCAGGAGTCCTGTGCAGGTCAGTACTGGGAAAATCAGACTGTAAGGTCTGATATTTGATCACTGTCATTTCCTTGAAGATGCTTGACATTGTTTGAACACTTGCACTGTTGCTGATGGCCTGCTCCAACAACTTGGATAGCACCCCAAGTTGACTAACCAACCCATACTATGGGCCTGATATGAACATCACAAATCACCTCCTCCTGGAGCCTAGGTATTATTCCCCCCTACACTACCACATTCTCATTGATATCTGTGCTACAAAAATCTCACCAACTTTCCTTCCCCAACTCCCACAGCTTCGCTCACCCCTCATGTCTACCGCAACTTCACAGGCAACCATTCCCCATCCCCATGGTCTCACCAGCAACCCGTTTCCCCCAAACCTCAGCTCCCTCCTATAAAGTCAAAAAAATCACATGACACCAGGGTATAGTCCAATAGGTTTATTTGAAAGCACAAGCTTCTGGAGTCTTACTCCTCCTCAGGTGTTAGTGAGAGAGGGAGTATCAGACACAGAATTTATAAGTAAAAGATCAAAGGGTCACACCATTGATGAGGATGTACTAAAAAAACTTCAGATGCTTGTTAAACCATTAATCAGTTAGAAGGTTTTAATTGATTAATATGTAAATGTAAATCCCCAAATTCCTTTCAAGTCTCTGTCCTGTGAAAACTAAAGGTTTTATCAGTGTAACGAAGAGGTGACATTTTAGGTCAGACAATGCATGTTAGGTGTGAGGCCTTGTTTAGAATTTGCTTGTGTTTTGCTTTGGACTCAGACTAGTTTTATTTCTAATGTGGGAATTTATAAAACGGCAGATTGACTGATTGACGGTCTATAAATTATGTGCTTTTTGACCAAAATAAAATCTATTTGCAAATACAAATTCACCCCATAGATTTACCTGAGAGTCTGTGTGTGTAGGGGAGAGAGAGAGAGAGAGACTGTGTGTGTGTGTGTGTGTGTGTGTGTGTGTGTGTGTGCGTGCACGCACACAACTCATCCGCTTCATCCTTGACTACAACATCTTCACCTTCAAAACCAGTTCTTCATCCAGACATGCGGAACAGCCATAGGGACCAGATTTACTCCCCAATATGCCAGCATTTTCAAGTACAGGTTTGAACAAGACTTCTTTGCTGTACAGAACCTCCGACCAACGCTATGCACCAGAAACATGGATGACATTTTCTTTCTTTGGACTCATGGTGAGGAATCACTGAAACAACTTCACAGTGATATCAACAAGTTTCATCCTACCATCAGACTTACCATGGACTACTCTTTAGAATCAGTCTCATTCTTGGGGACATGTATCTCCATCAAGGACAGACACCTCAATACCTCACTCTACCACAAGCCTACAGATAACTTCACGATGCTGCAGTTTTCTAGCTTCCACCCAAAACATATTAAGAAAAGCCATCCCCTACGCTTACACAGGATCTGTTCAGATGAAGAGGAATGAGACAGATACCTGAAGGTGTTGAAGGACATCCTCGTAGGAACAGGATACAATGCTCAACTCATCGATCGCCAGTTCTGACATGCTGCAGCTAAAAGCCGTTATGGCTTACTCAGAAGACAGACGCAAGATACGTCCAATAGGGCACCCATCATTGTCCCGTACTTCCTGGGAGCAGAGAAACTACGCCGTGTTCTTTGCAACCTGCAACACATTATCAATGGCGATGAGGACCTCGCCAAGATCTTTACCAGACCTCCACTTCTCACCTTCAAAAAACTGCCAAACCTTAAACAGACCATTATTCATAGCAAACTAACTTTCAGGACAACATCGACTACAGCACCACACAACCATGTCATGGCAACCTCTGCAAAACATCTCAGATCTTCGACATGGACACTACCATCACACATGGGAACAGCAGATGTTCATGTGACTCGGCCAACGTTGCTTATCTCATATGCAGCAGGCAAGGATGTCCCGAGGCACAGTATATTGGCGAAACCATGCAGATGCTATGACAACGGATGAATGGACGCTGCACAACAGCCACCAGACAGGGATGCTCCCTCCCAGTGGGGGAACACTTCAGCAGTTAAGAACTTTTGGCCTTGGATCTTTGGATAAATGTCCTCCAAGGCGGAATTCAGGACACACAATAACACAGAGTCACTGAGCAGAAGCTGATAGACAAGTTCAGTTCCCATGAGGACGGCCTCAACCAGGATCTTGGGCTCATGTCACACTACAGGTGATACGCCACACTATACATTCTCGTACACTGACTCACACATACGATGCATACACACACACACTCTCACACAAACACACTGTCTATCTCTCACACACATGCACTGTCACTGTGAAGGAATCACTGTCACAGAAAAATGATTCAGATTTTTCTGAAGAAGGGCCCAGACCCAAAATGTCAGCTTTCCTGCTCCTCTGATGCTGCTTGGCCTGCTGTGTTCATCCAGCTCTACACCTTGTTATCTCAGATTCTCCAGCATCGGCAGTTCCTACTAGCTCTCTCCCTCACCAATAGTGTGACCCTTTAATCTTTTACTTCAGTGTTGACACAGAGAAACACTAAGTAGCAAAGAAGAGGAAAAATAAAGCAACACAATTGAAATTGATACTGTTCATTTTTGAAGGTGAAAGAATTTTCTGACTCCTGAGATACTGGTTACATAACGGTGCTAATCACTTTGAGTCCCAGTGTAGATATGAGGACTCAGTATATGTTGACTGGGTGCAATCTGTAGTATCAGTAAAACAGATCACACACTGACAATATATTTTAGCACCGTTCAATTGGTATCGAAAGGTCTTATGCCTGTTATTAACTAATACAGAACAGCTGCTGACATTGCCCTGGTTATGTAGAAGAGGGTTGATAATATATAGTTGATTCACTAACAGAAGTTGAATGCTAATCTTCAATAAGCTGAGCTCCTTCACAAGCAATGTTGAGTGAATTTCAGTGAAAATATCAGGAAAACCAAAAACAGTTTCCTTTCCACAAATGAATTAATCAATGCTAAAATTTAGATGGGCTAAGAGTCTATGAGTGTCCTCAGATTAATGGAATGGATGCTATTGCACAATTTAAAGAAGAGCCAGAGCACTTTCCCCAAAAGCTATTCATCCTTCTATTAATATCAATGCAAATAGATTATTGCTAATTTACCACCTTACTGTTGTGGAGTCTTGCTGTACTCAAATTGGAAGCTATTAGCCACATTATGACTGACTACACCAGAAAAATTTCATTTTGGCTGTAGCATTCTGAAATGGTTTGGGGTGTGCTGTAACATTCTGCAATTAAATTTTCAAAAGATCGACAGCTACCCTTTTACAAGAGCATTAAGGACTTTTTTATTATAATTGTGATTAGGGAGAATCCCAAAATATATTATACCTACATGAAGGGGAAGAAGATATTTAGGGAAAGAATGGCACCAACTACGGTAAAGGGGATAATATGTGTCTGAAGCCAGAGGCCATTGATAGGGCATTAAGTGAGTACTTCATGTTACTCCTCACTTTGGAGAAGGAAGGTACAGAATTCAGGAAGAGGAACTGTGAGGTTCTTGAGCAGTTTGACATAGGAGTGAGGAGGTATTGGAGGTTTTGTCAGGCTTAAAAGTCGACAAATTCCCAGGCCTGGATTAGCATCAACTTCTGTTAAACTGCTGTGGAGATGGATTTAATTTGGCTCTGACCTAACTCTTTAATTCCCTTCTGATCACAGGGTAACTGACAGAAGACTGGGGGACAACTGCTGTGGTTCCATTTTTCAAGCAAGGTGGTAGGGATAAAACAGGAATTACAGACCAGTGAGTCTCGTGTCAGTGGTAGGGAAGCTATTAGAGAAAATGCTGAAGGAAAGAATTAATCTCCACTTGGGGAAGCAAAGTTTGATCAGGTTAGTCAGCATGGCTTTTTCAGAGGGAGATCAGTATTAACAATTTTATTTAAATTTTCAAGGTGGTGATGAGGTATGTACGTGGGCGTAGTGTAGTTTGATGTAGTTTATATGAGTCAGTTAGCTCAGTTGGCTGGTTTGTAATGCTGAGTGATACCAAAGGCACATGTTTAATTCCCGTACCAAGCTAAGGTCACCATGAAGCACCCTCCTTTTTGACCACGTTTGAACCATGCTGACCCTCAGGTTAAATAACTACCATTCATTTCTCTCCAATTATAGAGTGGTCCTATGCCTTTGGGACTATGATGACTTAAAAAAAGTCATTCAGCAAAGTCTTTGACAAGGTTCAACATGGAAGAGTGGTGAAGAAAATAAAAGTACTTGTGATCCAGGTTAACTGTTCAACAATAGTTCTGAACTTTTGATAAAAATACAAGTTACAGCTTATTCAAAGGGGTACATTTTTCCAAGAGTTTTGAATGCAGGACTATTAGCGTAAGAGTCGAGGTTCTCCTAATGATTAATGATTTTTGGGTTAATGATTTTTTTGTGATTGCAGCCTGAGAATACCTCAGTGGTGCACCCTATGTTGAAACACAGAATTACTGATAGCAACTTCAAGCTTTTCCCATTTAGTGTCCCATGTACAAAACCCAAAAATTGCAGACCATTTCAGGTGAAGTAGTGACAGAGAACACTGACTGCTGCAAATTCTTGGCTCTGGATGGACTGCTGTCACGATCAAAAAATGCAACCATTCAAGGCTTTTAATGTGTATGTATAGACGATTATGATCTTGGACATTGGGGAACTTTGATTAATTACATTGTCTGTTCTCCTTCCAATGATTTGACAAAATTTCAAGGACTCTGCAAGAAATAATGCATTTTGTGCAAAATACAGAGTCACACATGAGTGTGTAGTAACATCAAAGAAAAACCTGATCTTGACCACACTCAAAATCCACACAACATTTTTAACATATGTAAACATAAAATGATTTAGGGGAAATCTGGTTTGATACTTTCCTCTTTGATGCTATACAATAAATATGCTACATCTATTGTTGAAACCAGCTGAACCATTCTGAACAGAATGAATCTGAGTGCATCATTTATGGTGCCAAGCTATTAAAAGGACAAACTCATTGACCTGCCTGATAATCGCTGCAGTAACAATACTCATGGTTACCATAAAATAAATTATCGATTAACTCTAAGTGGAAGTCACCTAAAATTTGGTCAAAGAAGTAAGTTTTAAGTACAGTAAAATCTCAGAGGAGGTGAGCAGACTGGAGTTGGAGTTTATTAGAGAGGGATCCCATCCTCTATTTTTAATTTTGTCGTTTTGCTGCAATTTTCAGCCTGTATAGAATATAATTTAACATTGCACTGTGAAGTTGGATGTAGACTTTCATAAACACCTAGTGCCATTAAGGTTAGCATTAAGTCAAGTATCATGACTATGTTGACAAATAAACTTACAGGAAATGTCTCAATTCCAATAACCACAAAAATCAAAGGCATTACATTACGCAAAGCACTTGTTATTTAAGTCTGCAATGATTTTTGCAAGTTCTGAAAACAGTTGTACACAATTTCTGTATTTTAAAACATTGAGTTTCTCAGTATTAGAAATCAAGTTAGGATTAGAAACATTCATCAAATAAACCTTTTTTTTAAAAATTGAACCACGAAAGCACAGGTGAAGAGTTTAATAAATTTGAAAGTGATGTATGTCTTAGGTCAATGTCAGCATAGGCATTGTACATTTTGAATACTAGACCATCAAGGTATGGTCACCATGTGAGGCAGCAGTGGCACAGTGGTACTTTCAGTGGACTAGTTCAGAAATCCAGACTTATGCTCTGGGCACATGGGTTTGAAACCCACTATGGCAGGTGATTAATTAAAAGCAAATTTCATCAATCTGGAATTAAAATCATTGTCATTTGTTGTAAAGACCCATCTGGCTCACTACAGTTTTTTAAGGGAAAAAAGTCTGCCCCCCCCCCCCCCCCCCGCCCCCCGCAACCAACTTGGTCTGGCCTATATGTGACCCAGAGTCCTAGCAATGTGGTTGACTCTTAAATGCCCTCTGAAATGGCCAGCAAGCCACTTAGTTGTATCTAACCATTATGAAATCTGATGAGAGATAAAAGGTACTGCAGATGCTGGAGAATCCGAGATAACAAGCATGGGGCTGGATGAACACAGCAGGTCAAGCAGCATCATAGGAGCAGGAAAACTTGACGTTTCGGGCCTAGACCCTTGATGAAACGGATTACTTCCAGTGCTACGTGCTACTGGGTTTCGAAATAGAAAGATAGAACAGATGAACATGTGGCTAAAGGGAAGGTAGAGATGGGAGGTCATTAGTTTTTTGAATCGTTGGGACAGCTTCTGGGGTAGATGAGACGTTTATAAGCTGGACTGGTTGCACCTGAACCAGAATAGGTCCAATATCATTGCTGGTAGATTCCTCATGCTGTTGGGGATGCATTAAATTAATTTGGCAGGGGAATGGGGCACAGAGTAGATGTAAAGTTGTGAGTAGGTCCTGTCAAAGATTGTAGAAATGCTAGGATAGTCCAGCAGGTGGAGAAGGCATGGACAGGATAAGGCACATGGGAGGTCCAGAAAGTTAAATTTTATCTATTTTAATGCAAAGAGTTTGATTGATAACAGGGATGAATTAGAGGGCACAGGTGTAAAGTGAGAGGGAAACCATTTAAAAGGGACCTGCGGGCCAACCTTTCACACAGAGGATGGTTTGTATATGGAACGAGCTGCCAGAGGAAGTGAGGTACATTTGGAGAGGTACGTGAATAGGAAGGGTTTAAGAGGGATGTGGGCCAAATGCAGGCAAGTGGGACTAGTTTAATTTAGGAGACCTGGTCAGCAGTGACAAGTTGAATCGAAGGGTCTGTTTTCATGCTCTATGACTCTATGAAAGACATTAAAGTGGACCAACCACCTGACGTTGAACAAGATACCAGAAGTGATGATAACACACTGCCCTGTCAACGCTGCAAAGTTGTTCTTATGAAAATCTGGAGACTTGTGCCAGAATTCTCTCATACTAATTAAGCAATAGCCTGGCATAGCCACACTCATGGAATTGTACCTGAAATACAATGTTCGAGACACGACCATCACCTTTCCTGAATATGTCCTGTCCCACTGAAAAGACAGACCCTTCAGATGCAGCAGTACCATGGTATATACAGTTGGGAAGGTGTTACCTTGGGAGTCCACAACATTGAATTCAGACCCCTTGAAGTCTAATGGCCTCAGGGCAAACGTAGACAAGGAAATCTCTTGCTGACTACCACACACCCACCCACCAAACCCCATCATAATACTTAGCTGATGAATTGATTCTCCTCTATGTTAAACATCACTTGGATGTGGTAGGTGGCAAAGATGCAGTGTGAAGTGGATGAGTGATTTCAATGTTCATTACTAAGATTAGCACTGCCATTGACCAAGCTAACCTTTACTGGCTCCATCCCTGCCTTTTTGACCTGTCTGTCTCCTCTCCACCTATCTTCTCCTCTATCCATCTTCTCCTCTATCCATCTTCTATGCGCCTCCCCCTCTCCCCCTATTTATTTCAGAAACCCCTTCCCCTCCTCCATTTCTGAAGAAGGGTCTAGGCCCGAAACGTCAGCCTTCCTGCTCCTCTGATGCTGCTTGGCCTGCTGTGTTCATCCAGCGCTACACCCTGTTATCTCAGATTCTCCAGCATCTACAGTTCCTACTAACCTAAAGAATACACCTGCTTTGATTAAGCATTTGGCAGATGGTGTGGAAACCAACAAGAAGGGAAAAGGTATTTGATCTCATCCTCACCAGCCTATCTGTCACAGATGTGTCCGTCCATGTAAGAATCAGAACAGTGATCAACGTGTAGTCCTTGTGGAAACAAAGTCCTATCTTCACACCAGGGATATCCTAAATCATTTTGTGTAACAATACTACTGTGCTGAATGGGATAGATTTTTTACAAATTTGCAACTCACAACTGGTTATTCATAAAGTGATTGCAGGATTGTATTCGCTCACAATATACAACTTCACTGCCCTGGCCATATCCCCCGATCTGTCATTAGCATCAAGTGTGGAGATTAACTCTGGTTCAATGAGGAGTGCAAGAGGGCATGCTAAAAAAAAACTGAAGTGTCAACCTGGTGAAGCTACAACAGACTACTTGCTTGCCTAATAATGTAAGGAGCATGCAGTAGATGGTGCTAAGCAATCCCACAACCAATGGATCAGTTCTAAACTTTGTAGATCGAGTTGTGAATGGTGCTGGGCAATTGCATTATTAACTGAAAGAGGAGGTTCAGCAAATAATCCCATCCTCAATGATATGGGAGGTCCAGTACATTCATGAAAGGTAAGGCTGAAGAATTTGCTACAACATTCAGCCAGAAGTGCTAAACTGAGGTCCCCCGCATCATGAGTGCCAACCATCACCAATTTGATTCATTCTATGTGATATCCGAAATGGCTGAAGACACTGGGTAATTCAAAAGCCGTGGGCTCTGACAACATATTGGCTTGTACTGAAGGCTTGTGCTCAAAAGTAGCCATATCCCTAGACAACCTGCTCTGGCGCAGTAATAGTGCTGGTATCGACTTGGAAATATGGAAAATTGCCCACGTATGTCCTGTCTACAAATACATGATAAATCCAACCTTGCCAATTACTACCCATCAGTCTACTCTGATTCATTAGCAAAATGATGGAAGGTGTTATTGTGAGTGCTATCAGCAGCATTTATTCAACAAATACCTGCTTGTTGACACTTAGTTTGGGTCATACTCAGCTCCTGACTTTATTACAACCTAGGTCCAAACATAGTCAAAATAGCTGAACCCAAGGGAAGTAGCAGTAACTATTATTGCCATCAAGGAGCCCAAGCAAAACCAGAGTCAATGGGATTCGGGAGCGGGGGAAATCACATAAAAGAAGATGGTTATGGTTATTGTTTGATAGGTGTCAGTCATCTCAGTTACATGACATCACTGCAGGACTTTCTCAGGTAGATCTTTTCAAACCAACTTGTTCAGAGATGTTATAACACTCTGGAGCAGGTGGAACATGAATCCAGATTCCTTGTTCAGAGTTGGGGACACTACCATTGCGCCACAAGATAACTCTCAGATAAGGATTAATTAGTGGATCTGGTCCTAGGCTCAACCATCTTCAGCTGCTTCATTAATTACCTTCTGTCATGAGTGCCAACCTTCAGACAATTTGATTCATTCTATGTGATATCAAGAAACGACTGAAGGCACTGGATACTTCAAAAGCTGTGGGCCCTAACAACATTCTGACTTTAAGTTCAGAAGTGGGGACATTTGTTGAAAGTTGATAATGTTCACCAATTATGACTCCTAAAATACTGGAGCAATCCATGGCCAAATGCAAGTAAGGTTTGGACTAATAAGTCACAAGTAATAATCAAACCAGGAAATAACCATCCCCAAAAAGAATCTAATCTTTGTTGCTTGACATTCTGGAGGTTACCACTTACTAGAAACATAGCTTAATTAATTAATTAAGCAATAATCTAAATGCTACATAAATGGGATACATTACATTAACTTGATGATTTTATGTACAGCTAAACTGATAAATGTAATCTCCAGACACAGCCTGTGCTTCAAGTTCTATTGTGCCACTGGTCACATGACAACATCCTGACTCATTTGCATGGCCATCTTTTAAGGAGACATCATTCTAAAGGTGATAGATAACACAACATTCCCTGTTTCACAAATATAACTCTTGTAATTTACAAGTAAAAATATGTAAACATTGCGTATTATTAAAATTAATAATTGAGAGATGGAAACTGTGAAATTTACAAGCATTGAAGTCTAACAGTCCAGATGTAATTACAGTGGTTTGACAACTCTTCCAGATCTTACAGTGTAACCTTCTGAAAGAATAGATCTCACTCTTGT
Source organism: Ginglymostoma cirratum (assembly GCA_024137785.1). Taxonomy (NCBI): domain Eukaryota; kingdom Metazoa; phylum Chordata; class Chondrichthyes; order Orectolobiformes; family Ginglymostomatidae; genus Ginglymostoma; species Ginglymostoma cirratum. The sequence goes on along the minus strand of JAHRHZ010000111.1, from coordinate 15,095,400 downwards.
CTGTTCTTTGTCTGCAGCCATTTTATCAGCGTGTTGGTTGTTGACCATGTTATCATCCAGGTGTATTCTTTCATGTTTGCTGTGCATAATTGGAATATTGTACGTTTCCCTTACCAGGCTTCTGTTCTTCCTCAGCGTTGCTTCATTACATCTGTGACTTCGTAAGAGTTGGGCTCAATATAGATTTTGGAAACATCCTTTGCGAACCATGTGTCCAATGTGGGGTTATGTGCCTGAGATTTTGTCCAACTTGTTATTGAGGCAGTTCTGCAGTTGTGTACTGGTCAGGCACTATCTTTATTCTCCCTTGTTTATCAAGAAGCGTGACCTGCATCTTGGAGGATTTGGATAGAAGGTGGATTGGCAAGGTCATTCTGACTTCTGGCCATGGTCTGTACTGGCAATGGTGACCCCATATCTAGAGATATGGCTCTGAGGTATAACAGGGCGTCAGGAAATTTCTGTTTCGTTGTCCTACACTTCATGTTGAGTGATGTAATTGTGTAAACCATTCATTCTGTGAGACTGTTTGATCTGGGTATAGTGGTGAGGATGTCACATAGTTTATGCTTCCTTTAAATCACATGCCCCTGAAAAGTCTGCCCATGTACTGCAGTCCATTGTCAGAAATGACTTCTTTCGCTGCACTGAAAAAGTTGACTATGACACTTATTTTGTCTGCCACAGACATACAGTTTTCTTAACCTGTCAGGCGATTTCAAATTTGGAGAAATAATCAGTGTCTAGGTTGAGGTTGTGTACATTCAATGTGAATAGATCAGGTGCTATTTTGGACTAAGGGACTTGTAAAATCTTCTGTGGTTGTAGATTTTCTCTTTGTTGCTGAGGCTGGTGGCTCTGGCATGCCTTGCACATCTTCATCAATAGACTATATCACATGCTTGTCATCTCAGGCCTTGGTGTAGCTGCGACTGTATTTCTTGCCAGAGAGCTTTGGGTGCGAGCACTTGTTTTCCTTTGTAGGCAATGCCTCTCAAAATACCAAACACATCTCTGTAAGGCCAAAAACATCCGAGGATGTTTGGCATTTCTTATGTCAGTTCACACTTCAGTGAGTGTATTCAGAGTGTATTCGGTTGTAGGCTGTTTTCAATTGAAACTGATTGCACTTATGCTGGCCCAAACACAACCAGTTGATTTTGAGCACATCTTGCATCTCAGTGTTCAGTGATCCAGTTGAGCATCTGCATTCTTATTTGGCTTCGGTAACCTGCTCATCTTATCCCAGGTGATGATTTTGGTATCAAGTTTGGAAACATGGAGCCAGCATCATTCTGCAACTTGCTATCGCCCAGAGCTGAGTGCCTCCAAGAACTGCATGGTTTTCACCTCAAGGTGCATGCAGTACTTAAGGCTTGGAAAGTTCCCTCTGATAGTCTGTGATGAATATTGTGTGTGGATATATCCGGAAAAATGATGGAAAGAATAAAAGTAAAGGTAACAGCTGAGAACAAAGTATGCCAAACAGTGTGGGGGTGGTGAATTAAAGGACGAGAGATTCTGTGAATCTATTAAAGTAGAAGAAGTGAATTTAGAATTGCACAAATAAGCAATTGTGTAATCATAGCATAATAGACCAAGACATTGACTAGTAAGCCAGTACAGACTGCATTCATTTCCATTAGTTAAGGAAAGTGACCCTGACAGATTCCCACCTTATCACTTGTAACACAAACTATGGATTTGAGAGACTGCAGAATGGCACAATGTTCATTGTGGAGAGAGCAAATAAATACATGGCTATTTTGTTTTGTAAGAAATTCAATAGACTGCTGATTTAAAGGTTTAATGACTAATTAGTTCTTTCTTTCTTCCTAGGTATAAGACTCAAACTTGCCATATGCTGTTTCACGAAGTAGCATATCACCTTACTGCACACCAAAGGGCTTTTTTACTGTAAATTTGTATTTTCAGACTGGCATTTTATGAATCTGTAGTTAGCATACACCATTATTTGAAGGAAAATTCTCTGATGATCACATAACATCATTTATTTTGTGTACCAAAATCTTTCAAATTTGTCACAGACATGCATTGTACTAACTCAATATTGCTAATAATCAGCCACATGTTTCTGTAAGTTGATAAGTAGCTGACACATTTCTATACATCTCTGAAAATTGGTCTCAATGGTGACCATGTTCTAGATCAGTTGAAATTTTAGGCAGGTTGGATATATTAAATGCTGAAAAATTATTTGTGTATGCACAATGCATTTGCTTTTGATGTTTTGCAGTCAGGCTGAAATACATTTTGAAAGAAAGATCATTTCCATGCAAAACTCATCGGTAAAGCTTTCAATGGAAGTCACATCATATTTCTGTATGAACGTATGGATTTTTGATGCTTTTTGGAAAAATAAAAAATGTCAAATTTTATTGATACTACTTTAAAATGAACTGTCTTGAGTTTCACATTGTTGCTTTTTTGTATCTTGAGTTACTAATTTAACACTGCATCATATACATAGTTAGAATGACAATTATACATTTCAGAAGAAGACAAAATATTGAATAGAAGCACATGAAACTTGTTAAATCAAATATAGCAGCCTTTTAGGTTTATAAATAATAAAATCCTCAAAACTCAAGCATTTCTTATAATGGCTTCCATACATAACAATACAACAGATTTCAAAGAAGTTGAGCAAGTCTACCTGGGATGTTGACAATCTAAAAGCAAATATTGAAGTCAGTTTATTAAAGAGTTAAATAAATGTTACTGACTTCATCAGTCGTTGAAAGCTATCAATGATCCATCACAATAGAAGAATATTAAATTTGAAGCTCTAAGTTACATATCTGATGGTATAATTTGTTCTGTGAAATATTTTTCTCGACCAAATAATTTTCTTTTGCTCTCCGTTATATTGCATGATGTACCCACATCTTTTTTTGATTAAAGGAAAGAGATTGATTTCAACTTGTTCTCATAAATCAGATTGTTGAAGTCTTGTATAGGGTCAAGGGGCTTTACGAGTGCAATATCCCTGAGCAAAATTGTAAATATAAAATCCACAATGGAAACCTTGAAATAAAACTAGACAGTACTACTGATGAATGCATACACTAAAATAATCTAATGCTGAATGACCTGTTGCCAGTAACAAATGATATGGTGACACCTGGTAAACTATTACACAATTACACAATTACACAATTCTATTACATGACTATTGCAGTGAGTAAACATTGAATCTGGGACCGAATGTTGGGTGGTGGTGCAGAAAGCTGAAGGGAAGCTCACTTTAAAACTCAGCAAGGCTGATACTCAGCTGCATAGAACATCTGAGAGGTAGAGACTGGGAGAAGGTGAAGCTAAGTAAGGATCTGGAGGAAGTGAAGCAGGAACTGGAGAATGAACGGGTCAAAGCAGCAGAGCAGGAGCAGAAGAACCAGGTGAACGTGGTATATTGGGACAGTTTCAGACCCATTGTGATAAATCATATCAGGAGGCAAAGCGCATGGTCAGTGATTGGATGCAGCCCAAAAAGCTGTGGATGAGCTGACTGAGAAATGCAAAAACCTGCAAGTTACACTCAGAGTCCTGCATCAGGCAGCCAAAGAACACAGAATCAACACTGCAGACCATTCAAAATGCCATCAATTAAAGTCCCAATCTTTCATGCCGAAGGGATTGATATGCTCTTTTGGGACAATCAAATCAGAAGGGGACAGCAAATATGGCATAGACTGGGAGGAAATGGAAGAAAAAGCCAGTAGATACACTGACAGCAGGAAGATTGAGGACCCCACCTCCTTCCTTTGGCAAACACCCCTCCCAACGATCTTGCCCTGTCCTGATGAACTCTCTGACCACATTCTTTCAGGACAGCCAGAACAATAATCCAATTATTTATACCACCCCATTTATGCTGGCACAATTAGCAGAGGTAAGAAAATAGATCCCTGTATTTGAGCCCACAGCTGACTTCCAAATGTATTTTGACAGCAGTGACATTAGCAGCTATTCCCAAACCATAGTGAGGCAGGCCCCATAGGCAAAACATTTCACTGTACTGGGCATCAGTAATGGATTTTGGTCCATATCCCTCCACCAACACTGCCAATACAAATTCACCTTCACACTTCACAGTCAGCAATACACATGAATCTACTCAGGGTTTTCACAATTCTCCATCAATATTGTGTTAGAAGCTGGCTAAAGGACTGGAGAAGTTTTCCCAACAAGACTGCTTGGTACAGTGCATGGATGATCTCCTCCTGCAGACGGAGACAAAGACCAGACATTGGACACAGTGAAAGGAACTGTTGACCCTCCTCACCACCTTAGAACTAAAAGTTAACCGCAAGAAGGGCACAGGTTGTGATGTCCCAGATTATACTTGGGAACTGTGAGAGCTCAGGGGAAACACAGATTAAAAGGAAAGTCACCAAGGCCATAATCTGTTTGTCCTTCCCCAGGGATGTGAGCTCATCGTATTCCTTTCTGGCATTAGTGGGATTCTGTTGGAACCCCAACCTGCTTAAAAAGAATGCTCTGTGAGAATAGACTGAATAGCACATGATGCTGTTACTGAATTAAAACAGGCCCTAGCACAGGCCCCTCCATTGTGAGTACCTGACTCAGAATTTCCCTCACCTTGGAAGTTGCAACCATGGATGCCACACTGGCAGCCGTACATCTCGAAGGATGACACAATGACCTCAGAGCGGCAGCCTATGACTCCTGGACTCTTTCACCAGGACAGCAGGGATTCTCTATGTGTAAGAAGCACTTCCTAGCCATGTTCTGGGCAGTATAACGTTTTGCCTTAATTATTGTTCTGACGGAGCCCAACCCAATTCAATCTTTCCTGGATGGCAGGAATAAAGATGGCACAGTCAGTCAACTGCATAATGTGCTGGCCCCCTAATGTTGCAGGGTTGCAACATTGTAATCAAATATACCAAAGTGCCCATATTCATAGCCGACAATTTTACCTACGGAGGAGAATCCTATGAGTATCAGGCAATGGCAACAAATGTCCCTAAGGGACTATTTGGGCTGGAACAAAATGGGATGTGACTCATAGGAACCTGAGGAGGAGAAGGAAGAACCCCTCAGCCTGAGGAAAATTTGTAGATATATGGGGAACCGCAGAGGTGAACTGCTAAAGCTCCCCAATAAAATGAATGCTCAGGCTTCCGCCTAGCAGCTGTAGTCTAAGTGGTCAGCCACCCTGGAAAATGTCCCCCATCAGCAGATATATACTCAGATAGCATGTTTGCCTGCAACAGTTTAACTGACTTCCTGCCACTGTGGGAAGCTAGATGATTCATCTTGGTAGATGGGAAACCATTGCCGTCTCCACCCCTGCTCAAATTTATTCTCCAAACTACCCATGGTCACCCATACGGCATCATTAATGTTAGAGCTCACCACCAAACTTCCTCAACTGGGATATGAAGGCAGACAAATTGACTTAGCAGGGTTGTCACCAGGGAACCATGGCAGTTCCCCCATTCCCGAACAAATAGATGCATCGCTGTGAGCCAAACCAAAGATGAAGGTCAGGTACAAGCTCAGAACAGCAAATTACAAGTACAGGATGGGACGATCCCTGCCTCGTCTAGCAAGTGGGAGGACATGTTAATTATTATTTACTGACTTGTTCTCAACATTGGATGGTACATGGGACTGGTTCCAGGTCAAAATCAAGTGAATTTGCAATTTATTTTATTATTCATTAATGGGATGAGGACGTCGCTGACCAGGCAGCATTTATTGCCCATCCCTAATTGCCCAGAGGGCAGCTCGGAGTCAACCACATTGCTGTGGGTCTGGAGTCACACGTAGGCCAGATCAGGTAAGGATGGCAATTTCTCTTCCTAAGGGACATTAGTGAACCGGGGGGGTTTTCCTGACAATCGACAATGGATTCATAGTCATCACTAGATTCTTAATTCCAGGTATTATATTGAATTCAAATTCCACCATCTGCTGTGACAGGATTCATTATCTGGGTCTCTGGATTAACAGTCCAGTGACAATACGACTATGCCATTGCCTCCCATAAATTTCAATGCCACAATGTCAAGGCTCATTCATATTAGCCCCCTACTATGCTGTAGGGGGCTAATATGTAAGTAGGCATATAAGTATATCCTGGTCACTGTGGACATTTTTAGCAAATGGGTAAAGGCGTTCCCTGCTTGAACTAACACTACCAATGTTTCAGCAAATGTCTTAATTCAGCATTTTTCACTAGATGGAATCTTTCCTGTAGTACAGATTCAGAGCATGGAACCCATTTCACAGCCCAGTTAATGCAGGCGGTGATGAAAATATTTGACGTCAGCCAACGGTTCCAGTGGGATTGTAGATAAAATGAATCACACCATCAAAGGGATGCTGCAAAAGGTCATCCAGCAAAACAGCTCCACCTGGAACGTAGTTTTACTTTTTGTCCTCATGCTCATGAGGAGCACACCCATCACTTCAACTAGATCCACCCTCATGCTCTAATGACTGGAATGAGAGGTATTGAACCCATAACAGGACTAGACTTGACAGAGCCCAAGGTCTCTGCCATGACAAAACTGCAGTTTCTAACAGAAAACGTACAGATTCACACAAAGCAGCAGCCAGCAGAATGGCAAAAAGGAAAAAACAGAGCAAGATGTACTTTGATGGAAGGAGAACCCAGTAGAGAGCTAGCTTGGGCAGTGGGTTAAGTTACAGATTTTCCAGCCAGGAAAATTTCTGTCCGCCCAGATACCACATTAATTAGAGGCCTAGAGAGCTGAAACCAACATCCAGCAACTCCACATGCTTCTATGGGATCTTGTGGAAGTGGCCCCTAACGTGAGTCCTTATTCTGGCCCCAGACCAGTCACTGGTCTAGATCCAGATCTAAATTCCTGTTCTGAAGATAGGTCACTGGATCCGAAACAAACTCTGCTTTCTCACCACAGATGCTATTCGACAAACTGAGATTCTCCAGCAATTTCTGTTTTTCATTTGAAATTCCTGATCCTGATTCGGTCTTTTGGCCATTTCTCATTTCATTCATACATTTTACTCATAGAGACCTCTGACGGTATCAATGTACCAGCTCTCTTCTGACCGCACCCCTCATTTTTGATTAACAAGTGCCAGGCCTGAAGTAAGGCCTGATACACTGACATAATTAAATTGACTCCTGACACCCTATTTTGGATTAATCAATATTGGGCTTGAAGCGAGACCTGACATGCTTGCAATTGACTGGAAACAGTGAATTAAGAGAATTCGACAAAAGCAAATTTTGAAAGGAGTTCGATTGAGCACAGGCTGAGACCAGAGTTAGAAAACATCTCCACAGGTGGGAGAAGTGTGGGGAGGTATCTAAACCTGGTCAGACCTTATATAAGAAAAGTAACAGATACCACTTTGATTCCCTTTCTAGGATGAGGACATACTGCCTGTGGTCTACATTGCTGGCTGGATTGACAGGATGTGATTGTTGGAAGTGCTAATTGGGCAAGAGTACACATATCCTGTCTCTATGTGGTTTGCTCCACCAAGGGCAGGCAAATGAGAGGATGGTGTTTTGTGGGTCAACTTTAACAAATCCATGTAACAACCAGCCGGCTATGTATCAGGACAAATGCTAACAAAATACAGGCGCCATCGGTGATTGGTAGGGCGTTTTCTATAAACCAATGGACAGAAATAAGATGGTGTGGAACAGGAGGAACACAGCAGGCCAGGCAGCATCAGAGGAGCAGGAAGGTTGACGTTTCGGGTCGGAGCCCTTCTTCAGAAATGGGGCAGGGGGAAGGGGGCTCTGAAATAAATAGAGAGAGGAGGGATGGGGCTGGGGAAGGTAGGTGGGATGGTGATAGGTGAGTGCAGGTAGGCAGTGGTGGGGATTGGTCAGTGAGGTGGGAGGAGCGGATAGGTGGGAAAGAAGATGGACAGGTTGTGTCAGGTCAAGGAGGCGGGGATGACAGGGAGGGTTGGTCATGGGATGAGGCTGGGGTTGGGGAGATTTTGAAACTGGTAAAACCCACATTTAGGCCATTGGGCTGTAGGCTCCCCAAGGTGGAATATGAGGTGCTGCTCCTCCAGTTTTCAGGTGGTGTCATTGTGACACTGGAGGAGGCCCAGGATGGACATGTTGCCCAGGGAGTGGGAAGGGTGTTAGAATGGTTTGTGACCAGAAGGTGTTGTCGTTTGTCACGAACAGAGCGCAGGTGCTCTACAAAGCGATCTCTTAGCCTCCGCTTGGTCTCACCGATGTAGAGGAGGCCACATCGGGAGCAGCAGATACAATATACCACAGTAGCGGATGTGCAGGTGAACACCTGCCTGATGTGAAATTTTTGTTTGGTGCCTTGGATAGAGGTGAGGGAGGAAGTGTAGGGGCAGGTGTAGCACTTCTTGTGGTTGCAGGGAAAGGTGGTGGGGCTAGTGGGAAATGTGGAGCAGACAAGGGAGTCGCGGAGAGAGTCATCCTCACAAAAGGCAGATTGGGGTGGGGAGGGAAATATCTCTTTGGTTGTGGGGTCGTATTGTAGGTGGCAGAGAATATACGTTGAATTCTGAGGTTAGTGGGGTGATACGTGAGACCAAGGGGGATTCTGTCTTTGTTTTTGTGGCAGGGACAGGGTGTGAGGGCAGAAGTGCGAGAAACGTAAGTGATGCGGTCAAGAGCATTTTCGACCACTGAAGGGAGAATGTTGTGGTCTTTGAAATAAGAGGACATCTGGGATGTTCGTGAGTGGAACACCCCATCTTGGGAGCAGACGCTGCAGAAGTGGAGGAATTGGGAGTAGGGGACTGCATTCTTGCAGGAGGGTGGGTGAGAGGAGGTGTATTCTAGGTAGCTGGGAGTGTCACTGGGCTTGAAATAGATGTCGGTTTTGAGACTGTCACCAGAGATGGAGGCAGAGAGGCCGATGAAGGAGAGGGAGGTATCAGAGAAGGTGTTGACTAAGGTGACTTGACTAACTTGAATAGTGAACTTAGCCTTTTGTAACCCAGAGTGTAAACTAGACCTTGGATAACATTAACCTAGACAGTCAGCAAGATACCAATCAGGCAATGAAAGGAAATCAGGCAGACCATCACCTGGCAAGGGTGCTGGAAGGGCATGCCAGGCCCATCAATGAGAACATTCAGAAAAAGATCGGTAATGACAGTAGAATGGGACCTTGTGCAGCATCAATGGCCAGTGGATGATCAAACAGTTGAGGGAGAACTTCGAGAAGGCTAAACGAGGACAGCTCCTGTCTTGGATGAGTAGGTAGAGCACTTGTTCTAGGAGCAGAAAGTCCGTAGTTAGTTTCTGGATGATCTGCTTCTTCCAGCAAATGAAGGTAATTGTGAGGATGGTGAGGTAGATCAAAGTAAACAGGATGAACAACACAGTCAGGTGTGATGGAGGTGTATCCATGGGTGTGTCTGTATGTTTGAGCTCCAGTCCCAGAAGTCATTCCGCCAACTAGTCACTTTTATTTCCCTGATACCCTTTTGAATTTGCTCTATCTGCTGAAAAGCTTGCAATAAGACATGTGGCAGAAGACCATGCAGCAAACCAAGAAGACCGAAGACCCAGGAGAAGTTCTGCCCTGACCTGCGAGACCCACCTTCATGAAAGAGAGTCAGCCCTATGTTGGAGACGGCCCAGCTCAAACATGTGGATCATTGTAGGTTAAATCCTTTCTCAGATGGCTAGATCGACATAGAGAGAAAATATTGTGGGAATTTGGGAAATGTTCACATGGTGATTTTAACAAGGAATATTTTGTTAATAAAATTGAGTTGAACCCTAAACCAACTTGTTTCCCTTTGTCTGCTTCACCAACGAGAGCACTTGGGTAAAGTGTTTTTAACACATAAACTGGTTGAGTAACCAAAGCACGGGCAACAAATAGGTCAGTAATAGAGATAACAAGGTGTGGAGCTGGATGAACACAGCAGGCCAAGCAGCATCATAGGAGCAGGAAAGCTTGACGTTTCAGGCCTAGACCCTTCATCAGAAATGGCTCATTTCTGATGAAGGGTCTAGGCCCGAAATGTCAAGCTTTCCTGC
>JAHRHZ010000111.1:15061111-15084958 GCA_024137785.1 Ginglymostoma cirratum | reverse complement strand
AGGCCTGCTGTGTTCATCCAGCTCCACACCTTGTTATCTCGGATTCTCCAGCATCTGCAGTACCTATTATCTATGATACAAATAGGTCAGTAAGGGCTTTTTACTTGGGTAAGTTCTTTTAAACTCATCACAACAATGCAGATTAAAAACTACATGACCCACTGCACACAATTTTCTGATATGCATTGGCTGTATGAGTACCACAGGTGAAACATCACATCAGAAAATTTATTTCTCTGAAGGTGAACAATTAAATAAAACATTAACAATTTTCTCAAGAAATTTTTCAATTGAATTTGTAAACATGTCCTATACTCTACATGCTGCAGACTAAGCACTCAAAATGAACTGATGGAAGTCTTTAGCTGTGAAGAACAGAGCATTTGTACCTCACATGAATCAGTTGCCCTTGCTAAAGAGTCGTGCACGTGGAGGCTAGATATCACCAGATGCATGCAATGATCTGACATCTCTGCACAACTGATAGACACCTATGTTGAATGGGCCGTTTACAACATGAGGATGGTTACCGCAGTTTGAAGGGACAACCTTGCTGGAAGTAAATGGAATACCCAAGGAATGTCACATGCATACGTATCATTGGCACAGTGACCAGGACAAGTAGTTACGCTTCCAAGTTTTGATAAGTGACATGCACGCACTCATTTAACAACACGATTACTGGGTCCTACCATGTTGAAGCATGAAAATCTGTAGATTCACCCAGAGTGCCCTTTGAATCTACGTGCAGGAACCAGATGCATTACTTGTCCTGGACCACTACATGGTTCAGCAAAATAGTGTGAACATTAGAAGAGGCATAAGCCGTTCTATTCACATTTGTGACATTTCCAGGTACAAGATGTCATTGATCACACTTTTTTTACCTTATGGTTTGTTTGTCTCTTGGAGTTGAACTCCTGTTTATAAGCAATAGGTCTCCCATTGTACTCAGGGCAAGTAATATCCAAATTATGATGGCCATGTGTTTTTGGACAATAAACCCATATTTAATCTAGAATGATGGCTCCTTTAAGGATGAAGATCTGATTTACATTTTTAAAGAAGTGCTGTCTCCCAGTAAATAATTATGAGACCAGGATGCCTGCGAGATGATGCACAGAAAATAAAATGGTCAACGAGCTAATTAGAAAGTGAAACAATTTCCTATGTACTGTTCTTGGTCCGAACAAATTAGTTTAGAGTTAAAACAAGTTAGGGTTAAGGAAACATCTTTAGCAAAATGCATTTGAAATTCTGTGTACTGGAAAAAATAAAGAAAACTATTGTTAGCTGAAAAGCTCTATTAATATTGAGTTAAATTTCTAATATAGCCAAGATGGGAAGTGAGAAAGAGAAAGTTTTACATATAAAACATCATGGTTAAAAAAATATTAGAGCTGAGAGAGGTCTGACCAGACTTGGTAATGTTGAAGTCACCGGGGGGCACCAATGTTGACTGAGTAGTTTGCAACATGAGGATGGTTGGATGAGTTTGAAGGGACAACCTTGCTTGAAGTATATGGAGGACCCAAGGAATCTCAGCCCGTATACGAATCATTGCCACAGTGATCAGCACAAGTGGTTAAGCTTCCAACTTTTGATATGTATCTGATGTAAGTGTTTTTGGGTGTAAGCCTAATGGATGTAGGAAGAAAGTGGAACTTATGTACTTGATGTGGAGTATAAGTAATTATGTTAATTATATTTTTATTATCTTTAATGACTTTTAGGTTTAAATTTAATTCTTCATATTCATTGTTTTTTGTTGGCAAATAAAATTATTTTATTTAACCAGTGAACCTGGGGTTTCATTTTTTTAATAAGCACTTGGATTTTCAGATTCTAAAACTTTAGCCCATAATGTGTCTCCACTGGGATCATTATTGTTTGGGACTCCAGTGTAATCGCAAATTCATAATTTGTTGTGAGTGCGCTGGAGTATTATCCAAGGTTTAGGGTAATAGGAGTTCACAATGAATAGTACTGTACAAAGTGAAGCAAAATGGCTGTATCAGTTGTTAATACACTTAGACAACAGGAAGTTAAAACAACTGGTATTTTGCAACAATTAAGAGTTGGAAATTATTCAGACAAGGAGCAATTAAGAATGAACAATTAATTATTAATTAAGAACACTTCATTTATTAAAATTTGTCAGATGAATGAAGGTAACAACAAAAGCAATCACTGAAAAAAACAAAACAAGTTATATACGTGAGAATGTAGATTTCGGAATTGGTAAAGGAAAACAGTAAACCAGCTAAAACACAGGCTGAGATTGTTAAAATGCAATGGCTGATGAATCAACTTGAATTGGACAGGGTTAGGGAAAAGCACAAATTTGAATTGGTAACGAAATTTAAAAATCCTTGAGTTAGAGGATTTATGTGCAGCCTGAGCCAATTTCTGGCTGGGGTGAAATCACCTTATGAAAAGAGCAGGTATTATGCAATGAATCAAGGCTGGAGTAGTCTCTTGAACCACATCAAATGTCTAAGTGGATCAGAGCGAACTTTTCTAGGCATTTGTCTTTAGTCAGTGTGGAAATGTATCCATCTTTAGCTTCTCCCAGGAGATTATGAGGAGGAGGAATGAGTTTGTTGTGATGCAGAAGACTTTATAATGCTGTGGGACAGGGTGAATGGGCCAGTTCCTCTCTTCCTTTCCATTTTTTATAGATTGTTATGTTTCAAATGTTTCAATGGCAAGAAAGATCATTTGAGATGATAAAAGCAGCACATTGAAAAAGGCCTTTGTTTGATTGCCTATGCAAGATATCTCAGCTGATTAAATCACACTCGAGATTGTGGCTGTGAAGGCCCACCAAAGAGAATAGTCTCCAGATGAAATCCTTGTAGCCTGCAGTAATAATCCTCAAATCTATTCTCACTTCTTTGGAGCATGTCTTTGCATTTGAGATTAAAAAATTATGTGTTAATCTTTAATGAAGTGTTTATGCTGACAATCATCATTTGAATTCTTAGTTACAAATGTTCATTCATTTATTTGGTCATTTTGAGTCAAACTTACAAACATTAGGTTATGATTCAGTGTTCTTGTGTATGTTCTCATGTTCTCTATCAAATTTCTGAAATGCTTTTCAGTTGCAATGTATTGCGTTGAATATCTAAATATTCACCTTTCATTCTCCTTAAAGACTTTTCTGTCTACTGTCTTCCAAACAGATTTCAATGCTGGTCACCTCAATTCATGTTTTATTTGTTAGATATTTGGTGTCCATAGCACACTTGTAAATGTTTTAATTAGCAATTAAATAGTTCAACTTACTTTTAACAATGCAGATCACATCCCATTGATCTACTTTTTTACTTCTTTATGTGATGGGGACATTCCTGGCCAGGCTAACATTTATTCCTCCTCATAGACTGACTTTGAGTTGTTCAATCTGAACTGGCTTGTTGGACTCAGAGATAATAGGAACTGCAGATGCTGGAGAAACTGCGATAACAAGGTGTGGAGCTGGATGAACACAGCAGGCCAAGCAGCATCATAGGAGCAGGAAAGCTTGACGTTTCGGGCCTAGACCCTTTATTAGAAATGGGGGAGGGGAAGAGGGTTCTGAAATAAATAGGGAGAGAGGTGGAGGCGGATAGAAGATGGATAGAGCAGAGGATAGGTGGAGAGGAGACAGACAAGTCAAAGAAGCGGGGATGGAGCCAGTAAAGGTGAGTGTAGGTGGGGAGGTAGGGAGGAGATAGGTCAGTCCAGGGAGGACAGACAGGTCAAGGGTGCGGGATGAGGTTAGTAGATAGGAGATGGGGGTGCGGCTTGAGGTGGGAGGAGGGGATAGGTGAGAGGAAGAACAGGTTAGGGACGCGGGGACGAGCTGGGCTGGTTTTGGGATGCGGTTGGGGGAGGGGAGATTTTGAAGCTTGTGAAATCCACATTGATACCATTGGGCTGCAGGGTTCCCAAGCTAAATATGAGTTGCTGTTCCTGCAGCCTTCGGGTGGCATCATTGTGGCACTGCAGGAGGCCCAGGATAGACATGTCGTCTGAGGAATGGGAGGGGGAGTTGAAATGGTTCGCGACTGGGAGGTGCAATTGTTTGTTGCGAACAGAGCACAAGTGTTCTGCAAAGCGGTCCCCAAGCCTCCGCTTGGTTTCCCCGATGTAGAGGAGGCCACAACGGGTACAGCAGATGCAGTATACCACATTGGCAGATGTGCAGGTGAACATCTGCTTGATGTGGAAAGTCTTCTTGGGGTAGTTGTAGTATGGTGCACTGACCTCTACATCGCTGAGGCCAGGCGCCAACTCTCTGATACCTCCTCCTATCGCCCCCTGGATCATGACTACACCCCCGAGCACCAAACCATCATCTCCCAAACCATCCACAACCTCATCACCTCAAGTGACCTCCCACCCACCACCTCCAACCTCATTGTTCCCCAACACCACACCGCCCACTTCTACCTCCTTCCCAAAATCCACAAACCTGAATGCCCTGGTCGACCCATTGTCTCCGCCTGCTCCTGCCCCACCGAATTTATCTCTACCTACCTCGACTCCATTTTCACCCCCTTGGTCCAGGAACTCCCGACCTACGTCCGTGACACCACCCACACCCTCCACCTCCTCCAGAACGTCCAATTCCCCGGACCCCAACACCTCATTTTTACTATAGACATCCAGTCCCTATACACCTGTATTCCCCATGCAGATGACCTAAAGGCCCTCCGCTTCTTCCTGTCCCGCAGACCTGACCAATCCCCCTCCACTGACACCCTCATCCGCTTAGCCGAACTCATCCTCACCCTCAACAACTGCTCTTTCAATTCCTCCCACTTCCTACAGACAAAGGGGGCGGCCATGGGTACCTGCATGGTCCCAAGCTATGCCTGCCTCTTTGTAGGTTACGTGGAACAATCCCTCTTCCGTACCTACACTGGCCCTAAACCCCACCTCTTCCTCCGTTACATTGATGACTATATCGGCGCCGCCTCGTGCTCCCACGAGGAGCTCGAACAGTTCATCCAATTCACCAACACCTTCCACCCCAACCTGAAGTTCACCTGGACCATCTCCAACACTTCTCTGTCCTTCCTGGACCTCTCTGTCTCCATCTCGGGTAACCACCTAGAAACCGATATCAATTTCAAGCCCACCGACTCCCACAGCTACTTAGAATACACCTCCTCCCACCCACCTTCCTGCAAAAATGCCATCCCCTATTCCCAATTCCTTCGCCTCTGCTGCATCTGCTCCCAGGATGAGGCATTCCACTCCCGTACATCTCAGATGTCCTCATTCTTCAAGGACCGCAACCTCCCCCCCCCACAGTGGTCGAGAAAGCCCTCGACCGTGTCTCCCGCACTTCCTGCAACTCATCCCTCACACCCTGTCCCCGCAATAACAACCATAAAAGAATCCCCCTCGTCCCCACGTACCAGCCCACCAACCTCTGGATCCATGACATCATCCTCCGACACTTCCGCCATCTGCAATCCGACCCCACTACCAAAGACATTTTTCCCTCCCCACCCTTGTCTGCTTTCCAGAGGGACCACTCTCTCCATGACTCACTTGTCTGCTCCACACTCCCCTCCAGCCCCACCACACCCCAGCACTTTTCCCTGCACCTGCAACCGCAGGAAGTGCTACACGTGTCCCCACACCTCCTCCCTCACCCCCATCCCAAGCCCCAAGAAGACTTTCCACATCAACCTGCAGCCCAATGGTCTCAATGTGGATTTCACAAGCTTCAAAATCTCCCCTCCCCCAACCGCATCCCAAAACCAGCCCAGCTCGTCCCCACCTCCCTAACCTGTTCTTCCTCTCACTTATCCCCTCCTCCCACCTCGAGCCGCACCCCTATCTCCTGTCTACTAACCTCATCCCGCCCCCTTGACGTGTCCATCCTCCCTGGACTGACCTATCTGCTCCCTACCTCCCCACCTACACTCACCTATACTGGCTCGATCCCCGCCTCTTTGACTTGTCTGTCTCCTCTTCACCTATCCTCTGCTCTATCCATCTTCTATCCGCCTCCCCCTCTCTATTTATTTCAGAACCCCCTTCCCCTCCCCCACTTCTGATGAAGTGTCCAGGCCCGAAAAGTCAAGCTTTCCTGCTCCTATGATGCTGCTTGGCCTGCTGTGTTCATCCAGCTCCACACCTTGTTATCTTGGCTTCTTGGACTACTGCAGTTAATGTGGTGTACATACACCCATGGTGCCTTAGGGAGGGAGTTCCAGCTTTTTGATGTTGGAGCTGCACTCATCTAGGTAAGTGCGAGCATTCTGTCCGACACCTGATGTGTGAATTGAAAGCGGTGTACAGATTTATAGGAAATGGGAGATTAAGTACTAGCCAGAGAATTCCTAGCCTCTGACTTGTGTTTGAAGCCATAGTGTATATGTAGCAGGTCTGGTTAAGTTTCCAGAATGTGATTGGTAATCCCATTGAATGTCAAAGAGAGATCGTTAGATTCTTTGCATTATGGTGACTCCAACGAGAGGTACATTTGCCTTCTGATTCCTTTTGACTTCATTTTCACCCCTTTACGTCACACTCCGTCAAATGTTGCCTTCATGTCAAGGGTGCTCGTCTCATCTCATGTTTTGAATTCGTCTCTTTTCTCCATATTTTGACCAAGGCTGCAGCGAAATCAGGAGCTGGTTGGGCCTGACAAAATCCAAACTAATAACATAGGTTACTGCCGAGTAAGTATTGCTTGGTGGAACTGTTCATAGCACCTTCCACTATTTTGTTGATGATCAAGAGAAGACTGATGAGAAAGCAATGGGCCAGGATGGATTTGTCACCGCTTGTCGTGGACAGGACATAGCTCAGCAATTTTTCACATTTATTAGGTAGATGTAATAGAACAGCATAGCTAGGTGTTCAGTCAGCGTTGGTGCACAGATCTAGAGCTGAGATGTTCTTATGGCATAGAGACTTTCTTAAAATAAACTTGTTAATTGGAATAAAGTTTTTTTTGTTTTTATAACTGAAGCCATTATTTACAACTGCCTTAATAATTTTCTGTTTTGATTTTGTATAGTTTCAGGACTGCATGAGAAATTTATAACTATTCTTATTTTTATGAAAGGAAAATCAATTTTCGGGAACAATTTATGACATTGAACTTCTTCACAGCACACGTTCTGATCCATTCAATTTTTTTTGTTCTGTAATAATGCAGAGTCCTGAAAAATCTCTTTTGCAAGAGTCTGAGCACAATATATTCAGTTCACTGGGGTAATTACAGTGCTGTTTACTGCTGATTATTTTTCTTATTTGAGCTGACCCTTGCTTGCGTTTTTCTTATTTTCATTTGAAAGCCCTAGCCAAATTTAGGAAATGAGTCTAATTGATGTCTTCCAATTCCTGGTAGGCATAGTGCCACCTTCTCCTGCAGTGATGAACACACACAGCAAATCCCCAAACTTCCAATAGTTTAGTGTTACCTTCTAAAAGGCTAGAGATTTTCATTCCACTGCATGACTTCCTTCTATCTATTTTAAATGACTGAATGGCCTACTCCTGCTCTATGTTTGTTAAATCAAAGCATTACTAATATTGCACAGTGTGAGTTTGAGGCATTTATGGTTCCAGAATGATTTAGAGAGAGAGAATAGTAAACAGGGAGGTATAAAGGAGATTTCAATCCTTGGCCCAACAATCATCAGCTGCTTCGTCAATGACCACCATCACAATATCAGAAGTGGGGATGTTCGCCGATGATTGCACAATGTTCAGCACCATTCACTACTCCTCAGATACTGAAGCAGTCCATGTTCACATGCAACAAGATATGTACAATATCTAGGCTTGGTCTGACAAGTGGCAAGTGACATTTGCACCACACAAATGCCAGGCTATAACCATCACCAATAAGAGACAATCTAACCATCACCCCTTGGCATTCAACAGTGTTACCATCACTGAACCCCCCACTATCAACACCCTGGGGGGTTACCATTGACCAGAAACTCAACTGGACTCTCCACATAAACACAGTGGCTACAAGAGTGGGTCAGAAGCTTGGAATACTGCGGTGAGTAACTCAACTCCTGACTCCTCCAAGCGTGTCCACCATCTATAAGGCACAAGTCAGGAGTGTGATGGAATACTCCCCAACTTGCCTGGATGAGTGCAGCCCCAGCAACAGTCAAGAAGCTTGACACCATCCAGGACGAAGCAGCCCGCTTGATTGGTGCTACATCCACAAGCACCCACTCCCTCCACCACCGAAGCTCAGTAGCAGCAGTGTGTACTATCTACAAGGTGCACTGCACAAATTCACCAAAGATCCTTAGACAGCACCTTCCAAATTCACAACCACTTCCATCTAGAAGGACAAGGGCAGCACACAAATGGGAACACCACCGCCTTCAAATTTCCCCCCAAGCCACTCATCATCCTGACTTGGAAATATATCGCTGTTCCTTCACTGTCACTATGTCAAAATCCTGAAATCCCTCCCTAATGTCATTGTGGGTCAACCCACAGCTGGAGGACTGCAGCGGTTCAAGAACGCAGCTCACCACCGCCTTCTCAAGGGCAACTAGGAATGGCAAGAAATGCTGGCCATTCAGCGACACCCAAATCCCACAAATGAATCAAGAAAAAAAATCTCTGCATGATTTTCGGTGAATTGAGATCCATTGCAGAATACTAATTGGAAGTAAAATTTCAGGATTGCAATTTATCATATCAATGGAAGATAAAGCCTGACAAAGAAAAAGGCGAGGAATTTGTCACATGCAGCCAAGTACTGGGAACTGAAATGAACATATCTACGCAGTTCATTAGCTGAGGTACAATTCTATTTTAAGTTGCAGTGCCTCATATTTGCCTTTTAATGACTTTCTTCTTAAAAGAGGTGTGCAAGATGCTTGACTGACCCTTCACCTTGGGTCCTGAAACTGTTGATTGATAGATCAATCGGCATAAACTCAAAATAAAATGATTAATTCACTGAGCTATAGGAATACATGGTTTGTATAAATCCTTTCCTTCTTTCAATGAAAGTGATTTTATGACGTTGAGCCGTGATCTACCGTTGAGTGTTAAAAATTGTAAATGCCTGTATGACTTGAATGTGTTCCCCAGTGCTCTTAAAAGAAAAACCAACCTTGCATCTGACTTCTGCAGGCCACAGTTATAGTTTGAAACCACAGAAAAATACTGAGGTTAGCCGATCCCAAATTCTAGCCGGGCATCTGCATAACCTTAGCTATGTTGGCCAAACACAACCGAACCACATCAGCACCGTACGATTTTTTTTGTATCCAGACAAGTCAAGCTTTTCTCCTGCAGATCTCCACCACTTTAAGGGCAGTTAGGGATGGATGAAGTACTGGTTATGCCAGTGGCACCCAGATCCATGATTAATAAAATGGGTCCTTTTTTACAGGAGGCTTATACCCAATAGGACTGACTACATTCTGTTTGTATAATCATTGCCTATGTCCCACAATAGTCATTCTGTCAAAATCTGAATCAAACTTAGAATGATGGAATAAATGTGGTTGCTGGCTATCCCTATCATCTGCTTACTAAAATTTGAACTCTGACATCAATATTTTTCATTTCCTTATTCAAGAAAAGATGATTTTGCAGCAGCCCTGTGAATCACCACAGATGGAGCCCTTTTCTGATCCAGCTTCTAAAGCCTGGAAGCTGTTACTAACTGCTGGTACTCATGATATTTCCAGGGACACTGCATTCCTATTCCTTCATTGCTAGAGGGACTTACACATTCTCAGCACCTGGAATTAAAGCAAGAGTCAGAGTTGAGCTTATTGTGCAAAGGAAGAGCAGAAAGGGAGACGGGGCAGATGAGTCCATTGGCAGATTATCAAAAAGAATACATACAGTAAGACAGGATGGTAACTCTGTAAAGACAAAGAGGGTTAGTTAGACAGAAGCCCTATTTGTTTTCTCCTATAGCACTGATGGTCATAGGGACCTGAAATCATCCTTTCTCCATTATGGCCAGCAATGCATTCTCTGAGAAGGGAGTGAGTGAGTGTGCAGGAAGGGAATGAGTGTGCAGGAAGGGAATGAGTATGCAGGATGGGAATGAATGTGCAGGTAGGGAATGAGTGTGCAAGATGGAAGTGTGCAGGTAGGGAATGAGTGTGCAGAACGTGAGTGTGCGGGATGGGAGTGAGTGTGCAGGAAGGGAATGAGTATGCAGGATGGGAATGAGTGTGCAGGATGGGAATGAGGGTGCAGTAGTGAGTGTGCAGGACAGGAGTGAGTGTGAAGGTGAGTTAACCTTGCCTTTACAAATAAAAGGATTAGAACACAAAAATACAGGGAGATCAGGCTAAATCTTTCTAATTTGCTGTTTAGGCGCAGCTTGTGCGATGTGTCTACTTCTGGCCATTGGAGTTTCAGGTGGATATCAAAGCCTAGGAGAAGGAAGTTCCAGGAATTGTACCAAGACTAAGCTACTTTAGTTACATGGAGAGACTGGAAAAGTTGGGATTGTTCTCCTTAAAGCAGAGAAGACCAAGGGTAGAGTTAAAAGAAATGTCCAAAATTATGAGACTTTTGATGGAAAAAATAGACGGCCAAAATTATCACTGACAGGGATAGTTAATACCCACAGAACATTGGCTTAGTTAGGTAAAAAAGATACGAGGGAAGATGAGGATAAAATTCTTTTGCAGTGCTGTGAATTATTATGATCCGAAAGGTGATACATGAAAAGATGATGGAAGCAGATTTAATAGTAACTTCTAAAAGGGAACTGAATAAATACGTGACAAGACAAAAATGGATGGACTACAGGGAAAGAAACAGTTGAATGACATTGATTGGATGGTTCTTTTGATGAATGATGGCCTGAACAGCCTCATTCTGCACTGTGTGATTCTAAGGTGTGAATTACAGGTAGATGAGACTTGTAATAGTGATGTGTTCAAGCAGAAGGACGTGGCCCGAAGCGAGGCACAGTGACTGTCGTGGAACAAAGGTCAGTTGTTAGTTTTCCGAGTAAGTTGATGAAAATGAGAGTGCAGAATGATGAAGCAGTATTCTCACTATATTTTGAACTACAGCATAGATAAAAGCCTTCCACCAAAACTGATTCAAGAATTTCACTTCCATTTCCTGAGTCCAAATCCTTTATTAAAGTTACGAACAGTAGTGGCCCCAGCACCACTCTCTGTGGGTCCCTTAACAACTCTGACTTGGTAACTTAACTTTTTTTCAACACTGCAGCAATATTATCTGAGTTAAACTCATGGCCCAGTGATAATCAAATTAGAAGAAATTGAACTGAACAAAAAGACTACCAGGTTAACATACAAAAAGAACTGAAGGGTGGAGAAAGAGAGAGAGAGAATGTGTGTTGCAAACATTTTGACAGGATAGGTTTTTGCTCTGAGGTTGCAGGTTAACAAGCTCCTTGCAAACCTTTCTTTTATTGATACCTTAAAACGATTGACAATAACATTTCACATAAATGGAGAAAGTTTCTTCACTAATATCACACAATGCAATTTGCCTGTTTTGTGATATTTTTTCACTGTTACTGGAGCTGTAACCACCAAGAGATACTGTCTCCCTTTGAGTGTCCATGATTTGGTGTCCATTTCTCTGAAAGGAGTCCAGTCAACATTATAAGAAGGGCAGTCTGCTGAGTTCAAACCATCTAGGAATATTACATACATATGTAACAGGTATGAACTATGTGCACTCCATCAGCTATGTGCCTACTCTTGCTTGTTACAGCAGATTGCATGCTCTCTCTATGCACCATTCTGTGCACCTCACTTTGCTCTCACACTTTCCACTGTGTACCCCACCTCATGTGTCCCTACCCCTCAGCATCCCACCCCATGTGTATTCCACATGTTTTAGCATGTTAGCCCTGTGTGCCAAACCCACTGAGCAACGAACCTTCAATGTGCTCTGCTCCCTGTGCAGCACTAGCTAGCCCTTCTTAAAGCAACACTGTGCATACCCTGTTTCCCCTTGTGCTCATTTCCTTGATGCCCTAGCCCTGTACAGCAAATCCACTCTTTCCATATACTGCTCTGCCTCATCCCCTGTGCGTCTTAGCCTTGTGGAACACATCCCATGGTTCAGTTGTGAGCGCAGTCGATTTCTTTTTGTTACTTTCGATTTTGATGCTGTCTTGCAGCACGTATCTTAAAAATCTACCAGCTTTCATAAGGGAAGAGATTTCTTTAATGGACTAATCCTATTTTTCATTAGTTTTATTGGAATGAGAGGAATTTCCCATTATTTAAGTGGAAGCAGATTGAGAATTAGATTCTGAGAATATGATCTGTTCAAATAACAAAAATCGTAGGTAGTGAGGAATAAATAAATGTGTGTTTTGCATTGAAGTTTGCAAAATATAATACAATAAACTGTGTGGCAATGATTCATTTCCAGACACTGAAAGGTTTGACGGAAACGCAGGGCGGCACAGATAATTCGGTTTTACCAGCCATAGAGAGGCCCTCTGTTTTACATACGCAAATTAATGTTCTCATATTACAGAATAGAGAAAACGTGACTGATTACAGTAATTATGGTTGGTGCTATTTTTGTCAGCCAGTTGTGTATATTTAATAATCCTTCGGGATCCCATGAGAACAATTTAAGTGCTCGAAAGCACACACTTTAAACATTTTGGGAATGTTGGAAATCTGAAACGAGCATAGAAAATGCTGGGAATAGACAGCATGTCATGTAACATCTATGTGGGAGCGGAAGCAAAGTTAGTATTTTGGGGAAATAATCTTTCATTAGAACAATTTCAAGTAATATAGCTTAGAACAGAGGATTATGCAAGAGCAATTAACGTTACATAGGTCGAAATGCAAAATAACCTTTGGGGTTGATGTTATATTGTTGGTGCAGGACCTGTGGCACTTTGCATCCTGCAAATGAGCTCAGCCATTTATTTTAAATTGACCACATTTACTGTCAGCTGCATCTCAGTTAGCAGCATTCTCACCTCTGGTGTCAAAACATTTTTAAAAAATGAATTAATGAGATGTGGGCATAGCTGGCTGGCCTGCAGCATTTATTGCCTGCTCCTAATTGTCCCTTGAGAAAGAGATGGTAAGTTGCCTTCTTGAAATGCTACAGTCTGAGTCCTGTAGGCAGACACACAATGCTGTTGGAGATGGAGTTCCAGGATTTTGATCCAGTAATACTGAAGGGACGGTGATATATTTCCAATGAGTGGATTGGAGGGGAACTTGCAGGTGGTGATGTTCCCAATTATCTGTTCTCTTATCCTTCTGGATGGCAGTGCTTGTGGATTTGGAAGGTGCTGTCCAGGAACTCTTCAGTATATTTCTGCAGTTCTTCTTGTAGATGGTTCACATTGTTACCCCTGAGTATTATTGGAGGGACTGAATGTTGAGGATGCAGTCCTAACCAAGTGGGCTGCTTTGTCCTGGATGGTGTCAAGATTCTTGAGTATTGTTGGGGCTGCACTCATCCAGGCAAATGGGGAGTATTCCATCTCTGTCCTGACTTGTGCCTTGTAGATGGGGAGTCAGCTGGTGAGTTACTTGCTGCAGGATTCCTTGCCTCTGACCTATTTTTGTAGCCACTGTGTTTATGTGGCAAGTCCAGTTCGGTTTCTGCTGATAGAGGGGCTTCAGTGATGAATGCCATTGATTGTCAAAGGGTTTAAGTTCAACGATAGAGACATGAGCACAAAATCGAGGCTGGCACTTCAGTGCAATACTAAGAAAGAGCTGCACTGTTGTTTTGGATGAGATGTTAAACACTTTGCGATTACAATAATGAAAGATACTACATAAGAGCAAGCCTTTCTTTAATTGATACATTAAAATAATGGACAGCAACATTTTACATGAGTGAGGAAACTAATATCACGCAGAGCAAATTCAATTACAATTAATCTGACTTCACTTTAATGTCGCACTGTAATTACGTGGCTGATGGGGGGACTTGTTGTTTATCATACATTATTTCTTGTTTATAACAGAATATAACTCAATATATCTGACTGATTTTTCCATTGGTGCCAAGATTGGCATCAGTGCTTTTCTTTTTGTGTCAATGATAATTAATCCTGCATTATTAAGGTCCAATTTGGAGCAATTGATTTTTTGGAAGTTATTGAGATTTACAGGGATATGAAAGACATTGGCTATGGTGAGAAATGTAGCAGAATCATGAGAGGCATCCAGCGAACTCTATCTTGAGGCTGGCCACAACTCACTGCATCTTTAACTAAATTTCAGGCAGTGAGACAGATTCTCATGAGGCAGCAATGAATTGCCTATGAAAGGGGATTATATGCAATAATGACCTTAGTAACTGCAGATTTTGCTTCATTAGTATGCAGCTTTCAATCGTTACCACCTACTGCGAGCAAACTAGATGCTGAGAATTCATGACATGGAAGTCAGAGTGGTTACCTGGTGACTTCAGCCCATTGCTTGCTACTCGGCATGCAATAGCATCTCAGGGCATGGTCCATGGGCCCCAACCACATGAACCCCACATGCACAAACATTGGCATCCAACATGTGCCAGCCTCTAGGAAACCTCATGGCACTTCTGCGATCCACGTATAGAATGCTTCTGCTCTTCAATGCAGCACCTTGGGCTGCACAGGCAATTATCATTACTATGCTGCAGCATTGTATCCTCAGGGAAATACACTCAGCTAATGGACTGGACAAAGCTGCTTCTCCAGCTTATTCTCTCAGTGCTCCCTCACTTTGAGCCTGCCAGGATGCTTATATCGTCCCTGCCTTGCATTACTTTGCCATGCCTTTTTATGCTTTTCCCTTCAGCCAGAGATACCAAGCTCTCAGTACTTGCCATGGTTGTCAGCAGGCCTCAGTTATACTGACAGATGTAGCCTTTGGCAGTGGGATCTTGGCACAGTAAGTGAAGAACAGCTTCTGATACCAGTCCAGGGGCTTGGACATGCTCAGTCAGTCATGTGGACATGTAGGGTTAGTGGTGTTAAGGGTTGCGTGAGTGGGTAAAGAGCGACTGAGAGAGGATGTTGCGGGCAATAGTGAGAGTGGTAAAGCATGAGCCTTAGTAGTAGGTGGGTAAAGTAGTGGACATAGAGTGAGGGTGAGGTATCAGAGGGAAGATGCTGGCACTGACACTGTTGGATTGGGGAAGGTCATTGACCATCTTTCTATAGTGCTGTGCATTCCACTAGCTGGTTCACACAACACGAACCACTGGCATGGTCTGATGATGCAACCTCCTCTGCCGGTGCTGGGAGAAGATGAAGCCCAGCCACCTCATCTAGCAGGAACTCCAAGCCCTTACCTGCAAAGACAAGCACAGGTATTCCTTTCTCTGACAAGTATGGGGCAAACCACAGTGTTGTTATGGTGCAGACTGAGGCCATTCTGTCCATCATGCTTTCGATGGGTCTTTAACTAGGCCTGACTGCCTAGTTCTTCTTTTCCCAATACCCTTGTACGCTATTTGTATCCAAATAACCATCTAATGACTTTTTGAATGCCTCAATTGAACCTACCTCTATCACATTTCCAGGCAGTACACTACTAACAACTACCTGTGTGAAAGGCTTTTCCTCACATCATTCATTGTGTGAGGAAATGACACACAATTTCCTCCATTTGGAGGAAAATGGCTTCCACCATTATCCTAGCTTCACTTAAACATCACTTTCAATCAATACCCTCCCATTCTTGTGCCTTTTATGAGTAGGAATTATTTACCCCTATCTACTTTATCCCGCTCACTCACAGTTTTGAAACCTCTTATTGAATTTCTTCTCAGCCTCTCACCTACAAGGAGAACAGCCCCAACTTTTATCCTCATATTTCTTCAATAAGCAATGCAGAATGTTCCCGTGAATTTAGTAAGTTTGCACTTTTTTCTCCAATAGATCCATCTACCTACTGGATGTTTTAGATGTGAAAATTATTAATTTTATAATTGCTGTTTATAGAAGGTCCTGATCTCTTAAATTGGGATGCCAGCGTGTAATGTTTATTACATTCTATGAAATTTCTTAAATGTATTATTTGGCTATATCCAGATTCTATCTCTGTACAAAATTAGCCCAATTTCATCAATGGCCCTGCTACAGTAATGGAGTTTCAAACAGCTTTTATTCTTCAGACTAATATTGGGGCACCATGTGCCCACTCTTACTTTGAGAGATAACTGTTGCACTTCGTGATTCTCTGTGCTATGTATTCAGACAAACATAGCTTTAAAGTAGCAGACTCTGATTCTATTCGTTACCATCCCCCCAGACCTCCCCCTTACTGAGGACGAACGGTCAGTCCTCAGTAAAGGGCTCACCTTTGTCCCCCTCCACCCACATATCAACGAATACCGCTCACGCTTGGATATTGAGCAGTTTTTCCGCCGCCTCCGCCTCCACGCTTACTTCTCCAACCGCGAAACTAACCTTCCCTCTACTGACCCCTTCTCCCGCCTCCAACACAAGCCCTCCTCCTGGACACCACCCCAAGGCCTCCTACCCTCCCTCGACCTCTTCATCTCCAACTGCCGTCGAGACATCAATCGCCTCAACCTCTCTACCCCTCTCAAACACTCCAACCTCTCCCCTGCAGAACGTGCAGCCCTCCACTCCCTCCGCTCCAATCCCAACCTCACCATAAAACCCGCGGACAAGGGAGGGGCAGTCGTAGTATGGTGCACTGACCTCTACGTTGCTGAGGCCAGGCGCCAACTCTCTGACACCTCCTCCTACCGCCCCCTGGATCATGACCCCACCCCCAAGCACCAAACCATCATCTCCCAAACCAGCCACAACCTCATCACCTCAGGTGACCTCCCACCCACCGCCTCCAACCTCATCGTTCCCCAACCCCGCACTGCCCGCTTCTATCTCCTCCCCAAAATCCACAAACCTGAATGCCCTGGTCGACCCATTGCTTCCGCCTGCTCCTGCCCCACCGAACTCATCTCCACCTACCTAGACTCCATTTTCACTCCCTTGGTCCAGGAACTCCCTACCTACATCCGTGACACCACCCACGCCCTCCAACTCCTCCAGAACTTCCAATTCCCAGGTCCCCAACACCTCATTTTTACTATGGACGTCCAGTCCCTATACACCTGTATTCCCCATGCTGATGGCCTAAAGGCCCTCCGCTTCTTCCTGTCACGCAGAACGGACCAATCCCCCTCCACCGACACCCCTCATCCGCCTAGCCGAACTCGTCCTCACCCTCAACAACTTTTCTTTCAATTCCTCCCACTTCCTACAGACAAAGGGGATGGCCATGGGTACCTGCATGGGCCCAAGCTATGCCTGCCTCTTTGTAGGTTATGTGGAACAATCCCTCTTCCGTACCTACACTGGCCCTAAACCCCACCTCTTCCTCCGTTACATTGATGACTGCATCGACGCCGCCTCGTGCTCCCACGAGGAGCTCGAACAGTTCATCCAATTCACCAACACCTTCCACCCCAACCTGAAGTTCACCTGGACCATCTCCAACACTTCTCTCTCCTTCCTGGACCTCTCTGTCTCCATCTCGGGCAACCACCTAGAGACAGATGTCCATTTCAAGCCCACTGACTCCCACAGCTACCTGGAATACACCTCTTCCCACCCACCTTCCTGCAAAAATGCCGTCCCCTATTCCCAATTCCTTCGCCTCCGCCGCATCTGCTCCCAGGATGAGACATTCCAATCCCGCACATCTCAAATGTCCTCATTCTTCAAGGACCGCAACTTCCCCCCCACAGTGGTCGAGAACGCCCTCGACCGTGTCTCCCGCATTTCCCGGAACACATCCCTCACGCCCCGTCCCCGCAACAATAACCAAAAAAGAATCCCCCTCGTCCTCACATACCACCCCACCAATCTCCGGATCCAACGCATCATCCTCTGACACTTCCGCCATCTGCAATCAGACCCCACCGCCAAAGACATTTTTCCCTCCCCACCCTTATCTGCCTTCTGGAGGGACCACTCCCTCCGCGACTCCCTTGTCCGCTCCACACTCCCCTCCAGCCCCACCACACCCGGCACTTTTCCTTGTAACCGCAGGAAGTGCTACACGTGCCCCCACACCTCCTCCCTCACCCCAATCCCAGGCCCCAAGAAGACTTTCCACATCAGGCAGAGGTTCACCTGCACATCTGCCAATGTGGTATACTGCATCCGCTGTACCCGTTGTGGCTTCCTCTACATCGGGGAAACTAAGCGGAGGCTTGGGGGCCGCTTTGCAGAACACCTGCGCTCAGTTCGCAACAAACAATTGCACCTCCCAGTCGCGAACCATTTCAACTTCCCCTCCCATTCCTCAGATGGCATGTCCATCCTTGGCCTCCTGCAATGCCACAGTGATGCCACCCGAAGGCTGCAGGAACAGCAAATCATATTCAGCCTGGGAACCCTGCAGCCCAATGGCATCAATGTGGATTTCACAAGCTTCAAAATCTCCCCTCCCCCAACCGCATCCCAAAACCAGCCCAGCTCATCTCCACCTCCCTAACCCGGTTTTCCTCTCACCTCTAGCCACACCCCCATCTCCTATCTACTAACATCATCCCGCCCCCTTGACCTGTCTGTCCTTCCTGGACTGACCTATCTCCTCCCTACCCCCCTACCTACACTCACCTTTACTGGCTCCATCCCCGCCTCTTCGACTTGTCTGCCTCCTCTCCACCTATCCTCTCCTCTGTCCGCCTCCCCCTCTCTCCCTATTTATTTCAGAACCCTCTTCCCCTCCCCCATTTCTGATGAAGGGGTTAGGCCCGAAACGTCAAGTTTTCCTGCTCCTATGATGCTGCTTGACCTGCTGTGTTCATCCAGCCCCATGCTTGTTATCTCTGATTCTATTTTCTCTGGTAACGGTGAAAGTGTCAAACCTTAAAACCATTTATTTTCTCTCCAGTCTTTCTGGAAATAATAGTTTACTTCTTTTACAAAGCATTTGACAGCACTGCCACTAAAAGGTAACTGAGAGCCAATTGTGCCCATCACTCCCCTGACAGAAAGGCTTTAGTTGGTACTTTAGACACTTTAGAACCTATCCTCCATAAAAGCCATTTTCCACAGGCATGATTTTGATGGGCTGAATTTTGATGCTGCTCACAAAGCAGGAGTCTGGGCAAACAGTGAGTGCTTTCAAAGTCAAAGGAAATTGTATGAGTTACCGCTATTTACATCTGAAACCTTCAATCAATAGACAGCATTATGTTGACAGATCTAATGACTTACCCTGAAAAAAACTGGTCAACTTCATTATGCCTTGATAGGAATAGAAAGCACCAATTTAGCAAGATTGAAATATTTCACTTAAACTATCCGCTTCAAAGAATAAAAGCTGTAAAACTCTGCAGTGACTTTGGATCATGCAGCTGCAAGGAAAGTCTTTGTATTGGAGTAAATTCATATTCCTAGACGACTGCTGCTGATGCTTTTTCAACTCCATCTGAATGCGGCTCTGCTAAGGATTGTTTAATGTTATTCGCTGCTACCAATCCCCTTTGGTCTTGGATCTACCTAATGATTAGTGGTAGATTGTACACCACCGTAGATTATCTATTAAAAAAGGCACTGTTCTTAGTAGATGGCCTGGTGGTATCATTGTTGGATTGTTAATCCAAAAACCCAGGTAATGTCCTGGGACCCGGGCTTGCATCCTGCCATGGCAGATGGTGGAATTTAAATTCAATGTAAATCTGGTCGGCATCATGTGGAGGTTCCGGTGTTGGACTGGGGTGGACAAAGTCAGAAGTCACCTGACACCAGGTTATAGTCCCGACAAAGGAGCAGCACTCTGAAAGCTTGTGATTTCAAATAAACTTGTTGGACTACACCCCATTGTCACGTGACTTCTGGCAATGTAAATCTGGAATTAAGAGACTGATGACGACTATGAATCCATTGTCAGTTGTTGGGGGGAAAATCCCACCTGGTTCACTAATGTCCTTGAGGGAAGGAAACTGCCATCCTTACCTACATGCGACTTCAGACCCACAGCAATGTGGTTGATTCTTAACTATCCTCTGGGCAATTAGGGATGGGCAATAAATGTTGGCCTAGACAGTGATGCCTTGTTCCATGAATGAACTAACAAAAAAACAAGAAGGTTTCGACAAACCTACAAATCTATTTACCTACTAGATATTTTAGATGTGAAAATTATCAATATTGTAATAGCTGTTTTATACAAGGTCCTGTCTGAACACTTAAAATGCAAGTGTGTAATGTTTATTGTCAATAGGCACACATGATTGAAACCCATCCGTCTGTGCAATATTGGACTAATCTATTCTGGACAGATTTACAGCACATTCCCACATACCTAAGCAGTATCTCAATACCATGCTACATATTCTTGGTTCTCATATATCATGACCTGCGAGGTCTTTACTTATTTCTGAGGAAGGAAGGGAATAGGTGACCACCAGTCACACCAAGAGGACTAGGCAAGCGGTAGAGAAGTCTCCTGTGGTTATTTCCCTGCCAAGCAGATATACCACTTTGGAAACTGTTGAGGGGAATGGCCTCTCAGGTGAAGGCTGCAACAACCAAATTAATTGCATCCATGGTAGGCTCTGCTGCTTAGGGGATGAGTAAAGAGTGGGTTAAAGGTGATTCAAATGTAAAGGGAATAGACAGGGGTCTCTGTGGCCACAAATGAGACTCCAGGATGATACGTTACTTCCCTGGTGATGGGGTCAAGGACGTCTCAGTGCAGCTACAGGACTGGAAGGGCAGACAGAATAAACAATAATTACGGGATACATTGGTACAAACAACATAAGTAAAAAGGAATGAGGTCTTATAAGCAGAATATAGGGAGTTAGGAAGTATCTTGAGAACTAGCTCAATGGCAGTTATCTCATGATTACTATCAGTGCAAAGTGCTAGTTAGAATAAAAATAACAGGATATATCAGATGAATATGTGGCTGAAGTGATGTTTAGAATTCTGTTAGAATTCTTTGAGGAGGTATCGAGTAAGTTAGACACAGGACAGCCAGTGGACATAATGTACTTGGATTTCCAGGAGGTCTTTGACAAGGAGCCACACAGTAGGCTGCAAAATAAGATGTGAGCCATTGGTGTGAGGGGCAAGGTACTGGCGTGGATAGAGGACTGGCTGACTGGCAGAAGGCAGAGAGTGGGGAGAAAGGGTTCTTTTCAGGATGGCAGCCAATGACTCATGGAGTTCCGCAGGAGTCCATGTTGGGACCACAACTATTCACGCTATACATTAACAATCTGGACAAAGGAACTGAGGGCATTGTTGGTTAGTTTGCAAATGAGAATAAGATAGGTGGAGAAGCAGGTAATGTTAAAGAAGAGGGGTGGCTGCTGAAGAACTTGGACAGGCTAGGAGAGTGAGCAAAGAAATGGCAGATGGAATACAATGGGGGAAAGATGAGAGGTTATGCACCTTGGTAGGAAAAATAGAGGTGTAGACTATTTTCTAAACAGGGAAAGGCCTTGGAAATCTGAAGCACAAAGGGACTTGGGAAGTTCAGGATTCTGTTAGATTAGCATGCAGGTTCAGTTGGCAGTTAGGAGGGTAAATGCAACTAGGGCTAGAATGCAAGAGCAGGGATGCTGAGGCTGTGTAAGGGTCTGGTCAGACTGCTTTTGGAAAATTGTGAGCAGTTTTGGTCACCTTATCTAAGGAAGGATGTGCTGGCATTGGAGACGGTCCAACGGAAGTTCATGAGAATGTTCCCAGGGATGAAGGGTTTGTCATATAAGGAGCTGTTGAGGACTTTGAGTCTGTACTCAATGGAGTTTAGAAGAATTTCGGGTGATTCTGATTGAAACTTACAGAATACGGGCAGGCCTGGATAGAATGGACATGGAGAAGATGTTTCCACTGGTAGGAGAGAGTAGTACCCAAAGGTACAGCCTCAGTGTGAAGGGACAACCCTTTAGAACTGAGATGAGGAGAAATTTCTTCAGCCAGAGCGTGGTGATTCTGCTACAGAGGGCTGTGGAGGCCAAGTCATTGAGTGAACTTAAGACAGAGATTGATAGGTACACGATTGGTAAGGGTATCAAGGGTTATGAGGAAATGACTGGAAAATGGGATTGAGAAACTTCTCAGTCATGATCGAATGATAGGGAGATTCAATGGGCTGAATGGCTTAATTCTGCTCCTATGTCTTATGATGTTATGGTGTGAGGGGCATGGGGGTGCTTTCTGATTCCAGATGCATTGAAAATGGTTCTGGGGATCTGGGACAGGTTACAACTGGGCAGGACCGTGACTGATGTCCAAGTGGGAGTATTTGTTAGAACGTTTGGGAAAGCTTCAAAATAAAATGGCAGGCGTTTGTAACCTATGCAAGGAGCCGAAGGAAGGGGAATCAAGGGCAAAAACAAAAGACAAAGTGCAGTCATGGCCATAATGTTGTATGATTTCAAGGAGGAGTTGGATCTAGCAATTGGAGCTAAATGGGATCAGAGGACACGGGGGAAAAGCAGGAACATGCAATTGAGTTGGATGATCAGCCATGATCATAATAAGTGATGAACATGCTTGAAGGGCTGAATGGTCTACGCCTGCTCCTATTTTCTGTTTTTCCCTGTTCGTAACTACCAGTTAACCTAGATTCATTATTTTCCTTTCAGTCCTCCCTATTTCCTATCCTGTCTATTTTCCCTTTCACAACATATAATATTTTCTGGATCTGGTGTAGAAATAATCACACATTATCCTTGGAAAGGTTGGAATTGTTTGTGTTTATAGAGCGTGTATTCACAAGGCAGGAGATAGGACACTGCCATTAAAAATGGCCATGATGATCCACCTGCATATATGCAGATGCAACCGTAACTTCCAAAAAATTGAGAACTGCATATAGATCAAATAACAGGTATTAAACAAAAGCTGGTGGATTTGAATGTCAATGATTCACCATAAAGTACAATCATGCTGATTTCAGCTCAATCAAAAATAGCAGGACAAAAATACAGCCCCTTAATGAGATCAGAGCTCGGCACGCGAATAAAGTACATCGCGTCTATTAAAACACAGTGAAAAATGAGCCGTGCAAATTCCGAGCAGAGTCAGCACTTTAAAACCCATGCCCAAGGTCTCCTCCCAAATGTTTTTGTGTTACTTAGGCCCTAGTCATTTATTATAAAACATTGTGCCCTGCTGCAGCATATGACTTTAAAATCAACTGTTTTTAGAGTGGTTTTAGAGTAAAGTGGTTAAAGTCTGCCTTAGGCCAGTGTCCTGTTATATTTCACATGATTCTTCAGTCCAGCTGTGATTGGGGTCCCCTGCAACATTTACACATAATGAATGACTCTCAATAAATAAATTCCCAGTTCTTTACAGACAATACAACAATATATAACAGTGTAATCAATTTTCATTATTCCTCTTTAATGTCATTTCTGTACTAAAAGAAATCTTACAAATGAGATCAAATGTAAGAGTTTGTGTTCAGTAATCTTGACTGAAATCTTTGAAACACCCAGCCCCCACACAAATATGTGTTTTGTATTGGCATGGCAAGTTGTATTAAACATAAGGCTATGTTTGTTGCCAATGTGTTTTGAAATACATGGTTTCCAAAATTGGAATGGAATGCACTGCCTGGAATTATGATGGAGGTAGGTTCAACTAAGGCTTTCAAGAAGGAACTGGATGATTATTTGTGCAGAAATAGTGTGCCTGAAATTGGGGAAATAGCAGGAGATTTATGCTAATTTAATGAGCTGGTGCAGGCATGATGGGCTGAATGATCTCCTTCTCTGCCTAATGATTTTGTGATTCCATAACTTCCTCTACCACAATGTATTCATGGACAGTCAATATTTTTATATAAGATAACAAGGATGGGGCTGGATGAACACAGCAGGTCAAGCAGCATCATAGGAGCAGGAAAACTTGAC
>JAHRHZ010000111.1:14970309-15051111 GCA_024137785.1 Ginglymostoma cirratum | reverse complement strand
CCTGCTCTTCTGATACTGCCTGGCCTGCTGTGTTCCTCCAGCTCCACACCTTGCTAACTCAGTTGTACCAATTGTTACAAAGTCTCAAAAAAGAATTGAAACCAGATGGACCTCCTGGTATCGACGTAGGCACTGGAAACGACAATAGCAAAAACAGGAAGAAAAACAAAGTTGATGGAAAACTCAGCAGGTCTGGCAGCATCTGTGAAGGAGAAAACAGAGTTAACGTTTTGGGTCTGGTACCTCTTCCTCAAAATGGAGTTCTGAGCAAGAACAGCCCTGTCAACATCTGGGGGCTAGTGTCACAGTTAGCAGAGCTGTCTCACAGACTAGTCAATCAACAGCCTGACACAATCATACTCACAGAATCATACCCTACAGACAATATCCCAGACGCTTCGATCAACCATCCCCGGATATACCCTATTCCACTGGCAGGACAGACCCAGCAGACGGGGTGGCACAGTGGTATACAGTCCGAAGGGGGTTGCCCTGGGTGTCCTCAACATTGACTCTAAACCCCATGAAGTCTTAAGCTCCAGTTTAAATATGGGCAAGGAAATGTCCTGCTGATTTAAACGTACCATCCTCCCTTGGCTGATGAATCAGTAATCCTTCACATTGAACAAAACTTAGAGGAAGCACTGAGGGTAGTAGGGGTGTAAAACATACTCTGGATGGGGGATTTCAATGTCCATGACCACGATTGGCTTGGCAGCAGCAGTACTGGTTGAGCTGATCGGGTCCTAAAGGAAATTAACTGGGTCTGCAGCAGGTGGTGAGGGAACCGACAAGAGGGTAAAACATACCCGAACTCATCCTTACCAATTCCTTGGCTGCAGATGCATCTGTCCATGACAGTATCAGTAAGAGTAACCACTGCACAGTCCTTTGAAGTCCCACCTTCACTTTGAGAATAACTTTCATCTGGTTGTGTGGCTCTATCACTGTTCTAAATGGGACAGACTTCAAACAGATCTAGCAACTCAAGGCTGGGTATCCATGAGGCGCTGTGGACCCCAGAACAAATCTACAGCCTCATGGCCTGGCATATTCCCCGCTCAACCATCACCATGTCCTTTATTATCCTGACATGTACATTAATACTAACTTTCTTCAATTCATTTTCCTAGGAAACCTTTACTTCCGAGCATGATTGGCAAGTTATTTGCATCTTTGTCTGTGAAGATAGAAATAAAAGAGTGAGGCATAGGATAACATTGTATGAAGAAAGAGCAGTGAAAAGAGTAGCTTGTGACAGTAGGTAGGGTAAGTTATGAGTAATAAGGGAAACAGGGGAGAGGTTGTCCTGTCATGGTCTCCTCTCATAAGATGCATGTGAATTTTACCTGCAAGGAAGAAAGAAATAGGCTGATGACAACCTTATGAGATTGTGATGGAAAATTTGACTGTCATAGTATAATAATTCTTCTGCTGTGTGTAAGATGTGACATGTGAGCAGTGCAAAGTGTTTTAAGAGGCTGAACAGGAGGTGCAGTCAGGTTTGGTACACTGACTGTATGAGGGAAAGGAAGTTTTGCAGGGGTGGTAGTGTTAATGGTGAGATGACACCCTCTGGACCTAGAGTCTCTCACAAGGAGAAACAACCTCTTGGCATCGACCCTATTAAGCCCCTCAAAAATCTTTTGTTTTGATAAGTTTTCCTCTAAACTTGAATGAGTCTTGGGATGTCTTGGGGATGCAATAATGGGGTATAAAAATAGAATTTGTCTTTTGCAGCTGATCTACTTGCAAAAATCTAAAGTTCCTACTGAGACAAATAAGTCAGAGACATGACTTTTTTCAGCTTTTTCCTGGACTTTGGAACATACGTTTGTATAGTTCCGAACCGCATAGGCAGAGAGTGATTTAGCAGATACTACGACACTATGAAATAGGTTAATAACAACGATTTTCATTTGTTTTCCACTTGGAAAATTAAATCAATGTGATAGATGCACCACATATTAAAAAGTTTTTGCAAGTGAAGTAATGGAAGTATGGCTATATTAAAACACTGTTGTCAAAGCAGTCTTTTAATCAGTCACTTTGGCTATAAACTGATATTGTAAATGAAAAATGAGAAAGTTATGGAACAGACTTAGTGAAAGAAGAGTTTTCATTCAGATGTTTAAGTGCTACAATAAATACCAAAATACAGATAAATAACAAAACATTTAAGCAATTGATTTAAACTGGGAGCGTTATTTATTTTTGCAATCAATCCCAGTGATTTCTTACTCCACACACACACACACACGCACACATGCACACACACACACTTGCACATACACATGCTTGCACACACATACACACATGCACATGCACATACACACTCGCAAACACACACACACCACACATGCACACATTTACACACATGCGTGTGCACTCACATACACACACATGCATGCATACTCACACACTCACAAGCAAACAAAAACACACACACTCATAAACACACACACAATGTGCACACACACGCGCACGCACTGTTATGTTGCCGGTCTGGTGAGGAAGGGTCACTGGACCCGAAACGATAACTCTGATTTCTCTTCACAGATGCTGCCAGACCTGCTGAGCTTCTATAGAATCATTTCTGATGAAGGGTCTGGGCCCGAAACATCAGCCTTCCTGCTCCTATGATGCTGCTTGGCCTGCTGTGTTCATCCAGCTCCGCACCTTGTTATCTTGGATTCTCCAGCATCTGCAGTACCTATTATCTCTGCTAAGCTTCTATGATGCTTTAATAGTCTTTCTCCAGTTGCCTACAGTGGTTAGTGAGAGACACACAGTGGCTGGTAGACATATAAAAAGTCTCTGACTTATCAGTTAAAAGTTGCAGCATATAACTGTTGCAGGAAAGTTAAACTGGTATTTTTCATGTTTACATAAAATAAAGCAAAGAACAGCAGATGCAGGAGATCTGAAACAAAAATGGAAATTGCTGGAGACACTCAGCAGGTCTGGCAGCTTTTGTGGGAAGAATGAAGAGTGAACATTTTGCGTACAGTGACTCTTCATCAAAACTGCTCGAAGCGAGGAGAAACTGGTATTGATGTTGAAGCAGATGTAGGGGAGGGTGTTGCGAAGGGGAGAAGTGAGAGGATAGGTAGAGATGGAGCCCAGAGAGACAGCTATAAAAGGGATAGGTAAACAAGGAGATAATGGATAGCAGGCCCAAGGCAGAAGGGATAATAAGAGTTAAGAGTGAGAAAACAGGTTAGCTACACTGAATGTAACCCATATAATGTGATAATAGACTGAGGAGTATGTGGGAATGGGTAACTGTGCTAAAAACAATCCATTTCAGAATGAGACTGGGTTAATAAAAAAAACACGGAAGGATGGAATCAGACTCTAAAGTTGTTGAACTCGATGTTGAGTCCTCGAGGCTGCAGGGTCCCCAAGTGGTAAATATTGTTCTTCGAGCTTACACTGAGGCTCGCTGGAACAGAAGTGTTTGCTTCAAGCTGTGGCAGTTCTGCCGCAGGCCTGCTGCACTGCTGCCGCCGTTGAATTACCTGAGAACTAATCAAACAGTTATTGGCAGGCAGAAAGGTCTCGGTCATTGATAACTGGTCACTAGTACTTAGACCAATGAAAAAGTTGCATTAGTTCACCGCCTTGACTCCAAATTGTCCATAACTCATACGCCAGTTACTGCTTGTTCAAACTATTGTTTACATGATGCCTGCAAAGAGTTTCAGGTTACTTGTTTTTCAAAATTACAGTTCCCCTTTCAAACTCTAATTTTTAAAAACAGAAGGCACTGGTGAGAAGTGACTGAGGAGGATTCTGGGAGAAATTGGCACAGTCACCATGACTGAGAAGAGCATCTTGGAGGACCCAGTGCTCAAAGGAGGCAGAGCATGCAATGGAGGTACTGGTGAGAACTAATTGAAGAGATCCTGAATGACCAGTGGGCTAGCAAAGGAATGTGGAAGCCACATTTGAAACTGGTGACCCCAGAGAACATGAAGAGCTCAAAAGAGATTACACAGGTTGGAGAACCATGAAGATCCTTTTTGAGTCTCCAGTAGACTGATGGGAAGCAGTCAAGGGGGAAGAAGTTCTTTATATTCATTGGTGTTCAGAAGGTGAGAGACAGATGGGGACAACTATCCAAACTCTAGAAAAGCATGCAGAACTGACTTTTGCTGCAAATGATGGGGGTTGATGTCAAGGAGAATCTCCAGGAGGTGAATTGCCAGCAAGCCTTGCTCTTTGTCTCAAAGGCCTCCAGTACAATCTTCCATTCCAGTGCCTGGACTGTGGAGCAGGGTGAAGGAGAGCTCTGTGCTCAGCAGCCTGATGGAAGAAGATGGCTCAGTAACGTCATTTTAGTTTGACATCCTGAGGATCAGCAAATCCTTTTATGCCAGGCCATATGACACAATGCCCATGGACAGCACAGCCTCCCAGTCATTCCTGTCCTCTGTCACGGAGGTCTCAGATGACAGCACACAGGAGAGGCTGGACCAGCCATTATCTCTGGATGAGCTGATCAAGGCCTTTGAGTCCTTAGAAAAGAATAAAACTCCCGGAAGTGATAGTTTACTGGTGAGTTGTATTCAGCTCTGTGGGATTTGATTGGCCAGGACCTGCTGGAGGTGTACAACAGTATGCTTCTGGCTGGTAGCATGTGCAAATCCATGAGGAAAGGTACAACCATCATCTACAAGTGAAGGAGGAGAGGGAAGAAATTAGAAATTGTTGGCCAATATCATTGCTGAACACAGATTATAAAATCCTGCATAAGGTCATCACCAAATGGGTCAGATCTGCTCAGGGATTGGTAATTCCCATTAACCAAATCTGTGCTGTACCAGGCAGGATAATCTCTGAGATCCTTGTGCCCCTCAGGGATATGATTGCCTTTGTGCAAGTCAGGGGCTTGCCTCATCAGCCTGGACCAGGGGAACACCTTTGACGGGATAACGGATACCTCCATGTAGGAGGCGCTGTCCAAAATGGGTTTTGGGGAGGAAGTCCGTAATCGGATCCGACTGCTCCATACCAACATTGTAAGTGCAGTCTCGATCGAATGGGTGGGAATCAGAAAGCTTCCTGATCAGGTCTGGAGTCAGGCAAGAGCTTTTTACCGAGTCCATCAGGAACGATACTAACCTGAGCGGGATGACTATTCCAGCCAGCAAAGGCCTGCAGGTCAAAGCCTCCCTGAGCACGGATCATGTTGCTATTTTCTGCTCAGAACTGCTGTAGGTGCACAGACTCATGAGTATCTGTGACCATTTCTAGCTGGCCTCAGGAGCCAAGGTAAATTGAGGCAAGAATGAGGACATGTTCTTTGGGAACTGGCTGGGTGATCCTTTGTCCCCTTCACCATCAGGGCAGATTACCAGAAGGTGCTGGGAATGCAGTTTGCAGGGGCCAAGGCCTGTGCCAAAACTTGGGAGGAGTGAATAGCCAAGGTGAGGCAGAAACTGGGCTTTTGAGAGCACCGCTCCCTCTCCATTGTGGGTAAAAACCTGGTCAGCAGGTGTGAGGTACTCTGTCTGCTTTTGTAAATGGGGTAGGTCAGGCCTATTCCCAGAACCTGTGCCATTGCAGTTACCCAAACCCGTGAGACCCTTTATGTACGCCCAGAATCTCTGTGCAACTGCACACTGTCCTTGAAGTGGCTGCGGTAAGGTGTAGGGACTGTCGCACATCTCCTTCTGGAATGTGTCTTTGAAAATGAAGTCTGGAGAGAGATGCAGTGTTTTTTGTTGAGGTTCACCCTGAGCAGCTCTGTATCAGGACTTTGTGCTCTATGGGCAGTTATCTGGGACACACACCGAGACAAACATCGACTGTGCCTGGGGGGCCATCAACTTGATGGAAGACCCTCTTTGGTCCTTAAATATCAATTAACTCATTCAATGGGTCACCGACCCATTGTGCATTTTATAAATGATAATTTGCTGACATTTTAAGTCCGCATGCTGAAAATATTGTACAACAGTAATTGTTTGGAAAATGCACAAACTGGCAGCATGAGCAAATTCTCAGGCAGAAACTCACATATTGTAGACACAGGGAAAGTCAAACAGTAACAGAAAGCACTCAAAATACTTCAGTCAGACAGTAGGTCAGGATGCATCTTGTGAAAAGAGCATGCAAGTTCATATTGTAGACCCTTCAGCAGCAGCTTGTGGAGTAGTATGGCCATAGCTGCATTAATTTACACCAAGGCAAGTCTCTCAAAAGGTCTGGCTAGAGAACCTTAATAAAATTAATGAAACCTTCTATATTTAATCACTGTGGGACGGCATGGTGGCTCAGTGGTAAGCACTGCTGCCTCACAGCATCAGGGACCCGGGTTTGGTTCCACCCTTGGGTGAAGTCTGCATATTCTTCCTGTGTCTGTGTGGGTTTCCTTCGGATACTCCAGTCTCCTACCAAAGACGTTCATGTAGGTGGATTGGCCATGCTAAATTGCCCATAGTGTCTAGGGAGGTGTAGGCCAGGTGGAGTCTCCATTGGAAATGCAGGATTACAGGGATAAGATAGTGGAGTGGGTAAGAGTCAGATGCTCTTTGGAGGATTGGTGTGGAATAGATGGGCTGAATGGCCTGTTTCCACACTGTAGGGATTCTCTGGTCGTAAGGAAAGTTGAGAATGGTGCTAACTGAAATAGATATTTTAATTGATTTCTAGATAAGCTGAATGTGTATAAATGTTAAAGTTGTGATTTTTGCATGGCAATAGAAGTAAGAACAATTTGTATTTATATTTTCCTTTTAATGAACAAAAAAGGTGCCAAGCATTTCACAACAGTACTAATAGACAAAAATGAGTATGGAGCCAAGAAAGAAGATATGAAGACAGGCGACCCAAAGCCGAGGTTCTAAGGAGCATCACAAACGAGGAGAGATAAAGAAACAGAAAGGCTAAGGGAGGGAATGTATAACTTGCAAAAGAAATCGGCAATGTGCAAAATGCCATAAGGAGAGTGGGACATATATCTTGAAGGGTTGTAGGCTGACTGGGTTTATAGATAAATGGTGGGATGTACTCATCCCTCCAGCAGAATTGTCAATTGTGAAAAATTCGAGAGAATACAGTGAAAATGGAAAAAAGTGAGTTCTTGATGTTGAGCTAAAAAATATTTGATCTTCTCTTCAAGGTTTCAATGGCTAGATGAGAATCTTGACGGTAAGCAGCGAGTTGATCGCCCCTCCTTTTTACAGAGTTCACACTTGCCCCACGCACTAGCAAGTAACCAGATGCACCAATTCCTGAATTGAAAGGCTCAGTGATTACTTGGCATGTGCAGCTCACTGGCTCCTCATCTGAGTCTCCATGTTGGCAATAACTCCCAACATCTCAGGGCATGCTCCATGGGTAGTGACACATCCATCATTCATCTGCAGAGGTTGGCATTGGCAAAACATCAGCCTCATCACACCGGCATGGCCAATCCCAGACTGATTCAGGATTTCATCGCTGTATTTTGGTGCTTTCTGACAGCTTACTTGATCACTTACGTTGGAACAAGGTACATCTTTGGACTTCCAGCTTTCTTTATCACAAATCACTGACTCATCCATTGACAAACACAGGGAGAGAAACAGAGACTTGAGGAACAGAGCGGGAGGGAAAGGATGTTTCTGTCTAATCCCTTAATCGAGTTTAAGAGGTTATGGCAGTCAGGGCATACTGCTACAGTTACTGAGGGCATCATCCCATATCAACCCCAGGGTTTGTTTATGGTCAGTCAGAGCCTGGTGTAATATGTGTACTTCCAGTCTGGGGATTGGGCTATGGTCAATCCTGCAGGTCATGTCTAACCAGTCGAGGGAGGACAAGTAAGTCAGTTAGGGAGCTGTAGGGGCATCAGTCAGGGATCTGGGCTATCTTTAGTTGCGACTGCACTCACATGTCAGTTTTGGGGCAGGGGCATGGGCAACAGTGCATCTTGGGGCTTTGGGCTATAGATGTCAAGAGGGCTTATTAGGGACCTGTCCATGCTGTGTTGGGGTGACTGGGAAACTCAAGTGGTATGAGTTGGAGCTGTTACGCTGGGACATATTGGGCATAATTACTGCAAAGGTAGGGGAGGCACCTCCAAATATAATGGTGTCTACTGTAAAGGCACAGGGTACCGCAGGAAAGGAGGGTTGCAAGTCACCACCACCCTGACTTCAATGGAGTCAGTGAATTACAATAATGGAGAGGGCTATGAAGCAGACCAGGGCTGTCAGAGAAATTAGGGGATATTGATCATTAAATAACTGGCTTGGATGAGAACGTGCAGAGCCTCCAAGCTGATGGGGTTTCTAGGCACAGTGTCACACAAGGCTACATGGAGGAAGAATCTTGACTTTGAGACAGTGGATTAAAGAATTCTTGCTTCGTGATCTTTGGACTGCCTGTTTGTTCAAATCTCATCTTCCTTCTTTGGTTTAGTCAACAAGACTCCATAGGACAGGCTTCAAGTCATGGCAGAGGTGGAAAGGTACCTGGTTGAGATGAAACAGATGGTGGAAGAATTGAAACTGGCAAAGTCCTTGAAGCTTAATAATTGAAGCATGAGGCATGGGTGGAGAAAATTGAACGTTTAGGCCCAACCCAGGCAGAAGGTCCCCAAGTGTGTTCCCTCGATCCGATGGAGGAAGGAAGAAGTACTCCTGGTTAGATACTTGCAGATGAGTATGAAGCTGGACAGACTTGAAGGAGGATTGGAAATACTCGATGCTGTTCTCACTAGAGCGGGAAGGTGTCTGAGGAGCCTTGGTGAACATATTCAGGGCTGCTTGACAATGGTAATGACACTGCTGCTCCTTTGCATTGCTCATTGAGGAATGTTTGATTATTCATTTGTCTTTCTTTAAATCTTTTTAGTTCTGGAATATCTCAATGTTGCTTTTAATTTCATTTGTCTCAAAAGTGCTTGAATTGTTCAGTTTAGCAATGTTGGTTTATTTTCCTCTTTTCTTAAAAAAATTACTTTAAATTCCATATTGTATTATATCTCAAAACATTTTGCAGAGATTTTCCTGTTTTGCAGTCACATAGAGATTTCCCACTGTTTGTGGGCAGAATGGAAGGTTTCCTGCTTATCATGGCCTAAGAAACCACCAATGTTCTTGTT
This sequence comes from Ginglymostoma cirratum, assembly GCA_024137785.1. Taxonomy (NCBI): domain Eukaryota; kingdom Metazoa; phylum Chordata; class Chondrichthyes; order Orectolobiformes; family Ginglymostomatidae; genus Ginglymostoma; species Ginglymostoma cirratum. The sequence goes on along the minus strand of JAHRHZ010000111.1, from coordinate 15,042,014 downwards.
GACATCTTTCGCAAATAAAGCTGAAGCATCTCCACAGATGCTAGTATGCTGTCACCAAGTCACCCTTTATTTGCACGTGGACACAGATGCAGCTCCCTCAGAGCCAGCTGTCAGAGTGACAGATGTCTGACACCTTTGTTTATATCTATCAGCCAGGACTCACTGACTGGGACCAGATTAACGGCCCCAATCAGGGAACTCCTATTCCATGAGGTCCACCTGGCTGACCTCATAACAAAAACTACAAAAGCCAGGAGATTGCAGCCTAAATAAATTCTTCCTACCTGAGCTGTGATTTAAATCATGTATTTCTTGCTCTTGCTGCAGCCTCAATAGTCTTCATGCAACCCTCTTCTGTTAGATGTTGTCTGCTTAGGCTTTTCAAGGCCTTATGGCATTGTCAGTTTGAATAGGTCTTAATGCAGTGTCTAGAATTTCCCTCTCAGACCCATTACTTTAGAGAACAAATGCCTTCGAAAGATAATTTCATTTGCAAAATACCATTTGACCTGAGAAGATGACAATATTTACTTACCACACTTTTGATGTATAATTCCAATAATTGAAGCTCACTACTGAACACGAGAAAATGTCCCCTCATGTAGCTGTCTTCTAGAAGTCAGAACAAAAGAATAAGCAGAACTGAATTCCAAACAAAACAACAGCATGTACAAACCTTTATAGGTATCATTTACTAAGGAATATCTCAATGTTGTTGTGGAGCAAATACTTTGTTTTGGAAAATCCACCATCATAAAAGACAGACATGTGTTCATAAATTTCAGTGAAGTGTGTTATGGGTGCATTGTTGACTGTTCTGAATGGTTATGGTCTCAGAAAATGAGTTTTCGCTGATGATTCTGAATTTCTGGTGCTGCAAATTGCATACAACATTCTGAAACAGACATTCTTTAAACAATCAATGCAATTTTGTCATATTCATTAAAAGGATGAGGGCGTTGCTGGCTATACAGCATTTATTGCCCGTCCCTAATTGCCCGGAGGGCAGTTCAGAGTCAACCACATTGCTGTGGGTCTTGAATCACATGTAGGCCAGAGAGGGTAAGGATGGCAGTTTCCTTCCCTAAAGGACATTAATTAACCTAAAGGGTTTTTCCCGATAATTGGCAAAGGATTCATGGTCATCATCAGATTCTCAATTCCAGGTATTTTTATTGAATTAAAATTCTACCATCTGCCATGGCAGGATTAAAACCCAGGTCCCTAGGACGTCATCTGGGTCTCTGAAATAACAGTCCAGCGATAATACCACTGGCCATCGCCTCCCCTGTTGCAAATTTGCAATAGGTCATCCATATTTACCAATATCCATGCAGTCAGAATTGTATTATGGGGTCAGTCTTAGCCTTATTTATCCTTCCTTCTACATGAAATGGTCAAAAATCCATTTAGCTTGAGGGAAGAGAAAGGACAGATTCATTCTGTTTAACCTCGCTAGTGACTGTGAAAGCCATTCCTTGACAGGTAGGTTGTGTCACAAGTTTCGGAGATGAAATTGCTAAACATCATTTTTGATGGTTGTTTTAGGCGTTGGTGCCTGTTGTCAAGTTGCTGGCCAGTGTGGTAATGAAGACCAGTCCATATGGCATTGTACTTTCACCAGCTCCTGGCCTTTCAGTTCTGTAGTTGGCGCTTAGAGTCTTCATATCATGTTTGCAAGCATCCTTGAAGTGGAGCTGTACTCATCCACTGGTCATCTATCTTTGGCTGCCTCACCACACTAAATGTCCTTGGGTACCTACCATTCTGCGGACATTTTTGACCCATTGAAGTGTTTTCTGTTTGATTACACAATTAGCTTTTGATCACCTCTTCCCTGGAAATTCCTGGACCTAAAGGAATGAGAGAAAATTCTGCAGAAATATGAATGCATTCACCTTTAACAAAGGAGTCGTTAGTCAGACATTGATGACTGTTCTTCTGAAGCCTATGCCCAGTCGCAAAATTTAGTTCCCAAATGTATTATCTATGCAGCCAACTCTGCTAGGTATGTCCTGCCCTTAAGAGAGGACACATACAGGGATAATAATAGTTTTATCTGCTATATTGTGAGGGATGATTATTCTGTAAGTGTGACTTTGTCAGGTTGTTTTCTCTGAGCATCTATACAAGTTGGCACTAGCTCCTAAATGTAAGTAAAGAGGACTTTGGAGGGTCACCATGGCTGGGTCTGCTATTGCTGTTTCTGGCGTTTCAGGGATACCAGGTGGTCTGTTCAGCTTCATTCTTTCTTTTAAGATGTTTTAGTGTTTGCTATAACTGAGTGGCTTTCTTCGACAAGGACAATGGTTTCATGGCTATCATCACACTTTTAATTTTAACATTTTAAAAAATTCAGTACACCTAGGTCCCTAGACCATTAACTGGGTCTCTGGATTAGTCCAATGACAGTAAAATTCTGCCATCGCCTCTCCTAAAACAGAATAGTGTATAGATGGGACTCATGCAGCAGTAGTTAAAAAGATGTTAAAAGGAAATTAGGGATGCGCATACACACATGTCTTTGAAGGCAATAAGACATGTTACTAAAGCATGTACTGTCTTGCATTTATAAATATAGACATTGGAGTACATAAACAAGAAAATTATGCAACCATAGCAACAAACTTTAGGAAGAATGTCAAGACTTTGAATGGGTGCAGAGGAAATTGAAGAGAATAGTACCGGAGGTAAAGCAGTTAAGGCCAAGAGGAGATTTAGGAGAGGTGTTAAAATTATAAAACACTTAAGAGTAAATAGGGTGATGCTGTTTGAACCAGCACAGTGGGTAATTTGATGATAATTTGATGATCCTGATATATTCTCCTGTCACTTTGATAAATGAGTGCACAGCAAGGAGACCAGTTGTTCACCATCCATTGGAGTTGTCGTATGTCTGACATTAACTTAAATCTTGACATGCAGATCCAATTGCAAACCAGAAGGTACAAACAGAATACAGCCATCTTAAATTGGATATATAAAGGGACTAAATAGACAGCTGTATCAAAGATCCAGTGTGGCTTAAAGGAATGAATAGCATCATTCTGTTTAATTCTAAGATAGTGTAACTCATAATGTAACAAAGATACCTTTTTGTGATCTCACCTGGTTATTAATTTCTTTCATATAATCTTCCACTTCTGTTCTAATTTTTCTGAAGTTGGGTTTAGAAAATATCCATTTAAAGTATGTTATTTAAAAAAAAATCACAGGACATGGATGATGCTGGCAGTGATAGCATTTGCTGAATTGAGTGGTTTACTAAGCCATTGCAAAAGCCATCTTTAAACACGGTTTGTCTAACGTACAGCTGTTAGAAATGGTACTTTCTTAAAACTGCTGCTTACGAAAGGTAGCAGATTGGGTGAGAGGAAAAAAAAATTAAGCTCTCGCCAACCTCTAGAACCATTCCTCCCAAATGTAATTGTATTTCTTCTGGCAGTCAACACCTTATTTACATTCAGTAATAGTTTGCTGTGGGTGTGAGTTTAAAACCATATTTTGGTACTCCACCTGACAGTGGTGTTGGCCTCAAATGCAACCTATATTTCATAACAAACGACTGAACAGAACATTGGTCACCCATTGATTTTAATCAGTGCAACCTGTTTTGGCATAATAACACAAGAATGTTGAACACATCAACCTCTTGACATCTGTGGCGCATCTGTCTTGACTTTAATAAAGAGAATTTCTAATGGCCCTGCAATGTTCTCAGTCTGAGCCGTGTGCTCACAGCCCTCTGTTAAACCTGACTGATTTGAAATCTCGGCAGCACGTGACTGTCAGTAAGTGTTTAATCTTTCCCTGTTTTTTAATATCCCTGTGCTCACAAATGCAGAAAGAGCTGCCAACGATTCCTGATGAGGGTCCAGAACTGGAGGATGTGAAGTGTTTAATGATTACTGAGACCTTTGGACAAATTACATATTCTTTAGTCTTTTGGAAAACTAAGTTCAATGTCTAACCTATTAGAACATTAACCATCTTTTCTCCATGTTGAACATATGGCTAACTATACTTAGCTCATTCTCACAGTCTCAGTCACCTGTCATAGTTGCTCCTTCTTGCCATCCTCTCTACAATGATATAGGTATAATATTTTAACATGTTTATATGACATAACCAATTTTTCTTCCTGTGATCAAGAGTGTATATCAGATCACTCACCTTGCTAACCCTCTCAATTATCTTCAGATGTTCACTCTGCAAACTTAATAATAGAAACGCTTTGTCTCTTGTTTGAAATATTCTGGTTTCACCATGTTATCCATTCGTTCATCTTTGCCTGAGGGCTGAGAAAGTTTCTGTGCTGCTTTTGCATCCTCCTGTGAGTCTCCCTAGAAACTTGAACACACAATCCAACATTGAAGGTTCATCTTTCTGCCTTAAAATCTTTTCTTTGATTAATTTACTGGAACTCTCATGACCATAGATTAATCTGAATGGACCAAAACCCGGTAGATTAATTTGAAGAATCTCTGGTGGTAAATGACAGAAAATCTGAATTTATGTCCCAATTCTGAGGATATTCACGATGATATGCTTTCATTACTGCCTTAAGATTCTAATGGTATCTCTCTAAAGCTCCTTGCATTTCTAGATGCTATGATGTCTATAGACTTCAATCACTTCATATCAAGTTCTTATGTCTTGAAAAGACTTAGACATAAAGTTGGAACCTTGGACCAACTGTATTTTTATTGCTAGCCATAACAAGTGAAAAATTGAGTTAATTTTCCATCACTACTTAGCTGTAATTCTCCTCAAAGGAATAGCTTCTGGAAAGTGAGCTGTCCTTTCAATAATTGTAGGGAATATACTGATAGCCTGCTTATTCTACTAACGCTCTAGTCAACAGTTTTTCAAAAACTGATATGGATATCAATAGTGCCTGTTCGATCATATTTTGAGGTTTATGTATTACCTGATATATGTGGCATAGTTTCCCAAACTGTCTTTTGCACCTGACCAGGACAAATGCCTGCTTATCCACTCTTGGGTTTTCTGAATGCTTACATCTCCTAGTATAGGAATTTTATGTGCTACATGTAAAATCTCCTGGCAACGTCTGGGTGGTGCTACTAACCAGTGAACAACTGTCCACTCTTCATCAGCAGGTCTATGAGGATGTCTTCACTTCCTCATCAGAATCCCAGTTTTAACATAATAACACTTTGGAACTCTGTAAGCCTCAGCCTCAGTGTGGTCTGTTTGTGCTAACTTGTTTAACTCTGGATCTGCATGTTGAACCTCAATGATAAATCTTACTAAATCACTTCTTTTGAATTATCTCCATCCTTAAAGAAAGTTTTGGCTACTCTAATATTTGCTTGTGCTATCACTTTGATGGGCTTGATTTTGTTTAAACATTGCTCTGGTTACCACATACGATGGAAAAATATCTGGATCTTTCTCCAGTAACTGTTCTGACTCTTTAACCCCACTCGGACTCTGTGATTATGGGCAAGGCTACCGTTTTCATTTTAGCCAAACCATTACTGAGAAATATGTCATCCCCATTCACAGGCAATTTGTGAACATCATCAAATGTATCTGTTCCAGACGTGAAGTCACATTCTAAGCGCACTTTATTCCATTTATGAAAACACTGGTTTTTAATACACTCACCAGAGCAAAATTTATTTGATTAGGTCCCTTATGCCTTATTACAGTTATGGGTTTAGCTGTATCATTTAACAAAAAGGGGATACCTTTCCTTTCAATAAAAAAATTCATCATGTCTCTCAGCTACCTTATTTACTCCTCCTGCGCTCATGGCAGGCCATAAAAGCATAAGATATCGGAGCAGAATTAAGCCATTCTGCCCCTCGAGTCTGCTCTGCCATTCAAATCATGTATGATATTTTTCTCGATTCCATTGTCCTGCCTTGTCCCCAATATCTTTAAACCTCTTACTAATCAAGAACCTATCCAACTCTGTCTAAATACATTCAATGACTTGGGCTCCACAGCTTCTGTGGCAATGAGTTCCACAGATTGACCACCCTCTGGCTGAAGAAATTCATCCTCATCTCAGTTCTAGAGGGTTGTACTTCTGTGAGCCTGTGCTGTCGAGTCCTCCTAGTAGAAACGTCTTCTCCACCTCCACACTTTCCAGGCATCTCAGTATTCTGTAAGATTCAATGAGAACCCCCTCATCCTTCTAAACTCCATTGAGTACAGACCCAGAATCCTTAACTGCTCCTTATATGTCAAGTCCTTCATTTCCGGGATCATCTGATAAGGCTCCTCTGGATTTTCGCCAAGGCCATCACATCCTTCTTTAGCAACAAACACAGAAACTGCTGGAAGAGCTCAGCAGCATCTGTGCAGAGAAATTCGAGTTAACATTTTGGGTCTGGTGACCCTTCTTCAGATTTGTTTCTGATTTACAGCATCTGCAATTCTTTTGGATTTTATTTACATCCATCCTTAGATTCGGGGCCCAAAACTGTTCACAATATTCCAAAAGTGGTCTGATCAGACCCTTATACAGCCTTAGCAGTGCATTTCTGCTCTTGTTTCCTCGTTCCTCTCGAAATAAATGCTAACATTGCATTTGCTTTCCTAACTGCCAACAGAACTTGCATGTTAACTTTAAGAGAATTCTGAACTAGGACACCTAAGCCCCTTTATATCTGAAACCTTTCCCCATTTATAAAAAAGCTTTTAATTTTATTCATTTGTGGGATGTGGGCATTGCTGGATGGCCAGCATTTATTGCCCGTCTCTAGTTGCCCTTGAGAAGGTGGTGGTGAGTTGCCTTCTTGATTCACTGCAGTCCACCTGCTGTGGGTTGAACCACAATGCCATGAGGGAGAGAATTCCAGGATTTTGACCCAGTGACAGTGAAGGAATGGCGATATATTTCCAAGTCAAGATGGTGAGTGGCTCAGAGGGGAACTTGGAGATGGTGGTGTTCCAATATATCTGCTGCCCTTGTCCTTCTAGATGGAAGTGATTGTGGTTTGGAAGGTGCTTTCTGAGGATCTTTGGTGAATTTGCGCAGTGCACCTTGTAGATGGTACACACTACTGCTGTTGAGCATCGGTAGTGGAGGGAGTGGCTGCTTGTGGATGTAGCACCAATCAAGCGGGCTGCTTTGTCCTGGATGGTGTCGAGCTTCTTGAGTGTTGTTGGGGCTGCACTCATCCAGGCAAGTGGGGAGTATTCCATCACACTCCTGACTTGTGCCTTGTAGATGGTGGACAGGCTTTGAGGAGACAGGAGGTGAGTTACTCACCGCAGTATTCCAAGCTTCTGGCCTGCTCTTATAGCCACTGTGTTTATGTGGTGAGCCCCGTTGAGTTTCTGATCAATGGCAACCCCCAGGGTGTTGATAGCGGGGGATTCAGTGATGGTAACACCGTTAATGTCAAAGGCTGGTGGTTAGATTGTCTCTTATTGGTGATGGTCATAGCCTGGCACTTGTGTGGTGCAAATGTCACTTGCCACTTGTCAGCCCAAGCCTGGATATTGTTTAGATCTTGTTGCATTTGAACATGGACTGCTTCAGTATCTGAGGAGTTGTGAATGGGGATGAACATTGTGCAATCTTCGGCGAACATCCCCACTTCTGACCTTATGATGGAGAGAAGGTCATTGATGAAGCAGCTGAAGATGGTTGGGCCTAGGACACTGCCCTGAGCATTTCCTGCAGAGATGTCCTGGAGCTGAGATGATTGACCTACCACAACCACGACCACCTTCCTATGTGTCAGTATGACTCCAACCACCGGAGAGTTTGCCCCCTCACACCCATTGATTCCGGTTTTGCTAGGGCTCCTTGATGCCACACTTGGTCGATTGCAGCCTTGATATCAAGGGCTGTTACTCTGACCTCACCTCTGGAATTCAGCTCTTTTGTCCATGTTTGAACCAAAGCTATAACGAGGTCAGGAGCTGAGTGGCCCTGGCGGAACCCAAACTGGACATCACAGAGCAGGTTATTTCTCAGCAGCTACTGCTTGATAACACTGTTGATGACACCTTCCATCACTTTACTGATGATCGAGAGGAGACTGATGGGGTGGTAATTGGCTGAGTTGGATTTGTCCTGCTTTTACATACAGGACATACTTGGGTAATTTTCCACATTGTTGGGTAGATACCAGTGTTGTAACTGTACTGGGCCAGCTTGGCTAGGGGAGCGGAAAATTCTGGAGCACAAGTCTTTCGTAATATTGCCAGGGTATTTTCAGGGCCTGTAACCTTTGCAATATCCAGTGTCTCCAAACTTTTCTTGATATCACGCGTATTATGTTTCTATTCTTCCTACTAACATGCATAACCGCTGGCTTTCTACATTGTATTCCATCTGGCTCTACTTTGCTCACGCTCCTTGCTTGTTCAAGTCCTTCTGCAGCCTTCCCTCCAGTTAGCTTTGTGTCATCTGAAACTTAAGAACACCGCCCTCAGTTCCTTCCTCCAGATTGTTAATGTTTAATGTGAATAGTTGTGGCCTAATATGAAACCCTCCAGGACTCCATTCTTTACTGACTGCCATCCTAAAAAGACCTCTTTATCCCCATTGCCAGCCTTCTGCCTGTGAGTAAATCCTCTATCCATGACAGCACCTTGCCCCCAATTCATGGGCTCTTGATTTATTTAGCAGTCTCCTGTGGTTTCTTGTCAAAGGTCTTCTGGAAATCCAAACAGATAATGTCCACTGATTTCCCTATTTGTCTAACTTGTTTGTTAACTCCTCAAAGAATTATAACAGATTTGTCAAACATGACCTCCCCTTGATGAAGCTGTGCTGACTCAGCCCTATTTTACCATGCTCTTCCAAGTGCTCTGCAATCTCATTCTTAATAATTGACTCTAAAATCTTACCAATAACTGAGGTCAGGCGAACTGGCCTAGAATTTCCAATCTTCTGCCTCCCTGGCTTCTTAAATCTTCTGCCTCCCTGGCTTCTTAAAACGTAATGTTACATTAGCCATTTTCTAGTGGTCTAGGACCATTTCTGTCTCCAGAGATTCCTGAAGTATCACTACCAATGCCTCTACAAGCTCCTCAGCTATCTCTTTTGGAGCCCTGGGATGATGTCCATCTGGTCTGGATGATTTATCCACCTTCAGTTGTTTTAGCTTCCCCCAGCACCTTCCCCTTAGTGATGGCTACTGCAATCTCTTGAAGTTCTGTTATTCTACTGATGTCTTCTGCCTGAAGAATGATACAAGTACTTATTCAGTTCCGCCACCGTTTCTTTGTTCTCCATTATGACTTCTCCAACCTCATCTTCCAGCAGTCCAATGTCCACTCTTGCCTCTCTCTTACTTTTTATGTATCTCAAAAATATTTTTGCAATCTTCTTTTATATTACTAGCTGGTTTGCCTTCATATTTCATCTTCTCCCCTCTTTTTGCTCTTTTGGTTGTCCTCTGCTGGTTTTTAAAGGCTTTCCAATCCTCTAGCCTCCCAATAATCTTCTCCACATTGAATGCTTTTCCTTTTGCTGTTATTCTATCCCTGACTTCCCTTGTCCACTGTATTCTCCTCTTTCTCTCCTTCTTCGTCATTCTTCTCTTAGTATGTTAACACGTTTACCTTTGGTCTAATAGTTGCAATTAAGCTACAAATAAATATTTTCTTTCTGGGTTGCTTTTTGGTCTCATCTTTATGAATCCCAATAACTCACATGGACCTCCCATGCAAATTCCATCATTCTGAATGAAGGTGTCCCACTTGGTTACAAGCCTTTGAATTGGATCTCCTTCCTGGCACCTTCGCTTCTTATATGAAAGGGAATTCCTAGGCCCTTCCCAGCTATCCTTTCTGTACCCTTTGCAATTCTAATTCTAGCTTCTTAAATGCTCTCTCTTTCTTTTTCACCTGCTCCCTGGGATTCAGGATGGTACGCACTTGATTTAAAGTGTTTGATGCCTAAACTATCCATGACCACCTTAAACAGTTTGGCAGTAAAATTGGATCCTTGGTCTGACTGAATCTCCCTGGGTAGGCCATAACGGGTAAAGAAAGCAAGCAACTCTTCCACAACCATTTTGCCTTGACACTCTATAATGGAATTGCCTCCGGAAATCTGACAGGCACATCCATTACGGTTAGCAAATACTGGTTCCCACTTTTCATTTTAGGGAGGGGATCTACACAACCAATCATAAGCTGCATGAAAGGTTCTTCAAATGCGTGAATTAGCATCAAAGGTACTGGTTTTATTACTGCCTGTGGCTTTCCTACCATTTGACAAAAATGACAGGTACAGCAAAATTCAACCACATCCTTATGCAATCCAGGCCAACAGAAGTGCTTTTGTATTTTAGCCAGAGTCTTCCTCACTCTTAAATGACGTCCTACTGGTAATTTGTGTGCTACTCGTATTAATTCCTGCCTGTATGCTACCAGCAACACAAACTGGTGCACTTCCGCCCATTTCTCCTCTGCACTAACCTGCCATGGTCTACATTTTCACCCAAGGATTCTAAAGTTAAGATAATAACACTCCAGAATACATTCTGATTTTCCGAGTAGGCTTTATGATATAGATCTTTTATTGTCTCATCTTTTTGTTGTAACTCCATTAGTCTTTCAGAACTAAACGCCTCTGCCTGATCCTCTTCCTGCTTAGGTTCTTCCTTTACCATTCCATCAAACAGGGTGTCAGCTAACTGGACCTCAACTCCTTCGTCTTTCTCTTTGGTTTTCCCCTCTTGCTTTAACCTATGACTGTGGGATCTTGTCACCATACAATCCAGAAAAATTCCGGTGAATTTTTCTTTTAACTCCTCAGTTCCCTGGTGCTCCTTTGGCTTTTCCACTACAAGGGGCATCACTCCCACTTTTGATTTTGCTAGGACATTTCCAAAAACAAACTGTATTCCTGGAATTGACACTCTTTCAATCACTCCTACTTTCACTTCCCCAGTCTTGATTGGTCTTTCCAACCTCATCTTACACATGGGAACACTAAATCTCTGTCCATCTATTCCACAGATTACTGGTGTCTCAGGTAATATTTCAGAAGGAGTACAAATACTTTCATTTCTTAATAATAGAGACTGAACAGCTCCCATACCTCTCAATATTGTAACCGGTTCACCTTCTCCCCCTGTTCTTCTTCAGGAAACCCTACCAACAGAGGTAAAATATTTGTAGAGATCGGGCACTGTCTCACTATCCAGCCCGTGACTAGGCTGTGCACTCTTCTGCAGCTCCTTGACTCCTTTTGGGATTTCTTTCACTACGTCAACTAATCCCATTGGTTTAGCATCTTTTACCACATCCTTTTTCCCATTGCTTTGCTTAAACCAATAGCACTGTGACTTTGTGTGTCCAACCTTATTAAAGTGGAAACACCTGAGGTCTTTCACCCTCTTGGGTTTCTTTCTTCAACTGTGGTAAACTGCTCCCAGTGTGATCTACTTTTAGTTTTTCATTGAAGGATCTCCCTTTTCCCCAATTTCTATCCATCATGGCATGAAATTTCTGTCAGAAGCTAAATTTCAATTTATGCACTAATACATATTCATCTGCCATCTCTGCCGCTCTTACTTTGGTCACTTGCTGTATTTCAATACGAGTTCTTATCATCTCTGAAAGTGAGTTTAAACTCCTCCAGCAGAATAACCTCTGAGATCCTCAAATGTCTTTTCTATCTTTAATGCTTTCACCTATCTCTCAATGTTCCTATGTTAAATTCTTTCAAACTTGACATAACTCTGACCTGTTTCCTTCTTTACGTTTCTGAACCGTTGTCTAAATGCCCCTGGTACCAATTTGTAGGCACTCAAAACAGTCTGTTTAACCTGTTCATAATCTCTTGGCACCTCATCTGACAGCGCTGCAAACACCTCACCATCCCTGCCTACCAAGTTGGTCTGAATTAATATTACCCACACAGTCTCTGGCCAATTCATCTGCCTAGCCAGTTTCTCAAAGGAAATCAAAAAGGCTTCTACATCTTTTTCATCGAATTTTGTTAATGTCTTGACACATTTGTACATATCCCTACTGGGCTGTTGGCTATGATGAGTTTGCTCATCCTCACTTCTATCTTGTACTTTTACTTCTTCCATTTCAAGTCTTTTTGCTTCAAGTTCCAACTTCATCTTTTCCAACTCAATGTTTCTTTCCCTTTCTTCTCTTTTTTCCATTTCCCTCTCTGTTTTGTTTTCCCTCTCTTGGCTTTCTCATTCCTTTTGCTCAGCCAAGAATGTTCTCTCCCTTTCTTCATCTTTTAACATGGCTTTTCTTTCCGTTCATTTTTCAATTGTCTAATTTTCAATTTAATTTTCTCTAACTCCATTGTACTTGACTGTTTCTCTGATATACCTAGGTGCATGAACAACTCCAATACAATTTCAGCTTTCTTGTTATCCTTAGTTAGACCCAACTCTAACCTGTTTGCAAATTCTAACAGTATATCCTTCCTCTGTCTTTCTAAACTCTGTTGGAAAATTTGGGAAGCATCTTCAAACCCCAAAACCTCTTAAGCAATGTTAAGAGCCATTTGCTCACTTTTAATTTAACCAACAACATGTAACCAAAATTAAACAGATTTTTCTCACTTAAGTTTTATTTAAAGATCAAGGGCACTGATCCCCAAGTCTATTTAAATCTGTCCAAATCCATTCAGATCTCGTCCAGATCCTGGACTCAAGCCCCCAGTTTGTTACAGAGGAGGAATGGCCAAACTCCTCTGATAATTAAACCAAAACACAAGCCCCAACCTGTTATGATTGGAACAGAGGTTCCCCTCTAATAATTACCCCAGAAACACAGAGAAGCTCGCCTTTCCCCTTGTAATCAGTTAAAAGAGTGGTTAAAAGAAAGAAAACCCCTGATCTCCAGTTTATAAATAACAAGAAACAAATTATTTATTTAACCCTAATAATGAACAAATTGACAATTCCTCACTAGATAACTAACTACGGCTGAACTGGCCTAAATTCTACTGAATGCTTTCAAATAGACACAAGTCCCACTTTTATAAACCCAAATAATAAGACAGTGACAAATTTAAACTTAATCTCTCCAAGTTCACGTAGGCTGTCTTTTGGAACACTCTGCCTTGTCCAGCCTTTCTCCTGTCGATCTTACATCACAAATGTCTTTCTTCCGCTGATTCTGCTGTCAAGGATGTTTTTCTCCGTAATTGCTTCTGTGAGGACTTTTAGCTAGAAATGCCATGGTACCTTTTAATTAGATGGTGCTTTCTCTGAGAGTTAAAAGGTGTTGTTTCTTGGCAGTTAGCAGTTGGCTCTTCCGGTTTTCCAAATGCCCTCATTTGTATACTGATGATGATATAACAATGTTTCTTATGTAGAATTGGTTTGAAGTTGTCAACACCATCAGATTTAAAGTTAATAGTTTTTTAGTATGTAAGGACTTGGTTTAAATTGTTTGGCTAAATTTGAAAAGACTTGTCTTGGTAAAAATGTTGTTTAGCTGTTTGAGACAAAATGTTTCCATTCGGGCGCTTTCATTTTGCATCTGCATTTCAAGCTGCTGGATGAATCCATTTTAACTATAAGCCCCGGAAAGAAACATCATCTTTTAAAGGGACGAAGCACTGCTTTTCCTCACTATCTTCTTTTTGAATAAACAAATTCTAACTTCCTGCATTCTAATTCATGAATGCTTTACACAACTTTGTAACAACAGTAACAAGGAAAATGGTATAGTCAAAGAAAATGACACTGGACTCCCATTTCGTCAAAGCTATTTCCCCTTAGGGATAGTATCCCTGGGGTTTAAAAATATGCTTCATGCCGGAAAAAAAATTAGTTTTTAGGTGATACTGGAGAGATGGTGTCTTTTTATTTTTGTGTTTTTTTAAAAAATTGCGAACTGAAATAAGAGACAACCGATTTAAAATCAGTGTTTTAAAGAATTTCTGCATATTTTGAAATGCTAGTAACCTGGCACTTATGGCAGCCATTGTGTAAACTAATACTTGAACAAGCAGTCATTGAAGTGCTTGTAGCTAAGTTGAAGCCGAGGCATTCTGTATACAAATGCAGCTGGGTGTCAAGAAGAAGTTTGATTGGCCTATAGACTAGTGACCAATCATCAATAACAAAAGCCTTTTGCCTGCCAACAACTGAGCGATTGGTTGAAGAGGAACTTGAAGAGGAATTAATGGTGTTCCCATGTGTCTGCTGCCTCTGTCCTTTTCAATGGTAGTGTTTGAGAGTTTGGAACATGCTGTATAAGGATCTTTGGTGAATTTCTGCAAAAGATGTTGTAAATTGTACACATTGCTGCCACAGTGCATTGGTGGTGGAGGCAGTGAATGTCTGGATGTGGTGCCAATCAAGTGGGCTCCTTTGCCATGATGTCAAGCTTCTTGAGTATTGTCAGATCTTCACTCATCCACGAAAATGGGGAGTATTCCATTACACTCCCGACTTGTACCTTTTGGATGTTGGGCAATATTTGGGGAGTCAGGAAGTGAGTTACTTGTTGTAGCTTTCCTAACCTTTGACTTGCTCTTGTAGCCACAATATTTATACGGCAAATTCAGTTCAATTTTTATTCAATGATAGCTACCAGGATGTGGATAGAGGTGATGTCGTTAATGGTAATTAATGTCAGTAATGTCATTAATGTCAGTAATGGTAATGTCATTAAATGTCAAGGGACGATGACTAGATTCTTTCTCGTTGGAGATGCCATTACCTGGCACTAGTGTGTTACTTGCCATTCATCAGGTCAAACCTGGATATCAATCTGGTTTTGCTGCATTTGGAGACAAGCTACTTCAGTATTCAAGGAACCATGAACGTTGCCAAACATTGTACAATCGTTGGAAAACATCCCTGCTTCTGACTCTACGACGAAGGGAAGGTCGTTGATGAAGCAATGTAAGATGGTTGGGCCTAGGGCTTTACCCTGAGGAGCTCCTGCAGAGATGTCCTGGAGCTGAGGTGACTGACCTCTTACAACACAACCATCTTCCTGACTGCCAGGCACAACTCCAACCATTGCTGAGCTTTCCCCCATTCCTATTAACTCAGGTTTTGCTAGGGCTTCTTGATGCCACATTTGGTCAAATGGGCCTTGATGGAAAAAGCAGTTGCAAACACCTCCCCTGCCAAAGTCAATAATGAAATATAACATCCTCCCAAACTTTGGCTTTTGTAAGCCTTGTCAGCATAGAGAAGCAACTTGAAGAAGACAATGTGTTGAATTTTATAGCCTCAACAGTGGTCTCTAGCACCAGCCAGTCATGGCAATCCCAGTATCCCAATGGAATTAGACTTTATCTCACAGTTAACTGGCTGGTTTGGCAGGGCTCCTCAGCCTTTTAATCTGGCTCTAAGAGCTGCCAACCAATTAGAGAATGGCAACTCTTCAGTCCCAACAGCTCCACTAGGTGGTAACTGCTGGGACTACAGTAGGCCTGGGAAATAGAACAGCCATGGAGGCCCTGGAAGGCAGTTAAGCGGGCATGGAAAGGATCACCCACAGCAGTGACCACTGGTGAGATCATCCTTATGACAGAGTATCTATTGGAGAGAAGCATCCCCTCAGAAGCCTGCAAATACCAATGGTGATGTGAAGAGGCTCTCAAGTTACAATTAATTTAAGGGCCACTTAAGGGCCTCAGTTGGTCTCAGGAAAGACCTATCCTCCATGCCCTTTGACCTATTTGAGAGTGTCATGAAAATGATGGGCTTACCACCCTGTGCCTTCCTGCTTGATTAAATATCAAAATTCTGCTTGATAATTCTGAATTCAACATAGAAGCAAAGTAAGTCAATCGCCATTAATATTTATCTTGAATGCAGAAGGGAGTGAAATGAGTTAAATTTATCACTTGGTGAAAACGTGTCTCTTTTAGGAGCAAAAGGATTGATAACTTACAGAAACTATTGGAACAAAATGCAATGTACATATTGTGACCTTTACTCAGGAGGGATTTAACATAAAATTCCTCATTGAGGAGCTAGCAGGATAAAAAGAACATCCAAATGTGTGAAGGAATCTTGGAAAGTATTTGACAAAGTGCTATCCCAATGAGGGCTAAATTGCATTGCACTTTTACTCAGGTAAATTTTAAATTTAATCACAGTAAGATGATTTCCCAGGAGTTTTAGTACATTTCTGCAGGTCAAAAATCTAGGACAAGATTGTGAAATACACACACAGCTTCACAAAGGTGCATATGCTTAGATCTTGGTTCACAAAAAGAGACAGAGACATTTCTTATTAGCCCTTGTAACAATTAGCTCTAATACCAGAACAGGTAAACATTTTAACACAGTGTCAGAGCATCAGACCTAGTTTACAACATGCCACAAATTAAATGAAAACCTCCTTGGGACTGATATTACATTTGACATAGGACATATGATCTTGTCAAGTAATTGAACTTCAAGTATCAAGGACCTTAACATCATAACAGAAAGGCTAACTTTCCTATAATGATGTCACAGCAATCAAACATCTCAAAGTTCTTCACAATCAAAGAAGTACCTTTGAACAGTGGTCACTGTTGCACTGTAGGGAATTCAGCAGCCAACCTGTGCACAGCAAGATCCCACATTGTCAGCAGTGATGCCTATCCCTCAATTTGAAGATGATGTCTGCTCAGGTGGTGTAGGCGTATGAATGGCCAGCAACTCATCATGGTCAGGCTCACCTTAACTTTCTAATGAGATTCCTTCCCCTAATTTAAATAGGGTAGTGAAACATGGAAGCTGTATCCAAAGAACACTCCACTAGAATGAAAATGTAAGTGAAGAGGGTTATATTCACTGCTTCAACTCTGTAAAGATGGAGATCCCGCTGGAGCCAATATTGAGGAGGATTACAATCCTAGCCACTTTTTAGGGATTATTCCAGATCAGACATACTTGTCAGATATTTCAGCTAACTTAACATTGAGAAGGCCAAACTTTACACTTAATGGATCTGAAGAACTGATCTAACTCTTAAGTCCCCTAAGAAAAAGAACCAGCGAAGATTAATACTACCCTTCAGGTAGTCTCCTTCATAAGTTTCAGCCAGACTAAAACTCCCAGACATTATCAGGGCCCTGACATATCATTGCAAATATGAACTCCGAATGAAGTGTGCACAAAGACGACCGCTAATACAGCTGACTATTTGGAGCAATATGTTTTCTAAATTATATAAATGTTCATGAAAGATCTTAACACGTAATTCATGTTTGATGGGAAGTCAATTGCAAAAGCAGAGTATTTTCTTGGTTCTAATAGATAATAAATTACCAAAGGTATTTATGATGTTCAACAACATTTAAAGTAACATTTATATTAAATACTCAAATAGAAAGCTGCAGAGTTTAACAGGATACGACTAATTCATATGAGAACTTTCATTGCCACAAAACAGCAACAGTACCTTTATTATGAGAACAGATCTCAAAATCCACTGTATTTCCAATACTCATGCAATTATAAGGCTGAACCACAGCAGGTCAGGCAGCATCCATGGTGAAAGAGCAGGCTAATGTTTTGAGTCTAGATGACTTTTCAGAGCTCTGACGAAGAGTCACCTAGACTCGAAACACTAGCTTACTCTGTCTCTCTGTGGATGCTGCCTGACCCGCTGTGATCTCCAGTACTTTTGTTTTCAGTAGGGATTCCAGCATCTGCAGTAATTTGTTCCTCTAAAGCTGAACCAGCAGGAAGCATTTGAAGACACAAGTTGGTGAACACCCTTTGAGCTAATCAATACTATTAAGCAAGGTATGATCATGCTAGGAGTGGTCAGCTATTGAGAGTAATTGTTCACAATGCAATAACTGCTGCTCCCAATAAGCTGGACAGTAATGAGTGAAAGTTTCAGAGACATCCTGGATGTGTTAGCTCAGGCTGTCGGCCAAGGTCTCAGCCTCAATAGGCAACATATATTCTGTAGCATGGCTCAGCTCCAAAGAGGCCACAACTACCTTAGTGAATAATAGGAAAAGATGCAGCAAGAGTGCAAGCCCCCATATGGAGAATTAGGAAAGACTATTCTGTACAATCAAGTAGTATCATTAGGATCCACATCATGTGGAGCTATGAAGGCAGCAGAATCACAAGTAGATCTTCAATGCATCTGAAAAATTCACCTTCTCTAATCCTCTCACTAGGCAAGCCCATTGAAGTTGAATCAGAAAGCATTCACAAATGTAGCATGTAGTGTCAGCAAAGTGACAAAATTATCTACACAGCATGTGTGCAATCTCACTAAGGTAAAAGGAATTCTGAACATTGTGTTCATATATTAATTATTTCTCACATTGTTCTGTCAGTGTAAAAACAAGGTGGAGACTGCAAGTTATAAATAGTACATTTATTATTCAATATTTTCAAACTTCCCGTTTTCAAAAGGAATGAGCACAGAGGGTTAAGTGGAAATATTAGTTCTGATAACTTGTCTTAGCTGCACATCTTCTGGTAAGGTCTGTTCCTCTGGGAATGATCAAGCCCCTGGTGCATAAACCTGCTCTAATGATCCACTGAAACTGGAACTAACAACATAAGGCCTGGAACTCAGCTCTCAAGCATTGAATTTTAAAAGGAGGTTGTGCAGCTGGGAAAACGTGCTGCTGCCTGATGCTATTAATCTATGTGTGTACAGTTCTTTGGCTGCAGTTCTGACTGCAGAACCTGTCATTTGCCACAGACTGTGGTTCCGATAACACTTTCTTTTTGCCCAGGCACTGAATAAACATGAATCCACATTGCATTATTCGCATCCAATCTTTAGTGTCTGCATTTGCTGGACTGACTTACTAACATGACACAAGAGCAACCCAATTTCTTACTCCAGTCCTGGCAGTGTCTTGTGTGCAGGAAAAATGGATGGGAACATTAGGTGTTCTGGGAATTTCTGTCACCCAATGTTTTCTGGGCACATTGTTGAGGCAAGTGAAAAATTTCATGTTATCCTTTTTATAAACTTCTGCTTTCAAATGTAATTGCAGGTGCTTCAGTTTGAAGATTAGTAGGAGTCATGTCGAGGTAGGACGGACCAGAGATCTGCAAACAGTGGAATGGCTGATAGATTATAAATGGTCTGAAGACATTGGAGTATGGTTCTACTGGACCTGAAAGAGCTGGAGTTAGCATGTTGGAGGTGTGGAAATGCTGGGTGCAGATGCGAAGTATAACACTGCTGCGTGTGTGCTCTTGGAATGTGGCAAACTTGTACTTATTTGAGGAAGGGACTAAGAGAACATTGACTGAGCAATCCTAAATAGCGGCATCCATTCCAGCATCATGATCTGGAAAATAACATGTTCAGGAGCTGGAAGTAATGGCAAATGAATGGCAGTATTTAAGCGAATCTGACTAGGTATTGGATTCTGGTAGGCTTAAGGCATGAGAAAAAGAGAGGATTGGGCAATTAGTTGACAAGTTGTAGAAGACAGAAGGTTATATTGGATTTGAGACAGCTGAGAAATAGAGGAGAGAGCAGGGAGAGACAATGGAAATTGGTGGATGACAGGCACAATATTTAGAGCTTGTAAGGAGAACTGTGAAGAACAGCTTCCATAATGACATCGAGCTTGGAGAGAACTGCTATTTCCATCATCTCCAAAGGATGTTAAACCAAGGGAAATGGTTAATCTAACTGTGTTCAAAAGGCAGTTTGTCATAAGTACATATATATTTATAAGCTAAGAACTGCAAATGATTTTCAGGAAAAAAAGACTGTCCAAGGCTTTTAAAAAGATGAGATTGCTTTTATAGCCTCAAAGGCTTGATAAACATACTTGAACAGAAATCTTAGGATCTGTGACGCCGCTGCATAACAACACTCGGTTTACATCCTGGAAAAGGCTAGGGAGTTATTAAAAGTTAGAAGGAACCTGGAAGGAGGAAAACCTCTCCCTCTCTGTCAGTAAAAGATAAACATTAAATGAAAACCAGCTGAGGAGATATCTAATGAAACATTATCTAGGAATTAGAAAGTTTGAGAAATCAGTGAACTGTTGATTCATCCAAAAGATATAGGTCTAACGGACCTTCCTCCTGAACCAAGGGTCTTCCATAATACTATAGCTGACAGCAACCTTGGTCTCCAAGAAAAATTGAAGGAATTGTGACAAGTCAATTCATTCTACCCTTTCATTCAGACTTCTCATTCACAAAGTTTTTTTTTCCTTTTACACCCGTAATACCTCTGCACAATTGTTTTACCCTGTATGTCTATGAAGTGTGTATATGTTAGGATTAAGGTGAATTATAGTTTGATTCCACATTGTAGTCTAGTTAATAATTTGTTTTGTTGAAATAATAGGTTTACTCTTAATAAACAAGTTATCTTGGCAATTATTAAAGATCCTGATGAATTGTTTTTAATCTTAGATACAGTAATGTAGCAAAGGAAAGTACCATTTTATTGACTAAATAAGACATTTACACTTTGAGTTCAGCTCATGGAGTAGTTCCAGCACAGCCGTCCCATCAGAATCATAAGAAAGTGTGGGGTTTGGTTTGATTCTTTTGCAGACACCATGAAATTGGACACTGAATACTAGTAATCAGTAAAAGATAGCAAGACAGATACTAGGCATTATAATAATAGGATGACATTAAGAGCAGCTAAAAAATTTTTTTAAAGATGGAGGAGATATCATAAAAGTATCATAGAATCTCCACCGTGCAGAAGCAGTCAATTTGGCCCATTGAGTCCACACTGACCGTCCCACAGCCAATCCACCTAACCTGTACATGTTTGGACTGTGGGAGAAAACCAGAGCAAACACACAGATACAGGGAGAATGTACAAACTTCACGCAGACACTCACCTGCAGGTGGAGTTGAACCGGGGTCCCTGGCACTGTGAGGCAACAGCGCTAGACACTGAGCCACACCAAATATCCTTGATTGATTTATAATATACCGCTAAAGCTAAGCTAATGGAATTGCCGAAGTAGTAGAAGATGGAATTCCTTCCAGAAGTTGGGAAAGCAGTGAATATCAAGATAAATAAGAACAGAAATGCTGGAGAAGCTCAACTGGTCTGGCAGCACCATATGAAGAGTAAAATAGAGTTTCAATTTCAGTATGACGTTTCTCCGGAACTTCAGGTTCTCCATTTCTCTCTCCACAGACACTGCCAGACTTGCTGAGTTTCTCCAGCACTGTGGTTTTTTAGAAATTTCAGATCAAGCTAAAGCTGAGGTCAAAGTTCATTAAGCCTAAGAAATAAATCTCTTTCCAGCAAAACAGTCTTATTGAGTTTATTGATCAAACTGACATGTATGATGTTTACCAATAGTTAAACTGATCATTTGCTGGAGACTGGACAATATAAAAAATTAAATGCCCAACTTCATTGTGTGGAAAAAGGATATAGGGGAGGCTTTCCTGACAGAATAGTTAGCTAGCTCAGGAAGGAAGTGACTGGAAGCTGGAACAGAGCAGGCTGACCACTTAGTTTGATCTTTGGACAAGAGCACATAAATCAGGCCACTTCTGATTGTGGTTATGTGGGTGGAATAATTGTACAGATGCCAGTATCTCATCACCAAGTCATCCTTTATTCACATGTACACAGTACACTGGCTGTGGCCAACCAGCTCAGAGTCAGTCCCCTGAACTGAGGAGATTCTAATCTTGTGGTTATATTGGTCAGCGAGGGCTTTCCTCATTGGCCCAGGTCAACAATCCCAGTCAAGGATTTTGTAGTTGACGAGGTCCACCTGGTTCCAATCACTACACCCCAAACCACACCCCCCTACCCCCACTCCCCCACTCCCTTCCCCTGCAAGTCTGGGGGTGTGGGCCTGGTCTTTCACTTGTAGCTTTTCCTGTGACGCTTTCACCCAATGTCTAGTTCCTCTGATTCAGACTCTGACTTGGACATCGCTAAGCAATTTAATTGCTCCAAACCACATGTAGGGGGCTTTCTAGGATGTGGATTCACCTGGGAACTGGCCTATGAGTTTTCTTACTCAAGTCAGGTCTTGTGGGACTGCTTTGCTCTCTTGAGTCCATGTACCCGCAGCAATGACACTAGCTTGCCAGCCCAGATCTTGAAAAATGTTTTAGCCACTTGGCTGAGGCTCAGCTCTGTTGTGGGGTTCTGCTGTGGACTGACCTAGAGTCCCTCTGCTCAGGATATGCCCTGCGTGAAGCTCTGTGATTTCCTACCCTCAAGTGGTGTTCCCAAGCTCAGTTGGACAAGTAAGGGAGTTCACTTCCATTGGGATGCCCTGTAGTTCCCATTCTCCACTTGCCGCATTTTCTAATGACAAAGCCAGTTGTAGTGCCGTTTTGAAATCTAATTGGGCTTCAGCTGGTAGGTGCTTCTGCATGGTTATGTCATTAATCCCCCATACCAAATGGTCTCTCAGCATCTCATTCAGGGTTAACCCAAAAACACATGCCTCTGCCAGTCATCTCAAACTTGTCAAAAATCCTGATCCAGTTCTCATAGCCAAATAAAACCGATGGCGTCTTGGAGCGAGAGGAGGTTTGGGGGTTCGTAATATTCCTTAAGGAACCCTGCAGCCCAATGATATCAACGTGGATTTCACAAGCTTCAAAATCTCCCCTGCCCCAACCACATCCCAAGACCAACCCAGCTCGTCCCCGCCTCCCTAACTTGTTCTTCCTCTCACCTATCCCCTCCTCCCACCTCAAGCCCCACCCCCATCTCCTATCTACTAACCTCATCCCGCACCCTTGACCTGTCCGTCCTCCCTGGACAGACCTATCTCCTCCCTACCTCCCCACCTACACTCACCTTTACTGGCTCCATCCCAGCCTCTTTGACTTGTCTGTCTCCTCTCCACCTATCCTCTCCTCTATCCAGCTTTTATCCACCTTCCCCTCTCTCCCTATTTATTTCAGAACCCTCTTCCCCTTCCCCATTTCTGATGAAGGGCCTAGGCCCGAAAGGTCAAGCTTTCCTGCTCCTATGATGCTGCTTGGCCTGCTGTGTTCATCCAGCTCCACACCTTGTTATCCCCATCAACTTTTGGAAGGTTTTAGTGTCTGGTGTCTCTAGGAAAGCTAAGCCTCTTATAACTGAAAATGGTGCAGGTCTGCAAGCAGTCAAAAGGATTGTGGAGCCATAGAGTCATAGACATATACAGCATGGAAACAGACACTTCAGTCCAACTTGTCCATGCCAACCATATATCCTATAAAAATCTAGGCCCATTTAGCAGCATTTGGCCCATATCCCTCTAAATCCTTCCGATTCGTTTCCTCATCCAGATGCCTTTTAAATATTGTAATCATACCAGCCTCCATCACTTCCTCTAGCAGGTCATACCATGTACGCACCACCCTCTGTGTGAAAAAGTTGTCCCTTAGGTCCCTGTTATATCTTTCCCCTCTTACCTTAAACCTATAATCCCCAATTTTGGACACCCCTCATTGGGGAAAAGACATCACCTATTTGCCGTATCCATTTCTCTCATGATCTTATTAACCTCTATAAGGTCACCCCTCGGCCTCCAATCCTCCATGGAAAGTAACCCCAGTCTATTCAACCTTTCCTTATAGCTGAAACACTCCAACTCTGGCAACATTCTCATAAATCTTTTCTGAACCCTTTTTAGCTTAACAACATCCTTCCGATAGGAGGGAGACCAGAATTGCATGCAGTATTCCAAAAGTAGCCAACCAGTGTCCTGTACAGCTGCAACATGACCTCCCAACTCCTATACTCAATGCACTGACCAATAAAGGCAATCATACCAAATGCCTTCTTCACTATCCTGTCTACCTGGGACTCCACTTTCAAGGAACTATGAACCTGCATTCCAAGGTCTCTTTGCTCAGCGACACTACCCAGGACCTTACCATTAAGGGTATAAATCCTGCCCTCATTTGTCATTCCAAAATCCAGCACCTCACTTTTATCTAAATCAACCTCCATCTGCCATTCATTGCTTTTCATCTGCCCTAATGCCATATGCCCAGAAAAAAAATCTCATTCTTTCCACATACTGGGCCCAGTCTTCCACAGAAGGATCAGATGAGTCAAGCTTCCCAAAATAAAGGCATGATGCCAGAAATGCCCACCCCAGCTCCACAATGACTGTTGCAATCGAATGTTCTTCAGGCACATTCTGGTTTCTTCTGTCACTACTGAAATAATTGCACAGAGGCTGGTGTCCCATCACCAAGTCACCCTTTATTTACTTGTGGAGAGTACACTGGCTGTGGTCAACCAGCCCAGAGTCAATCCCCTGAATTGAGGAGATGCTAATCTCCTGTTTATATTGGTCAGCCAGGGACTTCCTGATTGGCCCAGGTTAACAATCCCAATCCAGGACCTCATAGTCAATGGATCAACCTGGTTCCAATCACTCCAATGGGTAGGAATAATTACTCTATTTTGTACTATGCTTTGCTTTAATATTCCATTATGAGAACTGCCTTGGGGTTATTTATACCTAGAAAAAACCTGACTGACCAAGGAAAGTGGGAATGCAAGCCTATAGATCAAAAAGGAAATTAAAAGGCATGCAAGAGAAATTGAACTTACAAAATGTTTAATTTTAACAAAAAGAAAAAGAGTTTAATTATCAGAGGGGTTCAGCCAATTCCCCCTCTGTAACACTATGTTGGATTCAAATGGAACACTCACCATTAAAATGCAGACTTACCTTCACCTTTGACAGTCAAGGGAATTCCCAAAGATCTTCAAGGTTTCTGCAATACTTATGATACATAGTAATTGTTGTAATGTACAAAACATGGCATTCAATTTGTGCACAGCTGCCTTCACATATATAAACAACATGCTTTTGACCACATAATCTGTTTTTGACGAAGTTTGCAGTTTGTCTTTATTGTTTTATGCTTACTAAAGGTATCTATGGCAATCACCACAACAGAACCTGTTTTTAATAACTATTTGACACAGATACAATCAGAATCAAGGCCGCTGGTCCTTCTCTCGGGACCTGAGCGGCTATTGTGTGGCAAACATCTGCAATGCAGTGTTGATCCTTCACACAGTTTAATAGAAACTGAGAGTGGAACAAATGTCATCAGTATTTGGAAGACAAGTCCAAATTGCACTGTCAGAATTCTCCATCTCCCTTATTTTACTTCTGTGATTGTCCATGACAGTTTTCAGTTTCAATTGAAAGTTGGGGAAAGGATCCGAGCAGACCATCCTAGAGAGAGACACTGCGCTTTAAATTTCTCCACACTGTGGGGTCAAGGACATTTTCAATGGCACACGAAAGCATGATTCATAAGTTTTCAATGTTAATGATCTCTTATTTTATTTCAGGTCTTGTCAGTAAATAAAAATGGTAACAGTAGAAGAAAAGATAAACAATGTGTCATAGTGAACAGATCCATAAAAAGAATTAAAAATTATGATAATGCTTTCATATTTCTTATAAAGTTTGCTCTTTCATTAGTAAAGCTATGAAAGTTTCAAGCTGCACAGGAACTTTATGGACACCCTACAAACTGTCTTCGACATAGAAAACTATCCATAAACACCCCATAACGTGGAAATAGGAAGGAATACAGATTAAAAATACTCAATCGGACAAGGGTTAGTTTCAGGGGATTGGGAAGGGATCATGACTAATTGGGTTGAAATCAAAGATTAGCAGGTTGAACAATAAATAGGCACGGAAGGATTCAAAGAGTAAAGAGTTCAGGAACTGATTAAACATATTGTCATGAAGAGGAAAGGAAGGGCATCTAAAAACAGAGCATGCTAATGACCAAAACACGTGATGACCATTTTGGCCAAAGAGCAAAAGGAAATGCTAATGTGTAATGCTAACAAGGCTATCTGACAGCTTGGATGTAGTACATGGATTTGCTTCTAGTCACTAATCACCATAATTTGAATTTTCCTGGACATTCTAAACCTGAAATTTGAAAGCTTCATACTCAAATGACGATTAGATGCAATTGACATGGAGAAATCAAAGTGAACTGCTTGTACGCATTTCCATTGAAGGTGCAGACTATTCTGACTGCCACAGTGACAAGTCTTAAATGGCTCAGTAATTGCAGGGGAGAGGAGTTCCAGCAACACACTGAAGGTGCTGCTGGAGGAATCCCAGAGGAGGCAAATGTTGTGTATCTATGGGGCAGGAAGGACTCAAGTCAGGCTCCTCACCTTTCTATCCCTCACTCCTTCAGCAACAGGTATTGTTCTGCCTAGTGTCATCTCCTCCTGTTCAACCCCTAGACTGAGGACAGCCCTAACAATTTTGTCTCTTTCTGTTGGTGCAGACTTGATGGGTTGAAGGGCCTCTTATGTACTGTGTGGATCTGTGACTATAAGATGACCATGAGTGAGCACTCCCCTTCTCCTGGTGATTTCTGTCTAACTAGAAGGAGTAGTACATTGTGTACTCTAATTAAGTGGAGGCATCAGAAAATACCCAAGAGAAATGTTGCTTACGCTTTGGTGAAATCTTAATTAGGTGTTCATGCAAATCTTCCTGCTATTTCTCAGAAGTCCTCTTCACAACTTCTATAGCAGTGATCACAAAATTGTGAGTATTACTTCAAGTGATGAGCAGCCCCTTGAGTGGAGTTTGGAGAAAACAGTGGCGTTATGGAAATGTCACTGTCCAGAAGGCCAGAGGCTAATATTCTGGGATGGCGGTGTGAGGTGGCAATGTTCAAATCCCACCGTGGCAACTGGTGTAATTCAGATTCAGTTACTAAAAAAAAATCTGGAATCAAAATTTATTCTCGGTAATGATGACCACAAAACTATTATATTTAGTCTTGAAACCCCATCTGGTCCAGTAAAGCCCTTTTAGTAAGGAAATGTGCCATCGTTACCCGGTCTGGCCTTCATGTGACTCCATAACCTTGGTAATATGGCTGACTCATAACAACCATCTGAAGTGGCCTAGCTAGTCACTCAGTGCAACAATGATTAGGGAAGGGCAACAAATGCTGACCTTGCTGGGAATATCTATCTCCCAAAGAGAGGAAAGATAACAATTAGTGTCAACTCCGAAACGTCGAGTGCTGCCATGCATGTATCTTTTTCATGGATGCTAGCAGGTACTTTTAAGGGCAAACAGATATTCTGGATCTGGGTCACACTGCCTGACAGGATAGCGCAAGCAGTTTCCAAGTTAATTGCAAAATTGTAGGAAATGAATAGTGTTGGGGGTGTGGGGATGGGAGGTGGGTGCTGGCTACCTGGCACAGATTAGATCAGTTGATTGTTGTCTCCATGTGCAGTAAGGCTAATGACTAAGACAGACATTTGGAAAGCCTGAGTGAAATGACAGACCCCCAGAAATTTCTACAACGTGACCTGTGTGGTGATATGAGCTGTTGCTTGGTAAGCAGGGGGATGGTATCTGATGTCATGCCTGGTGGTTATCCTAGGGTGAACTCCAAATGTGCACTCTGGTGGTTTGAAATCTATAGGAGGGCACCTCATTTGCACGGGCAGTGGAGGGGAAGGGGTAGGGATGTACCTGCAGCCATCACTTTGGGTGGGAGACATCTTTTATGTTTGTTTGACCCACATGCTCTGTAACATGGCTATCTGATTGCTCTTGGAGGGGGCTGTCCCTTCTCCATGATCCTGGCACTGTTCTCACCAGATTGGGGCATGGGAAATGATCCATGGCTCCCACCCCAACACCACGCTGGAATTTTGAAAGCGACTGCATGCTCTTGCAGGCCGCTCTACTAGTGTCTATGTCATTTCTTTGTAGCCCTTGAAATGAGGCAACTTGTGACAGTCTCATTAACCTCTGCAAATTAAACTCCAATGATATAAATAAACCCTAATGCAGTTTGAAATGACAGTTTTTATTTTGTCTTGGTTGGGAGCCAAGGAATTTTATGATTACACAGTTCAGAGTGCACGTTTTAAAGTAAATAACAATTTTATAATTTACAATTTGATGTCATAGAAAGTTTTTTTTCCACTCCAAAACATAGAGGTTTCCTCAGAGAAAGGCACGATTATGCCATTTGAGCTAGAGGATAATAGTAATAAAAATCAGGAGGCAAGAAGTGGACATAAAAATGTTTGGTTGCCAGAGTATCAAGTATTCTTGCAGAAAAACTTTAGTCGGTTATCTTCAAGCGATGTGAAATGTTCTATATATCAACACTCTTATCTGTGCCGGAGGATGTACAGTCACCTGGAATGCTATCTTTTGCATTTGAAAACATCTAATTAATAAAGATTTGCTTTACTGACTTCTGTCATTACAGATTGAATGATGTATTCACAAAGGAATCTAGTCAGTTGTAATTATAAATGGTTAAGTGGATTCCTGAATAATTAATAATATATGGTAAGATTGATATTCTAGCTTGTAAAGGAAATACCCATCAAATAATTTACATAAACTGTTTTAATTCCATACAGGGAGCAATAAAAATTTAAGGAGAATCTTAGGTAATTTCTATTCCTTTTCAGATTTCTGAGGCACTTCTGAGCTATCCTAAATAAAATATAACTTGAATAATATTTCAGGGTAGATGACTGAAAGCAACTTCAATGCTTGCAACTTTAAGAAGCAGCCTGCTGTGTTTAGATTTCTGAATTTTCATTTCTACCAAATGAAGATATTTTTATATTTGTTGAATATGTTTCTAAAATGTTCATCTTTAAAATACCGCCGGTAAGATGCAAATGGGATGAGGAAATTTTGGGGGCAGTGTCAGGCACTAACAATCTTCTGAGGTGGCCAAACTGACTTCTTGAGTTGAAATGACAGTTTAACCTTTGGCGGGAGGAAGCCACCATTTTACTAAAGAAGTTGAAATGATGCTTGAAATGGAGGGACCTTTTGAACATCATCCCAGTTCTTAATGTGACAATGACTTGTGACTTTGTTACGTTTATCTTTATGCAACCCTTGACTCATAAGTTGCGGGAGGCCACAGGTGTGACCCTTTGCCTACAGGACAGAATGGACCTGCTACAGGACCTCAAGTGCTACCTCCAGAGGGGCACGCGGTATAAGCTATTTGTTCACCAAATACATTGATTTCTACTTTGATCTCTTGTTTTAGATCAGCGCATCCTGGTAAGAAGAGAATAAAGCAATTTCTTTTTTGTTTCCTGTTGTAGCTCGTCCTTCACAGATCAGAGGCATGGACCCCATCAGGCAAGCACTGCCCAGATCAGTGCAGGTGACAAAGGAGCTAGTGTCTCATTGACAGGCTCAGGGAGAGAGTCCAGTGCCTGAGCATAGACTTTCTATAGGTCCATTGATTGGATGGTAATTATTTTCACGTTGCAGCAAGTATTATAATGTATACAATTTATTTCACAGATCACAGAATCCCTATGATGTGGAAACAGGCCCTTCGGCCCAACAAGTTCACACTGCCCCTCAGAGCATCCCACCCAGATCAATCCCCTATAACCCACCTAATCTAAACATCCCTGAACACTGCGGGTAATTTGCCATGGCCTGCACATCTTTGGACCCTGGGAGAAAACTGGAGCACCCGGAGGAAACCCATGCAGACAGGGGAGAATGTGCAAACTCCATACAGACAGTCGCCTGAGGATTGAATTGAACCTGGGTCGCTGGTGCTGTAAGGCAGTAGTGCTAATCAGTGGCTCACTCATCTTGTCTGACAGCTTTTGGTAATAAAAATGATAGATTGCTTTTTAAAGTTTGTCTAGCTTCATGAATGTTTCAGTCTTTGTTGAGAATAAGTCCATATGATTCAATGGCACCACTATTTAATAGCCATTTGGTCTGTCATCCTGGTCCTGCTGCTATTTTGCCCTGGCTCATGTAGGGCCATCATTAAGAAGGGCTTTCTTCTCTCTGAAAGCCTTCTATGAACATATTTGAAGATTTATGTTCTCTTTTCAAGATTGCCAGTTCATATCTCGAGATCATCACTCATTAATTGTAGCTGGAAGTTTTCCTCAGCTAATTGTTCACAGTGATCTTGGAACTCTGAGCAGCTTCCTAAAAGACAGAGTTCTTCTTCCATCAGTGTAGCTCTTTGTTGTATCAAATGTATGAGACAACACTGGCTGTGCGCACAAGAGTTGTAGAATATTTTTCTTAATGATTCTTCTTCACCCAGCCATGATTTTGATGTGTAATTGCCAGTAGCTGAACTCATAGGTCAACTGTATCTTTGAGATAGCTGGCTTTAATTTTGCTTAACTTTAATCTGTTTAAACTTCTTTTGACGCCTGATCTTAAGCTTCTTAAAGACATTTTCATCACTAAGAAGCTCTATAGTTTGGTCCTCTAGTTGACCGAGAGAATCTTGACTTTTTTGTTACTATCTCATACGAACTGGATATTGCTGGCTGTGTCAGCATTTATTGCCAGCCCCTAATTGTTATTGTCCATGTGGTGATGAGCTGAGCCACTTCAGTCCACATACTGTTTGATGACCTACACTTTCTTCAGGGACGGATTTCCAGGATTTTTACCCAGTTACAGTGAGACACCGGCAATATACTTGGAGATTCAGGATGGTGAGTGGCTTGGAGGGGAACTTGCAGGTAATGGATTTTCCCATGCATCTGCTGCCCTTGTCCTTCTAATAGATGTGGTTGTGGGTTTGGAAGTTGCTGCCTAAGATATTTCGTAAATTTCTGCAGTGCATCTTTTAGATAGTACACACTGCTGTTACTGAATGTTGGTGGCGAAGGGGATGGATGCTTGTGGATGTCATGCCAATCAAGCGGGCTGTTTGGTCCTGGATGACGTCAAGCTTCTTGAGTGTTGTTGGAGCTGCAGCCATCCAGGCAAGTGGGGAGTGTTCCATCACACTCCTGACTTCTGCCTTGTAGATAGTAGATAGGCTTTGGGAGCCAGAAACTCAAATGGGGTGTCACTGAGCAGGTTAATTCTGAGTAGGTGCTGCTTGATAACACTGTTGTTGACACTTTCCATCACTTTACTGATGATCGAGAGTAGACTGATGGAATGGTAATTTGCCGGGTTTGATTTGTCCAGCTTTTTGTATACAGGACATATCTAGGCAATTTCCCACATTGTCAAGAAGATGCCAGTGTTGTAGCTGTACTGGAATAGCTTGGCTAGGGTTGTGGTGAGTACTGGAGTGCAAGTCTTCACAATCATTGCGGGAATACTGTCAGGGCCCACAGCTTTTGCAGTATCCAGTGCCTCAAAACATTTCTTAATGTGCTTGGAATGAATTCAGTTGGCTGAAAACTGGCATCTGTGATGCTGGGAACGACTGGAGGAGGCCAAGATGGACCATCTATTTGTCACTTTTGACTGAAGACTGTTATGGATGCTTCAGCCTTATCTTTTGCACTGATGTGCTGGGCTCTTCCATTATTGAGGATGGGGATATTTGTGGAGCATCCTCCTCCAGTGAGTTGTCTAGTTGTCCACCACAATTCACGACTGGAGGTGGCAGGAATTCAGAGCTAAGATCCGATCCATTGGTTGTAGGGTCACTTAACTCTGTCTATCAATTACTGCTTGTGCTGTTTATCATAGAAGTAGTCCTGTTTGGTAACTTCAGCAGGCTGACACCTCATTTTCAGGTATGCATGAGGTTTCTCCTGGCATGCACTCTGGCAATCTCCATTGAACCATGGTTGATCACCTGGCTTGATGGTAATGGTTGAGTATGGGATATGCCAGGCCAAGACATTGCAGATTGTACTGGAGCACAATTCTGCTGGCGTTGATGACCCACAGTGCCTCATGGATGTCCAGTCTTGAGTTGTTAGATTGTTCAAAGTCTGTCCCATTTAGCATGTAGATAATGCCACACAACATGATGGAGGGTATTCTCCATGTGAAAGCATGACTTCATCTCAATGACTATTGTGTGGTGGTCAACCTTACCAATACTATCATGGACAGTACATAGATCACCAAATGGTAGTGGTGATGTTGGGAACGGCATTAGATCGGAAATCGGAGATGCGTGTGGTAAAGGAACATCTACAATAATGGGTTAACTTCAACTTGCATATAGCTTGACAGAATCAAATTTGTAACAATACCATAAAGGAGGAATTCCTAGAGTGTAAAGGGATGGTTTACTGGATCAATATGTTGAGGAACCATCTGGAGAACAGGAATTCTTCATCAAGATAGAGATTGAGGTAGTAGGATTCCGAGGCTAGATTCCTGAATCATAATAAGCGGAAGTATAATGGCATGAGGCGTGAATTGCTTATAATGGATTGGGAGATGTAACTGAAAGGAATGACAGTGGATAGGAAATGGCATTGGATCAAGGAGCAAATTCGTGAACTACAAAAATCATTTATTCTGTCTGGAGGAAGAATGGCAAGAGAACAATGGCCAAATCATGGCTTACAAAGGAAGTTAGAAATAGTGTTAGATGAAAAAAAGTACAAAAGGTTGAAAAAAATGAATTGATCTCAGGATTGGAAATAATTTAGAAGTCAGCAAAGGAGGACCAAGAGATTGAGTAAGAAGGGGAAAATAGAGCATGATAGTAACCTTGAAAGGAATATAACAATTGACTGTAAAAATTTCTGTACGTACGCAAAAAGAAGCAGACTTGTGAAAACTAATGTAGGTCCCTTACGTTCAGAAACAGGAGAATTTATAATGACGAACCAAGAAATGGCTGGTGAACTAAATTCATGCTTCGCTTTGTACTCACAAAAATAATGTACCAGAAATGATAGGGAACACAGTGTTTAGTGGGAGGGTGGAACTGAAGCAAATCTGTATCTGTAGAGAAATGGTGTTGGCGAAATTGACTGGGATTGAAAGCTAATAAATCCCCAGGCCTGATAATCTATATCCAAGAATACTTAAGGAGGTGGCCTGAGAAATAATGGATGTCTTAGTGGTCATCTTACCAGATTCTTTAGACTCTAGAACAGTTCCTACAGATTGGAAGATAGTGAACACAAACCAATATTTTAAAAGGGAGGTAGAGAGAAAGCAGAGATTTATAAATCAGTTAGTCCGACATTGATATTAGGGGAGTGTGATGATACAATGGCTTTAAGAGGTGTAATTTGTCCTTTTTTTAATGGAGGTTGAGACAGATGTGCTGAGCTGTCTGCTTCAAGCCAATGAAGTAAACAGCCTGTGAGGCCTTGGGTTTTTTCTTAAGTTGAAACAATAGAAGTAACATAAAGGTCAAGCTCCCACAGTACCAGGATTTTAGTTTAACTTTCAGTAACTGTTGGGGTTTGGAAGCTGCTACACATCTCTCCCTGCTACCACAAAACACTTGAGTTCCTTCTCTCTCTCTCTCTCTGTCTGTCTTCAGAATTTTCTCTTGATGTTCTTTCCTCCTGGACTGGAGAAAGTTTACATATGAGACAATTTATTTTACTGAATTTGCCTCTGCCGAGGGTGTGTTTATGGGATGCAATATCTTAGAACAGCTATACAGTGATAGTTAACAAATATATTGTCCTGTTAAGTATTTGTTTACAGTTATAGTGAAGCTAATTATTTTACTTATTTTGCCTGTATTTTGACTGGAGTGTATGAATAAAGTATGTTTTGCTTCAAGCCTGGTAGTTTGACCAAACAAATTGCATCCAGAGCACAATGTTTTACATTTGCTCTCTAAAATAAGAAAAACGTTGAGTTCTAGGTTCTCTTAATATATTTTGAATTGGGTTTAGCCAGAACAAACTGGAATTTATCCAGGATCAAAACTTTTAATTCCAGGCTGGGCTTAGGATTATTGGGCTCAAAGACAGCAAACGGTGAATATTATTGCTTATTGGGTGTTGCATTCAGTTGGTTTAAGAAGGTATTTGTTGTGTAGTGATGGCTTTTTCAGTCACTAAGAGTTTCCTGAGGGTGCAAGAAGTCATCCTGGCAGCTTTACAGAAAGTGAGCAGGGGCAAAACTTTTGGAATTGGCAGAAAAGCTGGAGATGGAGTTGCCTTTGTCTGTGCAAAAAGGTAGGTAATTCCAGCAATACCTCGATAATTACGATTCCTAGAAATGGCATCTGAAATTTTGGTAATGTCTAAAATTCAGTTGCAAATGAAACAGTGTGAATTAGATGGAATGGCAAGGTAACAAACTAAAGAGAGGCAAAAGAAAAAGGAAAAGAAAGAGTAGCCCTGGCAGAAGAAAAACAGAAAGAAAGAGAAGAAAGCGAGAAAGATAGAGTTTTTGACCATTGGAGATTGGAACTGAAAACTCAAAGTCAACTTAAAATGGAGGAGGTAGAGAAGAAAGATAGGAGTAGTGATGAGCATAATGATGGGCAGCAATTCCATCATAGCCAAAGGCCTGGTGGAAATCTGTGTCAGTATGTCCAAGCATTGTCTAAGTTTGTCAAGGAGGATGTAGAGACCTTTTTCATTACATTTGAGAAAATGGATAAACAAATAAAATGGCTGGCGATCATGGGGCTGTTACTAATCCAAACAAAGTTGGTAGGAAGATCTAGGGAGGTATTTGCATCACTATCAGAGGAGGCATTTGGAGAGTATGAGAAGGTGAAAAAACCCATCTTGAGTGCATTTGAGCTAGTACCAGAAGCCAACAGGCAACGTTTTAGGAATCTAAGTAGGAAATCTGGTCAAACATACGTTGGGTTTGAAAGGATCAAACATAATAACTTTGATAGGTGGATAAAGGCATTGAAAATAAATCAAACATATGACACTGTTAGAGAGATGATTATTTTTGAGGAGTTCAAAAATTTACTTCCTGAAGTAATGAGAACTCATGGAAGAGCAGAGAATTAAAACTGCAAGATTGGCAACAGAAATGGCCGATGATTATGAGTTGGTTCATAAGTCAAATTTTGGCTTCCAACATCGATTTCAATCTGTGAGGGATAGATATTGTGGAAATGAGAAATCCTCAGGTGGTGAGGGAAAGGAAGAGAGATCTCATTGAAGATAGTAAAGATAGTTTGTTGCAAGTTATAAAGGAAACCTGTGAGGAGGAAAGAGAAGTTAAAAAGCTCAGGTGTTTACAATGTAATAAAGTAGGCCACATGAAGTCGCAGTTTTAGAAAAAGTATCGAGAAGACAGATGTGGGAAACTAGGATGAGTCTGTGAGTTTTGTTGAAGTGGTAAGGAAAGCACTGCAAAAGCTAAAAATCTGCAAACGAATGTACGAACTGATCAGAACTTGGTTGAGGAGAAAGTTCCAGATCTCTTCAAAGAAATTACT
This sequence comes from Ginglymostoma cirratum, assembly GCA_024137785.1. Taxonomy (NCBI): domain Eukaryota; kingdom Metazoa; phylum Chordata; class Chondrichthyes; order Orectolobiformes; family Ginglymostomatidae; genus Ginglymostoma; species Ginglymostoma cirratum. Next base: position 15,006,990 of record JAHRHZ010000111.1, on the reverse strand, counting down.
TGTGTGGGTAAGGATTACTCACGTATGCCAAGAGAAGCGGGTAAATAAATTAATATTTTAAGAGATACAGGAGCAAGTCAATCCGTGATGGTGAGAGATGATGAGATATGTAATTCAGTAGGAATACTGACAAGAAAGGTGGTAATATGTAGAATTCATGGTGAGAAGAGTAGTGTTCCATTGTAGAAAATGGGGTTGGAGACTCTGATTAAAAACGGTGAAGTGGTGGTAGGAGTAATAGATAAATTCTTGTTTCCGAAATACAGTTTCACAGGTGGGAGTGATACCTACTGTGGTTGAAAAGCCAGTGGAAAATCAGGCAACTGAAGTGTTACAGGAAGTATATCCTGGGATGTTTCCTGACCGTGTGATAACAAGGTCACAAAGCCACAAGTTGGAGCAGGAGGAAAAATTAAGGACTCAAGATAAGGAAGTTGAAGTTCGATTATCGGCATCTATGTTTGATCAAATGGATGAGAAAAAAAACAAGAACAGGTGGAGGACAAAGCGGATACTTTTAGTTCAGAGAAATTAGCTGAATTACAAAAAAAGGTGGAAACTAAAGTATACGCAGAAGAAGAATCTGAGTGTATCCCAGAATGTTGCAGTTTTAAAAATGAATTATTGATGAGGAAATGGAGATCATCACATGTTCAGGCAGATGAGAAACAGGCAGAAGTTCATCAAGTTGTATTACCGGTGGGTTATAGAAAGGAGGTGTTGCACATGAATTACCGGTAGGAGGTCATTTGGGAGTAAGGAAGACTCGAGCCAAAATTCAAAAAACATTTTTATTGCCCTGGACTGCATAGACATGTGGTTGAATTTTGCCAGACATGTCATTCATGTCAGGTAATTAAAAAACCTCAGGCAATGATAGAACCAGCGCCCTTAATACCCATTCCTGCATTTAAGGAATCTTTTACAAGAGTCTTAATTGATTGCGTAGGACGCGTACCTAAAACAAAAAGTGGGAATTGGTATTTGTTTACCATAATGGACGTGTCTATTAGATTTCTGGAAGCCATTCCATTACACAAAATCATGGTTAAAAGGATTGTAGAAGAGTTACTCTTTTTTTTTTGCTCGATATAGACTGCTCACAGAAATACAATCAGACTAAGGATCCAATTTGACATTAAACTTATTCAAGGAAATTACAGATAGTTTAGGAATAAAACAATTCAAATCTACTATATACCATCCAGAATCGCAGGGAGCAATAGAACGGTGGCAGCAAACTCAAAAGACCATTTCGAGGGCTTAAAGCCAAGACTATCCAGAGGATTGTGATAAAGGAACTCCATTGGTACTTCTTGCAAATAAAGATGCACCTAATGAGTCAACTAAATACACTGCATTTGAAATAGTTTTGGGGCATAAGGTGAGAATTAAGTAAAGAGGAAGTGGTGAGTCGGAGGCCAAAGATCACACGTTTGGACTATGTGTTAAATTTTAGTGAATGATTAAATAGCATGGGTGAGTTGGCTGGACTGTATTTAAAAGCAGCACAGCATGTGATGAAACACGATGCACGCAAAAGGTCAGAAATATGTAATCTTGTGAGTGGAGATAAGATGTTCATGTTCCTCCCAATGGTAGATGAACCTGTTAAGGTAAGGTTTAGCGGGCCTCATCACATTGAAAAGAAATTCAATGAGGTGAATTATTTGATAAGATAATAGATAGAAAGAAATCTGATTGTCTCATGTGTATATGCTAAGAAGGTAATCTGATAGGGAAGGAAGGCAAAAAGGAGAATGTGTTATTGGTTACAACACAGAGAAAAGAACCAAGTTCAAACGATTCTGATTTGGACATTCCTCAAATTAAATTGAACAATGAGGAAGTTCGCAAAATTGGGATAAATTATTGTGTTACCTTCCAGAGGAAAATCAAAATGACCTGAAAAAGTTATTACAATCACGTGGAGACATATGTGGGAATAAACTGAGAAGTACTAATCTAATTGCACATGATGTAGATATAGGAAATGTTTTCCAATTAAGCAACATCCTTTAGAGAAACCCTCTAAATTTGGCACAGGTTCAAAGAGAGATTGACAGTCTACGCCAAAGACAATAGAAGCAAAGTGAATTGCAACAAATGGAACTCACCCACAGTAATGATACCAAAACCAGATGGTACTGAACGGTTATGTGTGGACTATCGCAAAGTTAACGCATTTCAAAATCTGATTTTCTTCTGCAGGTGTTTGCTGAGAAATCTGTAGGGATCATGAGGATTGGAAAATGCTGCTTTTGTTGCTTGAATAATGTTACTCTGTACTGGGCGAAAGTACCAGGTTTTCCTGGTGGGCAGCAGGGTCAGCTTCCCCTCACTCACAAGCTGTGCTGTAAAAGCACATGAACAGTTCACATTACAGTCCTGGCTTCCCTTCAGTTGCTGCATTCCCAAGGATTTGGAAATCTAGCTAAAGAGGATTAAATCTAAAATGGAGACAGTCTCTGAGGTACACAAAGTCACTGTGGTCTGCTCTCTCATAAGGGAGGAAATTGGTGGTAGATTAATACGAGGGTCACTATGCTTCAGATGAAATTGAGACCTTCATGCTAATCTCAGTTAGTCATGGGAATTGAACCTATACTGTTAGCATCACATTGCAGTGTCGACCAGCCAGTCAGCTAACCGAGCTAACCCTCACCCAAAATGCAACCTTATTAAAGTATCTAAATGAATATCCTGTCTCCTGAGAGCGGGTTGATTATCAACCCTTATTCCGCCTCAATTAAAGCCAACAGAGGATATGTTTCAGCTCATGTTTGAGAATATTACAATTTATATGCCTCACTGAACTCACAATCAATTGGTTTTGGAGAATAAAATTCTCATTAGTAGTTCTGTTCTATCTTTGTAGATGCCTCAAAAAACCTTAAAACTCACTCTTTTCTGGATTGGAAAGTAATTTCGTTGCTACTAATTCCATTGGATTTGTGAACTTGACTAATGAAATGAATGTCAAGCATTCTACTCGTAACATTGTTTATTGTTACGCACACTGTGATAGAGATTGATATCATAATCCTATCTTGTCTTTCCAGTGCCTTTTTTGCACTAGCTATCCTCTATTAAATCCATTAATGCTTGAAGTAAGAATAAGCCTGAAAGAGAAATATCCATAGAAAAAGCAAAAGTACTGTGGATGCTGGAAATCAGAAACAAAAACAAAAATTTCTGGGAAATCTCAGCAGGTCTGGCAGCATCTTGGAGAGTAACCAGAGTTAATGTTTTCAATCCAGTGACCCTTCCTCAGAACCCTCAGGAGAAATATTCATGTGTAGTGATTCTATTAAAGTTTGATTCTGTAATATTTGAAAGTGCAATGAAATGTGTACCACTGGTATGAGTTCAAAGATTTTCTCCAAAGCCAAACTGAATTCTTCATTGATGAAATGTAGCTTTTTTTAGCTCAGGGCTCGTAATGTTAAATGCGATAGACGCTCATTTGTATAAACATAAAGAAAGGAAAATCATGAATTCCTCAGGTCTCAGGGGCTGTAACTAGCAGGAAATGAGAGACAATATGATGAATAAGACTTGACACATGTACATATTTTCCATTAAGAACATTGTTTGAATAAAGTTAAAAGGGCAGTGAGGTTAATATGAAATACTCATATCAAGAATAGCAAGGGCAGACGGCAGCTGCCTTCTTCCAGCCAGTGGGAATCTGACTGTTTTCCTGGAGTGGGTCCTATTCTTCATTTAGGATGGGATCCTGACTTGATTATTGCCAGTAAAAGGAGTCAACCACTAAGGTTCAGACAGAGTTAGGGGATGGTGTAAAGGGTCAGAATTCTCCAAAGATTTTGAAAGATAGGCTGTCTATGAGCTGCAGGATCCATGCAAATAGTGCAGGGGCCTGAGCCTAGAGAGCGATATTAATGACTAGGTTTCTAACCAGCCCATATTAACATTGATGGAATTCCCACCTCAGCTTCAGGCTGGGATGTATTATATGGAAATTTTCCAATACTCGTGGCTTCACCCCCATCGTCAAATAAATAGTGTGGCTGAGAGTTTTTTTGAGTTACAGTGTGAGGGAGAATTTACTTCTGTCTAACTAGCTTCACCAAGGTGTGAGAATCTGAGCAAGTGTATGGTTTGCCTAAGTACCTTGTGGTGCTCCATCAGAGGAACTGATGTCTGAGCTGACTTCACTAGTGTCCTCAACCAACTCTTGCTGGAAGCATGAAGGACGTTTGGCAGGTAAAAATCATAAATGTGGCTACACAAAGGAAGAATGTTGGAAATTATCATCATCTGGCAGGACTCATCTTCCATCTTTGATGCCAGAGGTTTTCAGAACCAATTGATGACCAATGCCACCCCTCTGCAGTTGTCAATTGCAAGACGGTTGAAGGGTCGTCTCTGGTTCTTTGCCTTTCCATTGTATTCTCTGCATTCTTCTCCTGCAAGGAAGGCAGGAGGAGAACAATGGGTGAGAATAATAGATTCCCCTCATAGACGGAGAATGATTATTGAGGGGGATTTTAAGGCTGGAGGTGAGTGTCAGTGGTGATGGTTGGGGATGGAAGAAGCTACATAGAAAAGAGAGGGATGCAGGCCCCTGAAAGGTAAGTTGCCATAAGGACAGATGTGTGCGAGTAGGCTTAAGAGGTAGAGTGAAGGAGTCAGGGTCAAATGCACCTTATTAGATCTAGAAGGCTAACCCATTCCAGAATTGGATCTAGGATCATGGTGCAATCTTTCAGCAACTGAACTTTCTCTCCATTGCCAACCACACCAACCAGCCTCTTCCTCACATTGCTGGGGAAGATGATCTTCAAAGACCTCAGCAATAACACACCTAGGAAGGGGCAGCCTTTGAATGCCCTGTCAGCAGTTTTAAACTCCTCTTGCTCTTCTTTGTTCCCAAACTCCAGTTTCTTCAAATTGTACATTTGCAGTGTCATTTTGAACACTGCAGTTGAAATCCCTTCCTGCAGGAAGTCAACATGCCTGCTGGCACTGACTGGTTGAGAAATCAGAAATAAAATGTTAATGAAATAACTGCACTAAAAGTCAATGACAGACACACTGCAAATATAGGGCTTGAGTTTCCATGTACTATAGGCAGCTATTCCTATGCCCCCACCATGTTAAAACTCAGGCCATTTATTCTGGCAGATGAATTGAATCAAGTAACAGTCTATATATCTCCTTAGATGAACGCTTGATGTGCAGCTGTAATGTCCCTACCTCTGAGCCAGGAGGCCTATGTTCAAAAATCATCTGTTCCAGTGGTGTGAGATAATATCTCTGAACAGGTTGATTTACAATAGCAATATATATCCTTAAATCACTTCTAACTGTGGTTTGTTGAAAGCCTGAAGTGAAGAACAATTCTATATCCAGTTTGATAGAATTTACTTTTCAACCCATTAAAGGTAACATAGTCCTGCCAGACCATAGGACTGCTGTTTCATTATGGAGAGTGAGCTAGTGGTGTTTTAACCTAAGGGTCAGCATACCTCAGGCCAGAAAGAGTTTGAAAAGGAGAGCTCTTCATGGTAACCTCAACATATGTGGGAATTGAGCCACACTATAGGAGCTGTGTAGCCTACTGAGTTAACCCAGCCCCTTTTAGCCTATTGTATTTTTCTTAATGTCATACCTATTGTATTAGGGGATCTCTGCTAATGATAATGGACCTGACTGTAATATTGAAAACCCCATAAAATTTCCATGAAAAGTCATGCCAATTTACAATATGCCTACGTCATTAATCAAATTATTGGCCCTCACCATCGAAGTAGTATTTTCATTTCTTGTTATGTGTCCTACAGGCTCTTTACACGTACGCTTCTTTCACCTTGTCATTTTCACAACTATTTACTCCAACACGCTCATTACCAGCCTTCTATATTCTATCCTTCAAAAACTGCAACATCCTATGTCCATTATCACCCTGTCATCCTGCAGTATAAACCCTGCTTCTACTTGCCCTGGCTCACCAAACTTTATTGGTCACATCCCCAACATGTGGAGTTTCAACTCTATGCTCAAATCTCTTTTTGTCACCCCATTGATCGCTAGGGTTGACTTGCCTGATCTTGCTGTCTAGGCGGGTGCCCCCCTTCTGTCAAGCTCAGCGCTCGGTCGCAGAGGATGACCCCCTAGAAGCAGACCGCCCTGTCGGTCTAAAGTACATGACATAGCTACACTCCCCTGCTAGGCCAAACCTTCAAGACCGTTTGTAGGATGACGTAGGGAAGTCAAGCTCCAAGGCTTCGGACACATCCAAGTCAGGCACTGCACATGGCAGTCTGCTATTCTTTTGGGTGCCATGGTGGCTCCATGGCTAGCACTGCTGCTTCACAGCACCAGGAACCCGGGTTCGATTCGACTCTTGGGCAACTGTCTGTGTGGAGTTTGCACGTTCACCCATGTGAACCCCATGTCTGGGTGGGTTTCCTCCCACAGTCCAAAGATGTGCAATTTAGGTGGATTGGCCATGGTAAATTGCCCATGGTGTTCAGGGATGTGTAGATTAGTGAGATGGGTCTGGGTGGGATGTTCTGAGGGTCAGTGTGGACTTGTTGGGCCAAAGGGCCTGTTTTCACATTACGGGGATTCTATAATCTCCTCAATCCTATGCTCTACATATGGTTTTCTGACTTTACATCCAGTCCTCCCATGATTTCACTCTTGTTGTCTTTCCCTTTGCCATTTAACCCATCCTGTTTACCATCACTATCCCTGCTGCTGCTTAGACACCAAATAGGGGAGGCAATGAGCTAGTGGTATTATTTTGGTCTGTTAGTCCAGACACCTAGATAATTGACAGGGGATCTCGGTTCAAATCCTGCCATGGCAGTTTTTGGAATTTGAATTCAATAAACGTCTGAAATTAAAAGTCAAGTGATGACCACAAATCCATTGCCAATTGTCGGAGGGAAAAGTCCAATCAGGTTCACTAATGTTCTTTAGGGAAGGAAATTATCACCCTTACCTGGTCTGGCTTACATGTGACTCCAGACCCACGGCAATGTGATTGACTGTTAACTGCTCTCTGTACAGTAAATGCTGGCCTGGTCAGTGTTGCCCACATCCTGTGAGTGTATTTTTTAAAAAAGTAATCTCCTTTTATGAGCTAGCCCAATCAAATCATCGTAAGTACTATTGTAAGGTGGATGGTTTAGGCAACAGATATCTTTTTCCTCATCTGCCACCAATACTTGTTCTCTTCATGTGTGAGAACAGTTTCCTCATACTCATTAGGGATGATTTCCACAATGGGGAGTTGCTTGTGCATTGAATTGACAATTAGAGGGCGTGCATTTTAGGAAATTGTGGACAAACATTTAATGTATCAACATTTAAGCCTCTCGTTTTCTCTATTTGATTGACTGTACCCACCACACCCATAATACCTAGCCCTTCCCTCTTCTATTCCACCTCCCCCTCACTACTGACTCACCTTTTCTGTCCCTGAGCCTCAATGCAAGCTATATTCTTCTGCCCCTCCCCTCCCTTATGTGGTACAAAACCGTCACTCTTGAGCAAATATGAACTGGAAGCGATAACATTCTTGTGACCTTTTGACTTTATCATAGTTTACCCTATGGAGTGTTCATGGCATGCAAGTGTATAACAGGTGTGAACCTGCCATAGGGCAATGTGACAGCCACCAAGCTGCAAACATGCCACTGATTTATTCTCTTCATTTCCATGCATGATCATGCAACTAAAATTTCACATCCCACTTAATTCAGTCACCTTGCTTTTCACGTTCCCTGCTCTTGTGGGGCCCATAATCTCCCTCACTTTCTTTCTCTCATGTCTATAAATCATTTTACCTTGGGTACTGGGCATAATCTTAAAGTTTACAAATGACATGAAGTAATGCAGTAAACAGACTTTAGGAGAACATAGACTGGGTTGGTGGAATTAATAGACGCATAGCAGGTAACGGTTTGTCCAGAGTAGAATAAGGCAATGAACTTTGGAAGGAAAAATGAGAAGAGCCAAATATAAGCAAAAGGAAAATCCAGTAAAAATGATGAATGATGCATACTTATCTGATTTGTCTTATATACGTCAAAATGGGAGACCGGTATGGTCATTTCCTTATATTTTTGTTTCTCAATGATTTTTTTTGTCCCTTTTGGGCAGGACAGTTATAAAGTGGTGTCAGAACAGAGACAGTGGAGGGATCTATGTACACAAGTATTTGACAGCGACAAGGTATGTTGACAAGACTATGAAATAAAGGTCCTACATTCTTTGCTCGTATAACCAGAGGAATGGGCAATGCAAGCAATAAAGTAATGCTGACCTTCCATAATTCAGTGGTTAGGCCTCAGTTAGCATATTATGCCTAATTTCAGATACCACACTTTAGGAAGGATATCACATCCATGCTGATAGTGCAAGAGGAATTTGCTAGAAAGGTGTAGTTTAAGAGACGTCATTTACCTTATTATGCACATATTTATTACAGTTCTTTAAGGAGGTAACAAGCAAGAGAGATAAGTGGAACCAAAAATGTAATATATTTGGATTTCCATGAGGATTTTACAGGGTAGATGCTGTTTCCCCTTGTGGGAGAGTTTATGACCAAATGGCTTAATCTCAGATTAAGGGCTCACCCATTGAAGATAGAGATGAACAGGAGTTTTATTTTTCTTAGAGGGCAGTAAATCTGTGAAATTCTTTACAACATAGGTCCAGTGAGGCTGGGTCACTTGGAATAAAGAAAGCTGGCGTAGGCAGATCTTTAGTCAGGGAGGAAATCAAGCATTATGGGGAAAAGATAGGAAAATAGAGTTGAGGATTATTAGATCAAACATAATGTCATTCTGCCTAGTGGCACTGTCATTCAAAAGAGCTGCCATTTTCTGATTGGCCAGTACCTCTCAATAAGCCAGCGATCTGCCAGTGGGGTCCTTAATCCTGCAAAAAGCCTACAGCTGGCTACCTTTGTGTCTGAGTGACACTTAATTCTGCCCAGCTCTCCACACCACACACTTTTTTTTTGGGTGGTAAACAAAATAACAGAAAAATGAAAAACAAAGATTGTGACTTTTCAGCAAAATGTCCCACATTACAACGTTTGGAGTTATCCAAACAATGTTAAAAATATTGGGCTCCCACTCATCAATGTACCTTCTAGAAACTAAAATAAACTAAACAAACTCTACGTGTTAGCATCGATAGAAGGAAGGCCACTCACTACATAACACAAACTACCAGCTGGCGACATCCATTTCCCATGAGTGAATAAAAAAAATTCAAAACATTGCAGATTCTAGAAATGTGAAGTTAAGAACAAAGAAACCTGTAAATACTTAGTAGGGCAAGCGTCTGCAGAGAGAGAAACAGATCTAATGTTTTAGATCAATGACCTTTCACCATAACAGGAGAAGGAAAGGAATTCAATAGGGCTTTAAATTGGCCAAATGGGAGTGGGAGAGGGGTGTGGGTGGGAGGGATAGATAGATAAAAATTCAAACTGCTGACATGAAATGATAAGTGGGTTGTAGTAGGTAATGGGACAAGTAGAGAGAAGAAAGACGGACTGGAGGAGGTGTGGCTGGTACATATCAAAATGCTTAAAAAATGGTTAAGACCAACATGTGCAAAGAAAAGGAAACACAATTACATCAAAATCTCAACTCTCTTTTCCTTAACCACTTAAATTCTACAGTGAAGATGGTACGCTGTAAAATGGGATCAGTTGTGGTCGAGCTGGTAACATTTGATGCCACCAAGAACATTCAGGATGATGGAGTGTTCTTGCCTTCTGTTCCCTTCCTTGCCCTCACCCAGTTATCTGGCAAGCTACCCAATGGTGAGACTATTGGCTCAGTGCTTCCTGCCTCAGAACCCTCCCTCACAGCTATCATTCCCCTTCATGTAGTTTTTCTTTGAGACTCCTGCCGTGCCACACTAACCTTGGGAGGAAAGAGTGCGAGCTGATGAAGAAGCACCATCACTTGATCTGACAGTTTTTGCCATCTTCCTAGGTACTCACACTGCATGAGCTTGAGAGGTTAGAATAGAGTCAGGGTCAGCACACAACGAGTCACTTGGTATGATAAGGCAGCAGCCAGTCCAGGGGAGTAAAGCATAATGTATGTGCCAGGTCACCGCTGGGTAAGATTGTGGACAACTTTTGTGACAGAGGAATTCAAAGGGGTGGTGCACGGGAGAGGGCTGGCGATTGTATGTTGCACTATTGACCTGCCTGACAGCCTCCAGTCATGTAGACTGCTATCAATCGTCCCAGGATCTTGCGGCAGGTCTGTGCTTCAACAGATTACTGGGATTACAGAGAGTTGTAGTGATTCTGATGTGAATAAGTCTGCAGTTTTCCCTCAGAGTGATAGCAATAATGCCGCCACCATTGCCACTGACTCCTCACTGCTTCCTGTTTGCCAATAAGCATGCGTACAAATGGGGAGCAAGAGTAGGCCACTTGTTTCCTTGGGTCTGCTCTGCTTTTCAATACGATCATGGATAATCTGATTACTCCACATTCCCACCTACCCCTTTCACTCCTCTGCTCATCAAGAATTTATCCATCCCTGCCTCAAAAACTGACAAAACGTTTTGCTTCCCTTGCCTTTGCAGGAAGAGAGTTACAAAGTCTCATGCCCCTATGTGAGAAAAAACCTTCTTCTTATCTCCTTCTTAATAAGTGCCCCTTATTTTTAAACAGTGACACCTAGTCCTAGATTTTCCCATTATAAAAACCATCCTCTCCATATGCATCTCGTCAAGACCCCTCAAGGAATCCCATGCGCTGTGATCAAGTCACCTCTTATTGATCTAAATTCCAGCAGATACAAGCTTAATCTATCCGATCTTTCCTCATAAAACAAACCAAGCTGGTAAGCCTTCTCTGAACTGCTTCTAGCATATTTATATAATAAGGAGACCAGTACTTCATATTTTATACTCCAGGCTCACCAGTGCACTGAAACAAAGCATCCTGACTTTTGTGAAAACTGAAAAATCCTGACTTTTGTGTTCAATTCCCCTCACACTAAACAACATCAATTTTCCTAATTGCCTCCTGTGGTTGCTTAATAACCTTTTGCAACTTATACACTTGAACACTGAAGGGGAAATATTGGACAGTTTATGTTTTCTGGTAGTCATAACATGTGTAGCAGCAGTTAGAAGATGTACCTACTGTTAGAAGATGTAAACATGTTATGAAATGACTGGATGATATAGTCAAGTGTAATAGTTTGAAAAGTAGACCATTGGAAATAAACACTATTGGATACAGATAAAGATGAGTAAATGTGCAGGACAAAAACAGGACAAATCCAACTCTGCTAACTACTGCCCCATCAGTCTACTCTCGATCATCAGTAAAGTGATGGAAGGTGTCATCAACTGTGTTATCAAGCAGCACCTGCTCAGAAATAACCTGCTCAGTGATGAATAACATAATCATGGATTAATAACATGATTCATAAGATTTCATAACAATGTGTGGCATTTTCTAACAATTAAAGATTCAATTATAAGAGACATTCACTTGATGACAGTGGACAGCAACTCAACAGGAAGATTGATACTGTACTTTTCAACAACTGTAGTACAGCAAATATTGGGAACAGGAATTTTATGTGCCATCAATGCAGTTTTCTGTATTTGTAGATGGTATGAATGTAATTCTGTGTTAGGTATAATCACCCTAGTTTTGAAAATTTATTTTAACGAACATTTTCATTAGACTCTGCATCTGCTCCCAGCCAAATTCATTTTATCTAGCAGGTGCATAACTTCAGTGAGTTTTTCATATCTCTGAAAACGTAGGCTGGTGTTTTGAGAAGCACAGATACAATTGTATTTTCTTTGCTGCATGCCCTATGGGATCATCCAGTTGGCATTCAATAACCTCCACAAACATCGCCTACTCACTTTCAGCCAAAAGGCAAAGTAAGTTACTGAGTGTTGTTGAGAAGATTTCATGACAAAGGATATTATTAACTTTAGTCAATAGAAGCTGATGAAATTTGAAGCTGCTTGACATCCCTGCAAAGGTGTGATGGTGTGTTGTTGGAAATGGGGGAAGAAGAGAAATTGAGTTACCTGCTAAAAATGACTGAGAATGAAAGAATATCATATTTTACAGTGGGTTTACATTTGGGCCCTTCAGTCATGTCACAGATGTGTAGGATACTTTGAAAAAGTTTCTAGGAGGAATTCCTCTTGTCATTAACATATAACCCCGAAAATGCAATGATGTTTGTTCAATTAGCAGGATACCTCTCTCTTCCATGTGGATAGGTGGACAATAGAACTGGTCTTAATTTCCCAATATTACCTGTTTAAAATGTGAATGAAAACAACACAAAAATATGGAAATTCATGATTTGAAACAAGCAGAGGTCACACTGGTAGACACTAAGAAGATCCGTGGAGTAAGGGTATTTTAATGCTAATTAAAACAGAATTATAACAATGCAGTTGCATTATTTTTTCGGCCTTCCGTCGGGCAGTAATAATGTGTTGAAGGAAAAGAGTACAAGGCTATTTTGGAGCATAATCCATTGTAACCTAAAAAAAATTATTTGTGTTAATAAAATCAATCATACATTCACTAACGCCCTTGTCGATAAACTGAAGAAAATCAAAGAACTATTGAGAGCAAATTTCACAACACATCCTTTGAGAACTGTCTATCACCAAGCATTCCTTCATAACAACATGTAACCTGCGTGAAGGCAGAAGGAGAAAACAAGTCATTTCTATGTCCCTGATTAATATTACTAACCTGCCAACTTCATTTATTAGCAGTTCAATGAGTTAAGTCTGAGGCAAGCTTTTTAAATTGAATTATTAGGTATATAATTTCTGAGAAGGTGGCTTGGCTTCTAACATTGTAACAGATAATGAAGTAAATTGATTAATTGATATGGCATTCCTGTCGGGTTTTTTTTGCAGCTTTTCTTTAGCCGACCTTATCTATGGCCAGGTATTTCAATCAAAGGGACTGCAGTTCACTTGGCTGATTGACGTTAAGACACCTGGAAAGGATCTGTGAAGATTTTGATACATTGCTGCTGACAATGCAATGTTGCATCTGTTGGCGGGTGCACAGAAGCATTGGAGTTGCAGTTGTGCTTTTACATGATAATTTTTAAAAATGATCTATTTTAATGAACAAGCTAACACCATTAAAACTATTTCATGTGAATGCCAAGCTGCTAATGTGCATCAATGCCAAACTGCCAGTTTATTTTGAGGTGGATTCTGAACTGACTTCTGACAACATTTATTGGTGTGTAAGGCCAGCAAAACAATGCACTGATGGGAGATAGCAAGAACTGCAGATGCTGGAGTCAGAGACAACACAATGTGGAGCTGGAGGAACACAGCAGGCCAGGCAGCATCAGAGCAGCACGAAAGCCGATGTTTCGGGTTTACCTCCTTCATCAGTCCTGCAATTGGTACAATTACTCAATTGGCACATTCATTAGCTGCACACGTTAGAATCTTAGGGTTGAGTTTTTACGCATTCAAAATGCACCAACAGGCAGCTAAAGTTGGGCCTTTGGCATCACAATTTGTTCTACTAATCAGTATATTTTATTTGTTCTCCGAATGAAAATTAACTTTGACAGGCCAAACTATAATTGTATGAACCAAAGTTGCAATTTATAGACAAAATATGCAGAATGAAGCTAACAAAAAAGCTTTTGGATATGCAGTAGATGTAAGGCTACAGAGTGTATATATCTCAATCGCTCTAAAATCAATAAAAAGACAAGGTTGACAAGCCATGCAGTTCAGACTAAAAATTACTAATTAGTGGCCATTCAGGAGTTTACATATACAGAAGGAAGAATGCATCATAATTAATTTTGAGATAAATTACTGATGAACTATGAACTCTACTTCAAAAACAGATTAAGGCAGAATAATTCACATTCTTATCACATTAATATTTTTAAGAATTGCTTTTTACTTTTTCTTGTTGTGTTTTACATAAATTGATACCCAGTATTTCCAGGCCTGCTGAGTAGCATCGATAATTCATTATTTTTACCCTACGATAACCCTTCATTATCACGAAGACCTTTTTCAGCACATTCCTGGCCTTCCGATTTTGGAGAAAATGCCTCAACTTTGCAAGATCCATTTCTCTTTTACTCTGTAACATGGGTAGTAGCCTATTGAATCAATTTGCTGCACCTTCTTCATCAGTTTAGTTCCATCTGACAATTAGGTGCTCCAAAATCAAGTACCATTCTCCAATTACAGCCTAAGTGAATGTATCTATTTGACCAAGCATTTCATCACCAGTCCTTTCTATCACCTTCTTGTGGCTGGCATCAAATTTTGTTCTGGAACACTGCCATGCATTATATTGGATGGTTTCACTATGAAAATTCATCGTATGAGTGCAAGATGTTGTGGTACAACTATAATGTTGGCCTGGAATTGGAATGAGACAAATTTGACCATAATAAAGTGTAAATCAGACAGTAACTTCTAAATGCTGTGCACCTGCAATCAGAAAATTTCTGTTTGAGTTGCCTTGCTCTTCCAGAAGATGTACATGAATTAAAATAAGAAAGCCTGAAGTTGCTGTACATTCCTGATTGATACTCACTAAACCTGGCAATAATATTAGTGTCGTATAAGGCAGTTAGTATCTGAAAGGATTAACTGAAACCAAGTGATAATCTCTGTCCTTTAGGATATAAAGGACTGTACTTGAGAGGAGTTAATAAGCACAGGCGCAAGTTCAAACTACAAGGTGGCACGGTGCCTCAGTGGTTAGCACTCTTGCCTCACAGCGTCGGGGACTTGGGTTCAAATCCACCCTCAGGTAATTGTCTGTGTGCAGTTTGCATGTTCTTCCTGCCTCTGTGAGGGTTTCCCCTGGGTACTCTGATTTCCTCTCTCAGTCCAAAGATGTGCAAATTAGGTGGATTAGCCATGTTAATTTAGCCATAGAGTTCAGGGATGTATAGGTTAAGTGTGGTTGCCATGGAAAATGTGGGTTTACAGAGATAGGGTAGGGGGATGAGTCTGGGTGGAGGTTTCTTTGGAGGAGTGGTGTTGTTGGACCAAATGGCCTATTTCCACACTGTAGGGATACTAAGGAAAATTTAATGCAAAGTTCTACGTAGTTAAAAAGCAACTCTTAATTTCAGCCTGAGGTCATAGAACTGGTTATTATGAGACTCAGATGTAATATAACTAGCTATGAAGTACTAATGAACATACTCTACTCAAGAAGACTGACCCTCTCTTACGTCAAACACTTTAAATGACATCCTTCCCCACATGGTATCAATAATTTAGATTTGTATAAATAAGAAGGATTAGTGCCACTGAAATTACCTAAAGCATCTCAGATGAAACCAGTAAATGCAACATATTAATACAAGTGTAAGTAAATTGTGTTTATATGATTTGTAATTACTGCTAAACAGCTTCAATGGCACTGAAAATGAACTTTTGACATGTGTGGTGTTCCATTTATTCAGATTTGAAGGACTGTTTTTTTTTCAACATCTTCCTTCTGCCTCCTTCTGGCTCACTTCTAATCACATCCTTCTCCCCTTGTCTTTATTTTTACTTCTGTACTTGCATTAGATACTTTGACATTGGCTGCTTTTTGCACCTTTGTCAACACCATCTCCAAACAGAAGCCAAGCTGTACACCATCTCTAGCTCCTTGTACCGCGTGACCAGCCCTAGAGAGACCACTTTGGTGAGATGATCCAAAGACCAGAACCAGCCCTGAGGTCAGATCCTGAGACATCAGCCAACCCTCAAAGACTGAGGAACAGCCTATTCCAACCTTATTGATTGGGTATTACCAGTCCTTTCAGATAAACAATTCAAATACAGCAGTAGAGATCTGTGGATAGGTGTAGTGAATCCTCCAAAGCACTTGTCAAAAGTAGATACCGGCGTAGATTTAAGACTGTTTACTGGAGAGTCCTGGGAAGAGACTGGCAGAGTTTGATATAGTTTAATTAAAGTCCAATAGTGTAGTTTGGTAACTATTGATAAAGTGTTCAATAAAGTTGTGTTGGAACTTCCCCTGGGTCTTGCTCCATTTATCTATCTCATTGTGTAATGATCCTCATTAAAAAGGATTACTGCAAACTGGTCAAGGTTAGTCAGGGTACATTTCCCCACCTTTCACTTTACAACAGTGTACCAGGAGGTAGCTTACAGGAGTTTAGAGTTTTAATTTGTAGAGTTTACTAATTTTAATGCAATAGCTTATCTGTTGCCAGGATCTAATTACCTGTATTTAATAGCAATTCTTGTTAAATCCAGAAATCCGTGCCATGCTTTCTATCAACCCAAAAATCAGTTTGACAGTTAACAACTTGAACTGATGTGATGATTCCTGGAATAGCAGAGTGATGATTTCTAGTGTGCTACCTCAGTAAGTAATGACAGCAGTGTATCAATGTGTAGAGACGAAAAAAAAGTAGTAATTTGTGAAATGAGTCTCAGAAAATGCTCGGAAGGGGCAGAGAGAAACAAAATGTTTCAGGAAAACATCAACAACCAAGACTAGATGTTACAAAGATTAAAAAAAGAAAAGGCCCCGCATCTAATGCCCATAGCATTCGTAAGAATGTAAGTAAATAAGGTAATACAGTAAAGAAAATAAAGTGAACTGATAGCCATTAGAAAGATTTGACAGCAGAACAATTAGTATTGGACCCTCAGTATTCTCCTCTGTCAATTAAGAAGAATGGTAAAAGGGTGATTCTGTTAATCAAGGATAACATTGGTGCCACTATTAAATTTTTCAAAAAGTTCATTTGTAGCATGTAAGTGTCACTGGCTGGCCAGCAATTATTGCCCTTCCCTACTTGCCCTTGAGAAGGTGGTAGGGAGCTGCCTTCTTGAGCCCCTGCAGCCCATGTGCTGTCGGCTGACTTACAATGCCCTGATGGAGGCAGTTCCAGTATTGTGACCCAGTGATGGTGAAGGAACGGCAATATATTTCCAAGTCAGGATGGCCAGTGGCTAGGAGAGGAACTTGAAGGTGGTGGTGTTCCTATGTATCTGTTGCCCTTGTCCTTCTGGACGGAAGTGGCCTTGGGTTTGGAAGATGCTGTCTGAGGATCTTTGGTGAATTCCTGCAGTGCATCTTGTAGATGGTACTCACTGCTGCTACTAAGTGTTGGTGGTGGAGGGAATGGATGCTTGTGGATGCAGTGCCAATTAAGCTGGCTGCTTTGTCCTGGATGGTGTAAAACATCTTGAGTGTTGTTGGAGCTGTCTACGTTGAAGTATGCAGGAAGAAAAACTAGGTACTTGTGATAATGGGACAGTTGTAATCACGGGCAACATTAATCTAGAAATAAACAAGAAAAACCTGATTGTCAGTAATAGTCTGGATGAGGGGTTCATATAATGCTTTTGAGGTAGATTCTCACAGTAGCACATTCTAGAACTGATCAGAGAGCAATTTATATGACATTAGGTATTGTGTAATGTATAATGAGAATTAATAATTGACCTCAGAGTTAAAAGAACCCCTCTAGGAAACAGTAACCACAATATGATTGAATTTTTTTGTCCAGTTTGAAAGGGAGAAGATTGGATCTAAGTCTATTATTTAAAACTGTGGTAATGAAAGCTGAGCTGGTTGACATGAACTAGCATACTATGTAAGGAGTTCAGTCAATAGATGTAGAGTGACACAGTGATAGCTGCATGGTGTGTCAGTGGTTAGCACTGCTGTCTCACAGCACCAGGGACCTTGGCTTGATTCCAGCCTTGGGTGACTATCTGTGTGGAGTTTGCACATTCTCCCTGTGTCTGTGTGGGTTTCTTCTGGCTGTAATAATTTCCTCCCATAGTTCAAAGATGTAGAGGTTAGGTGGATTAGCCATGCTTAATTGTGCATGGTGTCCAGGGATGGATATACTACTAGGTGGATTAGCCATGGTAAAAAAGTGGGTTACAGGGATGGGGCTGGGTCTAAATAGGATGTCCTTTGGAGGGTCAGTGCAGACTTGATGGCTGAATGACCTCTTTCTGCACTGTAGGGATTCTATGATTCTAGTGACAGTTAAGTGAATATTTCAAAATAAGTATATTCCAACTATAGAGAGAAAAATTCTAAAGGAAGATCCACCATCCATGGT
This sequence comes from Ginglymostoma cirratum, assembly GCA_024137785.1. NCBI lineage: Eukaryota > Metazoa > Chordata > Chondrichthyes > Orectolobiformes > Ginglymostomatidae > Ginglymostoma > Ginglymostoma cirratum. The sequence continues at coordinate 14,988,868 of JAHRHZ010000111.1, read as the reverse complement.
TAACTAAAGAAGTTAGAAAAAGCATTAAAAATAACAAAAAAAAAACTTTATAACTGTGCAAAGATGAATGGCAGGTCAGACGATTGTTCAGCAGATAAAGTACGGTAGAGAATGACTGAAAGGTTAATCAGGACAAAGCAATTACAATATGAAAGGAAGCTAGATACAAATGTAAAAATGGACAGCAAGCTTTCTACACGTACTTAAAAAGAAGAATGAGCAAATAAAGTATTAGTCCTCCAGAGAGTGAGAATAGGGAGTTATTAGTCGATAGAAAGGAAATAGCAGATGAAATGAAAATGTATTTTTCACTGTTGAGGATACAAGAATACATTCCAATAATTGCTGGAAATTAGAAGGCGGAAGGAAGAGAGAAACTTTGTAGAATTTACACACATGAGGGAAGTGATACTGAACAAACTGGAACAGCAATGGGATGATGATTCATGATGGACTTCAACCTGGAGTCTGAAAAGAGACAGCTAATAAGGCATAAGATATTTTGATGTTGATTTTTTCTAAATTTTATTGATAAGGGAATGTTCCATCAGACCAGAAATTAGCAAATATAATCCTTCTATCCACATCAGGAGAGAGGCAGAAAACTGGAAACAATAGATTAGTTGGCTTGGTGTTTGTCAGGGAGAAGGTGATAGAATTGATCATTAAAAAGATTATAACAGCACACTTGGAAAAACTCAGGATAATCAGGAAGAGTCAGCATGGTTTTGTCAAATGGATATCATGTTTAACTAATTTACTGAAGTTGTTTGGAGGAGTAACATATGTTGTGGATAAAGGGAATCTTTGTGTTCCCAGAAGCCATTTGATAAGGTGCCACATTAAAGATTATTGTTAAAAATAAAAGCTCATGGTGCTGGGGGTAACATTTTGGCACAGTTGAAGGTTGGCTGAGAGAAAATAAGAAAATGGGTCTTTTTCTGAATGGCAGGATGTGGGAAATGAGGTTCAGCAGGAGTCTGTGCAAGGGCCTTAGCTTTTTACGTTGGAACATAGGGGCATAGGAACAAGAGTAGGTCATTCAGCCCCTTGAATTTGTTCCACCATTCAATGAAATCATGGCTGATCTGTGGCTGAGTTCAATCTACCTCTCTATCTCAGAATTAAAATTAACGACTGATCCTGCATCCACTACCATTGTGGAAGAGAGTTCAAAACATTTTTGTGTAGAACTATTTCCTGACATCTCTCCTAAATGGTCTGGCCCTAATTATCATACACTACCCCTTAATTCTAGAATCCCCAACAAGTGAAAATAGTTCATCTTTATCTACCCTGTCTTTTGCTATTAATATCTTGAAGAGTGCAATCATATCACCCCTAAAGCTTCTAAATTCTAGAGATAAAAAGCCTAATTTGTATAATCGGTCCTCGTAACTTAACCCTTGATAATTACAATTTACATTAATAACTTAGATGTATAGAACAAAAGCAAATTAGCTAAATTTGAAGATGACACAAAGATAGTATAGTGTGGTGTGCAAAGAAATATAGATAGGTTGAGTAACTGGGCAAAAATTTGGGCAAATGGAATCTAACATGAAAAAATGTGAAGTTATTCACTTTGGTAGGTGAGTGAAAAAACAAAGTATTACTTAAGTGGAGAACAACTGGAAATCCAAGGTGCAGAATGATTTAGTTGTTTCAGTGCATGAATCACAAAAGGTTGATGCACTGGAATAGCACATAATCACATACATTTATTATGGAAGGAATTGAAATTAAAAATAAGGATGTTAGGTTCAGTTATGCTGCGCTTGTGTGTTCATGTCTTGAATACTGTGTGCAATTTTGGTCTCCTGTTTCAGAAAAGATGAAAGTGTGTTAGAGTGCATAATAATGCAGAGGAGGTTCATAAGAATGATTCTCATATGTCTTATGGTGATGGATTATATAGGCTGGGCATGTTTCCACTGGAGTTTAGAAGAATGAGGGGCAACTAAGTTAAGTGTGTAAAATCCTGAATAGTCTTAATAAGGTGGAATTAAAAGGGATGCTTCCTCTTACGGGTTGGTCTAAAATTAGGGTGCACTGTATTAAAATTAGGGGGTGCCCTTTCAGGACAGAAATTAGGACAATTTACTTTCTCTCAGAGATTTGTGCAGCTTTGTAGCTGTGTGCTTGAGAAGAGGCAGAGCAAGCAGTTTCATTGAATATTTATAAAGCAGAGGTAGATAGATTCTTGTTAGGCAATGCCATCAAAGGCTACGAGGAGTTGGTGGAAATGTGGAAGTCAAAACACAAATAGATCAGGCTTAGTCTTGTTGAATGTTGGAGCTGGCTCAAGAGGCAGAATGGTATCCTTCTTACATTTTGTATGTTTGTGGGTATATTTACGTGTATGTAAAACATGTTTTAAAATCCATTTCTCTTCAGTCAATTGAAAGGTGGAACAAGGGGAGCTATCATCTTTCCGCCTTGTGTGCACATTAGTCATTGAGGGGATTACATGAAAATTAATGTGTGGGAGAACTCAGCGAATGAAAAACGCCAAGCATTTGGAAACTACAAAAGCTGCTTTGATTTTAAATGCTTTTAAAAACCGAAAGATCTGCAGATGCTATTAATCAGAAACAAAAACAGAAATTGCTGGAAAAGCTCAGCAGTTCTAAGGAAGGATCACGCAATCAGAAACTTTAATTCTGATTTCCCTCCACAGATGCTGTCAGACCTGCTAAGCTTTACCAGCAATTTCTGTTTTTGTTTGTAAAAGTTTTAAGTCTGAGTATACAACATAGCAATGGATGGTCGACAATAAAAAGATAAGGAATCTATTGAGAATGTCGGAATAAAACTAACACAACAAATCATTACCTTTTACTGTGCTACTTGAATACAAAAGTGGTACATTTTCCTACTTTTCTTTTGAGATTAAAAATTTCAAAATAACAGTGATAAATAACTTGGCTCGATTTTAATATAGTGCCATAAACTATAGTTAATTTCCAAACAATAAGTGGTGAAAGGTTTTTTTTCCTCTCAAAGGAGAAAGGTGTCTGATATAAATAAGCTGAGACAAGGCAACCTTATAGTTATAGTTAACTCTATTTTCTATACTTCTCACTGATTGTGACTCCCTTGGCCACTGAAATTCAGGAGTAGTTCAATGAATAGCACTCTTGCCTCTGAATTACAAGGTTCTGAGTTCCATTCTAGGACTTGAGGTGATTGCCACATTTGACAAGCTGAGCAGCCTCTTTCTGGACTGTACCTATTCTATTAATGCGATAACATCTCAACTTACAAACTAATGTGGTGTATACCTGAATTTAGCAGGCACTTGTTCCGTCAATTTTAAGGGCCTGAGCAAAGTGACACAAATTGCATAGCAGGTCATATGTTGACTTTTTGATCACAAGTTTTATCTGTTCACACAAGAGAAATTGAAAATTTGCAGGCGAACTTGATAAATTCTGATATTGGGAACAAACTCCAGAACAACTTTTATTAAATAATGCATAACTTGATTAAACTTCAGAGTAAGAAAGCTGTGCAGGCTTCCAATTTAATCCACCTGTTTCAAAAGAATGTATATTTCAGACTGATTTAGCTGCCTGAGTTCACCTTCAAGCACTTGCGGAGGAGATCTTATCTTCCCCCCTATAAGTTGTCAAACATTGTCTCCTGTCTTCTGTTGGAAAATTACATTTGGAGGGATATGTTTTGGGTCTTGATCTCTTGTGCCTGATCTCTCATAGAAATGCTGTCAAATTGGAGGATGCTCCCTAAAACAGGCACTGGTTTGATCATGTAAATCAGGGTCCAAGTAACTGTTTTTGAATCAAGGTAGTAAGAACATTGATAGAATCTGCTTAGCACATAACCTACCTGATTGCTTTGGGTCTTCAGCTGTGTTTTATTACAACTCTAGCCCTTTTTGAGGTTGCTTTGAGATTAAACACACCTCTCAGATGATTCCTTTCCATTTCAGTTTGAGAGACACAGATCCCAAAGAAGAATGTAATTATCTATCTTAAAAGGAAAAGAAGCAATTAAGATTATTATTGCCTTTTAGCTAGAAGCCCTCTAGCTGACTGCGGAAGAAAGTGAGTATGGACAGCTCAAGAGAACTTGCCTTTGCTGCTGTAAAGGGGTGAATGTTTTGCTGCACTCTACCAAGGTAAAAGCCACTGTAAACTAAAGAGGATTGCCACAATCAAATTTAGGTGAAAGGCATCTTATTCAGATGCCATATGCAATCAACGTGTGTTACTTCATTGGACCAACAAATGTTGTAATACTGGCGCTGTAGTGGTACTGCCTGTCACATATCTGCCAGGGTTCACACATAAGACATAAAAGAAACTACAACATTCAGCAACTCATGCACCATTAACTCATTGATATTTCATCACAATTGGAAAGTACACATATGATAACTTTATGTCAAAGACTTGGAGGTTCAAAGACACAGCCACAAAAGATGGCGGACTGAGTTGAGATAACAAGCATGGGGCTGGATGAACACAGCAGGTCAAGCAGCATCATAGGAGCAGGAAAACTTGACGTTTCGGGCCTAAACCCTTCATCAGAAATGGGGGAGGGGAAGAGGGTTCTGAAATAAATAGGGAGAGAGGGGGAGGCGGATAGAGGATGGATAGAGGAGAGGATAGGTGGAGAGGAGGCAGACAAGTCGAAGAGGCGGGGATGGAGCCAGTAAAGGTGAGTGTAGGTAGGGGGTAGGGAGGAGATAGGTCAGTCCAGGGAGGACGGACAGGTCAAGGGGGCGGGATGATGTTAGTAGATAGGAGATGGGGGTGTGGCTTGAGGTGAGAGGAAAAACAGGTTAGGGAGGTGGAGATGAGCTGGGCTGGTTTTGGGATGCGGTTGGGGGAGGGGAGATTTTGAAGCTTGTGAAATCCACATTGATGCCATTGGGCTGCAGGGTTCCCAGGCTGAATATGATTTGCTGTTCCTGCAGCCTTCGGGTGGCATCACTGTGGCATTGGAGGAGGCCAAGGATGGACATGTCATCTGAGGAATGGGAGGGGGAGTTGAAATGGTTCGCGACTGGGAGGTGCAGTTGTTTGTTGCGAACTGAGCGCAGGTGTTCTGCAAAGCGGTCCCCGAGCCTCCGCTTGGTTTCCCCGATGTAGAGGAAGCCACAACGGGTACAGCGGATGCAGTATACCACATTGGCAGATGTGCAGGTGAACCTCTGCCTGATGTGGAATGTCTTCTTGGGGCCTGGGATTGGGGTGAGGGAGGTGGTGTGGGGGCAGGTGTAGCACTTCCTGCGGTTACAAGGAAAAGTGCCGGGTGTGGTGGGGCTGGAGGGGAGTGTGGCGTGGACAAGGGAGTCGCGGAGGGAGTGGTCCCTCCGGAAGGCAGATAAGGGTGGGGAGGGAAAGATGTCTTTGGTGGTGGGGTCTGACTGTAGATGGCGGAGGACTGAGTTGAGCCTCTTTAGAGTTAAGCCCTACTTGCCTGTCTTGGTCAGGTTTGCTCACATCATCCAGTGTGGCTCAAGCAGGTTTGGTGGATCAGCTAGGCTTCAGCCCTAACAACATAAACATCTAACAACAACAAGCTGGACTGTATGATGGAATTGTCTCATGAGCTAACCAACAAGGAGCACCTTCAACCTTAATGCTGGTATTGTTTGCACAAGTAAAGGGCTATTTCCTGAAGGAGCAAAGTTAGTGAAGATATTTGTCCTTAACAGATGATGAAGTAAGATACCTACCCAGGAAGGTTGATGCCTCATGTACTCAAGCTTGTGAACAGATATGTTTTCTGAGTTTTTTCTAAGAGAGCATGCCGCTGAACGGAGCTATAGTGGTTGGGTAGTTAATGTACATTCATGACATATTAATCAGATTCCCACTGATTACAGTCAGAAAAGCAAACTTATCTAAAGAGTTCTGAGCACTTAAGAGCAAAGGTTATGCTCACCGCCAGGAAACAGAAATGTTGGCTTCCACGCAATTACATTCCTTTGCCTGCCTTTCTGAGTGGGCTCTGATATTTCTGGCCAGATGTCCTGTTTCAGGTCAATGACCTCTCTTCAGAATCACTTTTCTATCCCTTTTAAAATTTTATTAAACATTACTCTTTTATCCTTCATTATGACCACATTTCTTTACATTGATTCTTTCACAAATTTAACTAATCCACTCATAAAAATTAGAAACAAATTTTGGTTTCAATGGTTCCTGTCCCTTCTCTGTCCCAGAATTGAAAGGAAAATTGATAATGTGAGGTCTGTCCAAAATTCTAAATACTCAAAATTTATTAATTAATTTGATTTGATTTAATTTATTGCCATGTGTACCTAAGTACGGTGTAAAGCTGTGTTTGCAAGCAGTGCAGGCAGATCATAGTAGGCAACGACATACAGAGCATAGGGTGCTTGAACAGAGTGAAGCACACAGGTCACACAGCACAGGAGGTGTGCAAAGCAGAATAAACATTAACAAGATCAATGCTATTTGAAGGTAGAGAGTCCATTCATCAGTCTAATAACGGCAGGGAAGAAGCTATGCTTGAACCTGTTGGTACATGTGTCCAAGCTTCTGTATCTTCTGCCTGATGGAAGATGTTGGAAGAGAGTATTACTGTTGTGGGAGGGGTCTTTGATGATGCTGGCAATGAGAAATGTAATTGGAGTCTATGGATGGAAGGTTGGCTTCCATGATGGTCTGAGCTGTGCACGCAACCTTCTGTAGTTTCTTATGGTCCTGGGCAGAGCAGTTGCCAAACCAGGCCATTACACACCGGGATAATATGCTTTCTATGGTGCATCTGTAAAAATTGGTGAATGTCCTTTTGGATATGCCAAATTTCCTAAGCTGCTTAGGGGAGAAGAGGCGTTGTTGTGCCTTCTTGACCATCGCATCTACATGAGAGGTCCAGGACAGGCTGTCGGTTATCACTCATAGGAACTTGACACTCTCGAACCGCTCCACTTCAGCTCTGTTGGTGCAGATGGGGGCATGTTCTCCTCCTTTCTTTCTGAAGGAATGCTGCAAAGGTGCCTGTGACCTGTTTATTGAACTCAAGTGAAATCCAAAATCAGATTTAACTTGCGTCTATCAGCCAATGCATGGCATCAGTGTATGCTTGAATCATGTGGCTTAGCATTAGAAAGTGACACCAATTGAACTTATTCCTGTGCAGAGGTGAGACACAATGTCAGATGTGGCTGTATATGGAGCTCAGCTCTTTTGTTGGAACTGTGGTTATTGATAGCAGTCGGGAGACTCTGGTTAAAAAAAATTCTTCTCGCGAACCAGCATCAATAAAGCTTTGTGGCTGCTGATGTCAATTGCGCAGGACTTGCATGGCAGCAGCTGATGGGATTAACGCAATATAAAGGTAGTTAATCAGGCTGTTTCTAGTGAAACTAGAGCAAACTCATTTGTGTTTAGTGACTTGAAACAGAAGAGAAACAGGAATAAATTTCAGCAGTAACTTCTGAATCCTCAAACTACCCACACCATGTTTGTTTACTGTGCAGAATCTGCAAAATAATTTTGTAAGAATTGATACCTCAAAGCATTCTTACTGCAAAATATAACATACTTGGAAAAGGATAGAGAGGAAAAATGAGAAGGCGAAGGAATCCTACTTGTTCAAAATATCATAAAGGCAGTAGCCACAAGATACACAACTACTCAGCAAGACAATAATAAAAACCAGTGACAAAAGGAAATAAAGGATCAATCACACTAACAAGTGAGTTTGCAGACCACCTAATGTGGAAGGCAGGGGAGAAAGAAATATCAGAAATCCGACAGAATTGTATAAAGAACAAAGAAAATAGTCACAAGGATTTCGACTGCCTTGATATTAATTTGACAGAGGTGAAGGGAATAAGCAGGTAGAGTTCCCTTTCTGTGTACCAGACTCCTTTCTCTCCATTGTTTTAAAAAGAAATTCAACAAAGGAAGATTCATTATTGGACCTTTGAACAACAGCAGAGAGGGAAAAAACAGGAAATATGTCTCCAGATTATGATTTTAAAAAAGGCATCAATTAAGATGCAAGCCAAGTTGGAGTAAGGCTGACTGCGCGTGGCTGAAATAGAATTTGGGAATGCACACCTGGCAGCAACAATGATAAAGAATGATACAGAGCAACATTTAAAATAGCAGTCAATGCTCACAAGAAAAATATATTCTTCTAAAAGGGAAGAACAAACTAGTGAGATTCCACAAATATAGTCATAAGGGAGTATTGGAGGGTTCTGAAAGAGGCCTAAGCACAAAGGAAACAAGAGGAATACATGACAAGAAAGAATATGCAGAAATTCAGGGACTAGTCAAAAAACAATTAAGGCAAATAGGAATGATGAAATTAATTTATTGATAAATATAAAACAAAATAGAACTGAAATATTTTACAGGTACATCAATTAAAAAGGAAGACTGTGTTCGCAATATAACCATTAATGCATAGACAGGTTAATACATAGTTAATGGTAGAGAATTGGAAGAAATCTTGAGTAATATTATAATTTGGTATTATGCAGAACATTAGAACATGGAGACATGATATTTTATAATGACACGAGCAATATGATAAGTACGTTTAAAATAATAAGTTGAATGAACTCGTCAAAGTCACAGATGAACAATCCCTGGTCTGAATTGACTGCAAGTGCAAAGTTGAAGATTGTAGGGAAAGGATTGCAAAAGCATCACTTTGCATTGTTTATAAATCATTAGAAAATCTGCATTATTAGTAGATTGGTGGATAGCTAATGTTATTCTTATATTTAAGCAGGAAGAGACAACTTGACCAGTCAGTTTAACATTAATGATAGTATAAATAATGGAATTACTACTGAAGGAAGAAATAGAAGAATAACGAGAAATGACAAATATAAAAATGAATGGTTGGCATGCGTTATGAAGTTCACATCTTGCTCGCTCAGTTTTATAGAAAATTTGAGAAAGTCAGAGACAGCAGTAGTGAAGCAAATGCAATTTTCAAAAGTCTTTAATAAGATATCTTATAATAGATCCATGAATAAGGTCAGAGAATGTGGAGAATGTTATAGGGCAAAGTGTCTGACCTCCCTTGGACTCAAAGAAGACATGCTGACCTATGACTTAATTTGTCTGTTTTAATAGATGCCCTGCCTTGAAAGTATCAAAATCATGGAGAATTGTGACAAAGCAAATTCAAAGCAAATAAATAAACTGCAAATTTTATTAATGTCTCAAATCTTAAACTAGATGGTGAAATTTGTTGTACATGGTCCAGACTGTCTGATTAATGGAACATAAAATGGATTCAGTGCAGAAAGAGCAAATTCATGTCTATGCCAGCTCACTGCAAGAGCAGCTCAACAAGTCCAACTTCCCATTCTGTCCGTGTAATTCTACAAGATTATTTCTCTTCAGGAGCTTGTCCAATTTCGTTTTGAGAGTTATCATTGAATCTGCCTTCACCACACTCTCAGGCAATGTATTCGTGATAGTAAGCATTCATCATGTAACAAAGGTTTTTCTCATGTTTCCTTTTGTTCCTTTGTTATTCACCTGTATCAATTCCATTTGACTCTCCACCCTTCCACCAGTGAGAACAGCCTTTTTTATTGTCACTTGTGCCACATGGGCGGTATGGCCTGGCCAGCATTTATTGCCCGTCCCTAGCTGTCTTTGAGAAGGTGCTGGTGATCTGCCTTCTTGAACTGCTGAAGTCCACCTTCTCTCGTTAGATCCGCAATTCCGCTGGGGAGGGAATTCCAGGATTTTGACCCAGTGTCAGTGTAGGAACAGTGAAATATTTCCAATTAAGAATGATGAGTTGTTTGGAGGGTGGTGGTGGTGTTCTTATGTATCTGCTGCCCCTGTCTTTCTTGATGGAAGTGTTCGTGGATTTGGAAGGTGCTGTCTAAAGAACATTGGGAAATTTCTGCAGTGCTTGTTGTAGATAGTACACACTGCGGCTACTGGGCATCGGTGGTGGAGGGAGTGAATGTTTGTGGATGTTGTGCCAATCAAGTGGAGCTTGTGCCAACATATTTTGTCTAGGTCCCTCTTGATTTTGAATAGTTTTATCAAATCAACTCTCAACTTTATCTTCTCTAAGGAGAACAGAACCACCTTGTCTGATATATCGTTGTAATTGAAGACTCTCCTCCTTGGAACCATTTTTGTAAATGCCTTTTTCTTATTCTAACTAAAATATATCATTTCACTCACCTGCATTAAATTCCATGTGCCATAGATCAACCCTTTCCACAGGCCGGTCTATGTCCTCTCCAAATTTATCACCATTTTCCTCATTGTTTGAAAAATTGCCAAGTTTTGTGTCATCTTCATATTTTAAATGTGTCCTGTACAGCCGAGCCAATGGAGAAAGCTGGATGCCATGCCAGGAACAGCACTAGGCATACCTGAAAATGAGGTGCCAACCTGGTGAAGCTACCAAATAGGACTACTTGCATGGCAAACTGCACAAACCGCAAAAGATAGACAGAGTTAACTGATCCCACAACCAACGGATCAGATCTAAGCTCTGTAGACTTGCCACATCCGGTCATGCTTGGTGGTTGTGGGCAATTAAGCAACTCACTGGAAGAAGAGGCTGCACAAATATCCCCATCTTCAATGGGAAGAGCCCAGCACATCAGTGCAAATGTTGAGGCTGAAGCATTCGCAGCAATCTTCAGCCAGACGTGTCGAGTGGATGATCTATCTCGGCCTCCTCCATTGGTTCCCAGCATTACAGATAGCAGTCTTCAGCCAATTTGATGCACTCCATGTGATATCAAGAAACAGTTGGAGACACTGGATATTGCAAAGCCTATGGGCCCTGATAACATTCCGGCAATAGTACTCCAGAACTTGCCAGTCCCCTAGCCAAACAGTTCTGGTACAGTTACTACAACAGTATCTACCGGACGCAGGAAAAAATTGCTCAAGTATGTCCTGGCCATAAAAAGCAGGACATATCCAACCTGGCCAATTATCATCTCAAAGGTCTTCTCTTGATCATCAGTAAAGTGACAGAAGATGTCATCAACAGTGTGATTAAGCAGCACCTGCTCAGCAATAACCTGCTCAGCGATGCCCAGTTTGGGTTCCACCAGGGCCACTCAGCTCCTGATCTCATTACAGCCTTGGTTCAAACATGGACAAAACAGCTGAATTCCAGAGGTGAGGCGAGAATGACAGCTCTTGACATCAAGGCTACATTGAACTGAATGTGGCATCAAGGGGTCCTAACAAAACTGGAATCAATGGGTATTTAGGGGGCAAAATCTCTGCTGGTTGGAGTCATACCTGACACAAAGGAAGAGGATGGTCATGGTTGATGGAGGTCAGTCATCTCAGCTCCAGGACATCTCTGCAGGAGTTCCTCGGGGTAGTGTCCTAGGCCCAAGCATCTTTAGCTGCTTCATCAATGTCCTCCCTCCATCATAAGGTCAGAAGGGGGGATATTTGCCAATGATTGCACAATGTTCAGCACCATTTGTGACTCCTCAAATATTGAACCAGCCTATATCCAAATGCAACTAGACCTGGACAATATCCAGGCTTGGGCTGACAAGTGGCATTTAATATTTATACCATACAAATGCTAAGCTATGACCATCATCAATCTAACCACTGCCGCTCGACATTCAATAGTATTACCATCACTGAATCCTCCATTATCAAAGTCTTGGGGGTCACTATTGACCAGAAACTCAACTGGACTTGCCACATAAACACAATGGTTACAGGAGCATGTCAGAAGCTAGGAATACTGCGACAAGTAACTCACCTCCTGATTCCCCAAAGCCTGTCCACCAACTAGAAAGCACAAGTCAGGAGTGATGGAATACTCCCCACTTGCCTGGATGGGTGCAGCCCTAACAACACTCAAGATGCTTGACACCATCCAGGATAAAGCAGCCCACTTATTGGTATTATATCCACAAGCATCTACTGCCTCCACCACTGATGCCCAGTAGCAGCAGTGTCTACTATCTACAAGATGCAGTGCAGAAATTCACCAAAGATCCTTAGACAGCACCTTCCAAACCCACAACCACTTCCAAGAAGAACAGGACAGCAGATACCTGGGAACATTACCACTTTCACATTCCCCTCCAAGCCACTGAAGATCTGATTTGGAAATATATCACCATTCCTTCCCTGTCCCTGCGTCAAAATCCCAGAATTCCCTCCCTAATAGTATGGTGGGTCAACCCACAGCAGGTGGACTACAGCGATTCAAGAAGGCAGCTGACTACCAACTTCTCAGGGTCATCTAAGGAATGGTTATGAATACTGGCCAGCCAGCAATGCCCATATCCCACAAATTAATTTTTAAAAATCCATCAATAAAAGCGATGGTTATGTTACTGACTCCTAAGAACACCACCATATCTACTCTTAAAAACAATCTACCACTCTCTGTTTCCTATCACTCAGCCAGCTTTATACTTATTCTGTAGCAGTCTTTCTTTTGCCATGGGCTTCAACTATCCTAACAAGCCTGCTTTATAGTATTTTATCAAATGCCATCCGCAGTCTATGTTGATCACATCACCTCCATTACCCTAATCAATCCTCTCTGTTCCTTCATTAGATTTAGTTAAATCATAAGACTGAAGGCTATAACATATAGAATTAGGCCATTCGGCCTATTGACTCTGCTCTGCCATTTGATCATGGCTGAAATGTTTCTCAACACCATTCTCCTGACTTCTCCCCGTCACACGTGATCCCCTTACAAATCAAAAACCTATCTATTCTCTGTCTCAATATACTCAATGACCTAGCCTCCACAGCCTTATGTGGAAATGATTTCCACAGATTCACCACCCTCTGACTGGAAAAATGGCTCCTGATCTCAGTTCTAAAAGGCCATCCCTTCACTCTGAGGCTGTGTCCTTGGATCCTAGTCTCTCACACTAATGGAAATATTCTCTCCATGGCCAATCTATCCAGGCCTTTCAGCATTCTGTAAATTTCAATCAGATCCCCCCAATATCCTTCTAAATGCCATTGAGTACAGACACAAAGTCCTCAACTGCTCCTCCTCTGACAGGCCTTTCATCCCTGGGATCATTCTTGTAAACCACCTCTGGACTTCTTTAGTGCCAGCACATCCCTACTCTTGTATTCTAGCTCCTTTGAAATGAATGCTATTATTGCATTTCCCTTCCTAACTGCCAACTGATCCTGCATGTTATCCTTGAAAAAATCCTGAACTAGGACTCCTAAGCCTCTTTGTATTTCAGATTTACAAATCCTTTCCCCATTTAGAATATAGGCTACACCTCTTTGATCCTACCAAAGTACATAACCTCACACTTTCCTACATGTATTTCATCTGCCATTCCTTTGCAGACTCTCTTAGCCCATCCAAGTTCTTCTCATTTCCTCAGCAGTTCCTCCAACTATCTTGTGTCATCTGCAAACTTAGCATCAATGCCCTCAGTTCCTTTGTTCAGATTAGTAATGTATAACATGAATAGTTGTGGTCCTAATATGGACCCCTGTGGAACTCTACCAGTCACTAGCTGCCATCCTGGAAAAGACCCTTTTATCTCCACTCTCTATCTTCTGCCAGTCAGCCAATCCTTTATCTATGCCAATACTTTGTCTCTAACACCATGGGCTCTTAATTTATTTAGCAGCCTCCTGTACGGCACCTTGTCAAAGGCCTTTTGGAAATCCAAATAGACCATGGCCACTGACTATTCCTTGTCTGATTTGTTTGTTACCTCCTCAAAGAATTCTAACTTTGATTCTAACAAAGATTTGTCAAACATGACCGCCTCTTGTGGAAATCATGCTGACTCAACTTGATTTTACCATGTGTTTCCAAGCACTCCACATTCTCATCCTTAATGATGGACTTCAAAATCTTATCAACAAACAAGGTCAGGCTAAAGGGCCTGTAGCTTCCTGTCTTCTGTCTCTCTCCCTTCTGAAATAGAATGTTACATTAACCATTTTCCAGTCCTCTGGGAATTCTCCAACACCAGCGATTCCTGAAAGATCACCACCAATGCCTCCACAATCTCCTCAGCTACATTCTTCAGAACTCTGGGGAGTAGTCCATCTTGGGCGGGTGATTTTTTCATCCTCAGAGCTTTCAGCTTCCCCAGCATCTTCTCCTTCATGATGTCACCTCTACCCCCTGACTATTTGAAGTTCAGGTATGCTACTGATGTCTTACACAGTGAAAATTGATACAAAGTACCTATTCAGTTCCTCTTCCATTTCTTTGTTCTCTATTATGACTTCTCCAGTCTCATTTTCCAGCAGTTCAAAGTCCACTGTTGAAATCTCTCTTACCTTTTATGTATCTAAAAAGCTCTTGTAAACTTCTTTTCTATTATGGCTTACCCTCATATTTCATCTTTTCTCCCCACTTTATTTTTAGTTGTCCTCTGCTGGCTTTTAAAGGCTTCCTAATCCTTTGGCTTCCCACTAATCTTCACTGCATTGTCTGCTTTTCCTTTTGCTTTTATGCTGCTCCTGACTTCCCTTGTCAGTCACTGCAGCCCCTTACCATGTTTCTTCTGTCTTAATATGAATTTCTGTTATGCCTCCCGAATTACCCCTGGGAACTCCTGCCATTGCTGTTCCATCATCTTTCCTGCTGGGCTCTCCTTCAATCAGCTCTGGCAAGCTCCTCCATTATGTCTTTGTTGTTACCTTTTACTCAATTATAACGCTGTTGCATTTGATTCCAATTTCTCCCTCTCAAACATCGGAATGAATTCTGTCATATTATGGTCACTGTCTTCTCGGGGTTCATTCAACTTTAGCTCCCTAACAAAGCCGTCTCTTTATCCATCACCAAATCCAGAATTATCTGTTCCTAATGGGTCTATCACAAGCTCCCCCAAAAATACATTTTGAAGACATTCCACAAATTCCTTTTCTTGAGAATGGCTACCAACCTGAATTTTCCAATCCACCTGCATATTGAAGTCCCCCATGATTATTGCAATAGTGCCTTTCTTGTATGACTTTTCTATCTTCTGATTCATTTTCTTCCTCACATCCTAACTACTATTAGGAGGCTTTACATTATTCCCATCAGGGTCCTTTTGAACTTTGCGGTTCCTCAACTCCACTCTTGTAATTTCTAAAGCTTCCAATTCTATGTCACTTCTTGCTATTGAGTTAATTTCATTTTTTCCTAGCAAATCAATTCCATCCCTTCTGCCCATCTGCCTCTTCTTTCAATAGGATGTGTGACCTTGGATATTTAGCTCCCAGCCCTGATACCCTCACAGCTATGTCTCTGTGATACCCACAAGATCGTGTCGGTCAGTTTCAATCTGCGCCAGAAGCTCATTTATTTTGTTTTGTATACTTCATGCATTTAAGTACAAAACCCTCCGTCCTGTGTTGACTGTGCCGCTTCCCTTGTTGTCCCCTTACCTGCTATACCTGCAATTAGATTCCTGCCCCTTTGCCTATTCTCTATCCTATTACTTGTTCTGGAAAATTCAATAACCTCTGTTGACCTACCTAATCACCCCCATCTCCCCCCAACTCAGCCATCACTTTAACTTTTTCATGATTTTCCATGCAACTGAAAGCCATCCCCCACAGCTATTCAGTTAAAAGGCTTATCCACAGCCCTGGTGATGCGATTCACCAGGATGCTGGTCCCAGTATGATTCAGGTGGATCCCGTCTCACAGGAGCAGCTCCCTCCTTCCCAGTCCTGGTGCCAATGTCCCATTAATTCAAACTCGTTTCTCCCACATCAATCCTTGAGCCAAACATTTACCTCATTAATCATGTTGACAATAAGATTGTTGATCAGGTAGTAATACAGAGACAATTACCTTTTTCGTTCTGCTTTGTAATTTAGCCACTAGCCGCTCATATTCCCTCAGCAGAACCTCTTTCCTCTTTCTACTTATATCATTGTTAGTACCAATATGAACCACGACAACTAGATCTTTCCCCTCCCACTCTAATTTCCTCTACAGCCCAGTGAGATATCCTGAACCTGTACATCAGGCAGGCCACACAGCCTTCTGGACTCTCAATCCTGGCCACAGACAACAGTGTCTCTTCCCCTGACAATATTAGCCTCGATTACAACCTCATTTCTCTTTTCTCCCTGCTCTTGAATGATTAGCTGTATCACTGTGCTATGGTCAGTTTGCTTCTCTTCCCTACAGTCCCCAGTCTTATTCATGCAGGGAGCAAGAATTTCAAACCTGTTAGACAGGCTTAAGGTCTGAGGCTTCTTCAGTCCTACTTCCTGGACCCTCTCCCTGCCTTGATCATAGTCACATTCTCCTGTCCCTGACCACTAACCAAATTCGAAGTAATTAATGCAACGCGTGTGACTGCCTCCTGAAACACAGCATCCAGGAAACTCTCGCCCTCCCTGATCTGTCACAGTGTTCCAAGCTCAGACTCCAGCTCATCAAGTCTGAGCTGAAGTTTAACAGCAACCAGCACTTGCTACAGATGTGATCACTATTAACCACAATGAAATCCATCAAGCAGGTACATTACATTGCCTGTGCCTACATCTCTATTTTATTTACATAGTTCTTAATTTTATTTTGAAAGATCTCCTACCGGTCTTCTAGTTTGTACCTTATAAGTATTCTCCCTGTTGACCTCCAATCCGAAAGTGACATATAATAAATAGTCAGATTAGTAGCTATTACAAACCAATGAACTTACGGTTTTCCAGTGATGTCGCTCTTTCTTTTGTGCTGGCCTCCTGCTCCTGGGTTCCAAAGTATCCTGTTTAAAAAAATTACAAATCATGAACCAAAAAAGCACGCAAGAAGCACCATTGCGTCCTGCATGGCTCCCCATGCTGCCTCCTAATCCTCTGAACTATAGATCACTTGGGCTGTGTCTCACTCTGGATGTGATCTCTCTTTCCTCACTTACCGGTCTTACGCTTTCAACAGGTCATGTCTTAAATAAAGCTTGACTTTTCATTAACAATTGATACTGGCTTTCCTTAATGGATCTACTCTTGTGTAACATGCTGTTAATTTTTCCTGGGCACTTGTTTCTAAACCCTCTCCCACATCATTGGTTAAACTGACTGGTGTTTTGTTGCTGGGCTTAACCTCATACCCTTATTTTATAACAATGTAAGACATTTACAATTTTCCAGTCTTCTGGTGCCATCGCTTTATCGAATGATGGAAAATTATGCCAGTGCCTACAATTTTCAACGTTACTTTACTGAGCATCTTTGGACACATTGGATCCAGCCCTGGTGTCTAAATGGCATTAATTCTTTCTAATGCCACTGTCTTTTAACATCAATTTTTAATCTATGTCTCAACTACTTCTTTTTCACTTTAACTTTGGCAGTATCTTCCTTCATGGTAAATACTGACGCACATTACTCATTTAGCACCTTACCAACATCCTTTGTTTTTATGTAAAGATTCCCGTTTTGGTCCCTGATTAGCCCACAACTCTTTTTACCACTCTTCTACATTGTAATCAAAGATTTTTAAATGCTCTTTTATGTTAGCTGCCTATCTCTTCCCATATTCTCTTTGCATCTCATTTTATTTCTCATTTACCCTCTTTACTTAGCTATATAACAATCTGTTATTTATCATATTTTATCTTTTTCTGCTTAATCCCATTCCCTTTGACATCTAAGCAGCTCTAGGTTCCTCCTTAGAGTTAGCCCATTGTTTCATTATAGCTTTGCCTGCAAATGCTTGATTCCAACTACCCTAGAGCAGAAATGTTCTCATTCCACTGAAATTGACTCTTTCCCCAATTGATTCTTTTTTAATGTAGTTTGCTCTATTTGCTTTATCATAGCCAACGTAACCCGCATGATAAAATGACCACTGTTCACTAAATATTGTGATTCAGTCACCCTTTAGCAATGCCTCCTCCCACACTGAGACAGAAACATGCTGCTGCTGCTTAAACCGTAAGATATAGGAACGGAATTAGACTCTTTGAGTCTGCTCTGCCATTTGATCATGCTTATTGCTTCTCCTGTTAGGAGATCTGCTGTGATGATATGGCACACTTGTCTGACTTGTGCCATCATCACACACCCACTGTCGCTTATCTGCAACCACTCTGTAACATCCAAAATCCAGGTCACCTCCTCTTTCTGCTGTGTTAGGCTTTGCCCTGTGGAAGAGAAATATACTGATTCAGAAAATCCTCCAGTGCATAGTTCAGAAACTTTTCTCCCTCTCTAGTCTTATGTTCTTTTTTCCCAAGGCTTTGTTGGAATAATTCAAGAAATTATAAACCATCATTTTAAATGACGTCGCTGAAGAAACAGCTTTCATAGAAATTGAATTATTTTTATAGCAACACAATTTATGTTTCTCATTTACATGTCAAGAGTTTTGCTGTTGATTAGAAAGAAATAATTGCATTGTGCAAACCCTTTCATGGCTAATGGGTGCCTCAAAGTGCTCCACAGCCAGTGAAGTATTTTCAATGTTTTGTAATGCAGGTAATATAGTGGTCAATTGCACACAGCAAGTTCACACTCACAGCAATGTGATAATGGTCAGATAACAAGCATGGGGCTGGATGAACACAGCAGGTCAAGCAGCATCATAGGAGCAGGAAAACTTGACGTTTCGGGCCTAAACC
>JAHRHZ010000111.1:14869352-14969909 GCA_024137785.1 Ginglymostoma cirratum | reverse complement strand
GATGCTGCTTGGCCTGCTGTGTTCATCCAGCTCCACACCTTGTTATCTTGGATATTGGCTTAATGTCTCATGTGACAAACATCACCTCCAACACTGTAGCATTCCCTCTGCAGCGCATTGTGCTGTCAGACTTAATTCTTATGTTCAGGTCCTGCATTGAAACTTGAATCCACAGCCTTGTGCCTCAGAGCCAAGAGTTTAAAAACAGTTGATTGTGGGATAGGAAATGATCTGTCTCTGTTTTTTGGATGCAGGGACCATGATTCAGAACTTGCCTGCATTTATTGCTATTGCAGCAGACTGTAGGAAATTTCATGTTGCTTTCGCAGTACAATAATTTCATCATTCACTCAGCTGAATGTGGCCCACGGCATTGGTTGGCCACATAAATTAACCATCATAGGGAGTGGATGTAATTGATACAAATCCAGAGAGTCCGAGTAATCAAGTTTGACTTGTACCATCATTGTACTTATTCATACAATGCAATAAATCACCCTGTTGACTAAGAACAGTGCATCTTCTACACAGACTGGTGTAAACTCTGCCACTGATTATTAGAAAGGTCCTAAACAAAGTATGGACGATGGAGGATTGGTAGCAGTGAACTATCTCTAACAACCTTGAGCCTGAACCACATACTTGCAGAGGTGGCAGACACCATGAGTTGCCAGTCTAGGCATTGTTAGCAATGACTGAGACATGTTAATTGACTGGTAAAGAACAACCGAAAATTGCTCCAATGCATTTTATTTCCAGTTTACGTTCCAGTTAACTTGTCACTGTGTGATTGCCAGGATTAACCTGGTCCATCACTCAAAGAGATGCCAAGACTCCAACTCTCACTTAGAAAAGTAGTGATTGGGGTGGGGTTAGGGGGCGTGGTGGATGGCTGGGGAGTGTGGAGTCATTTGGTGTTTAGGTTTTTTAACCCTTCCTTGGCCAATTGCAACAAATCCTTGTAATCTTAGTTTGGGGCATCTCAGGAACTGAAGTGAGATAGTCTGTATTTTGCTACCACATGACAATAGTCCAAAAGAGGTAAAGTTTACCAAAATCCTCGTCTCCTACAGTCCCTATCGACCCTAACACTGGTCGTGATCTAAACTAAGACCCACAACTGGGGTAACAGAATAAGTAGCTGGAAGCTGCCCACTGTGGAGTGATGGAAATAGAAATGATGAATAATTTCAAAATGAAATCAGATGGGCACTTGAAGGGGAGTGGGGCTGGCAGTATTTCTCCATAAAAAACTTGCAAGCTGACTGTTTGGCCTCCTTCTACACTGTAATGACTCTGAGTTATTATAACTCTATTTTGACAGCTTATTCCTTAATACTTTATTTTACTGTAACACTTGCATTTTATTTTCCATATTTCCTACATTTATAGCTACTAGATGGAACAAAACTTGAATATGATTGGATATGAAGACACACGCTGCTGAAGCTTATCAGCTTGCACTCATCGGCATGAATTTCAAATTTCAAATGAAGCAACATTTAAACCGTTAGGTGCAATTCTGCAATAGGACAGCACTTGAGCAGCAATTCCAAATGTACTACAATTTGCACTCAGAACAAGTTTAACATTATTAGTCAGCTCATTACTATGTAGCTCAATCACACTTTCTGAAATCTATATAATATCTATGTCCTCTGTAAGCTGATAGAACATTGTGCCTTTTTACAAATTAAAGCACAAGGGACAACAATTCCCTGATAAATTCTTCACGGTATCACCTCAACTAATTAGAGTCGACTTACCAATCAGTCAGCACCCATTTTTGTTTACATATTGATTTCCACAGCAGCAGATTGTCACTCCAATCCTATTTTATGCCACAAGTGAACTGTGCATTTTCGACAGGACATTCCGTTCAGATCTCTTTCAAAAATATAGACATACTCTCATTCTGAAATAGCACCAAATAAATAGAGGAAAGCAAACGACATCTGGGGATCCAGGTTCAAATCCCGCCATGGTAGATGGTGGAATTTGGATCCAATTAAAAATCTGGGATTAAGAGTTTAATGATGACTATGAAACCATTGTCGATTGTCAGGAAAAGCCCATTTGGTTCAGTAATGTCCTTTAGGATAGGAAATCTAATATCCTTATTTGGTCTGGCCTACATGTGGCTCCAGACCCACATGTGGTTGAGTCTTCACTGGACTCTGGACTGTTAAGGATGGACAATAAATGCTGCTCTAGTCAATGATGCTTTTTAATAGCAGGAAGCTGCCATTTTCTGACAATTAAAAGTCCAGAATCACAGCCAGTCACTTTGAGAGCTGCTGCTAAATGTTAAGGATATAAGGTAAGTATGAGGTTAGAATACTGAGAGGGTAAGGTGCCAGGTGGGTAGGGGTGAAGGATTCTAGGTACATAGTGTGCCAGGTGGATAGGGTGCCAAAAGGGTCGGGGTTAGAGTGCCAAGATGTGAGGTGACAAGGGAGCTAGTTTAGGGTGGTTGGGAGATATGGGATCCCGTGGGGTAGTAGGGTGGAAAGAGATGTTGGGTTCCAGGGGATTGGTTCCAGTCAAGGCATGAGGGATTTGGGTTTGCCAGTGACCATGGGTTCAGGTCTGGAGTGCTGGGAATCAGGCCTAGTGGTGGGGTAGGGGTGTTGGATCTAGAGTGGGGAAGGGAGTGCAGTTGGGTCCTCAGAGGGCAGGGCAGTATTGGGCAGAGAGTGTGAGCAGGAAGGGGGAGCTCTCAGCAGTCAGAGAGGGTCTGGAATAGGAGCTGAGGAGGTATAAGGGTGTTACATTTGTTTATGAGGCTCAGAATGGGAGGGAATGGGATAGTGCCAAGTCTGGAACAGGAGAGGGTTGTCAGGTCTGGAGTGGGGAAAGAGGTAGGGTGAATCAGTCCTGGGTATGGTAGGGTGTTTGTTGGGTAGAAGCTGGTGAGGGAGGTGGTTAGATTTGGCAGCGGACAGATGAGGGCAATCAGATCACATGGAAACTTTTTGGGTCCTGGGTTGGCATAGAAGATAGTCTCGAGTCCAGTTGCAGGAGGATTTTGAGTACTGAGGACAGAGTGATGTCAGGTCAGTGTCTGTGGTGTGAAAGGAGCCTTGGTGGGGGGATGGAGGCAGTTGAAGATGTTTGAGGTTAGTTATGGGTCAGTTGAATAATTGCACAGGAGCTAGACTAGATATTTAATAGAATAACTTTTCTGAGTAACTATTTACTTAAATTCAGCAAAACTCTCCACATTGTCTGATTTAAATGAATACTTTTGGAGGTTCCAGGCATGGGAGAATCACTGAACAAGATCTCCACTTTCCCAAGCAATTCCTTCAATGTGCTACAACAGGGATTCATCTGCTCAGTTCCCATCTACACTTCAGAAAGCTGCCTGGCTATTGGAAAATCCAGACCAACGTTATTGAAATAGTCTCCATCCAAGACTAATATAAATGACTCACAGAAACTGATTGTATGTACACTAAGACAGGGAGAAGAGCATTACTCCAAGCGTTGACTCACCCAGCTTTGACAATAGGACAATCAAATTTCCATCTGCAGCATCATGCAACCTTTGATGTTCCCCAGTTGCCCTCTGTATACTAGAGTAACTGTTGGAAAAATAGTGACCAAACCTATTCGGGGTGGAGTTGACGGTTGAAGTAGAGATAAAATTACAGAAAATTGCCTGCACCCACATAAAGGGAAACAAACATTTGGTGTTTTGTTAATTTCGTCACAGGGGAAACACTGACATTGCAAAATTATAATTAGTTTTCTATAACTATTGCTTTAAAAATAGAAGTGATACTTAACAGCCATTTCTGTACAAAAACTATTCTTAAAAACTACGTGGCACTGGGGATCCTGGTTCTCTTTTTATCGCTTTTTACACTGCACCAGTGAGGAAGATAATTGATACTTGTACCGGGTAAAAGGTAGGCACTTCTTTATGATTGACTGCTAGCTGCACTCTCATTCAAAAAGCTTCACAAGTGAAACTAGTCATTGAGGATTGAAAATAATAGCATTTATTCCTCAAGACATTGAAATGTGTTTTGCCTCAGTAAAAAGTGAAACACACCACATGTGAATGTTCCATAGGGGAAGGTCCAGTGATGTTCTGTGGTGGGATAGTGAGCTTTCTGATCATATAACACCCTGATACTCTCAGTTAAAATAATGAAATTACATAGTTCTGCAGCCATCATTTTAAAATCCTGTGAAGAGAAGTGAACCTGATGGAAAATCAATGGCTGAAAGTCTGGCAAATCTCCTCTTTTTAAAAAATGTAATCATGATATTTCAGTGTTGCTGGCTGGGCCAGCTTTTATTTCCTAACCTTAATTACCTTTGAGGAGGTGGTGTTGAGCTGCTCCCTGAAATGCTGCAGGAATGTCCTGGGTATGAGAAGTTTTGTTGGGGCCCCATGGCATGTTTGGGGAATCAGGGTCAGTGGAAGGAGCTCTATGCCAGAGGTGGGGAGGTATTGTCAAGGGCTTAGGCTTGGGTCCAGTGTGGCGCTGCATCTTGTTGGGGTTGGTGGTCAAGTGGTGGGAGTGAGGGGTGGACAGTTGGGTATGGTATGGGTGTTGTTTGGGCTGGTGGGCAGGTGGGGTTTCAGGGATGGCAGGGGAGGATGCATCAGGACTGGCAAGTGAAGTACAGGGCTTGTGGAGCCAGTGAGGGCTCAGGCATGTACAGGACATTGATGAGGCCCCTCCTGGAGTACTGTTTTCAGTTGTTATCGCCCTGTTATCGGAAAGATATTATTAAAATGGAGATGGTTCAGAAAAGGATTTTGCCAGAAATGGAAGGTTTGAGTTATAAAAGTAGGCTGGATAGGCTGGGACATTTTTCACTGGAGCATAGGAGGTTGAGGGGGTGACCCTATTGAGGTTTATAAAATCATGAGGGGCATAGATAGGGTGAATAGCAAGATCTTTTCCTTAAGGTGGGGGAGTGCAAAACTAGGGGGCATATTTTTAAGGTGAGAAGAGAAAGATTTTAAATGGACACAAGGGGCAACTCTTTTGCACAGAGAGTAGTTAGTGGGCGGAATAAGCTGCAGAGGCAGTGGTGAAGTTACAATATTTAAAAGGCATTTGGATAAGTACATGAATAGGAAAGGTTTGGAGGGATATAAGCTGAACACAGGCAGATGGGACTAGTTTAGTTTGGGAACATGGTTGGCGTGGAGTTGTTGGACTGAAGGGTCTGTTTCAATGCTGTATGATTCCATGACTCTATGTGCTGGGTCATGGGGTGGGGTAGATGTTGAACTCACGGCAATTTGGAGGTGGGGTCTATTCTGGGAGTGGATGTTCATCAGTGGTGCAGGGTGGAAGTGGTCAGGGGAGGTATAATTGCATAGGTGTGTGGTAAATCAAGGGGTCATCATATTAATCATGCAAGAATTAGATTAGATCTTAAATTGTCTAACTTTTTCTGGGTAGCTACTAATTTAATAAAAGTGGATTCTCCAGATTCTCCAACGTTTTTTTCGGGAGGTTCCAGTTCCTTGTGTGGGGGAATTTCTCATCAGAATCTTCAAATTCCCATGGAATTCCCATAAAATCTGCTACAGTGACCACAGGGTCTCACTGCACAACTCCAGTCTGTGCTGGTTCAATGACCTTTGGATCATCTGGGCCATGGACTCCAGGTCAGCCTGATTCTACACTCAGCCAAATGCAGGGCTGGCATCAAAGGCGGTCACTTTTCCATCACCTCCATTCCACTCAGCCATTTCCTCATATCATGTCATTTGTATCAAATTGGCTGCTGTCAGGGTTAGTGCCTCATGTGGAAGCACGAATGGATCATCCATTTGACAATTATGTCTGAAGATAGGTTCAATCGTTTTAGCCTTTTGTTTTACACTCAGTGTTGGCACGGCGTTATTAAAGATGACAGCATTAATGAAATTATCTCCTCCCTCTCGGTTTTCAACAGTTCACCATTTCTACTTTGAAGATGCAGTCCTGCAGACATCTTTTGTGAGATAGCTTTGCTTTCTCTCCAGAGCAATTCCTCTCTTGTATAGCATATTTTTAGTTCTGTGCTATAGATTCACCAGGTTGGCATCTCATTTTTAAGTACACTTAGTGCTTTCTCCCTGCAGTGAATGATTCATGATTCACCTTCTGATCCTTTCACACTGTTTCACCATGTACAATTCAGGAAATAGTCTCCACTTACCTGGATGAGAATAACACAAACTGCAAAAGCTGAATGCCAGGCCAAAGTCACCTGCTGGAATGGTACCCCACCATGCCACCGCGCACCCCCCACCCCCAAACCCCACCCCCACCTCCTCCTTAAACATTGACTCCCAGCACACAACGGCAGCCATACCTCCCATTTATAAGTTGCACTGCGCCAACTAACTCAGGTTTCTGTGGCATCACCTTCTAAACCTGCGACCACTAACATCTGGAAGCACAAAAAGTTCACATGGTCACAGCATCTGCAAGTTCTCCTCTAATGCCTCGCATATTGTACTGACTTGGAGCAACATCACAGCAATTTTTCAATGTCACTGGTCCAAGAACCAGCAACTGCCCCCTTAATGGAACTTTACAGTGCACCTATACTGACATTCCACCCTGAACCATAATATTGCGTTGCTGTTTTAGGTTTAGTGGGAATGGGTCTGTGTGCCAGAAATTTGTTAAGTGTCTTTTCAATGGCAACTCAGAATGGACGCTAAAAACTGGCTTACATGCCAGAAAAGCCCACATCACATGAATGATTCAGAATAAGATGAGAAACATTGACAGCTGAAATGAATGTAATAACATTAATCCCATTGAAAGCTGGGATACTTAGGAAAGCAACATTTTTGTTATCATCTTCTTTGATGTTTTTTTCATGATAAAATATGATCTATCTTTATCTTTCAGGTACATGTTATTTTTTTCTAAGAAGTTTAAAGAAAGGATTAGTTTAGTGGCACGGAGACGAGAGAGAAAACAGCTTTCTGTGCATTTTGTCTTTTCATTGGGATATCCCAAGTGTTCCTTTGTGCTCTGAAGGATTTATTTACTTTTTTTTCTGCTAAACCATAACATTTATTCCATTGAGATCTTTTAACTGTTGAAATGAAGTAAACATTTCAAAGAGCTATGACACGTCGCTGACAAAATAATGATCCCAGTGACAGTCACTTGGCCTTAGATTGCGTCCCTGTAATTTGAATGCTTATTTGTGAAAATTGTCTCATGCAGTAAAAAAAAATCAGCAACTTTTCTATGACACCCTGAACCTTGATATTGCAATGCTGTCTTTTAGCTGTAGTGGGAATGGGTTTGTGGGCCATCAAACCTGCCGTCAGATAAGAGGCACTTGGTAAAGGAGGGAAAAACTTTTTACAAGAGATAGTAAGACCTGCTGATGCTAGGGTGTGAGATTACACAGTGTGGAGCTGGAGGAACACAGCAGGCCAGGCAGCATCAGACGAACAGGAAAGCTGACGTTTCGGGTCGGGATCCTTCTTCAGAAAAGGATTTGAAGAAGGGTCTTTCTGAAGAAGTGTCCTGACCCGAAACGTCAGCTTTCCTGCTCCTCTGATGCTGCCTGGCCTGCTGTGTTCCTCCATCTCCACGCTGTGTTATATATGAAGAACCTTTTACGTTGTCTAACTTATGCAACCTCCAAATGCTAGATGTAGAGAGATCAATATGTAAATCAAACGACAGCATCTGAAAGAACCCAGAAGACACGGGCAGGCTAAGTTACACAAGAGGTCCAGAAAGCTAAATTGTGTCTATTTTAATGCAAGGAGGTTGACTGATAAGGTGGCTGAGCATTAATCAACATGTGGAAATATGATATTGATGCAAACACAGAGACATGTTTGAAGGTAGGACAGGATTGGCAGCTCAACATTGGAAAGACAGGGATTGATCAGAGATAGTCAGCATGGATTTGTTAGGGGGAGGTCCTGTCTGATTAATTTAATTGAGTTTTTTGAAAAGGTGACTAAATATATTGATGGGGGTAGTGCAGTTGATGTGGTTTACATGGACTTCAGTAAGGGCTTTGAGAAGTCCCACTTGGAAGGCTGGTCCAAAAGGTAAGAGCCCATGGGATCCAAGGCAAGTTGGCAATCTAGATCCAAAATAGCTTACAAACAAGAGGCAAAGGGTAATGATGGACGGTTGTTTTTGTGATTAAAAACCCGTGACCAGTGGATTGGTGCTGGGAACCTTACTGTTTGTTATGTACATTAATGAATTGGAAGTGACTGTAGAAAACATAATTAGTAAGCTTGTAGATGAGGTTAAAATTGGTGGAGTTGTTGATAGTGAGGAGGATGATCCCAGGCTACAGTCTGATATTGATCAGCTGGTAAATTGGGCAGAACAATAGCAGATGGAATTTAATCCTGATAAGTTTAAGATGATGCACTTTGGGAGGTCTGTTAAGTGAAGGATATAGACAAAGAATGGTACATCCCTAGGGAGTACTGAGGAATGAAGGGATCTTGGCATCCAACACCATTGATCCCTAAAGGTATCAGCACTGGTAGACAGGGTGGTGAAGAAGGCATACAAGATGCTTGCCTTCATTAGCCAAGGTGTAGAATATAGGAGCAAGGAAGTCTTGTTACGACTTTATAAAAAATTGGTTAGGCTGCAGCTGGAATACTGTGTGCATCTGGTCACCACACCATCGGAACAATGAGATTGCAATGGAGAGGTTAGAGAGGAGATTTATCAGGATGTTGCCTGGGATGAAAGTCTCAGTTATGAGGAGAGACTGGATAGGCTAAATTTGTTTTCCTTGAAGCAGAGGGGGCTGAGGGGGGATGGGGGGTATGTGGTGGAGTCTGATTGAGGTATGTAAAACTATGAAGGCATAGACAGATTAGATCATGAGAATCTTATTTCCATGGCATGTGAGTCTAAGTTCAGAGGGCATAAGTTTAAGATATGGAGCAAATGGTTTAGAGGAGATCTGAGAAACTGTTTTTTCACTCAGAGGATGATGGAAATATGGAACGTGCTGCCTGAGGGGGTAGTGGAGGCACATACTCTCGCACCATTTAAGAAACATCTGGATGAGCACATAAAATGCAAGGGCAGAGTAGGCTATGGACAAAGTGCAGGTAAATAGGATTAGTGTAGTTTGGTGTTTGCTGATGGCAAAGGTATGGTGGGCTGTAGGTCCTGTTTCTATGCTGTACAACTCTATGATTCTATAACCCTAACTAGGTTCCATCTAATTCTTTGATTCGCCACACTAGGTACAAATATAAACAACTGTGTGCTTGAAATCACAGTCAATTTAGTGCTTTTGAGATATATGTATTAAAACAACAGAGGAATATCTTCCACAATAATACTTTCTCATTTTATCACTGTTATGTCCTGTGTGTACCAGATAGAGAGCAATATTTGGTGAATCTGCATCCCCCTGTGATCTCCTTAGAATTGCACTGTCTGCTAGTTTCTAACAGCTGGTATTTACATGGCGACTTGACTACAATAAAATATCCCAATAAATGTCTCAGGCATGTTAGCAGGTAAAATTTTACGCAATGACACTCAGATAACTGAAATTTGGTCAAAGGAATAGGTTTTAGGGAGCACCTTAAATGAGGGGCAGAGAGACTGAGAAAGAAGTAGAGGATTTATTGAGATAATTCTTGAATTTGGGGTCTATCATGGGATGAAGAAAATGCAGAGTCTGAGGGCAGCATTCAGAGGGCAACTCATGTGAAACTTCATTGGTATTTATTCAGGATCAGCAGGAGATCCAAAACCACATGGAGATGGAGGTCAGTGGAGTAGTCTGTTCTATCCTTGGGATGTGGGAGATCAGGGAGCAGTCGACTGTCCCCAGCAACTATATGTGCAGGACGTGTGCCTGCCTGCAGCTCCTCTCAGACCCTGTGGGTCGGTTGGAGTGGCAGTTTGAAGCATTGAGGAGCATACAGGAGGCAGAGAGTGTGGTAGATTGTAGCTTCAGGGAGGTGGTCACACTGCAGGTGCAGTCACGCAGATGGGCTTTCGCTAGGAGAGGTGGGCAGGTAGTGTGGGAGTCTCATGTGGCTATCCCCCTCTGAAACAGGTATACCATTTTGGATAGTGTTGCAGGGGACAGCCTTTCAGGAGAAAATAGCAGCAGCCAGGAGTCTGGCACCACAACTGGCTCCTCTG
Organism: Ginglymostoma cirratum; assembly: GCA_024137785.1. NCBI lineage: Eukaryota > Metazoa > Chordata > Chondrichthyes > Orectolobiformes > Ginglymostomatidae > Ginglymostoma > Ginglymostoma cirratum. The sequence continues at coordinate 14,959,767 of JAHRHZ010000111.1, read as the reverse complement.
TGAAGCAGGGTATGGTAAAGTCCAAGCAATTAATTGTGATAGGGGACTCTCCACCTGCTGCCATCAGCATATATATTACCTTTTCCTACCTACAATCAGTTCTGAAGAAAGATTTCCTGGGCTTAAAATGTTAACTTTGCTTCCTCTCCACAGATGCTGTGAGACCTGCTGAATTTTTTCAGCAATTTCTGCTTTTTCTTTCAGATTTTCAGCATTTACAATTCTTAACCTTTACCAGACCTCAGCTACCTTCCTTCCTTTACTCTGTCATTTTCTATCCCTTTCAATTTTATGAGGGTGACAGAAAAGACATTTAGTTTTATGGATTAACTTATTATCGTCAGCCATTATTGCTGCTTATCTAGCAGTTGCAACCCTTTGGTCTTCAGCATGGTTTCTTATAACAGAAGATAATGAGTTTTTAAATCCCACTAGAATGATTGAAGAGCTTCGAACATGATTTCAGCTTCTAATGCTCTTATCCACCTGACAAAGTTGATTGGTCTAACTCAAATGCAATACAGATTTGGCATAGCCATTTCCTTAAATTCTGGAAGCTTTGTCTCTATGCTTCATACGCCAACATATTTGCAGCTAATATATTTACTTTTTACTGCATCACAATCTTGAAAAACGTCCCCTGAAAGTGAAGCATCGATTTCCTGTGCTTTTCCTGTCAATGCCCAGTATTCGTTTTTTAAATTTCTTTATTTGTTTAGCTAATTTCTCAAATGGCACGAAGAATGCCTGCATGTCTTTTTCCTCAAATTTTAGTTGGGCCTGGGCAAAAATGTAAACATTTCCTTACCGAGCGTCAAATTTTGGCTCAAATTCTCCACGCCAATCTTCCGACCCTTCTTTTTCCTCAAGGTGCTATGTCTTATGTTGTAACTAATTTTATCAATTTTGTTTTGAAAGGCCATGATGTGGAAGTGCTGCTGTTGGAATGGGGTGGACAAAGTAGGAAATCGTGTGACTCCAGGTTGCGGTCCAACAGGTTTATTTGAAATCATGAGCTTTCGGAGTGCTGCTTTTTCATCAGGCCACCTGACCAAAATTCCGATGTTACATCTCACATCTGGAACAGATGCTCTAATGAGGTTCCTTCAGCAATAATACTTTAATCACCTTTGAGTTTCAGATATCTTTGAGAAGGTCACCTTGCCGTTTAATCTCCAAGATTATGAAACTTTACTTTCCCTTAAAGAGTTGCAAAATTTCGATATCTTACTGATGTTGTCAGGCGTAATGACAGTTTTACAATGCCTGTCAAATAGTTCTGCCCAAACTTGCACTTGGCATTACAGATCTCAGGTAATGATAGCGTACACAGTGTTACAACCTCTGTGGAAACCGATAACCTTTACAAAGAGATTTCAGTTCCCAGTGAATGACTCAAATGATCATGCAAGCTTTCACATTTTTGACTTTCCTGTAATGAATTCCCTTAAAGCAATATTGACTAAACATTCTTTAGTTATAATTCCCACGGAAAGCCATCAACGGCCATAACCACATTTATCAGGTGATACATCCCCAAAGGAAAATCTCCAACAAGATGTCACAGCTCAATATTCCAGGATATAGTGCTTTCAGGTGAGACGGGAAATGTGGTAAAAGAGGAAAGTGTTTCACAATATTGATCAGGGAAACAATTACAGCAGTAAGGGTAAAATACATCATAGAAGGCTCCTCAGATTAAACCATATGGGTAGAACCTAAAAATGAAAAAGGAGCAATCCCATTGATAAGCGTGCACATCGAGGAGGTAATGGCCTAGTAACATTATCTCTGGTCTATTAATCCACACACCCAGATAATGTTTTGGGGACCCTAGTTTGAATCTTGCCGTGGCAGATGGTGGAATTTGAATTCAATTAAAAAAATCTGGTATTTTAAGAGTTGAATGACAACCGTGAATCCATTGCCAATTGTTGGAAAAGCTATCTGATTCACTAATGCCCTTTAGGGAAGGAAGCTGCGATCCTTACCTGCTTTGGCCTACATGTGACTCCAAACCGACAGCAATGTGGTTGACTCTTAACTGCTCCTCTGGGCAATTACGAATCAGCAATAAATGCTGCCTAATCAAAGATGCCCTCATCCCATGAATGAATTATAAAAAAGGCCCCCTAACAGTCAGCGAGAAATTAGAAGAACAGATATGTAGACAAATTTCAGAGAAGTATATAAATAATAGGGTAGTGATAGTGAGGGATTTCAATTTTCCCAAAATTGAATGGTGTGAAAGATTTAGAGGGAGCAGAATTCTTAAAACGTATGCGAGAGATTTCTAAGCGCATAGAAGTCCACAAGAAAGGGGTGGTTCTGGATGTAATTTTAGGAAAATGAAGCCAGGCAAATAGTTCAAATATCAATGTGGGAGCATGCTGCAGTCAGCAATCATAACTCTCTTAGATTCAAAATTATTAAGGAAAAGGGCAAGAATGGGGCTAAAATCAAAGTTTAAACTGGGGAAAGGCCGACTTCAATAAAATCAGATATGGTTTGGCTAGTGCGGACTGAGAGCAGATACTGATAAATAAATCTGTGTTAGAGTGGTAGGATGCATTCAAGAAGGAAATAGAGAGAGTGCAAGGCCAATACGTTCCAAATAAGATATCTGGTGGGACCAACAAATCCAGCAAACCTCAATTTTGAGGGATGTACAGGACAAGATAAACAGAAAAATGGAGGCTTCTGGCAGATACCAAGGGTTCTAAACCCTAGAAGACCTAGGGGAGTATGGAATGTCCAAGAGGGAAATTGAAACAGAGATTAGGAGAACAAAAATGGCGTGAAAAGACAATGACAGGTAAAATAAAGGAATATCCTGATATTTTACAAGTATGTTAAGGGTAAAAAGATAACTAGGGAAAGAATAAGGCCAATTGTGGACCACAGTACTAATTTATGCATGAAACCCGAGGACATTGGTAGAGCTGTGAATACGTTGTGTCCGTGTTCACCAGTAAGAGGAATGATGTAAGTATAGAAGTCAGGCAGAAGGACCATGATATCCTTAAAGATAATAGTGTTGACAGAGAGTCCTGGCAGGCTTAAAAGTAGATAAATCTCTGGGTCAGATGAAGAGTATCCCAGGTTGCTGAGACAAGGGAAGAAATAGCAGGGATACTGGCAGTAAGTTCCAATCCTCTCTGGCCAGAGAGGAGGTGCCGGGGGACTTGATGACAGCCGATGTGGCACCACTTTTCAAGAAGGGAGCAAGGAATAAACCAGGAAGCTACAGGCTAGCCAGTCTGACCCGAGTATGGGGAAACTATTGGAAGCAATTCGAAAGGAGAGAATTAATCTACACTTTGAGCGGCAGGGATTAATCAAGGATAGTCAACCTGGTCTTTTTTTTCAGGGGAGGCATGTCTGACCAACTTGATTGAATTTTTCAAAGAGGTGATCCGGTGTGCAAGTGAGAGCAATGCGTTTGACTCACCTACTTGGAGTTTGGCAAAGCTTTCGATAAGGTCTCGCATGGGAGGCAGATAACAAAGGTAAGAGCCCATGGTATCCAAAGAAATTTGGCGAATTGGATCCAGAAATGGCTGCATGGCAGGAAGCAAAGGAGGATGGCTGAGCAGTGTTTTAGGGATTGGAAGCCTGTATCCAGTGGGGTACTGCAAGGATCAGTGTTGGGGCCCTTGCTGCTTGTGATATATAGAAATAATTTAGACTTTAATATCTGAGGTTAGATCAGTAAATTCATGGATGGTACAAACATTGGTGGGGTGGAAAACAGTGAGGAGCATAGCCTTAGATTTCAGGTGGATATAGACGTTCTGGTCAGATGGATTGATCAATGGTAAATGGAAGTCAATCCGGATAAGTAATACAATTGTGCCGGACAATCAAGACAAGAATATACTTGGTGAATGCTAGGACCCTGGGAAGCACTGGGGATCAGAGAGATTCCTGGTGTGCATGTCTACTGGTACACTTAGGGTAGTGGAACAGGTGAATAAAGTGGTTAAGGCACCATATGGTATTCTTGCCTTTATGAGCTGAGGTATACAGTTTAAGAGCTGGGAGGTTATATTGACACTGTATAAAACATTGGTAAGACCACCTAGAGTATTATGTGCAGTTCCATAATCCAAGTTATAAGAGGGATGTGATTACATTGGAGAGAATGCAGAGGAGATTTACCAGGATATTGTCTGGGCTGCAGAGTTTTAGTTATGTAGAGAGATTGGATAGACTAGGTTTATTTTTCCTTGGAGCAGAAGAAACAGTGAGGGATACGATTGAGACGTATAAAATTATGGCCTCTTCCTGCACCGTCAGGATTCTATGATTGTCTTGTGAAGGCAGGAAGGAACTTTTCCCCTTGGTGTAGGATCCAATAACCAGAGGACATAGATTAAAGGTAAAGGGCAGGAGCTTCAGAGGAGATGTGAGGAAAGGAATTTCAGCAAGAGAGTGGTGGGAATCTGGAACTCACTGCCTGTCAGCATAGTGGAGGCAGAAACTCATAACATTTAAAAAATTTTCAGATGCACACTTGCAATGCCAAGACATACAAGGTTGTAGGCCAAATGCTGTAAAAATGGGATTAGAATTGTTAGATAGCTGTTTCTGACTGGCAGGGTTTTTTTCCTGTGTTGTAGACCTCTATGACTCAATGACACCATGGCTTGCATCACTATCTGATATTTCCTGTTTCAACCGCATTCCTTTAAGCTGGTCTTCATATCCCCTTACTGCTTTGGGTTATACCATGGTTCTCCAGATAGGCCACAAGTCTTGTAATATTTGTATTGTGAACAGTGAGTTTGCAAATTGATATTGGTGTAAGGGAGCAATTGAGCAGAGGCAAATACCATTAAACTTCTTTTTGTATAGTATCCAGGCCCTGTGATCTAAGCTGTTCACAAAAATGAAAATGAATATGCTAATCATGGTGATGACAGACATGTTGATGTTATTCAAACATCAACAGTCACATATCAATGAGACACAAAGAACGGAAACGCTGGGCTGAAGTCTCCCATTTTTTGACCAAGTGTTGTTGTAAGTGAGCTTAATGGTATTGGGTCTGCCAATTGTTTTTGATGACTTTTCTCACACAATCACACTCTAAATTTGCCACTGCATACACCGCTCACCAAGGATTGTGAACTGCATCACTCATTATTACACGCACTGCTCCTGCTAACCACCTGGCAAGGTTTCCAAAGAATCTGGATCTTTTGCAATCATTTTGCACCTTTCGTAAACCTTCTTGCTGTCTGCAACCAGAATGCATCTTCCTTTTAAGAGCTGCAGGCTGCTTTTAAATAATTTTCAACTTTCCATTCCTCAAAGAGATAGACAATCAATAAATCTTCATGAGCCTTGTATCCATGTGACCAAATGTATGGAGTGACCTCTGGCCATCCACTTTTACAGGCAATTAAATTTTGATATCTTAAATTCAAAATGTTAGACAAGTGAGGTTGGCTAATGCAAAGATTTGACTGGTACAGAAATGCTTCCTAACTGTGTGGAAAGGCTGAAAGGAAACTATGTGCTAAAATATGTCATGCCAGGAAGAAGCAAAGAATACGTTCTCTTGACAGAAGGTCATAGTTATATTTACAGTATGACAGTTTAATACATCAAAATTTACTTTCAAAGTTGTGACATTTGAACAAAGGAAATGGATGGAGGAATCTGTGGGGAATTTTATTTTGGCTTTGTATCATTTTGAAGAATACAATGAATGCAGTGCATTGTGCACTTAAATTACTACGGTTGCTTTACTGTATGGTGTGCAATTGAAAGATCGTCAGAGTAGTTTCTGTTTGACCTTGTAGTTTCAAAAGCAAGATACCAAGGCATGATAAGGCAAGGCAAATAGAAAGCAAATCCACTCAATGGAACGGCAAATATAGATCAACTGCAGGGATGTCAGTTATCTGTAGAACTCATATGGACTTTCAAAGGGCCTTCAAATGGTATTGCCTGGCAGACCTATGACTAAAGTTAAACCATATGCAGTTAGAGGATAGCTAGCAGAATGGGTAGCAAATTTGCTATAAAACAAAGAATAGCTAGTTGGTATTAAGGTAATTAATTAGACTTGTCCGGGCTTACCTAAAGTCCCATGCCCAGCGTTACGAGCCAAAGGTGGAATCTGCAAAATTTCAATTTGAAATGGTGCACAATCTAGGATCTCAGGGAACAATGACTGATTACAGATGGAGAGTTCTCTGGGGAAAAGTCTCAATTTCTTTTAAGAACACATGAGAAAGGTAGCAGGAAAACACCTCATGTTCCACTCCCACATCATATCACTTATAAATATTGAATAATGAAATTTTGAAAATTGAAAGCTCTTACATGCAACTGAAGAGGAAAATGCAAAACTGTAAGGCAGTGAACAAGGGACCTGCCCTTAGGCAGATCCCTAAAACTCAGTAGGTGGTATTTCATTTGGATGGATACTAGGAGAACTGTAGTTCATTGTTCTTAATTTATATAAATGATCTAAACTTGGGAACTGGAAGTATTATATCAAAATATGCCAACTGCTCCAATTGGTGATGCATTTCAGAGAAGTGTGACAAAACACAAAGGAAACAAATCTACAGAATTAGTGTGTGAATGGCAAAAGTACAGATACGAGTGATTGCAAGGAAGTACAAAATATCCCTGAAAAATAAGAATTGAAGGATGGAAAATGTGATAGCTTCTGAAAATTGACAACAGATTTGGGATGTATGATGAACGCATGCTCATTGGGCCCCACACCTCAGGAAGGACATACTGGCACTGGAGCGTGTCCAGCGGAGATTCACACGGATGATCCCTGGAATGGTAGGCCTAACATACGATGAACAGCTGAGGATCCTGGGATTGTATTCATTAGAGTTTAGAAGGTTGAGGGGAGATCTAATAGAAACTTACAAGATAATGCATGGCTTAGAAAGGGTGGACACTGGGAAGTTGTTTCCGTTAGGTGGGGATACTAGGACCCGTGGGCACAGCCTTGGAATTAGAGGGGGTCAATTTAGAACGGAAATGAGGAGACATTTCTTCAGCCAGACAATGGTGGGCCTGTGGAATTTATTGCCACGGAGCGCAGTGGAGGCCAGGACGCTAAATGTCTTCAAGGCAGAGATTGATAAATTCTTGATCTCGCAAGGAATCAAGGGCTACGGGGAGAGTGCGGGTAAGTGGAGTTGAAATGCCCATCAGCCATGACTAAATGGCGGAGTGGACTAGATGGGCCGAATGGCCTTACGTCCACTCCTATGTCTTATGGTCTTATGGTCTTATTGCTCCTCATGCAGCAAACATTACATTAGGCCAAACATTTTAACAGTGGAACTGAACTTATATTTACAAAGGTGAATGGTTATCTACAATAGAGATAGCAAAGTGTAGAGCAGGATGAACACAGCAGGCCAAGCAGCATCATAGGAGCAGGAAAGCTACAATGTTGTGTAACTCATGACACCCATAAAAGAACTTACTGTCAGCGCATGATGGTGGTTTGAACTGGGATTCCCCAGGATATCAGACTGTGCTAGTATTCCCCTGGATATTGGATCTGTACTGGGATTCCCCAGGCTTTGAACTATGTCATTTCACCAAGATATTGGACTGTGCTACATTACTCAGGGTATTGGATGTGCTAGAATTCCCCAGGATATTGAATGATGCTTGTTCACCAGAATTTTGGACTAATCTAGGATTCCCCAGGATATTGGTCTGTGTTAAAACCTAACAGTATATTGAGCCACATTCAGACAGCACAGGATATTAGGAGGTGATTTTAAGTTTTTATGATGAATTAGGTCATGGTGTTGATGTATCATATAGTGCATCAATGGTAATAAAGGGTTGTGATGCTCCAGCTTCATGTTCCCACAGAAAGCTTTTTTCTTCCTCTGCCTCCAATTATGCCTGAGTGCAATCCTATTGCGTCTTAGTGCAATCCCGACTTCTGCAGATAGGGTGGAGGGAACCTGCTCTGTGGATGACCCTTTTGGCCTGGAAAACTTCTGCAGCTATTCACGGCTGCCTCTGGACCTGGAGGGACCAGGCCTGCAGGGAATGTCCTGACCAGATGTAGGTTCACATCCTCAGCTGGAACTGCTGGAGGCTTTGGGATCACAGGCAAGGAGAAGGTGAAGGGTTCAGGCACATCTGAAGTGGCCTAAAAACAAGCTGCAGAGGGGTTGTTGTGTATTGCTTCTCCTCTCTATGGGTGTCTGTTTGCACCGCCCCGTCTCCCTGACAGGAAGGGACACCGCGAGTGAGGTCAAAATTCATCAGCCTCTCTCACCTTGCCATTGATTGCTGAGCATCCATGGCTAGGGCAATAGAATGTATTTCCATGTAGATATCTGGCAGAAACAATGGTACTGGACCGAGGCCTACATTGCAATTTCCAACATGTCCATGTCGACAGCTTGACGTACATATGCCAGACCCAACAGAGTTCTGAAAATGTAGGTGGACTCCTCTGTCCTTCGATTTGTTTACCAATTGCCCCTGACAAACCTCCCTATTGTTCCTGTGCCTGTCTGTGCAAGTTGACCAAGTTATTCATTGTCAAGACCATGGGTTCATCTCCTTCCTAGGGCTGAGATTTTACTTGGTTCACAGTAGTCCTCTGTATGTCAGAGACCTGTGACCAAGCTGTGGGGACATGTCAGTGACATGCTCACCAGATAGTGTTCCAAGGCTAATTTAGTTAAATTATCCAACAAGGTGAAAGTCTTTGAGCAGGTGGAGGTAGATGAAATCTTTGCTGCACATCTTCTAAGGGTTCCATACTTCATCCTTAAAGGTGGTTGTGGAGATGATAGTCTCTTACGTTGGCCGCTTTGCGGGGTGTGCTAGTGTCTGCATACTAAAACAGAGGGAATTAATTGTCTTAGAGGGATAAAATCTTGCAGAGACTAAGAATAAGTTAGCTTTGGTGGTAATAGGAGAGCAGCACAGGACAATATGAACCTTACTGGGTTCGTTGGCCATTTAGAACTCCCCATCTCTGTACGAGTAGTTGCACTCTTGTCCAGCTAATTCTTGCATTTTATACACATGGGGAGTGAGGATCCTGAAAGTCATCAGCCCTCCACTAGTCTTGACACTCTTGGCCTTGTTGTGGGCCAATTGTTTCTGCAATGGGATAGAGGGAGGGATTGACTATGATGAAAATGGACATTTTAGCAGTTAGTGTTGATGAATGATCAGAAGAGAAGGTGAGGTGTTCCAAGTGAGTAAGTAAGAATCATAAAGGGCAGGTTGGGTTAGTAGTTTGGGAGGATGAGATGTGTGTTTGAGCCATTATGTGGATTTGATAGGTATAACAGTGAGAATTGAGCCTTAGTGAGAGGAGTATGTAGCGGCAGAGTTTAAGTAAGTGTTGGCCTTGGGAGTGTGAGGTTGTAGCAGAGGTATCCTTGTGGAGTAAAGAAGTTCACTGGCCTTCTTCGAGGGCAGTATATACTGTTTGCCCTGGACACAGCATTGACCTGGGCTCCCATGTGGATCCAAGCTGGCTCTGTCTAGTGGCATGGCCTTCTTGGGCACACAGCATGAATATGCACTGCCCACCTCTCTAGCACCCTGTCCATCAGCACCTCCAGGTCCCTGTCTGTAAAGTGGAGAATGAGCTTTCATTTCTCAACCATAGCAGTCCAACACCATTGTATGAGGCCAGTTCCTGGCTCATAGCATTTGATATTGTGGTAAATGGGGCTTTAAATATGGTTCTGGCATGCAAGATGATCTGAACAGTGGTGAGTATGTCTACCTCTCCTGCCTAACAATTCCATGGGAAGACCAACCAAGAGCAGAAGAAGAACATAGAACAGTGCTGCATAGGAACAGGCCCACCATATCTGTGTTGGCTATGATGCTATTCTAAACTAATCCCATCTGCCTGGACATGGTTTGCATCCTATCCCTGTATTCCCTGCCTGCTCATGTGTCTGTCTAAATGCCTCTTCAACTTTGCTATCATATCCGCTTCCACCACCTCCTCTGGCAGTGCATTCTGTGCACCTACTTCCCAGTGAGTAAAAAACTTTCCTTGCATATGTCCTTTAAACATTTTCCTCCTGTCACCTCAAACATATGCCTCTGGTATTTGACATTACCACCCTGGGAAAAAGACACCAACTGTCCACCTTCTCCATGCCTGTCATAATTTTATATACTTCTATCAGGTCACCCCTCAGGCTTTGATGCACTAGTGAAAACAATCAAAGTTTGCACAATCTCTCAATCGAAGTTTGTCCAACTGATGAAGACTAGCATGCTGTATGCCTTCTTTACCACTTTATCCTCTTGAGTTGCAACTTTCAGGGAGCCACAGACTTGCACCCATTATTTCTCCGTTATCAATGCTCCCAAGAGTCCTGTATATTTTCCTCTTCATTTGAACTGCCAAGAAACATCACCTCACACTTATCTGGATTAAGCTCCATCAGATGTTTCTCTGCCCAGTTTTCCAAATGGTCTATTTCCTGCTATATCCTTTCTCACTGTCCACAACTCCACTAATTTTCACGTCATCTATAAACTTCCTAATCAGACCACCTCATTTACACCCAAATCGTTTCTAAATATTACAAACAACAGTGGTCCTAGCACTAATGCTTGCAGAACACCATTTGCCACAGATCTCCAGTCAGAAAAAGCACTCCTCCACAACTATCCTCTGCCTTCTATAACCAAGCTAATTTTGCATCCAACTTGCTAAGTCACCATGATCCTATGTGATTTAACCTTCTAAACTAGCCTACCATGGAGGACTTTGTCAAATGCTTTCGTACAGTCCATGCAGACAACACCCACTGGTCCTAACTCATCAATCATCTTTGTTACTCCCTCAAAAAACTCAATCAAATTTGTAAGACAAGACCTCCCCACAAAAACCAATGCTGACTATCCATAATAAGTCTATTCTTCTCCAAATCCTGTCCCTAAGAATCTTCTCAAATAAATTCCAATGATGATACTAACTGTAAGGCTCATTGTTATAAATTCCTGGATTACCTTTTTGCCCTTCTAAAACAAAGGAACAACATTGGCTATTCTCCAGTCTTCTGGGACATTGTCTGTGGCTAAAGATCATACAAAGATCTCCATCAAGGTCACAGACATCTACTTCCTTGCCTTCCTCAGTATCTTGAAATAGATCCCATCAGGCCTTGGGACTTATCTACCTTAATGTTTGTCAAGACATCCAATGCCACCTACTTCTTAATATTGACAGGTCCTAGAATATCGACATGCCCCTCTCTAATCTTACCATCAGCTGTACTCCTCTCATTGGTAGATATCAATGCAAAGTACTCATTAAGGACTTCATCCACTTTATATGGCTCCATGCATAAATTTCCTCCTTTGTCCTTGAGTAGACCTACTCTTTCTCCAGCTACTCTCTTGCTCCTAATATACTGTAATATAAAATGCCTTGGAATTCCCCTTACTCCTATTTGCCAAGGATATTTCATGGCCACTTCCAGCCCTCTTAATTTCTTCATCTGATTTTTTCTACTTCATTTATGGTCTTTAAAGGCCTTGTTTAAATGTCCTTTATTATAAATCCTTTTAATTTTTGTCTAACCTTTCAATAGCTCTTGTCATTCCAAAGTTCCTGAATCTTGCCATCCTTATCTTGCATCCTCACAGGAACATGCTGGTTTTGCCCTCTGATCAACTGGCCTTTAAAGGCCTCCTACATATCAGATATGGATTTACCCTGAAGCAGCTGCCCCATTTCTAATTTATCCAGTTTCTGCCTAAATGGTGATAATTAGCTTTCCTCCAATTTAGCACTTATACCTGAGGACCAATTTTATCCTTATCCATAACTATCTCAAACATTAAGGAATTATGATTCCTGTTCCCAAAATGCACCCCCCCACCGAAACTTTGATCACCTGGCCAGGGTCATTCCCTAATACAAGGTCTGGTATAGCCACTTCCTTAGCTGGACTATCGACATATTGTTCCAATAAATTCTCTTGAATGCATCTAACAAATTCTGACCAATTAAATCCCTGGCACAAAGGGAATCCCAGTCAGTATTGGGGAAATTAAAATCACCCACCACAACAACCCAGTTGTTTTTACCTCTTTCCATGGTCTGCTTACATATCTGTTCTTCTATCTCCCAATAGCTATTGGGAGGCCTGTAGTATAGTCCTGTGACAGTGATTGCATGTTTCTTATTCCTAAATTCTACCCACATTGACTCATTGTGTGAGCACTCCAAGATGTCCTCTCTTCGTACAGCTGTGACATTCTCCTTAATGATTAATGCAGATCCTTCACTCCTTTTACATCCCACTGTAACTCGCCTGAAGCATCTAAACCCTGGAACACTGAGCTGCCAGTACTGCCCTTCTCTTAACCAAGTTTCTGTAACGGCTATATTGTAATTCCATGTACTAATCCAGACACTAAGCTCATCTGCTATAGCTGTTATACCTGTTGCATTAAAATAAGAAAACTTCAGGCTGCCAGTCCCACCATGTTCACTAATCCGGCCCTGCGTGTTCTTCCGGTTAGACTTACTTGACTTAATGTCACCCTTCTTCTCAATCACTCCACATGCTGACCTACTGTTCTGGTTCCCATCCCTCTCCACACTAGCTTAAAACTGAGTGCCACTAGCAAACCTCCCTGCCAGTGATTTGGTGTCCCTCCAGTTTAGAGGAACCACCTCCTCCATACATAAGTAACCCGGAAGAGATCCCAATGATCCAGTTATCTGAAACACCCCATCTTTTCACCAGCTCTTTAGCTACACATTCAACTGTATTATCTTCCTATTCCTGGCCTCACTAGCACATGGCATAGGGAGTAATCCTGAGATTACAGCCCTAGAGGTCCTGCTATTCAAATTCCTATCTAACTCCTTAACTTCCCTTTGCAGGACCTCATCTCTCTTCATGCCTATGTCGTTAGTACTAATATGGACCACAACCACTGGCTGCTTACCATCCCCAATCAGAGTATCCTGTGCCCGCTCAAAGACATCCTTGAACCTGGCACCAGGGAGGCGCTTACTTCTTTAACCGTGAACCTAACCCTCCCTCTACTGACCCCTTCTCCCACCTCCAACACATCCCCTCCTCCTGGACACCACCCCAAGGCCTCCTACCCTCCCTTGACCTCTTCATCTTCAACTGCTGTCGCGACATCGATCGCCTCAAACTCTCCACACCGCTCACCCACTCCAACCTCTCCCCCGCAGAACGTGCAGCCCTCCGCTCCCTCTGCTCCAATCCCAACCTCACCATAAAACCCGCAGACAAGGGTGGCCCAGTTTTAATATGGCGCACTGACCTCTACATTGCCGAGGCCAGACGCCAGCTCTCTGACCCCTCCTCCTATCGCCCCCCCCCGATCATGACCCCACCCCCGAGCACCAAACCATCATCTCCCAAACCATCCACAACCTCATCACCTCAGGTGACCTCCCACCCACAGCCTCTAACCTCATCATTCCCCAACCCTGCACCACCCGCTTCTATCTCCTTCCCAAAATCCACAAACCTGACTGCCCTGGTGCACCCATTGTCTCCGCCTGCTCCTGCCCCACTGAACTCATCTCCACCTATCTCAACTCCATTTTCTACAGCTTGGTCCAGGAACTCCCTACCTACGTCCGTGACACCGCCCACGCTCTCCACCTCCTCCAGAACTTCCAATTCCCCAGTACCCAACATCTCATTTTTACCATGGACTTCCAGTCTGTATACACCTGCATTCCCCATGCAGATGGCCTAAAGGCTCTCTGCTTCTTCCTGTCCCGCAGGCCCGACCGGTCCCCCTCCACTGACACCCTCATCCGCTTAGCGGAACTCGTCCTCACCCTCAACAACATCTGTTTCCATTCCTCCCACTTCCTACAGACAAAGGGGGTGGCCATGGGTACCCGCATGGGCCCAAGCTATGCCTGAGTCTTTGTAGGATATGTGGAACAATCCCTCTTCCAAAGCTACACTGGCCCTATCCCGCATCTCTTCCTCCATTACATTGATGACTGTTTTGGCGCCGCCTCGTGCTCCCACGAGGAGCTCGAGCAGTTCATCCACTTCACCAACACCTTCCACCCCAACCTTAAGTTCACCTGGACCATCCCTAACACCACTCTCTCCTTCCTGGACCTCTCTGTCTCCATCTCGGGTAACCAACTAGAAACTGATATCCATTTCAAGCTCACCGACTCTCACAGCTACTGAGAATACACCTCCTGTCACCCACCTTCCTGTAAAAAGGCCGTCCCCTATTCCCAATTCCTTTGCCTCCGTCGCATCTGCTCCTGAGATAAGGCATTCCACTCCCGAATATTCCCGGATGTCCTCGTTTTTCAAGGACGGCAACTTCCCCTCCACAGTGATCGAAAGTGCCCTCGACTGTGTCTCCCGCATTTCCCCCAACTCATCCCTCACACCCCCTCCCCGCAATAACAACCAAAACAGAATCCCCCTCGTCCTCACGTACCACCCCACCAACCTCTGGATACAACGCATCATCCTTCGACACTTCCACCATCTGCAATCCAACCCCACTACCAAAGACATTTTTCCCTCCCCACGCTTATCTGCTTTCCGGAGGGACCACTCTCTCTGGGACTCCTTTGTCTGCTCCACACTCCCCTCCAGCTCCACCACACCCGGCACTTTTCCCTGCAACCACAGAAAGTGCTACACCTGCCCCTACACCTCCCCCCTCACCCCCATCCCAGGCCCTAAGAAGACCTTCCACATCAAACAGATGTTCACCTGCACATCTGCCAATGTGGTATACTGTATCCGCTGCTCCCATTGTGGCCTCCTCTACATCGGGGAAACCAAACGGAGGCTTGGGGACCGCTTTGCGGAACATCTACGCTCGGTTGCAACAAACAACTACACCTACCAGTCACGAGCCATTTCAACTACCCCCCCAACTCCTCGGACGACATGGCCATCCTGGGCCTCCTGCATTGCCACAATGATGCCACCCGAAAGCTGCAGGAACAGCATCTCATATTTCGCTTGGGAACCCTGCAGCCCAAGGGTATCAATGTGGACTTCACAGGCTTCAAAATCTCCCCTCCCCCGACCGCATCCCAAAACCAGCCCAGCTAGTCCCTGCCTCCCTAACCATTCCACCCACCTCAAGCCCCACCCCCAACTCCTACTCACCAACCTCATCCCACCTCCTTGACCTGTCCATCCTCCTTGGACCAACCTATCCCCTCCCTAACTCCCCACCGACATTCACCCTCACTGGCTCTCATCCCGCCTCTTTGACCTGTCTGTCTCCTCTCCACCTATCTTCTCCTTTATCCACCTTCTATCCTCCTCCCCCCCTCCCTATTTATTTCAGAATCCCCTTCCCCTCCCCCATTTCTGAAGAAGGGTCTCGACCCAAAACGTCAGCTTTCCTGCTCCTCTGAAGCTGCTTGGCCTGCTGTGTTCATTCAGCTCTGCACCGTGTTATCTCTGGCTCCTGATAGTGTGTAATTTTAATTGAAGCATTAAATGTAAGAGCTAAATAATTAAATCAATCTCAGTTGAGATCTTGGATATTCTCTATGGAGCCGTCCATTATTCTTCTTTCTTCCTGCTTTCTGCAGCACATTTTCACCTGAACATCCACATGTGGAGCTCCAGAACTTTTATTCCACTTAGCCATTAGAGATTCTGTGCTTGCGCAAAGCAATTCATTGAATCAACAGAAGGCTGAGTCATTCAACTTTGTCAACGTCTAATGCATCTAATTACCTCACTAAATCTTTATGGCATAACACAGTTCACTGGTAGGAAAGAAATCTTGATGTATGAGATTGGCACAGAAGCAAAATATTGAAAATATTCAGCAGGTTCGGTAGCATTGGAAGAAACAGAATTAATATTTCAGCTCAATGACTTTTTATAGAACCGAGGAAAGGCAGAAAAATCAGAGCTTTTAAGTGAGTGGTAAGATGGAGGTTTGGGAATAAGAAAGGAGAAGATCTGTAATACGGACAAGGGAGATTAAATAATAAAAGGATTTGGTGATACTGGAGCCAACAAAAATTGATAATGAGTATAGAGAAGAGACAAAGGTTGTAACCAAATGAGTCATAAATCAAAACCCTCCGAATACCATGTGAAGGGATAAAGAAGGCAACAAGGTAAAGATCAACTTAGTGAAACAAAAAATGTGAAGGAAAAATAAAACAGACAAGGAAGATGGAGGTAATGATTGGGATCTAAATTTGTTCAACTGAATATTGAGCCCTAAAGGCTGTACAGTGATTAGTCAAGTGATAAAGGACTGGATTTTATATTTTTCCAAAGGGGCGAGTCGAGATTTCGTTGTGGGGTGGGGAGGGGACATAAAACAAGTCAGGTGGCTAAACCACCGCCACCTCAAAGTGAGGGAATTGTGCCTTTAACCTTGAGTTGATTTGATGCGAGTCAGTCAAGAGACTTGTTCTCGGAAACCAATTAGCTCTTTTATATTGACATGAGGATTTAGGTTCATTCAAGCTCACTCCAATATTTGAGTCTGATCCATTTACAGATGTGCAGTTCAAACGTGGGGGCAAATAGTTTTTTTTGTCAACAACACCTCATGCTCATTATTACGATGTATTTGGAAAGGCGAGGACTAATTAGGGATAGTCAACATGGCTTTGTCCATGGGAAATTGTGTCTCACTAACTTGATTGAGTTTTTTGAGGAAGTAACAAAGAGGATTGATGAGGGCAGAGCGGTGGATGTGATCTATATGGACTTCAGTATAGGATTCCACAAGGTTCCTGATGGTAGACTGGTTAGCAAGGTTAGATCGCACGGAATAGAGGGAGAACTAGCCAATTGGATACAGAACTGGCTTAAAGGTAGAAGACAGAGGGTGGTGGTGGTGGAGGTTTGCTTTTCAGACTGAAGGCCGATGACCAGCGGTGTGCCACAAGGATCAGTACTGGGTCCACTGCTTTTTGTCATTTATATAAATGCTTTTGATGTGAAAATAGGAGGTATGGTTAGTAAGTTTGCAGATGACACTTAACTTGGAGGTGTAATGGACAGCAAAGAAGGTTACCTCAGAGTACAATGGGATCTTGATCAGATGGGCCAACGGGCTGAGGAGTCACAGATGGAGTTTAATTTAGATAAATGTGAGGTGCTGCATTTTGGTCAGGCAAATCAGGGCAGGAGTTATACACTTAAGGTAAGGCCCTGGGGAATGTTGCCGAACAAAGAGACCTTGGAGTGCAGGTTCACAGTTCCTTGAAAGTAGAGTCGCAGATAGATAGGATAGTGAAGAAGGTATTTGGTATGTTTGCCTTTATTGGTCAGCGCATTGAGCATAGGGATTGAGAGGTCATGTTGTGGCTGCACAGGACATTAGTTCGGCCGCTTTTGGTCTAATGCATGCAATTCTGGTATCCCTCCTATTGGAAGGGTGTCACAAAACTAGAAAGGGTTCAGAAAAGATTTACGAGGATGTTGCCAGGGTTGGAAGGTTTGAGCTACAAGGAAAGGCTGAGTAGATTGAGGCTATTTTCCCTGGAAGGTCGGAGGCTGAGGGGTGGCCTTATAGATGTTTAAAAAATCATGAGGGGAATGGATAGGGTAAACAGGCAAGGCTTTTTTTCCTTGCGGGGGTGGGGGGGGAGTCCAAAACTAGAGAGCATAGGTTTAAGATGAGAGGGGAGAGATTAAAAAAAGGACCTAAGTTGCAAATTTTTCACACAGAGGGTGGTGTGAGTATGGAATGAGCTGCCAGAAGAACGGTTGAAGCCAGTACGATTACAACATTTAAAAGGCACCTGGATGGGCACGTGAATAGGAAGGGTTTAGACGGATATTGGATAAATGCTGGCAAATGGGACTAGATTTATATAGGATATCTGGCCGGCATGGATGAGTTGGGCAGAAGGGTCTGTTTCCGTGATGTATATCTCTATGACTCCAACTTCTTCCCTCAGTGACCAACAATTTGTCCACTGTACCTTTGATTTTTTTAAATCTCAATTTCTACATCTCAGCATTTCTGTTAACATTCTGAAAGAGCACTGGGATGTGGCTACTTGCTGATAATACTGTTTATAATTCCTAGAAAAGAAGAATGCATAAGCCTTTCAGAAAGAACTGGAAGACTCTTGCTAAAGTTATGATACAATGGTATGAAGTCTCCTTCTCAACATTGCAGACGTTACTCAAAGTGGAAAGCATTAATATAAGAATTGTAGAGTTGAAAAAAATATACACCTTTTCCTGAGGCAGCACAGGAGCAGCTTTGTATTAATCCCTTTAACTGCTGGGGTGACTCATATCCAGCAGAGAGTTGCATAGGCGTTTCATAAAATCTGTACTGACACACCCAACAAACCGCAAACAGAGGTGTCACCATTTAGAATATATAGCAAGTTGACACCCATCCCTACAGCATTCATCTACAAAAGAACGCAATTATATGGATTTAGAAGAAAATAAGATTTCTGTGGTTTCCAATAACCCCGTGAATATCTAGGTGGTGGCCTTTTTTTAACCATGCTTTGTCTTTAAGATACCTCGCTAAAAGTGTCAGTCTCATTCCGATGTCTGATTCATGTGCCTGACCCTTGTACTAAATATCCATAATGCAATGTACTAAAAAGTTACTGATGTGAGTTTTGATTCTCGAATTCGCTCAGCGTGAACCATCAAAACTGACACATTCGCTGGTATAGATGTGCTATCTACTGAAAAAGAAAGAGTTACTCAGGCTTTTTATTCTAGTTAAAGAAAACACAGAAGGCAGTGTTTTGGGAGACACTTTGCTTCCATCCCATTAACCAGCTTTGCTATGGACTGGCGCCAAAGTATCTTTGTTCTGACGTTTGACTCTGATTCAGGTTTGTAAGATCAACGCTGGAGTCTTGAGTGCACAATCCTGATCCTCACGTGAGTGTAGTACTGAACGAGTGCTGCAATTCCAGAAATTCCTAACTTTGACTTTGTTTTTATCCTGTTCTTTGGCAGGGAATGGGGCGATAGTGAGTCTTAAATTACAATGCAACTCCATTACTACCTTGTTCTCATCACGGCTGGTCCATTGTGGTTTTGGAGTGGGCCAACATCAAGTGGAGACAAGGCATCACTAATTTATACAAATCAGTGTTGCACATAAGCCTTGAAGCAATATGAAATCTGCCTTGCAAGCTACGTATTGTGCAATGCTTGCACGATGGAACTAATGTCAGGTGCCGAAACTACTTGAGTAGACGTCAGGTATATCCTTTATCAACAGCCTCCAAGCCCCCCACTAAAATTACCCAGCTCATTGTTGTCCTGCCTCTGCTTCTCTTTCATTAAATACTGCCACCTTGGCTCCACGGAAAGGTTTGTGAGTATTTTGTCCCCGATGGTCAACAAGCTGCCTTCAGAGATTCAATTACAAAAGTTTCAACAATTACAAAATTACATTGAGAATAGCTTAAAGAGATCTGGTCAGAAGTCACATGACACCAGGTTGTAGTAGTCCAACAGGTTTATTCGAAATCACATGCTTTCGGAGTGCTGCTCCTTCATTATGCTCACTTCACATGACAAAGGAGCAGTGTTGTGAGAGCTTGTGATTTCAAATAAATCTGTTGGACTGTAATCTGCTGTTGTGTGACTTCTGACTTTGTCCACCCCAGTCCAACATTGGCATCTCCACATCATAAAGAGATTTGTTCATGAAAATGGTTTGTCCCTCTGATGCAGCTGATTAAGTGATTAGTCAGTTTACCAGTGAGTGTACATCATGTAAAAACTGGCTGTAACATTTTATTAAACAGAGACAGCTACCTTCCTTTTGCCCCGACATTATTTGTGCATTTGTGATTAAGTTAGGTTGGAATTTTCTCCATTTCTATTATTCTCATCAACATTTGTCTTACTAAATCAGGAAGTTTCCAGTGGTCGACTCAAAGGACAGAGTTAAAGTTACAATCTATCCTTGAATAGCTAATCATGTAAATCCTGCCAAGTCTATCCTCCTGATCAATGTGAATTCCAGCTCATTGTTGTCCTGCCTCTGCTTCTCTTTCATTAAATACTGCCACTTTGGCTCCACGGAAAGGGGGAAATGGGGGAAGTGGGTGGTGAGGGGATGAGGGACTGAGCTCAGTACCATTCAGAATCCTTGGGTACCATGAGTGCTGTTAGAGATCAAAAATGAAGTCCATGACACTCATGGATTTCTGATATGAGGTGCACCAGACACTAACCCTAGTAAAGGTATTAATATGCACAGTCTGGAGACAGCACATAACCTGAGAGTTGTGTGTGAGGACATCTCAGAAAATGTCTCAACGCACTGACTACAGGTAACTGTGCAGGAAGAAATCCTTTTCTAAAGGTTGATTTATTCTCTCAGCACATGTAAATCTGACATTCTCATGCATGATAATTATCCGTCCTTCTTATTTTAAATCCATTGCTGTATGCTTAGATATCTGTCTTCAGTCTGCCTCTGCTTGTCCTAATACACCTTCCCCACTGGCTGCAACGTGGCCGGTGGAAGGCTGATGACCCTCAATGGACAGACTACAGTTCGCCTTGCAGGGCGACCTCAAGCTGTTTCAGGCCTAACTTCACCCTGCTTCATTGCAGCAAAAGTGGCACCAACCCACGTTGGCTCATAGGCGGTGCCACAATCTGAATGACACTAGTGGAGCCAATAAATGCTGTTATTCTGACAGAAAGCAGCAAATTGATACATCATGACGCTTTGGAGTTTCCCAATGCACGATGCATTTTGCTGTGGATGCCTATCAATCACTTTCTGTACCTTGTCCCAATGTGGACTTTACCAGTTTCAAAATCTCCCCACCCCCGACCTCATCCCATGATCAACACTCCCTTTCATTCCCGCCTACTTGACCTGACACAACCTGTCCACCTTCTCTCCCACCTATCCGCTCCTCCCACCTCACTGACCAATCCCCACCACTCCCTACCTGCACTCACCTATCACCATCCCACCTACCTTCTCCAGCCCCACTCCCCCCCTCTATTTATTTCAGAGCTCCCTTCTCCCTCCCCATTTCTGAAGAAAGGTCCCAACCTGAAACGTCAACTTTCTTGCTATTCTGATGGTGCCTGGCCTCCTGTGTTCCTCCAGCTCTACATTGTTTTATCTCATGTTTGATTCCCTTGATTCACTTATCAAAGTGCTTCACTCAAGAGCCTCTATCCTTTAAAAATAAACATTTTATGCAGCTTGTGACGATGCTGTCACTTTAAAAAGGTTGTTTCATTCTGAGTTTTTTTGAAGAGAGATTGTAAAGGCAGAGTTGTCGAAGAGCCAAGGAAGCTAGGAAACTAAAACAGTTTAAGATTGGAAAGGGAGCGGCCGGTTCTCCCAGTTCAGGGTTTTCAAATTTTTTTTTCACCGTAGCAGTCAGAGGATGTTTTGAGTGCCAGAAGGGTTGAAAGCTTCAGTAAAGGATTCCTAATTGACTTCCTCTGAAATCTCTCTATGGTTGTTGTTCCCTCCTGCCTGTAAGAATCTGTGTTTGAATTTACCTTTTTACCAAGGGGTGTGTTTATGGGATGTTACTATATTGGAACACTCAATTAGTTAAGTTATTGTATCGAGTTGGCTAAGTTTTCCAATAGCTAAGTTATTCTAAATTTCGCTTTCTTTTGTTTGTTTTTCTATTATAGTATTTAAATAAATTCTGTTTTGCTTAAAGCCAAGTATTTTGACCAGTTACATCACATGTGGAACACCCACTTCACATTTACCTTTAAATTAAGAAAAGTTAGGGTCTAAAATACCTTCTTAAAATATTTTGAGAAGGTCTGGCCTGGTCCATTACAAGCTCTATCATTCTAACTACGCAGGGCTGCAGCCGGTGATTATGATGCCAGTGTGAAATACTGCAGAAACTCAATTTAAATTTGATTTAATTTAAAGTTGAGAGCAGGAGACAGCCTCGCTCAGAATTTGTCAGCTGCATTTATATTAAAGTCATGTGGAATTGAGGAAGTTCTTGAACTGAGGCAGCTGCTTCAAACCAAGATACTTCAACTAATCTAGATTCAATCTGGTATGGACTTGGGCAATTGGCTAGAGGTCTGGTGCGTGATAGCATCTGGGGGCCTGAGTCAGGATTTTGATGGTTGGAGATGGAGCGCAGTGTGGGAAGAACAGGCCCAATATGGTGGTGACAAAAATCCCCTATCATCTGCAGCAGCAGTGGTGAGAGCGGGCAGCCCAAGGTCTCCCGGAGAGCAGGCCAAAGCAGAGGAGATCAAGCCCTTGTAGCAAGTGAGAGTTCAGTATAGGTAAGCACTTAAGAAAGACTGTTTAACTTTTAACTTTATTTCTTTATTTTTCTACGTTATACTAAGAGGGACTGTAATGATTAACTTTTAACTTCATTTATTGTCCTACATTGTACCTAGGATTTTGTATCTCTGTACCTTTGTACCAAGATGGGGACAGGAATGGCGACATTATACACTTTTCACTGTACTCGTGGTTCTGTGCTTGTGTACAAGAGACAATAAAATCTAAAACTAATTTTAATTCTAATTCTACTTTAATTTTGCTGGATTCTGTGAAATAATGTTAGGTTTAGCAAGGGACCTGTGTTTCTACTGTAGGAAAGAGAAGCTTTCTCTACCTGCATTTCTATACAGGATCCAACATCTCCTGGCATACGACCCAAGATTCAAGTCAGGATCCTGTGAAGTTCCAATGTGCTGACCTCTGCCAGAATTGCACAGGAAGTTTGAACTTTCAAAAGGCAATTTCCCTGCTCCCCGAGACTCTCCATAAAAGTCTCCCACTGTGAGTTACTTAACCATATACTTGGGTGGCAACCCAGAAAATATTAGACAGATTTAGTCTTAGCCCAACTCTAGGTAACTACATAACTGACCCAATGCAAGCACTTACACTCACTCCAGTGACTAATCCCTTGAGGGCTTGATTAACACCTGACTACCTCTTGACCAAATCTGATCTAACTATCCTCCATCCTGTGATGAAACCCTGATAATCACCTGACCATACAACTACACCTCCCACCTGAATTGGCTAACGCCTGACCTAACAACCCTTCCCAAATCAGGTCAGACTAGGCCTCAAAAAGGGGACATGACTTGTCTTCCTCATCTCGACTGTAATGCGTTTTCCACACATCAGAAGACCCAGCTGAAAATTGTCTGAAAAAGTTCCAGTGCGGCAGCTATTGATGCTCCTCTGTTGCTCCTCTGAAGATCTGAGCTTCTGTATCATTGTGCCCTGTGCTCTGTGATGGGAGCTGTATTGAAAGCAAAGGCAGTGTTAGGAGCTACTATCCTAGCTTTCCCCATTCAGACATTCTAATTAAGCAATCTTCCAAGGACACAAGTTCTCCACTGCTTAAAGCCTTTCTGGTTTTGGCATGACCATCCAGAACATGCAGAAGTAATTAGCGACATCTTGAAAAATGTCCATATTACAGAGGAGGAGATGTTAGATGGTTTAAAATGCATAAAGTTGGATAAGTCCCTGGGATCTGATTATGTGTACCCTAGAACTCTGTGGAAAGGTAGGGAAGTGATTGCTGGGCCCCTTGCTGAGATATATGTGTCATCAATAGCCACAGGTGAGGCTCTGGAAGACCGGAGGTT
The DNA here is from genome assembly GCA_024137785.1 of Ginglymostoma cirratum. Taxonomy (NCBI): domain Eukaryota; kingdom Metazoa; phylum Chordata; class Chondrichthyes; order Orectolobiformes; family Ginglymostomatidae; genus Ginglymostoma; species Ginglymostoma cirratum. The sequence goes on along the minus strand of JAHRHZ010000111.1, from coordinate 14,936,164 downwards.
GGCTAACGTTGCGCCACTATTTAAGAAATATGGTGAGGAAAAGCCAGGGAACTATAGACCAGTAAGCCTGACATTCGTATTGGACAAGTTGTGGGAGGGAATCCTGAGAGACAGGATTTACATGTATTTGGAAAGGCAAGGACTGATTGGGGATGGTCAACATGGCTTTGTGCTTGGGAAATCGTGTCTCACTAACTTAGTTGAATTTTCTGAAGAAGTAACAAAAAGGATTGTTGAAGGGAAAATGGTGGACATGATCTATATGGACTTCAGTAAGACGTTCAACAAGATTCCTCATGGTAGGCTCATTAGCAAGGTTAGATCACATGGAATACAGAGAGAACTAGCCATTTGGATTCAGAACCAGCTCAAAGGTAGAAGGCAGAGAGTGGAGGTGGTGGAGGGTTGCTTTTCAGACTGGAGGCCTGTGATTAGTGGTGTGCCACAAGGATCAGTGCTGGGTCCACAGCATTTTGTCATTTATATAAATGCTTTTGATGTGAACATAGGAGGTATAGTTAGTAGGTTTGCAGATGACACTAAACTTGGAGGTGTAGTGGACAGCAAAGAAGGTTATCTCAGAGTACAACGGGATCTTGATCAGATGGGCCAATGGGCCAAGGAGTGGCAAATGGAGTTTAATTTAGATAAATGTGAGGTGTTGCATTTTGGTAAGGCAAATCAGGGCAGGAGTTATACACTTAATGGTAAGGCCCTGGGAAATGTTGTTGATCAAAGAAATCTTGGAGTGCAGGTTCACAGTTCCTTGAAAGTACAGTTACAGGTAGATACGATAGAGAAGAATACATTTGGTATGTCTGCCTTTATTGGTCAGTGCATTGAGTATAGGATTGGGAGATCAAGTTGCAGTTGTGCAGGACATTGGTTTGGCCACTACTGGAATACAGCATGCAATTCTGGTTTCCCTGCTATAGGAAAGATGTTGTGAAACAGAAAGGGTTCAGAAAAGGTTTAGAAGCATATTGCCAAGGTTGGAGGGGTTGAGCTGTAGGGAGAGACTGAATAGACTGGGGCTATTTTCCTTGGAGCGGCAGAGGCTGAGGGTGACCTTATTGATGTTTATAAAATCATGAGGGGAATAGATAGGGTAAATAGACATGGTCCTTTCCTTGTAGTGGGGCAGTCCAAAACTAGAGGGCATAGGATTAGGGTGAGAGAGGTTTAAGATGGTGTGTGTATGGAATGAACTGCCAGACAATGTGGTGGAGGCTGGCACGATTACAACATTTGTAAAGGCATCTGGATGGGTATACGAATAGGAACGGTCTAGAGGGATTCGGGCCAAATGCTGGCAAATGGGACAAGGTTAATTTAGGGCATCTGGTTGGCATAGATGAGTTGGACCGAAGGGTTTGTTTCCATGCTATACATCTCTATGACTCTATAACTTGTGGCTGACTGCTCTAAGCTCATGGCTGAGTATTTAACAGGAAGGACTGTAAAGTTGAAGTTTATTTCTTTATTTTTCTGCCTTTACTTTCTATGTTTTGGTTTATTTCTCTGTGTTTTTGAAGATGGTTCCAGTGAGTTTAATAACAAAATACACGTGACAATAAATAAATCAAATCACACAATTAATCTTTGTAGACAGCACCCATGCCCAGTTTATGGAAATTAGGGATAGGTGCTGTGCTAGTCAATGGTGAGCTCTTGAAATGCTTTGTGATAAATACACAATGCTGGTGCACCCGTTCCCCAGGCGGTATCAGAACTTCAGACTCCATGCTGAGATGATGTTTTGAGGGAGAGCTGCATATCCGATCATGTCTAGACTTTGCATTGACACACAAGACCCTACCCATGAGGGGCATCACACAGCTTGTATAAAGAACCAGGAAGTATCATATCTAACCTTAGGAAATTGTAGCCTCTGTGTTGTTTCTCAGGGTAGCTCTTTTTAAAACATTTGTACATGCAGGCAGTATAAAATCAGATAGCCTTATGTGTTTATGCTGGTTGAAATTACCATGCTATGAATCGAGAAAGGAATTAATTAATCCCTGTATCTGTTTAATGCAAGTTTTTAGACATATGTGCTTCTTAAGGGAAACCAAAGCAAATTAGACCCAGAATTCCATTAGACTATCCTGGCTTGCTGCCTCATTTGGTGGACATGGATTCAGTGAATTTCTTCAAGCAGGAGTGAGACCTGTTTGTAGCTGGGGTGGACAGCTCTTGGTATCTAAGAGTAGGCCATTCATCCAGCTTTATACCAAACAGACCAGTTTTTAGTCTGGCTGCTGTCTGGTGTTATGTCTGCTATTTTGTGTCTTTATACAATCACCTCAGTGGGGCATCAAGGGGCTTGTGGTCCTTTCTCCATCAGCAGCAGCTTCAAAGTGACTGGGATGGCAAAAGCTTGAGGTGGATCTTTTCCATCTTGAAACCATGATGCCTATCCACAGGTGGTGATGTCACCTGTCACACCCTTACGTGATTATATCACCTATGCACATCACAGCTGTTATCTGGCCTTCGTGACTTCCAGCACTGGCCACCCTGTTCACTTTTATGTTGATCAGGATTATGTTGAGTCTCCAAGACCTGTTTGATTTTCTGAGTGTTTCAGAGAGTGTTTTTCTAGGTTTAGTTCAATCCCACTCACCCCATTGCCCTGAGTTTGTATCTAGTTCTTTGTCACTGTACTTGACTACGTGTTCAAATGAACCAAAAGGTATTTTCCTTTCTGTCTTATTTCAAATGAAGGAAAGAAAGATAGACAGATGGACAGCATGTGTTGCTACCTCAGGACAATACTTAATTGATAGTTGACAACTATATAAATGACTCATTAAAGACACATGTAACAATATAGAAACTGAAACTATGGACAGGTTTAATGAGGCATAGGTATAAGTTTTCATTATTTTTTGATATTTAGAATGCACATTGATTTTCAGTCATGATCTCCAATGTTACTTCCAATTCAACTGAATTGTTCACATCCTTTTATGCTTGGAGGAAATTAATTTTCATGAATGAATTAAAGGCATCTTTTCCATAGTCACGTAACTTGTCAGTAGAGCGGAACCACTGTAAATTTCACAAATTAGTAAGGAAAACAGGATAAGAATGGTTAAGCTGACCCCACCTACCTTACAAAACTACCACATTTTTCCCGAAGGCAGATTGTAAAACTGTGAAGGATGACTAGTGAGTGAATGAGTGGGAATATTTTTAATGCTGGTTGCATAAGACATTATTTTCTAATAATTCTGGTAAAGCTTGAATCAGCAACACAAGAACTTATAATTTCTTTGACACCTGTTCCCAAAGTGGTTGACAGCCAATGAATTACATTTGAAACGGAATAATCAAGGCAGGGTTGGAAACATGACGGGCAATGAAGAAAAAGACTTGTATTTCAATAGTGCCTTTCATGACCACCAGATGTCTCAAAGTGCATTACAGACAATGAAATGCTTTTTTCTGAAGTGTAGTCAGGTTGTAAAATTATGTTTAATTGCCGCCATAAAATCTGCTACAATGAAGTTACTTGAGGGATAAGTGTTAGCCCACAAGGCACACAAGGGAAAACTCCCCTGCACTTTTGTGAAATAGTTAGGAGGGAGGTAATGGCCTAGTGGTGTTGTCGCTGGACTATCAATTCAGAGATCCAGATGATGTTCTTGGGACGTGGGCTTGAATCGCGCCGGGGCAGATGGTGGAATTTGAATTCAAAAAATATCTGGAATTAAAGAGTCCAATGATGTCTTAAAAATTATTTGTTGGAAAACCCCATCTGGTTCACTAATGTCCTTCAGGGAAGGAGACTGCCATCCTTACCTAGTCTGGCCCACATGTGACACCAGACCCATAGTAATGTGATTGGCTCTCAACTACCCTTTGGGCAATTAGGGATGGGAAATAAATGCTGGCCATTTCAGCAACATCCTCATCCATGAATGAATTTAAGAAAAGTGTAACAAGATCTTTTCACATACCTGAGAAAGTAATGAGGGTTTAAACATCTCATGCAAAAGACAGAACCTCCATATTGTAATGGAGGGCCAGTCTAGATATTGTACCATTGTTTCAGGTGTGATTTCAACCCACAACTGAAAAGCAGCCCGCATGGTTGACATCCAAACTACCACATTCAACATTCACTCCCCACACCGCTGACATACAGTACCAGAATTATGTACCATCTAGATGATGTACCGCAGCAACTCACCAAAGCTTCTTTGATAGCACTTTCCAAATCTATGACCTTTAACACACAGATGAACAAGCGCAATAGATGCATGGGAACACTACCAAGTTTCCATCCAAACTGTATGCCATCCTGACCTGGAACTACTGTAAGATTTGCATTAATTTAAATCGTCTTCTTTGCTCCTTCTTCTTAGACTATCTGAGACTGAGGATGACATTCTTCCACTCTGAAGTCGTGGGTACTGAGTGACTAACCAGATCCAGTGTTGGATGTACAGACACAGACATGGGTGGGCGGGTAGTGTTTCAAAAGACGAGTGAGTGACATGGTCAATTAGAGACTCAGTTTGGAAAGCAGATCTAAAAAGAGACCTGGAGTCCAGAGGAGCCACAAAATCACCTTGAAGTAAAGTGTTTTCACAAGCTTTGGAGACTTAATCATGTTTTCCCCAATAAACACATAATTGCAGTCCTTAGCAAAAGATAATGGTCCTTAGCTGTGTTAGTGGTGGAATACTCATCCTTAGCCTCTGCAGTGACTCCGCGCCTTGTCTATTGATTGAAGTCTAACCTCTGTGTTTTCCTTTTGTTAATGTGTGTTTAGTATCTTCATTTTATGCACTGTCCCCACGCAGCAGGAGAAACCTGTAAAGCTAGCGAATTAGACATACTGGTCTAACTCATCTGGTATACTTCAAAATGAAGGTCGAGCATGGCCAGTATTTTCAATTGCAAGTATTACTGCTTTTTGTTTGAACTGTATTTTTACACTGAGCAGTTTGTCTCTCTGCCGTATTAGATATAAACCCAATTTCTGTCACTCTGACTGGTCAGTCATTACTAATGGCCCTTCAATGTGGGTACTTTGAGCCTGGTTTAGGTCATAGTCACGGTCATGTTTACAGTTATGGTCATCGTTATGCATATGATCATTGTCATGGATATGGTTATGTCATTGTCATGGTTACGATCTTGGTGATGGTCATGGTTACGATCATGGTAATGGTCATGGTCAGTCACGGAAAAGGGAGGGAGGGTTCTAAGTTCATAATTCCTTGCTGTTTATTTATCATCACTGATAACATAGCAAGATTGATACACATGCTCTGTTTCACAGCTATTTAGTGAGCATATTTTACAGTCGTTACTGGTTAAAATACTTGTTAAAGCCTCCCTCAAGTCACCTCCAGTTTAACAACTTTTAAACAAAGGACACTTACATCATCCATTTAAATCCATTTCATCACTTCTCAACATGTCATAACTTGTACAACAGTGTAACTAACATTCGACTGAGCTTAACCATCATACTCCCTGCATTTTGTTGAAGTTAGAATACACATTTAACCAACGTACTTAAAAACTGAAAAAGCCGCAGATTCTGTAAATCAGAAACTTAAGGATAACAAGAGGGCATAACTTTAAAGTGAAAGGAAAGAGGTTTAGGGGGAGTTGAGGAAAACTTTTTCACCAAGATAGTTGAGGAAATCTGGAATGCGTTATCTGGGATGGAAAACTCACAACCTTTAAAAGATACTTGGATTAGCATTTAAAATGTTACAACATCCAAGGTTATGGGCCTAGTGCAAGAAAGTGGGATTAGTGTAGATTTAGAAGAGCTTTGTCAGTGCAGACTCAATGGGCCAAAGGGACTCTTCTGTATTGAATAAGTCTATGATGATACAGCACCTAAACTTTATCAATAATTTTATCTTAAAAAAATGAAAACTTTCTTTCACCGTTATTGGTCAACCTTCTGAACTCCCTTGCTGTAATTCTAAACATTAAATAAGAAGAAATCTTCCTTTTCAAGATCATGAAGCAATTTTCCCTTTCATTTTGTTTAGAAGAGGTTGATGGCCACATTTACGAAATTATTTCCATTGTTACCTCTCCCTTATTTTGTTTGATTCAATTTAGGCATATTGAAATCCTCCCCGCTCCTGCTGCCGCACCCCCATCTTAGATAATCATTCCCTGCAAGTGTCTAACTTGTCAGAGTTTTATCTAGCTGCTCCCATCTGTGCACTTCAAGGTGATAATTAAGTTGTTCTCATAATGTTACTAATTTATACCCATGTTCCCTCTGCCATCATATCCCCTGTGGTAACTGTGTTGTTGACTTTAATTCTAGATGATTGAGAAGTCTGACATAAATGTAAAGATATACATAGACTCTTGGGTCTTTTCCAGAACAATTATTTATTTACACAAAGTTAACTCATACAGTACACTCGATGTGAAGTCTAAGGGAGTGTTCCTTCACTTGAGCCACTTGTCACCTATAGTCATGAGGACAGTCATGATGATATTAGCCATGACATGTATGCTATGTACATGTAATATCTCCCTCTAGCTTTTATCCCATACAATATTAAACATGTATACACATATCTTCCAACAGTAACATTTACCATTAAACATCTATTATACAACTTTTGAATAATAACATAATTCTTATGCTTCACTTAACCAAAATGTATCTTTGTAAAATGCACTAAACCTTCATAGCTCTATGACCAGAATATCTTCAATCAGCTATATTTCTGTATGTAAAGTGGCATTTTCCTGACCCCATACCCAGGTATTAAGGTGATGCATCTGATTGGGTACCCACCACCAGGCAGTTGTTCTTCCCTTGATTGCATTCGGAAGCTGGAAGCTGACTGGAAGATCCCAGCTGGTCTCCCTAAGTTACCTTTAACAAGACTTTTTAAACTTTATTTTTCATTTATTCACTAATGGGATGTGAGCATCACTGGCTGGCCAGCTTTTTGTGTTACCTGTCTCAAGTTGCCCTTGAGAAGTTGGTGGTGAGCAGCCTTCTAAAACCATTGCAATACACGTTCTGTAGGTTGATGCACAATGTCCTTAGGAATGGAATTCCAGGATTTTGACCCAGCAACAGTGAAGGAATGGCAATATATTTCCAAGTGAGGATGGTGAGTGGCTTGGAGGGGAACTTGAGGGTGGTAGTGTTCCCATACATCTCTTACTCTTGTCCTCCTAGATGGAAATGGTTGTGGGTTTGGAAGGTGCTGTCTAAGGATCTTTGGTGAATTTCTGCAATGCATCTTGTAGATAGTACATACTGCTGCTACTGAGCGTCGATGGAGGGGGGGAGTAGACCCATCATTCAGGCAAGTGGGGAATATTCCATCACACTACTGACTTGTGCCTTGTAGATGGCAGACAGGCTTCAGGGAGTCAGGAGGTGAGTTACTTGCTGCAATATTCCTACCCTCTAATCTGATCTTGTAGCCACTGTATTTATGTGGCAAGCCCAGTTGAGTTTCTGGTCAATGGAAACCCTGGGATATTGATAGTGGGGATTCAGTGATGGTAACACATTTGATTGTCAAGGGATAGTGATTAATTTAACTCTTATTGGAGATGGTTATTGCCTGACATTTGTGTGGCGTGAATGTTACTTGCCACTTGTGAGTCCAAGCCTGGATAATGTCCAGATCTTGTTGCATTTGAACATAGACTGCTTCAGTATCTGAGGAGTCATGAGTGGTGCTGAACATTGTGCAATCATCAGCGAAGATCCCCACTTCTGACCTTATGATGAAGGGAAGATCATTGATGAAGCAGCTGAAGATGGTTGGGCCTAGGACGCTACCCTGAGGAACTCCTGCAGAGATGTCCTGAAACTGAGATGATTGACCTCCAACAACCACGACCATTTTCCTATGTGCTAGGTATGACTCCAGTCTGCAGATAGTTTGCCCCCTGGTACCCATTGATTCCAGCTTTGCTAGGGCTCTTTGATGCCACACTTGCTTAAATGCAGCAATGATATCAAGGGATTATCACTCTCACGCCACCTCTTGAATTTACCTCTTTTGTTCATGTTTAAACCAAGGCTGTAATGAGATCAGGAGCTGAGTGGCCCCGGCAGAACCCAAACGGGGCGTCACTGAGCAGGTTATTCCTGAGCAGGTGCTGCTTGATAGAACTGTTGATTACACCTTCCATCACTTTACTGATGATCGACAGTAGACTGATGGGGCGGTAATTGGCTGGGTTGGATTTGTCCTGCTTTTTGTGTACAGGATATACCTGGGCATTATTCCACATTGTCGGGTAGATGCCAATGTTATAACTGTACTGGAACAGCTTGGCTTGGGGAGCGGCAAGTTCACATGCTCAAGTCTTCAGTACTATTGCTAAAATGTTGTCAGGGCCCATGGCCTTTGTAATATCCAGTGTCATCAAGTTTCTTGATATCATATGAAGTGGATTGAATTGCTGAAGACTAGTATTCATTATGCTAGGGACCACTGGAGGAGGCCAAGATGAATCATTCACTTTCTTCTGGCTGAAGATTGCTATGAATGCTTCAGCCTTATCTTTTACAAACTGACTCGGAAACTTACCTTCACGACCACAGGGTCAAAATCCAATATTCCCTAAAATGAATCTGATAAAAAAAGTTCATTTTCTGTTAAACTATATGAGAGCTCCGCAAATTACTCTGAAATAGTATTGAAATCTGGAAAGTCAATGGACCTCAGCCAAACCGAGATTGTTAGCACAATTGCCTTCAAAACTGCTGTGTTAACGAGGGAAAAATCCGTCTCCTGTGCAATCCATTAGAATACAACCTTGTGTATATTTGTGCGGGAAATGGAGGGGTACCTGCAGGAGTATTGACCCTTTCAGCTGATTTCACAAATGCAGTCCAGCATATCCACAATTCCCTAAGAAGCAGTGCAAATGGGGGCAGTACTGCTCTTGAGAAGTTGTCAATATGCTATCTCCTGCAACAAAGCCTGATGCAAATTCCATACATGCACAGGATTGCCCGTTATGCCAAGATCACCTGCATCCCTTATCTCTTTTGCTTATGACTCATTCTAGGCTGCTACAGGACACGTCTGAAACATCACCCAGTGCATCTACAGGCAATGCTTACATTTAAAAGAACAGAATAGAATAGGATAGAACAGAACAGAACAGAATAGGATAGAATAGAATAGAAATTTATTGTCATGTATACTTATATGAAAATACAGTGAAAAGTTTTACAAGTCACTCCACCAACTTCAACATCAATGACTGAAGTCATTCATAATAATTTTAAAAAATTAAAATTAAGACAAAGTTCATCACAGTTCAAGTAACAGATCCTGGGCTTGGGGAAAACTGATTTAGGAACAATAGAATACCATAAGGATGCAGCCAGGCTGAGACTGCCATGTTGGGCTGCTGGATAAAAGGTGGGAAGACTCCACTAAAGAAGACGGCCATGCTGGGCTGAGACCACCACGATGGGCCGAGACCACCATGCTGGGCCGAGACCGCCATGCCCAGGTACCGTCACGCCGGGTTCTGGCCACCCTTCTCCTCCGTCAGGTGCTTGGGCCTAGCTGGGGACCTGAAACTTTGGCTTAATCTGTGAATCTGGCCAGGGACAGTCAGCCTGGGACCTGATCCTTCCTCACTGGGAGACCCTGGGGCATGGTAAAGCCGTGTCTGGCTTGTTCTGGCCCCGCCACTGCCGGAGGCACAAAAGAAAGGAAAATTAGAACATAGAACATAGAACAATACAGCGCAGAACAGGCCCTTCAGCCCTCGATGTTGCGCCGACCTGTGAACTAATCTAAGCCCATCCCCCTACACTATCCCATCATCATCCATATGCTTATCCAAGGACTGTTTAAATGCCCCTAATGTGGCTGAGTTAACTACATTGGCAGGCAGGGCATTCCACGCCCTTACCACTCTCTGAGTAAAGAACCTGCCTCTGACATCTGTCTTAAATCTATCACCCCTCAATTTGTAACTATGCCCCCTCGTATTAGCCGATGTCATCATCCTAGGAAAAAGACTCTCACTGTCCACCCTATCTAATCCTCTGATCATTTTGTAGGTCTCTATTAAATCCCCTCTTAGCCTTCTTCTCTCCAATGAGAACAGACCCAAGTCCCTCAGCCTTTCCTCATAAGACCTTCGCTCCAGACCAGGCAACATCCTGGTAAATCTCCTCTGCACCTTTTCCAATGCTTCCACATCCTTCCTGTAATGGGGCGACCAGAACTGTACGCAGTATTCCAAGTGAGGCCGCACTAGCGTTTTGTACAGTTGCAGCATGACATCACGGCTCTGGAACTCAATCCCTCTACCAATGAAACCTAACACACCGTATGCCTTCTTAACAGCACTATCAACCTGGGTGGCAACTTTCAGGGATCTATGTACCTGGACACCAAGATCCCTCTGCACATCCACACTACCAAGAATCTTTCCATTGACCCAGTATTCTGCCTTCCTATTATTCTTCCCAAAGTGCATCACCTCACATTTATCTGCATTGAACTCCATTTGCCACCTTTCAGCCCAATTCTGCAGTTTATCCAAGTATTTCTTCAAAATGAAGAAAAGAAATGAAAAGAGAAAAAACAGGAAAAGCAAAAAGGAAAAGTAAAGAGAAAGAAAGCCAATGGGAGCGGGTGAGCCCTGCGGTCAGCCCCCTACTCTGCCGCCATCTTGAATAGGGCACATGACAAGTGCTTTGGCATTGATCGTATTTCCTCTCAGGCATCCAGGAGAACCACGAATGGGTTCTGATGTTTGCACAGGTTGCTGGATTCCACCGAGTACATGACATCAGTGGCTGTATTTAAATATATCTGTCCTCCAGTTGTTTATTCAGTAAATACACAACCGTATTAAGGAGCCTTTGAGCTCAGGTAGAAATCATTTTGCAATTGTGTTTGGTTCTGTCCCTGATGAGGAAAGACATCTTTCCTTCATGGAGTCGCGGAAAGCTTTATGGATCGGCCACCTTTGGGATTCCAGCTTCCTGGTTGTTAGGCTGTCAATTGGAAATGTTCCTTGATCTGGTAGCTCACTGATCTGATTCAAATCTGGGCTAGTGATGAAAATTGCACAGGAAGTGGGTGATTCTTTAAGGTGACTATTCTCTTCCCTTGACCTACATGAACACCAACCCCTTGATGTATGGACTAGAAAAACACCACCCTAAATACCATTGCTATTCACCTACCAATGCCATAAGGCCAATACATTGAAACAAAGGAATGACGTAAAGACCTTCCACGCCTCACTAATGAAGGGTACATTCTCAGAACTGCACTGACATACCCCAGGAAATGTCATTGGAGTGAGACTGAAATCCATGCCCAAACCCCATAAAAACAAAACTGCAAACAATATGGCCTGGCTACCACTTTACAAAATGGCTTAAGCTAAAGCAAAAAAAACCAGAAATTACTAGAGGAATTCAACAGGTCTGACAGCATCAGTGGAGAGAAAGCAGAGTTAACACGTTGAGTCCATTTTGATCCTTCTTCAGAACTGACATCACTGGACTTGAAACGTTAACTCTGTTTTCTCTCCATAGATGCTGCCAGACCTGTGGCATTTCACCAGCAACTTCTGTTTTTGTTTGTTTCAGATCTCCAGCATCCGCAGTTCCATGTTTTATTTTAAGATGAAGTAACTTTGATTGTTTTCTTTCACTAAATAATATTCATAGAATCCCAACAGTGTGGAAACAGGCCCTTTAGCCTAACAAATCCACATCAACCCATAGAGCATCCCACCCAGACCCATCCCCCTATAATGCACCTAAGCTACACATCCCTGAACACTACAGGCAATTTAGCATGGCCAATCCACGTAGCCTGCACATCTTTGGACCGTGGGAGGAAACCGGAGCACCCAGAGGAAACTCATGCAGACATGGGGAGAATGTGCAAACTCCAAACAGACTGTAATCCAAGGGTGGAATCGAACCCAGGTCCCTAGCACTGTGAGATAGCAGTGCTAACCATTGAGCCACATGCTACTCATTTCACAGATAATTAGGGACACATCAAATGTTGACATTGCTAGTGATGCTCACGACACATGAAAGAATAAATAACAATTAAATATGTAAAGATGTATTTTCAGTGCCATCAGAATTTTGTTAATGTACAGTGAATTTCCATTGTATCACAGCCAAATGGAAGTGGCTGCAGAACAACAGCCCAGCAAAGGTGGGTCTGATGGGTCAAAAGAGGTACTAGAATCAGGGAAGGAAACATTCCCTGTATCAATGTCTTCCCCAGAGGGGTTTTCTCTCTGATCCTCGTGTTTGTGAATTTTTACATTTTTTTTAAACTTACCTTGAGTGAGCTGGGGATCACCTGCCTAGTTTAGCAGTGCTGAGCTGTCCTGTGATGTTGCTCCTACTTCAGGTCTCTGACTTGTAATTGGACCAGTAGAATCAGGAGCCCATCTGCCAACATAATTCAGAGATTGGGCCCACAGTGGTGGGCAATTACGAAGGCTCCACGTGGTAAAATGGACAAGTTTCCCATCAGGACATGCTGCGGACTGTCATTTTACCCTGACATTGTGGTTCTGAAGCCCCTCATAAAATCGAGAATGTAAATCCAAGCAGGTAATTCGGAATAATACAGGTAAACACCAAACACCGTACCTCTCACCGTCAGCATGTGCCTGGATAATGCATTACCACAGAGTCAGAAGCTTATTCAGTGGTCTCGGAAATAATTATAAATATACACTTCAATGCCTCTTTCTCAGTATTGGAAAGATTCTGCAAACTCCGGACACAAGTGTTCTTTAAATTTGTGACACGGATGACATAAAAATCATTTTACATTGTCCCCAGTTGTATACTGAGAGTGTAATTGTGAGAATGTCAGTGCACCAATGTGACTGAAATCCATTTAAGTACCTTCAAGCTTGCTGTGCGGGCACCAAGCACTTGAAATCACACTGAAAACTAGCAGAAAAAGCTTTTAACCTTATAATCTAGGAAAGTGACTCACCTCGATTTTTGACTCCGGAATTGACAAAAATCAGTGAAACATTACAAGGCATTTTTTTATTTGGTTTTAACTTTTTGCAAAGTTTGAAATGAAAATCAGGGTTTGCTAACAAAGAGAAAATAAACACTAGCTTGGCTTCAAAGTTCCTGGTTTTATTGAACAGTGAAATTGGCTGTCCAAGATGGCGGCAGTGTACCAGGACTGCGTATGGGCCCTTACCCAGGGCTCATACGTCCCATCTGTTTTCCTTTCTTTCCTTTTCACTTCTGCTCTTTTTCTTTCTTCTTCTCTGTTGTTTTTCTTTTCTTTGGCGGGTTATTCGGTGGCTTCAGCGTGGCAGCGAGAGTGAGCCAAAGCATGAAGTAGCAGCAGCTTCCTGGCGGTTGGAGGCAGCAGCAGAAAGGTGGTTGGGACCAGTGGCAGCGGCGGCAAAGGTCTCCCGTTGATCGGAGGCAGCAGTGGTGGCAGCCAGCACTTCAGGATGGCGGTGCCAGCAAGGCACCATCTCAAAGGAATGCAGCCAAAGCAGGACTCTTGGCAAGGTGGTGGCCTGGTCTGGCATTGTCATAGAGTCATGGAGTCATACAGCATGGAAACAGTCCCTTCGATCCAATCCATGTTGAACATAATTCCAAGCTAAACTAGTCCTACCCGCCTGCAACTGACCTATATCCCTCCAAACCTTTCCTATTCATGTACCTATCCAAATGTCTTTGAAACATTGTAACTGTATCCACATCCACCACTTCCTCAGGAAGTTCATTTCACATGCAAATCACCCTCTGTGTAAAAAATTTGGCCTTCATGTCTCCTTTAAATCTCTCTCCTCTACCTTAAAAGTGTGCCCCTAGTCTTGAAATCCCCTCCAAGAGAAAAGGCACCTATATTAACTCTATCTATACCCTCATTATTTTATAAACTTCTATAAGGTCGCCTCTCAACCTCCATTGCTCCAGTGAAAAAAAGTCCCAGTCTATCCAGGCTTTCTTTATAACTCAAACCTTCCACACCCAGCAACATCCTGGTAGATCTCTTCTGAACCCTCTCCAGCTTAATAATATCCTTCCTTTAACTGGGCTACCAGAACTGGACACAGTATTCCGGAAGAGCTTCATCAATGTCCTGTGCAGCCTCAACATGACTTCCCAACTCCTGCACTCAAAGGACCAAGCAATGAAGGCAAGCGTGCTAAATGCCTTTTTAACCACCCTGTCTATATGTGATGCAAACTTCAAAGAATTATGTACTGAACCCATAGGTTCCTCTGTTCTACAACAGTATCCAAGGCCCTACAAATCACTGTTTAAGGCCTACCCTTGATTATTGTATCAAAATGCAATACCTTGCAACTGATATATGGGAACCTCATCACATCCAAGTTCCTCTCCAAGTCACTCACCATCCTGACTTGGAAATATATCGCCATTCCTTCACTGTTGCTGGGTCAAAATCCTGGAATTCCCTCCCTTGTGGCATTGTGTGTCAGCCCACAGCAGGAGGACTGCAGTGGTTCAAAAAGGCAGCTCACTGCCACCTTCTCAAGGGCAACTAGGGATGGGCAAGAAATGCTGACCAGCCAGCGATGCCCACATCCCACAAATGAATAAAAATATCCAGACTGAACTCCATCTGCCATTTCTCAGCCCATTGAGCCATTTGAGCAAGGTACGTTTGTAATCTTAGAAAATCTTCTTCACTGTCTACCAAGCCACCGATTTTGGTGTCATCTGCAAGCTTATTAACCATGCCTTCTATATTCTCATCCAAATCATTTATATGAATGACAAGCAAAAGAGTACACAAAACCGATTGCTGTGGAACACTCCTGCTCACAGGCCTCCAGTCCAAAAAGCAATCCTCCACAAACCATTACTCAAGGTCTCCTGCTGTTAAGCCAACTATGTATCTAACTGGCAAGCTCACACTGAATCTCATGTGACCTAACTATACTAATCAGTCTACCATGTGGAACCTTGTCGAAGGCTTTACTGAAGTCCAAGTAAACAATGTCTACTGCTCTGCCCTCATCAAGCTTTATGGTAACTTCCTCAAAAAGCTCAATCAAGTTTGTGAAACACAATTTTCCTCACACAAAACCATGCTGACTATCCCTAATCAATTTTTGCCTCTCTAAATGTCCATAAATCCTATCTTTTATAATCACCTCCAACAACTTACCCACAACCGAAGTCAGACTCATAGGTCTACAGTTCCCAGGTTTCTCCTTGCAACCCTTCTTAAACAGAGGTAGAACATCAGCCGCCCTCCAGTCATAAGGCACCTCACCCATAGTTATGGGCCCTGAGAACTCCTTGTTGTGCGGCGAGTGTGGATTTAGCATGGGACTCAGTGGCGCCATCGACAATGTGGGCCCAGCAGCCGAGAGATGGCACCTAAAGATTGGCCTCTCCTACGATGGTGGGTTTGGTGCAGATGGCGGTGAGGCAGTGGAGGAAGGGTGGCGGCACAGGTGTTGTGTCACTGGTGAACCAGGTCAGGGTTCATGGTGGAGGTGGTGGAATAGACTCTCTTTCAGTTGTAACTTTTTATTCTTTTTATTCTTAACCAATTCACAAAGGTGCTGGATTGTGGTGACAACTGAAGTATTTTACTGTATTATTCACTTTAAAATGCAAGTGACAATAAATCATTCAAATCAAATTCAAATAGCTGTAGTATTTGATGCTTGAATTGTTGACGCTGAGGTTTTATTGTTAAGCTTTAAAAAAAGGCATTAAGTAAACAATTGGAATCATGTTGTGAATACAATTAATCATCTTCGCATTGGGGGCCTTTTTAATTTCATTACAAAGAAGAGCGGGGGAGTTCTGCTTAGTGAATATCCCTCGTGCCATTATTTCATTGCGATCTGCAGGAGCTTGCTGTATGCAAACTAGCTGCCACTGTTCCTATCTTACATCAGTTTCAAGATTCAATAGCGGTTCATCAATGATAAGATCCTCAGACATCCCAGGCCATGATCCATGTTGGATAAATACAAACCTTTCTTTCTTTCAATGATCAGCCTGCTTTTTTACCAAACATAGTTAACTCAATCCATTCTGCTAGCCTTGATATTTAAAAGCAGTTTTACAGGAAAGCAAAATTATTTTTAACAAATCAGAAACTAACACAAATCATGGTTTTGACTCATTGAGGGAGAAATGTGCGTAGGCACAGAAACTGACTCAAAATAGGTGTGGCACGCAGACACAGTCTCTATATAACTCCATAGAACTGATATTTTATAGGCACCAACAGAGACCTTGGGAAACTTATAAAAATGTCATGTTCAGGAGGTCCTGGGACACTGTGGTAGCAGCCTTAACCTCTGGGCCAGAAGCTCTAGGTTCAAGTCCCATACTAAGACTTATTGGTCATAGAAGATGTGTTTGTCAAGTAGCCATGCAGGTTGGTTGTAAATTGTTCAGTATGCCTGAAAGCAGTTCATAAGAGGGGGAGAGTTTCTGGTCGGCCATCCTACGAAGGACAATGACAATCCGTCCCATCCATAAGCATGAACCAATTCAGCTCAAGCCCACAGTCCAACAAAAGGATGAGAGGAGGGAAGAAAGGCAGAATGTCAAATTGACGTGACGATGCGTCCAGGGCGATGAACAGGAGCCTAGGCTGGTACAGGCAGGTAGTGGTCTGCTGTAGATTTATTTCTAGCCAACCTTTTCAGAGATGTTATTACACGCCTCAGGCACAGGACGTGAACCTAGCTCTTCTGGTTCAAAGACAGAGGCACCATCAATGTATCACAAAAACCATTAATGTCTGTGAGAATGATTTTTTTTGTGGAATCAGGATAACTCAGTAAAAGAATTCAAGAAACAAAAGTATTCAAAAACACTTTTGTGGGCGGTCTCCAGTGATCACTTTCAGGCTGGTGTGTTGTTGTTACCTCAGAACAACTGGGCAAAGCATGACCTTCCCTGGTTGGTAATGGCGTTGGCCTATGGCAGAGGCTCCTAGCATTCAAAGGTCACTGGCTTCCAAGTCTGTGGCAGATCCTGTTCTGGAGCAGATTGCGGATGAAAAATTGCATCTTAAACATTCTACTAATGCAAATTTTTCACTAGAAACAGCTGAAGTGGGAATAAGTTTCTTGCTTTAATTTTTTTATTCATTCGTAGGACAAGGGTGTCACTGGCTAGGCCCACATTTATTGCCCATCCTTAATTGCCCAGACGGCAGTAGGTCTGGAGTCAGATGTAGGCTAGACCAGGTAAGGGCGGCAGTTTCCTTCCCCCAAAGGACATCAGTGAACCAGAGATAACACAGTGTGAAGCTGGATGAACACAGCAGGCCAGGCAGCATCAGAGGAGCAGGAAAGCTAACGTTTTGGGTCAGGACCCTTCTCCAGCATCTGCAGTTCTTGCTATCTCAATGGACCAGATGGACTTTTCTAACAATCGACAATGGATTCATGGTTATCATTAGACTCTTAATTCCATATTCTTTCTCCACCACCAGATTCAAATTCCACCATCTGCCATGGCAGGATTCGAACCTGGGTCCCCATTACCAGGGTCTCTGGATTAATAATCACATGATAATACCACTAGCCCATTGCCTCCCCTAAATTTGAACGGGCATCAGAGGCTTAATGTAGTAACACACATCTCCAATAACAAAGCAAGCAAACTAGTTTCTCTGATGTTAAGTCAGATGAATTTCAAAATTACTATGAATGTTAAAAGGGTTGAAAATTACATTTAAATTCATGAAGTCTTCATTTGTGAATCCGTGGGAACATGTTCAGAGTTAGCAGCCTTAAGCTTACTAGAAAAATGAATTTGCATTGATTAAAGAAAAAGAAGCAGCACAGACACAGAAAACAGGGACCAGTAACTGTGACCACGAGGATAGACATCTTAGCTGCTGGGCCGTGCATTCAGGCTGACACACCATGCACCGCTGTCATATCAGATTTGGCCACCCAGAGGTGCACCCTGTGGAAGGCAGCATAAGGGAAAACAGGAAAGGCAGTCATATCACTTGGGCCTCTTGTTGGTTCCTGATGCTTACATTAATAACATGCATGTTAGTGGAATGAAGTGGGTTGTCTTTCGACCTTTAGACGTGACACATCATTATCATCTGGACATGGCACAACAGCAGGATAAGGTGCTTCCTGTGTGATAAGGCTGGGAATAGCCTGGGTCCACTTTGTACCCACTGGGGACATTGTTGGTGGGGATTGATTGTTTTGCTCTTGCTGGTGGTAAATGTGGACTTGGCAAGGTCATTGAATGAGGTGTGGGGGTGACAAACCTCACCAGCTTCCAGCCCTGTCAGAGTTAAACAATGAGCAGTAAGGACCAAAGGTGGCATCCTCTTCCCATTGGTAATCGAGCTGCTAAAGAGACCAATTAATACCCAGCTCAGGGCCTCATCCTGCTACAGCTGGTACTGTCAGTGTAGTTGGTTTCTCATCTTCCTATGGGTAGGCGAGGTTTGTGTGAGTGGTCTCATGATTAAACGCACTCAGTGAAGAATGTTTCTGAATTGCATTCTTCACAATTGAAGGTAGTGAACCTCAGGAGGGGATTGTTCCCACCGACAGCCAAATCCCTGCCCTTGCTGCCATATTTCTCCCTGCCACTCCTAACCCACAAACACCAGCACCAATCCCCATCCCATTACTACCTTTTGGCCTGAGGCAATGGGTGTGCTACTACAGCAGCGGCCATAGCCTGCTTGGCACTGCTGAGTAAAAGTGTTGCAGGCTATGCTACTCTTTCGCCCCAGGTGCCTTGATTGAAGTGGAATCAGCTCATGACTCAGTGCCCATTGCTGGAAAGAAACAGCACAGTTGGTTCTCTCAGGGTCCTAGATTGGCAGGTCCAGAGAGTGAGAGCACTTGGAGTAGGAGTATAGTTACCTTGGCATCCGATTAGAGAGGAGGCCAGTGAAGAAAGCACAGCTACCCACTCCTCGCTGAGCCCCAAGCTGAATGATTTGCTCCGTGGTGAGGGTGGGCAGGAAG
Source organism: Ginglymostoma cirratum (assembly GCA_024137785.1). Lineage (NCBI taxonomy): Eukaryota > Metazoa > Chordata > Chondrichthyes > Orectolobiformes > Ginglymostomatidae > Ginglymostoma > Ginglymostoma cirratum. The sequence goes on along the minus strand of JAHRHZ010000111.1, from coordinate 14,917,177 downwards.
CATCCCTTTGTTGAGCAATAATTGGCCACTCAAGGGCTGGGATTGGCACAAGGACAGAAGCAGTTAATCTAAGACTTTCTTTCAGTAGACTGAGCTCAGGAGGGGAGGCATGTGGGAAGGCCACCAACTAATTTAGAAGACCCTTCTCTCTCAGCAAATCTGCCAGTGGGTGCCTGTTAAATTGTGCCCAATGTTTCCACTTCTGTGATTTCTCTTCCGATCTGAGTATTCTTTGAAGTGTGATGAGTTTTAGGCATGTTTGAAGGTTATGGGAGATGTTAGGAAAATGGTGCTAGATTGACAATGATCTTAATGAATTATTACACACCTCTGGAGGCAAGACTTGAATCCAGGTGTCCTAGCTCGGAGGTAGACATTTGATTTGATTTGATTTGATTTATTATTGTCACACGGACCGAGATACGGTGAAAAGTATTGTTTTGTTTGCTAACCAGATAAATCATACCTGACATAGTTACATCATGGTAATAGAACAGGATGCAAAATAAAGTGTTACAGGCCCAGAGAAGGTGCAAGAAAGAGTAACCCAAATATATGAGAGGTCCATTTATTGGTCTGATAACAGTGGGGAAGAAGCTGTTCTTAGATCTGTTGGAGATAGCAAGAACTGCAGATGCTGGAGCCACAGACAACACAGTATGGACCTGGAGGAACGCAGCAGGCCAGGCAGCATCAGAGGAGCAGGAAAGTTGGCATTGCCTGGCCTGCTGTGTTCCTCCAGCTCCACACTGTGTTGTCTCTTAAATCTGTTGGTATGTGTTTTCAAGTTTTTGTATCATCTGCCCGATAGAAGAGGGTAAAAGAGAATATAACTGGATGCGGGGGGGAGGTTTCGATTACGTTGTCTGCTCTTCTGAGGCTGCACAAAGTGTAGACAGAGCCATTGGAAGGAAGGATGGTTTTTGTGATGGACTGGGCTGTGTTCACAACTATGTCACCATTGTGCCAAAAGGGTCTTAAATCTGTAACAAACTTGAATTATTTTTTCTAGTTATATTAATCAGCCTATGCAGAAACACCTCCAGGGCAAGTGGGACTTGAATCTGGACAGAGGTAAGAACAATAGCACCGCAACACAAGGCCGTTATGTCTTATGTCGTTATGAAGGAGAGAGTTTGGAAAGAACAAGAGAAGGGATGGTCTGTGATAGGTTGGAGGGCAGGAGAGATTTAATGAGAAAGGATTGCACGATGTAAGGTCAAAGGTGATCTACCACTGTGAGGTGGGCATATGCCTCCAGCAGGGTATTCACACCCAATGCAGTGATACTTACATTAGCCCCTGTAACATAAGACGCAGGTGATGTAGCACAAAAATATTTAATGGGAGTTTATGACAGCTCCGAAATATAATATATATTACAGTTACAGGCACTTCAGCGTCTGGGCTAATAAGTTATTCAGTTACAAACAATAGCGTACTCCATCAGGTTGTCATACCTGAAGTGGTTTAAATAAGATGGAGTTTTTTAATTCCTTGGACCATATGCTATGATACAGTGATGATATTGTGAATATGTTTCTGAAGAAGGGTCCCGACCCAAAATGTCAGCTTTCCTGCTTCTCTGATGCGGCCTGGCCTGCTGTGTTCCTCCAGCTCCACGCTGTGTTATCTCCGACTCCAGCATCTGCAGTTCTTACTATCTCTTTTAAAGGTGTACTACACACATTGTGAGACAGAACACAAGAAAGGGAATGGTGATAAGTTTAGAAATAAAAGGCGCGAATAGAAGAGGTGTGAATGGCAGCTGACCCAGTACAAAGTAAAGGAATTAAGAAAATCACAAAGGGGGTAAAAACTAGCAAACCAGCAAGACATAAATACACAAAACCAAACTGTGATAGATGCTATGGTCTAAAATTGTTGAACTCTATGTTGACCTCAGAACATTGTAAAGTGCCCAGTCACTAATTAAGATGATGTTCCTCAAATGTGAGCTGAGCTTCATCAGGGCACTATAAGTGGGTCAAAGAAGGAAAGGTCAGAGTGGAAACATGGTTAAGGATTAAAATGAGAGGCAACTTAGAGGCTTGAAGTCATTATTAGGACTGAACAGAGGTGTTCCGCAAAGCAATCACCCAGTCTATGGTTAGTATCCTCAGTGTGGGGACCACATCTTGAACAGAAAATACGGTATACTGAACTGAAAGAGAAAGAGTGGAAAGGCAGAATGAGAGAGTGTGGAAGAAGCAAAATGAGGGAGCTTGGATAATGCAGAAAGACAGAATGGAAAATTAAGAATGAGAGAGAGACTGAGTAGAAATTGCTGAGAGACAAAATGTAAAAAGCAGAATTGGGAGTACATGGCGAATGAGACAGAGCCATTAAAGATTGTGCTTAAGAGAGAAAGATGACTATTATCTAATCCAAATTTATACATTAGTTCTGTTATATACAGTGATTTAAGTTATGTTACAAGTTATTTTGGTTAGGTTTGCAAAGCACTGCACACCTACAGTACGGTATTTGAACTCCAGCTTTCACATTGCTTCCTCGGGTAAATCGTAATTTACTTAAATAACAAGGTGTAGAGCTGGATGAACACGGCAGACCAGTCAGTATCAGAGGAGCAGGTGAGCTGACATTTCGGGTCTGGACCCTTCTTCAAAAATGGGGGAGGGGAAGGTGGGTCTAAAATAAATAGAGTGGGGGGAGGCGGTGATAGAAGGGGGATAGTGGAGCGGATAAGTGGGAGAGAAGACGGACAAGTCAAGGAGGCGGGGATGAAGCTGGTAAAGGTGAGTGTAGGTAGGAAGTGAGGGTGGGGGTTGGTCAGTGAGGTGGGGAGGCGATAGGTAGGAGAGAAAACGGACAGGTTGGCGGTGGGCAGAGTGGCATCAGCGTCGGCAGGTGTGCCAAACACTGACTCTGCTCCACCTACCGCCCCTACAGCCAGCAGCTCTACAATCAACACAAGCCCCCAGCCCTGCCAAGTCTTCACCATCACCCCCCCACCCCCCAACCTCCCCCTCACTGGGGACGAATGGTCAGTACTCAGTAAAGGGCTCACCTTTATCCCCCTCCACTCGAACATCAACAAATACTGCTCATGCTTGGACGTCGAACAGTTTTTCTGCCGCCTCCGTCTCTGCTCTTACTTCTTCAATCATGAGCCTAACCCTCCCTCTACAGACCCCTTCTCCCGCCTCCAACACACCCCTTCCTCCTGGACACTACCCCAAGGCCTCTTACCCTCCCTCGACCTCTTCATCTCCAACTGCTGTTGTGACATCAATCGCCTCAACCTCTCCACCCCTCTCAGCCACTCCAACCTCTCCCCCACAGAACATGCAGCCCTCCGCTCCAATCCCAACCTCACCATAAAACCCGCGGACAAGGGAGGCGCAGTTGTAATATGGCGCACTGACCTCTACATCGCCGAGGCCAGGCGCCAACTCTCTGACACCTCCTCCTACCACCCCCTTGATCATGACCCCACCCCTGACCACCAAACCATTCTCTCTCAAACCATTCACAACCTCATCATCTCAGGTGACCTCCCACCCACAGCCTCCAACCTCATCATTCCACCCCTGCACCTTCTCAAAATCCATAAACCTGTCTGCCCTGGTCAACCCATTTCCACTGCCTGCTCCTGCCCCACTGAACTTACCTCCACTTATCTCGACTCTATTTTCTCCCCCCGGTCCAGGACCTCCCCACCTACATCCGTGACACCACCCACGCCCTCCACCTCCTCCAAAACTTCCAATTCCCTGGTCCTCAACACCTCATCTTTACCATGGATGTCCAGTCCCTCTATACTTGTATTCCCCATACAGATGGCCTAAAAGCCCTCCGCTTCTTCCTCTCCCACAGGCCTGACCAGTCCCCCTCCACCGACACAATTATCTGCCTAACTGAACTCGTCCTTATCCTTAACAACTTCTCTTTCGATTCCTTCCACTTCCTACGGACAAAAGGGGTGGCCATGGGTACCCACATGGGCCCAAGCTATGCCTGCCTCTTTGTAGGATACGTGGAACAGTCCCTCTTCCGCAGCTACACTGGCCCTAAAGCCCACCCCTTCCTCCATTACATTGATGACCGTATCGGCGCCGCCATGTGCTCCCACAAGGAGCTCAAACAGTTCATCAACTTTACTAACACCTTCCACCCCAACCTCAAGTTCACCTGGACCATTTCTGATACCTCTCTCTCCTTCCTGGACCTCTCTGTCTCCATATCTGGTAACCACCCGGAAACCGTTATCTATTTCAAGCCCACTGACTCCCACAGCTACCTAGAATACACCTCCTCTCACCCACCTTCCTGCAAAAAGGCCATCCCCTATTCCCAATTCCTTCACGTCCACTGCATCTGCTCCCAAGATGAGGCATTACACACCCGGACATTCCAGATATCCTCATTTTTCAAGGACCACAATTTCCCCCACCTCAGTGTTTGAAAACGCCCTTAACCGCATCTCTTGCATTTCCTGCACTTCAGCCCTCACATCCCCTCCCCACAATAAAAACAAAGACAGAATTCCCCTTGTCCTCACATATCACCCCATTAACCTCCGGATTCAACGCATCATTCTCTGTCACTTCTGCCACCTGCAATCTGACCCCACTACCAAGGATATATTTCCCTCCCCACCCTTATCTGCCTTCCAGAGGGACCACGTTCTCTGGAGCTCCCTTATCTGCTCCACACTCCCCACTAGCCCCAACACCCCTGGCGACTTTCCCTGCAACCGCAGGAAGTGCTACACCTGCCCCTACATCTGCCCCCCTCACCCCCATCCTAGGCCTCAAAAAAACCTTCCACATTAAACAGATGTTCACCTGCACATCCGCTAATGTAGCCTATTGTATCCGTTGCTCCCAATGTGGCCTCCTCTACATCAGGGAGACCAAGCAGAGGCTTGGAGAATGCTTTGTAGAACACCTATGCTCGGTTCGCGACAAATGACAACACCTCCCAGTCACGAACCACTTCACCTCCCTCTCCTACTCTGTGGATGACATGTCCATCCTGTGCCTCCTCCACTGTCACAACGATGCCACCTGGAAACTGGAGGAACAGCACCTCATATTCCGCTTGGGAACCCTGAAGCCCAATGGTCTCAAGGTGGACTTTACTAACTTCAAAATCTCCCCACCCCTGACCTCATCCCAAGACCAGCCCTCCCCCTCATCCCTGCCTCTTTGACCTGTCCTCCCTCTCTCCCACCTATCCGCTCCTCCCACCTCACTGACCAACCCCCACCCTCACTTCCTACTTACACTCACCTTTACTGGCTTCATCCCTGCCTCCTTGACCTGTCCGTCTTCTCTCCCACTTATCTGCTCCACTATCCACCTTCTATCACTGCTCCCCACTCCTCTCTATTTATTTTAGAGTGTCCTTCCCCTCCCCCATTTCTGAAGAAGGGTCCAGACCTGAAACGTTAGCTTTCCTGCTCCTCTGATGCTGCCTGGCCTGCTGTGTTCCTCCAGGTCGACACCTTGTTATCACAGACTCCAGCATCGGCAGTTCCTACTATCTCTGAGTAAATAATTTACTTAAAAGTTTGTTTCATTTAAAGTGTTGTCCTCTAGGAATGCAAAATCAACTCTAAGTGAGGGCCACCCACATTGTACACAAATGAATAATGTAGGATATTAAATACTTTCATTAATTTCACTCCATCACAAGAGCTGAAAGATGTAAATAACTTAGTTAAATAATTATATTCTCGTCTGAAAGCTTTAATGATTGTGACTCAAATGCAATTAAGTAATTATTTGTTGCTAATGCATTTCCAAATGTTAAGTGCAAGTGAAAGAGCATGCTTCTCTTACCTCGCAATTAAAAGGCAATTGCCTGTGTAAATTCGATACAAAAGGATTTGTTTGTAAATGTATGCAGAGGAGTTTCACCAAAATAGTAATGGCCTTGTGTTTTGGGAAGTAAATGTTTCAATAACAACATGGTTAGTTTGGACGCAAGTGTAAGTTTTTGCACACTGTTGTTTGTATTTGCCATTTTCTCCCAACAATAGCAGCCGAAAGAAGTGTTATGTTGAAACCTCTGGGGTCGGAGGTAAAGAGGGTGGGGGTTCGGGTGGGCGCTGCAACTTGAGATGCACATTAACTGATGCATTTAAATGATGTGTAACAACAATATTTGTGTCATGCACATATACCATCGACAAAGATGTAAATCATGGGTGTCCCTGCTCTAATTGTTATAATCTGCTTGGAGACCAACAATCTGAAATTAATGAACTACCCAAACAAGCCCAATGGAATGAACCAAAGGATAAGGTTTCACATTTAATTCAAAATCAGCTTAAAGTTAAGCATGCATTAGCAATACGTGTTATCTCAATAGGAATTGTTGTCAATTCAACAGTCTCCCAAAAATTCAAGATCTCCCACTTCAGCATATGTAGCATTAATCTCAGTCACTGAATCTCACACTTCAGTGTATTTCCCAGGTGAAGATTCAATTTCTTTACTCTTGCCTCATATTGTCCCAATGTTCCTTCAAACAGCAGTCTTTCCACATTCAATTTCCTCAGACACCCGAAGAGGATGCCCTTCTGGACTTTCACTGCCCATGATTTGCACACTTGCTTTCTGCTCCCATCTTCACTATTTTCTGGGCCACCTAACTTATTACTCCATTACCCAAATTTTTTAAAAATTAAAAGAAAAGTTGACAGTCCAGTGTAAATGCCCAAGGGACATCACTTGTTGCATGCTGCCAATTTGAGTACACTCTCATTATTCCCAATCACTGTCTCCTGCAACCCAACCAATTCCTGCCCATCCGAATGCACAGTCTCCAATTCAATGGCTTTTCTTCTTGTTAAGAGTTTCTTGTGTGGAATTATACTGAATTCCTCGGGAAAGTCCATATAAATAATGCTCACAATAACCTCCCGATTATAACAAGTTAGTTTCCTCCTAAAACAAAAATTAATACGTGTGCAGACATAACATACTAATAGAAAATGATGATTCCACTCCTTACTCTAAGCCTAACTCTCAGGAACTCTCTATTTCTCACAGTTTCTTGCAGCATGTGGCCTTCCCGCGAGTTAAGAAAATCCTTGGTTATCAGGAGGAGGAGAATGTGGCTCAGTATGCAGCATCACAGCACACTAGCTCAGCAGCACATTATCCATCAGCACAGATACTAGCAACTCACTGATGCCATGTGGCTTGGCTGTAGTGTGCAGGAGGAGACATCCGTGAGACAGAGACATCTATGGGGACTATCACCGTGAAACTCTGTTTGGCATTGAGGGAGGGCCTCAGAAGTCTCAGTTTGGGGCTTATACTTGTCTTGGGGATGAGAAAGGACAACCGCATGGAGGTCCACATGCATCAGATACCAAGATGGCGGCACTGGCATGGTAGGGAACCAGTATGCTCCAGGTTGGCCACTCACTTCTCTCTCTCTCTCCTTTTCCATATTTTTCTTTCTCTTTTCTTTTCTTTCATCTTCTGACATTGTGGGGAAGCTGTTGTGGTGTTGGTTGTCAGCAGCAGCGGTGCCTAGATCAAGGACTCCCTGGTTTTGGTACACCCAGAGCCTGGACTCGGGAACTTGGCGGGTCATTGGGTGAGGCAGAGCGGGGCTGCATTCTTTGTACAGTATAAGGTTGCATTTGGCATGGTCTGGAGGCAAGAACTGGTGCAGACTGCTTGAAGCGCTGTAGTGCTGAACTTTTTACTTCTTTATTTTTCTAATCGATTCTGTACCTAGGTACTTTTGTACTTAAGTCGGTGCTGTTAAGTGGCGACTTTGTAAATTTTTCTCTGCACTCATGTGAGTACATGTGACAATAAAACTAATTCTAATTCTCTCACTACAGCCTGGACATATCATCTCACACCTAAGCACTGTTGTCTGTCATGTACAAGAGGAGCTAGGGCTCTAAATACGACCCACAACTAGATCTAGCAGTGGCTAAAGGAGATGCTAGCTGTGTCTTAACTGGCTTAACAGTCCATCTGGGAATAAGGATATTTGAAAGGCAGGAGATCCCTGATGCTTGCAGTATTCTCAGCAGCCTTGGCCTCACCAACTCCTCTGATGCAGGGACAGCTTGTGGTGTAGGTCTCAGTGATGATGGCTGCCCTATAGAGATACCAGTAGCGCAATGTCAGGTAAACGTAACTAGGCCCTTGTATTGTTGATCATAAACAGTATCTAACCAATAGATAAAGAGAGTTGGGGTAAGGATGGTAACCTATAACCAGTGGAGTGCCAATGGGATCAGTGTTGGGGCTCCAATTATTTACAATGTGTATTGATGACTTGAATGAGGAAAATGAATGTACTACAGCCAAGTTTGTGGATGACAAAAGAATAGATGGGATGGCAAGCAATGAGGATGAGACAAACGGGGACATGGACAAGTTAAACAAGTGCACAAAAACTTGGCAGATGGAATATAAGTGTGATAATGGGAAGTTATTTGTTTTGGCAGGAACAAGGGGGCAGCTGAATATTATCTAAATGAATACAGACGGCGGAAGGATTTGGGAATCCATAAATCACCAAAAAACTAGCATCCAGGTTCTGTAGTCAGTAGGAAGTCAAATAAAATGTTTTTTATTTCAAAAGGAATAGAATACAAAAATAGGGAGGTTTTGCTAAAACTATATAAGGCACTAGTTAGACCAGACCTAAAATTCTGTGAACAGTTTTGAACCTGATCTAAGGAAAGATCTACTGGCATTGGAGACAGTTCAACAAAGGTTCACTAGCCACTGAGGGATTGTCTTATGAGGAGAGATTGTGTAGTTTGGGTTTGTGCTCATTGAAGTTTAGATGAATGAGAGGTGACCTTATTGGAATATATAAAATTCATTGGGAGTTTGACAGGGAAGGTGCTGAAATGTTGCTTTTCCCTCTGGAAATGTCCAGGACCTGAGGGCATAATCTCAGAATAAGACAGAGATGAGGAGGAATTTCATCTCTCAGAGGGTAGTGGATCTGTAGTATTCTTTACTGCAGAGGGGTTAGAGGCTGGGTCATTAACCATATTTGAGGCTGAGATAGATGGATTCTTGATCATTCAGGGAATCAAGGGTATGGGAAAAAAGCAGGAAAGTGGAAGTGAGGATTATCAGACCAGCCATGATCTCATGGAATGGCAGAGCTGAGTGGATGGGCTGAAGGGCTTACTTCTGTACCTACATCTTATAGTCTTATAGAACTGTAAAATCTAGAAGAAAGTTGCAATGTTTCTTTCTCTTCCCATGCCAAATGATTCAGATAAAGCACATCTTTATATGTGTTTCCATAGCTAGTTTTTCCTGAAGCAGAATTCTAAATAATCAAGCATCGTTGACTAGGAGATGCACCTACACTTTCTGTCCACCATTAGGTGTATTAGACGGATTTATGGGTTGATACCAATTTGATTACATTATGAACACATAGTGTAATATTAGTGGATGAACGTTAACCTGACTATTCTAATGGAGATTTTATTTTAACTATTTTAAACAGATGGATGGCGTTAATCCCAGAAATAGAATAGGGACAAACAGGAGCATCATACAAACTCCTTCAGTATTCATCTGCAAATATTGTTAATAGTCCTATTCCATTTCCTTTATCATCACTTCCAAAGGAATACATTGAGTCTTTATATCTTGATAGGGGGAGAAAAAGCAATGTTTTTTCATACTTTTCTATTGGGGATTCTGCCTCACAGATTTAGTGCCAATATAATCACAGGTATCCAAGGCCATAGAGTTCCCCACCAAAGATTGAACTATTGCAGACTGTAATGACAAAAGGTCCAGACAGTACACTCATTGTTGATGATGCTTTGGAACCAGCCCCATTTAGGCAATATGAAACAAGCACTGAAGGTAAGATTGCTGTTAAACTATGAAAAGAAAATTTGAGCATTCCTACCTTTTTGTATTCTTGCCAATTCGACCAAACTAGTATTCCTGACTCCCTTGCTCAACGTCATTCAATGCCTTGTGCCTTGTGGCACCCTCTTGCCTCAGGTTTTGTGCCTGTCAACATACACAATTGCCTGGCACGTATATCTGCAGCTGATTGCCCTGCTGCTCCTACTTTGTCATAAAAGAGGAGTCCACTGTTTAATGCAATAATGCAGATGGGCCGCCCTATTTCAACCTGTTAGCTATTTGTGCACAGGCTGGGAAGTGCATCAGGTTCATCATCAGTTAGCTAATCTAGTCCAGAAGATGACAACACACACACAGATGTATCCTCAAACGTGAACAAGCAAATTATTCATTCATTCATATGTCTTAATTGTCCACTACTAGTTGTACGTCCCTTGTGGACTTGCTAATGAAACATTTAACCACAATCTAACAGCTAACAAGGTACTTTACCTGTTCTTTTTAAAGGATTCAATGAATTCAGTCTCACCTGATTTTTCTCGGAGTCTGTTTCACCCACTTACTAGTGACCCCTGTAAGAAAAACACCCTGATCTCAATGCTTTCTTGAAGGTCATTAACTTTACAATATTAGCTTCAAGTTTTGTGCTGATAATGCAAGTTTAAAAAAAAATTACAACCTGAAAGAAGCATGATCCATGAAAGGAGCACCTCCTTCCTGAGGAGGTGTAGATTAGTAAATCTGATCCATGTCGCTCAACAGGATGCTGAAGTGTTTCATTAGTCTTAATTAATGAACAAGCTTATTGTACATATAATTGTGCAAATGTTGTTCCACTGTAGAGCATAAGTTTACTTTTGTCTGCAATGCTTGATGAGAAATGGAATTATATGCTCACTACATTTAAATAACATTAAACCACAAAGTCAGTGAGTCAAGCTTGTTTTGTGACTCACTATGAACCAAACAAGCTTGTTACTTTGTTAGCAACCTGAGATCAACTTTTTACAACACCCTCCTCCCATTATTCCTCCAGCTTTTTCCAAAAATAACTGCAGTTTTTGCCAAACCTCCCACCAATCAGATAATCTGTTGCAAAATGATGCGAGTGATTTGTTTCCTCAGGGTTGAGCTGGTCGAACAACCTATATCGGCAAGATTAGCGTTTTTAATAAAATGTCACTATAAAAGTAACAACGAAAAGCCAGGCTGAAATGTATAGGCAAAGCTACTACTCAACAATTGTGAAGCTGACAATCTGTTTTTACCATCAACTCTTATATCTTACATACTGGTGAGATGGTTGTAAACTTAGTGTTCGGCTAGTCTAACCTAGTTTCTTGCAGACTGAAATACATTTTACTGCAGGGCATTGTGCAAGGGCACATTTAATTACACAATTCAGCATTTGGAACTATCGTTTTGATCAATTTAATAGACTAAATTTGAGGAAGAGGAGAAAAAAAGTCCCCTTTTATGCTCACTGCACATAATGAAAATGGGTCGTACAAGGACTTGATCTCTACCTGCAACCTGTCAACGAGCATAAACATCATTATAGGCAAATATTGTTACAAATTCTGTTCCCTTGAACATCAACCAGCCTGTTTAGCACACTCTCATCCCAGGTATGTCAAGAACCCAGATTTTGGGGTTGAAATTGCGCGCATTTGTACTCATCTCATGCGTAGAAATAGCCACCAGCCCTCTGCCCAAGGGGCTCCTGAGAAATCCTAATGTCGCCTTGGTTTTAGTTGTTTTAAGACCATAAGACCATAAGACCATAAGACATAGGAGTGCACGTAAGGCCATTTGGCCCATCGAGTCCACTCCGCCATTTAATCATGGCTGATGGGCATTTCAATTCCACTTACCCGCACTCTCCCCGTAGCCCTTGATTCCTTGCGAGATCCTTTGCAGGCATCCAGGGTGAATGCCTAAAACTATATTAAATTACAGATATGTGACAGTGAGCAACCAAACCCTGTCTAAAAAAGTGGGCTGCCGTAAGTGAAGCCCTACTTCGTCCAGGAATTTTTTGGTTTACCCACAGCCTAACAAGTGGCCATCAACTAAAAGCTAGGTACCTAGCTGAAATATAAAAACAGCAAAGTCGAGGCAGAATTAGGCTATTTGGTCTTTCAAGCCTGCTCCACCATTCAGTATGATCATGGCTGATCCTCTACATCAATCCCATCTCCCTGCTTTCTTCCCCCATCCCTTGAAGTCTTTAAAATTAAAAAAAAATTATCTGTCTCTTTTTTCAATGATTTGGCTTCCGTAAGTCTTCCATGGGGGGGCATTCCACAAATTCAGTGCCACTTAGGGTTATAGAGATATACAGCAGGGAAACGGACCCTTCAGTCCAACTCGTCCATGCCAACCAGAATCTAGGTCAATTTAGATTAAATCTAGGCCCATTTGCTATCATTTGGCTGATATCCCTCTAAACCCTTCATATTCATGTACCCATCCAGATGCCTTTTAAATGTTGTGATTGTACCAGCCTCCACCACTTCCTCTGGCAGCTCATTCCATAAACGCACCACCCTCTGCATGAAAAAGTTGCCCCTTAAGTCCCTTTTAAATCTTTCACCTCTCACCTTAAATCTATGCCCTCTAGTTTTGGACTCCCTCACCCCAGGGACATTGTCTATTTACCCTATCCATTCCCCTCATGATTTTATAAACTTCTATGGGGTCACCCCTCAGCCTCCTATACTCCAGGGAAAATTGCCCCAGCCTATTCAGCCTCTCCCTATAGCTCAAACCCTCCAACCTCAGCAACATTCTTGTAAATATTTTCTGAACCCTTTCTAGTTTCACAATGTCCTTCCTATAGCAGGGAGACCAGAATTACGATCAATACACCAAAAGTGACTGAACCAATGTCCTGTACAGCTGCAGCATGAACCTCCCAACTCCTATAATCAATGCACTGACCAATAAAGGCAAACATATCAAATGCCTTCTTCACTATCCTATTCAAGTGTGATTCCACTTTCAAGGAACTATGAACCTGCACTCCAAGGTCTCTTTGTTCAGGAACACTTCTCAGGCCCTGACCATTAAGTGTATAACTCCTGCCCTGATTTGCCTTTCTAAAATGCAGCACCTCACATTGATCTAAATTAAACTCCATCTGCCACTCCTCAGCCCATTGGCCCATCTGATCAAGATGCCATTGTACTCTGAAGTAACCCTCTTGTTGTCTGTTCACCACACCTCTAAGTTTAGTGTCATCTGCAAACTTACTAACCATACTTCCTATGTTCACATCCAAATCATTTACATAAATGACAAAAAGCAGTGGACCCAGCACCGATCCTTGTGGCACCCCACTGGTCATAGGCCTCCAGTCTGAAAAACAACCCTCCATCCCCAACCTCTGTATTCAACCTTTGAGCTAGCTCTGTATCCAAATGGCTAGTTCTCCCTGTATTCCGTGTGAACTAACCTTGCTAACCAGTCTACCACGAGGAACCCTGTTGAATGCCTTACTGAAGTCCACACAGATCACGTCCACTGATCTGCCCTCATCAATCCTCTTTGTTACTTCTCCAAACACTCAATCAAGTTAATGATTTTCCACTCACAAAGCCATGTTGACTATCCCCAATCAGTCTTTGCCTTTCCAAGTACATGTAAATCCTGTCTCTCAGGATTCCCTACAACAGCTTGCCCACCATGGACGTCAGGCTCTCTGGTCTATAGTCCCCTGGCTTTTCCTTACCGCCTTTCTTAAATGCTCCCTTTTTGCCCTCCTGCTTTCTGTCTTAAGTATATTCTTACTGCCTTTATAATCTTCTACAGATTCAAGCAAACCCTGCTGTCTGTACCTGATACATGCTTCCTTCTTTCTCTCAACTGAAGCCTCAATTTCTCTAGTCATTTAGCATTCTGTACACCTACCAGCCTTGCCCTTCACTCTAAAAGGAACACACTGTCTCTGGACTCTTGTAATCCCATTTTCCAGCCGTCCATTGACCGGTGAACATCTGCCCCCATCAACTTTTGTAAGCTCTTGCCGAATATTATTAAAACTGGCCTATCCTTTTCCATCACTATTTTAAAACTAATAGAGCTACGGTCACTGGCAACAAAGTGTTCCCCCACTGACACCTCAGTCACCTGCCCTGTCTTATTCCCAAGAGTAAGTCAAGTTTTGCACTTTCTGTAGTAGGTACATTCACATACTGAATCAGAAATTTTTCTTGTGCATATTTAACAAATTTCTTTCTGTCCAAGTGCTTAAAACTATGGCAGTTCCAGTCTATGTTTGGAAAATTAAAATCCCCGACAATAACCACTCTATTATTCTGACAGATGACTGAGACCTCCTCACAAACTTGTTTCTCAATTTCCTGCTAATTATTGGATGGTCTAGAGTACAATCCCAATAAAGTGACCATCCCTTTCTTATCTCTCAGTTCTACCCAATTAACTTCCCTGGATGTATTCTCTGGAATATCCTCCCTAAGTACAGCTGTAATGTTATCCCTGATCAAAAACGCCACTCTCCCTTTTCTCTTGCTCGCCTTTCTATCCTTCTTATGGCATGTACACCCTGGAACATTAAACCTAGTCCTGTCTATCCCTGAGCCACGTGTCTGTAATTGCGATAATATCCCAGTCCCATTTTCCCAACCATGCCCTGAGTTGATTTACCTTCCCTGTTAGGCCTCTTGCATTGAAATAAATGCAGTTTAATTTATCAGTCCTACCTCATTCTTTGCTTTATTCCTGCCCAACCTGATTGTTTGACTTACTCCTGTTCCCAACTTTTTCAGTCTCAGATTGTTCACTTTTCTCACTATCTCCCTGGGTCCCAAACAGCACACCCCAACTCCCCCCTTACTAGTTTAAATCATCCTGAGCAGCTTTAGCAAATCTCGCTGCAAGTATATTAGTCCCCTTCCAATTCAGGTGCAATCCATCCTTTTAAAGTTATGGTCACTTCTACCCCAGAAGAGATTCCAATGATCCAAAAACGTGAATCCTTCTCCCCTGCACTAGCTCCTCAGCCACACATTCATCTGCTCTATCCTCCTATTCCTACCCTCACTAGCTTGTGGCACTGGGAGTAATCCAGATATTACTACCCTCAAGAACATCCTTTTTAAATTCCTGCCTAACTTCCTATATTATCTCCTCTGAATCTTGTCCTTATCTCTTCCAATGTGGCTAGTTCCAATGTGTACAACAACCTCCTGCTGGCCCCTCTCCTCTTTGAGAACATTCTGCACCGTCTCTGGGATATCCTTGATCTTGGCATGAGGGAGGCAGCACATCATTCTGATGTCTCACTGTTGGCCGTAGAAACATCTGTCTGTGCCTCTGACTAAAGAGTCCCCTATCACAATCGACCGCTTGGAACCTGACGTACTCTTCATTACAGCAGAGCCCGTCTCAGTACCAGAAACCTGGCTCACAGTGCTACATTCCCCTGAGAGTCCATCACCCGCTACATTTTCCAAAACAGTATACCCGTTTGAGATGGGGATAGCCACAGGAGTCTCCTGCACTACCTGCCTACCTCTCCTATCTTTCCTGGAAGTAACCCATCTACCTGACTGTATCTTCAGTTTATCTCCCTTCCAGCAACTGCCATCCATCACATCCCCTAGCTCTTGTAAATTCCTCATTGCATCTAACTGCTGCTCCAACCAATCCATGTGATCTGACAGGATTTGCAACCAAGCACATTTCCTGCAGACATAATCATCAGTAACATGGAAACTCTTCCTAATCTTCCACATCCACCTGGAAGAGCTCATCACTCTACTCAAGACCATCTTTGCACATTAACAATATACAGACCCAGATAACAGCACAGTCTTACTGCTCTAAAAACACTGCTTCAGACTAACTTAACCACTAATGTTTTATATTTTTATACACTTTAATCAAGAGCCAGATCTCAATAAAAACATATAATCAAAAAGAACCCACTATACTCACTATTATAGACTTACAAATAAAAACTAGCCACTTAGCTGCTCCCCTCCTGTGATCACCCCACACAGGTTTCTCCAAAGTCAGCTGTGAATTTGCCTGTTTTTGTTTTTCTTAGATGAATTCAGGATGTCCAGAGGTACTTGAAATCAAACAGCAGAGGCAGTAGCTGTGAAGGTTCACTGGGGCAGACAGCACTGTAGGTTTCTTTCTTCGTTGATTCACTTCCCATCATGTGGTCGCTGCCTTTGTCTCCCTTCCTCCCTTTTCAAAGTGCTGTTGTTTACATCATTTTTCCCCAAAGTTCCAAAACAATGCCAGCTTATAAAACAGTAATTACTGCTCCTAGAATTCGAGGAAATCAGCTCTGACATTTGAATGATAAAAACTTTCTTCACTTCAGTCCTAAATTGTCTCCCCAATGTCTTGACACGGTGTCCCTTGGTTCTAGATTCCCCAACCAGGGAAAACACTCTCCTTGCATCTTGTCTGTCCAGCCCTGTTAGAATTTTCAATGTTTCAATCAGATTCCCTCTCATCTTTCTGACCTGTAGTGATAACAGGCCCAGTCAAACCAAACTCTCCTTGTACAACAGTCTTGCCATTCCTACTATCAGCCTACTGAACCTCCACTGCCCTCCCTCTATCCTTTCTTAGGTAGGGAGACCAAAAGCTGCACAGTACTCCGGGTACAGTCTCACCAAGGCCCTGTAAAATGGCAATGAGACTTCCCTGGTTCTGAACGCAAATCCTCTTGTAATGAAGGCCAATATCCCATGTGTCTTCCTAATTGTTTGCAACACCTGCCTCTTTACATTCATTGACTGATGAATACGGAGACCCAGATCCCTTGGTATATTCACACTTCCCAATATATCACTATTTAAATAATACCCTTCCTTTCTGTTTTTCACACCAAAGTATTATAACTTCACATTTGGACGTGTTGTATTGCGTGTGCGAGATACTCACTCAACTTGTCTAAATCGCCTTGAGGCCACCTTGCATCCTCCTCACAACTCATAATCCTGCCCAATTTTGTGTCATCAGCAAATGTAGAAATGTTCCTTTTGGTTCCCTCATTCAGGTAATTTATATATATCATGACTAGCTGGAACCCTAGTATTGTTGTTTGCGATATTTAACTAATCATTCCCTGCAACTTGGAAAAAGACCCATTTATTCCCATGCTCTGTTTCCTGTCGGTCAAACAATTCTCAAACCACAGAAATATATCATTGCTTATCTCATGTGCTTTAAATTTGTATACTTAGCTCTTATGAAGCTCCTCATCAAAACTTTCTGAAAATCCAAACGCATCACACTCACTGTTTGTCCCTTATCTATTCTACTAATTACATTATCAAAAAGCTCCAGTAGATTTGTTATGCAAGATTTGCCTTTCATAAACCCATACGGACTTTGTCCGATCTTGCTAATGCTTTTGAAATGTTCTGTTACCACATCTTTTATAATAGTCTCTAGAATTTGATTTACATTTCAGTTGGACCAGTGGTATGCTCTGCCAAGCTCCATATTGGAAGACCTCTGCTGAATTGGGTAGATTCTATTGCTCTCCAGTGGTAAGATTTTTATTTCCCCTCAGGATTTGCCTGAGAGTCTTTCTGGTATCTGATTCTAGCACTATTTGAATAGACATCTCCAACATCAAATCCTCCTTGGACTGTAATGAATCTGACGCACTCATTAATAATGGCAGCAAGAATTCTTTTTCTTACCATTTCTGATTTCAAAGCTCTACAGTTACAATTTTTCTATTCGTGCGTAAAGATTATTAATGAAGTTATCTATGGATTCTCTGGATTCTGAACTCTTTTTGTTCAAATTTACTTTCACGAGAGTTTTGTTTATTCTCTAACTAAAGCAATTATCACAAGGTGTTGGAACTTCAAATGTAACTATGTCTCCTTTTAGATTTTAGCAGTTAATAACTTCATCAGCTACAGGATTCACTGAGTACAACTGTATGTTGATTTGTTCAACTTAGTCTTTAACTTTGAAATATGAAGAACTATTTTCTGTAAGATGTCTAATCCTGTGTTCTAATTGGCTCATCTCAGATATTGCATCTTGATGGGAATACTTCTGCCACTTCTTCTTGATGTGATTAATAGTTCTTATTACTGTAAAGTTACTTCAAATTTGTATCATACATTGGTAGCTAAATGGGCAATGGCAACTAGATTCTCTCTCTTCAACTGCAAGTTCATTTCAAGGTCTCAACAGATGTCTGAGCTCTGGCACCAGGCAGACAACACAGCCATCTGGGCTCATGCTTTTTTCTGCAGAGAATGGTGTCAATCCCTCTACTATACCATCCCCTACTATGAATACATTCCTTTTGGTGCTGACCATTCAAATTACTTCCTGTATTACGTCACCATTGTCAATTTGTTCATCCACTCTGCAGACCCCACTGTCATCTCAACAAGCTGACAGAATTCAATCCTATTGAAAAATTGTAAAGGCTGAGGCTCCTGCATTCCTGTCCCATTCACAGTCAAAACTCTCCTGTTACTAAACACTGACTACATCAGAAAATACTACCATAAGAGGTCTTTCCATCCAGTACAAAGAATCCAGGTAACATTCTCCCCTCCCTGAGGTATTGCCTGCAGCCTCCAGCTCATAAAATCTGAACCAAAGCTGTTTGTACTTACTGTACTCACTTCTTCCCTGGGGAAAAAAAAATACCTGATTTTCAAGCGTGTCCAAGGGCTGCAGCTGTGACGTATTACCAATCCTGCCTTCTTTAACGCATTCTTAGTTTTTTTATTATTTGTGGGATGTGGGTGTCATTGGCAAGCTAGGATTTATTGCCCATCCCTAGTTGCCCTTGAGAAGGTGGTGGTGAGCTGCCCTCTTGAACCGCTGCAGTCCACCTGATATGCGTTGACCCACAATGCCATTAAGGAGGGAATTCCATGATTTTGACCCAGTGTCAGTGAAGGAACGGTGATAATTTTCAATTCAGGATGGTGAGTGGCCTGGAGGGAAACTTGAAGATGGTGATGTTCCCATATATCTGGTGCCCTTGTTGTTCCAGACGGAAGCAATCGGGGGTTTAGAAGGTGCTGTACAGGGATTTTTGGTGAATTTCTGCAGTGCATCTTGTAGATAGTACACACTGCTGCCACTGAGCGTTGGTGGTGGGGGGAATGGATGCTTGTGGATGTAGTGCCAATCAAGCGGGCTGCTTTGTCCTGGATGGTTTCAAGCTTCTTGAGTGTTGTTGGGGCTGCACCCATCCAGGCAAGTGGGGAGTGTTCCATCACACTCCTTCCTTGAGCCTTGTAGATCATGGACAGGCTTTGAGGAGTCAGGAGGTGTGTTACTCACTACAGTATTCCTACCTTTGACCTGCTCTTGTAGCCACTGTGTTTGTGTGGTGAGTCCAGTTGAATTTCTGGTCAATGATAATTCCCAGGATGTTGAAATGGGGGATTCAGTGGAGGATGTTGATAGTGGAGTATTTTATTAATTATATAGTTAGGTGTTTATTTTATTTACCTTACAACCAGTAGCTGTACTATGTTAAAGCTGAGGAATTGAATAACTCCCAGTCAGGCCTAACCAGATACTTTCTCGTAACAGAATGAGAACATATTCCTGGAGTCCGAAAACATTAAAAGAAACAAAAGCAAAAGAGCACTATTTTCCATTCCTCCCCTAATTCACTTAACCACCCAATTTCCAGGACTATGGTAAGTCACACTAAGTTGGCTAGTTTCATGTGCTAACACTAAAGGCCCGGCTGACCCAATTACAGAAGAGCCGTTTTCATCTGCTCCTTTAATTGATTGTTCAAATTACTTCTTCAGTGGAGGCTTTGGGGACCCTTGTTTTAAAGCTGAGAGCTGTAGAATTTAGTTAAACGTTAGCAACAAACAAAAAGAGACACTATTTGGGCCTCTTGGCTACATGCTCAGGTGCATTCATACGTTAATGTTATCCTGCCTCATTACAGAATTATGATTTGTATTTATTAATCATGAGCTTCAGTTTCAGTGCAGAGTTTGATGGCACAATCTTCTGTGCAGAGGCAAGAATGTTATACATTGAGACAAGCTCTTAAAACATTTACTGAAAGCTATTCAACAAATTATGTTCTTTTAATTTACTCCACTCTTCCTCTTTCTGTGATACCGTGTCATGGTGTCAGATAGGCTCTCCAGTCACTTTCTTATGTGGGTATTCCTCATTTGTGAGCTGGTCAGGGCATGTTGGCAAGCTTGGTATTATGGACAGCATCACAGCCAAGACAAATGATCTGATGTCCATAATATTTTCACTTTTCAACGAGGGTAGCTGAATAGTAAACAAGGCCAGGAGCTCACTGCAATTTTGTCATGGCAAAAGGGTGTTGGTATGATTTGTAATACTCTAACCTCTGCTCCAGTTAAGATAAGCCAACTCAGTCCAGACCAGAAGCAACCCAGAAAGCTTACTGGGCATTATGGCTCAGGTTTGGTTTCCATGTTTAAGGAGCGATACACTTGCTTTGGAGGTAGAATGAGATTGGCCCCTGGGAATAAGTGGATTGTCCTGTGATGAGAGGTTGAGTAAATTAGGCCTTTGCTCACTGGAGGAAAGAAGAATGAGAAGAGGTCGCATTGAGACAGATAAGATTCAGAAGTGTCTTTGTAGAGGAGACACAGAAAGGTTCTTTCCTCAGGTTGGAGAAACTAGAACATAGGGGCACAGTCTTAGCACAGCAGCTTGATTATTTAGGACTCGAATGAGCAGAAATTCCATCTCTGAGAGGGCTGTGAATCATTTAGCATTCTTTGCTGCACAGGATTGTGGATGCTTCATCATTGAGCAGGTTGAAGGCTGAGCTGGACAGCTATTCTGTCACTTAGGTAATCAAAGGGCACAGAGAATAGGCAGGAAATGCAATTGAGGCAGAAGGTCAGCCATGATCGAGTTGCACAGTGGAGCAGTCTTGAGGGGCTGTCTGAGATAACAAGGTGTAGAGCTGGATGAACACAGCAGGCCAAGCAGCATCAGAGGAGCAGCTAGGCTGACGTTTTGGGCCTAGACCCTTCTTCAGACCCATTTCTGAAGACGGTTCTAGGCCCGAAATATCAGCCTAGCTGCTCCTCTGATGCTGCTTGGCCTGCTGTATTCATCCAGCTCTACACCTTGTTATCTCAGGTTCTCCAGCATCTGCAGTTCATACTATCTTTGAGGGGCTGCCTGATCTGTTGCTTTTGTTTTATTAACCTTCTATCTACACAAGTAATCTTTGCTTTGAGCACAGCCTTGCTGAGATAGGAGATCAACCAGACCGGTGAGTTCAAATTCTGCCACATAGACTTGGCACAGCAATAACAGTGAAGCACTTTGAAACATTTTGCAACATGATAAGATGTTTTCCTGGTGCCAAAGTGAATCAATGAAGAAATAGCAAAAATCCTGCAGATGCCAAAAAACAGAAACCAAATCAGGAAATCTTGGAAACACTCTGTTGGTCAGGCTTTATCTGCGGAGAGAAAGAACTGAATTAGGATGAACGTCAAATTCTGGAATGTACAATCTTTGGTGGTGCCCAACCTGCTGGGTATTTCCAGCAATTTCTGTGCTTGTTTGCTTGCGAAGAATGATTGGTGTTTGGTATGTTGGCAAGTGCTGCAGAAAAATGGTCACAAATATTCAAGCCTCTAAAATGCTTTTCAAAGGTTTGGCACAAACACGAATATGAAACAGCAGTCTTATTGTGGAACTTTATTTTGATTGTAAATAAAAGTGCTGATAATTAAATCAATAATGAAAGACACAGAGGTAAAATATGTATTCTTGAAGATCTTATTGCTTTGGAGTATTCTTTGCTTAGCTGTTTGAAAATGAGTCACAGTTGTAACAACATTTATTTTTCACTTGGTGTTTATTAAGCATTGCCATGTTATTTTTATTTTTATCATACAATTTTAGATTTAAGATATTTGGCCTTTAAATGAATTTATAGAAACCTAAATTAGATTTTCTTCTCACGTAATACTTGGGACAGCTTCAACCAGGTGTTCCTGCCTATATTCCGCAGAAATTCCTATATCTGACCAGTCAAACAGAAATAGGCACTTGTGGGTGGTAACAATGGAATCTTTTTATGATCTAAATTCCAGAATGCTTTCTGAAGAAATTGAATAGGTTTTATTCACGGTACAGCTGTCACTGGAAGGCTGAACCTATAAAGTAGGATTTGCCTAGACTTGTTTCCATCAGTTTGAGATGACAGCTAATAATTGTTTTGAGAGATTAAATGAGTCCAATGAAATCACCTATTCATATCTACAATGCCTCCCCAACTTAATCACTCATGAACTTTACAAGAATCAGAGTTCACATCTTGTGAAACTGAAAGAGAATCTACCTATTAAAGTCAAGGGTGCCACCTTTACCCAAGTCCAAAACTGAGCAGTGATGACCTGAAGCCTAACCTGACTGTTAGCATTGCCACATTAGTTATGAAGTCAGCTTTGAGAATGAGGGAAACTAACAGCTCTTTTAGAATAGAATATAAAAGCCTTTATTGTCACATATACTCAATGAGTATAGTGAAAAATTTATACATCGCCAATTACAGCACCAATTTAGATACAAAAGGACCGAGGCACAGAAATAAAATGTCCAGCATTGTAGAAATAAAAGTCCGGTATAACAGACCAGGCTTCCAGCTTCCAGTCTGCACCGGGCCCTGGCTCCACACTGTGCTGGTGACACGCCATACCGTGAGGCTGCTGTGGGAGGCTGGGAGGTCTCCCACTGCACCGGGTCAAGAGTCATCACCAGAGGCTGGGAGCTGTCCCCAGAGGCTGGGAGTTGTCCCCGGAGGCTGGGAATCATTGCCAGAGTCCGCAAGTCATCAGAGACCATGAGACAAGAAGAAGGAAAAAAAGACTAAGAGGAAGAAAAAAAGGAGAAAAAGAAGAAAAGAAGAAGCACGGGCAGAGCAGAGGTCTGGCTGGAGTGTCCTGCTCCGCCACCATCTTGGTCTTTTAGATAACAATCAATTATAGAACACAGAAAAGTGAAGAAATGAACGATTGTCATGTTAAAATGTGCTCGTTGACTTTTCATTCACTTTTCCCATAAGCTAGATGATCAAATCCAAAATCAGTAATGTGACAGCCTTAGACAGATTCCAATGTCTGATGTCATTCTACTTATTTTCATCTGTAGCATGTCTTTGTTCTCTGTCAATCCATATAATAGATGGACACTTTGAAAATTAAGAGGATGGGTTCAGTGCAGCCAACCAAAGCAGAGGCTTCTGGTATTGTCCATTCATTTGACATCAATGAAACATGGTCAGAATGCCAGTCTGTCTGGAAGATGGGAGCCCACTACATTAACTCAGAGCACAACAGAATGACATTCGCTTGGGGGAGTTTTACTCCGTTTACAGATGTAAACAGGAGAGGGCGAATTGGCAAGCCTAGTAAAGATCAGCAAGTTTGCCCTTCACAGCAGCCTTATGGGGATCTCTGAGCCTGAAATGAACTCTATGCTTGCAGAGTAATATTAATTAGCAAATGCATTACTGTATCATCAGAAACACCCAATTCAATACAATAGCAGATTTATGGCACACCTTACCTGCGAGCAGGTCACTTTGTACATCTGACATACTTGACCGAAGGATTCAAGAGGTCACATTATTCTTCAATAAGCTGGAAAAAAGATTACTTACTCACTGATAGGTATTTCTGTAGTTACATTGCAGCCATGCAAATTGGAACTGCAAAGTTTTTAACTCAGTTTTCAATCATTGCTATTGAAGTGGCCTGGCCACTCAGGACCTTTATTAAAACAAGGGAAACTCAACACCAGGCCAAGCTGTAGTTAATGCATGAGGTAAGAGGCACACAATGGGTGGCAATGGCCTAGTGGTATTATCACTGGACGGTTAATCCAGAGACCCAGATAATATTCTGGGGACCCGGGTTTGAATCCTGCCACAGCAGATGGTAGAATTTGAATTCAATAAAATATCTGGAATTAAGAATCTAATGATGTCCATGAATCCATTATTAATTGTCCGGAAAAAAAAATCTGGTTCACTAACGTTCTTTAGGGAGGGAAACCGCCACCCTTACCTGGTCTGGCCTACATGTGACTCCAGACCCACAGCAATGAGGTTGACTCTTAACTGCCCTCTGGGCAATTAGGGATGGACAATAAATGCAGGCCTATCCAGCAATGCCCTCATCCTGTGAACAAATAAAGGAAAATAAATGCAGGAGGCAATAGCTCGTCTGTTCCAGATCAGTTGGAAGCATGGGCAGAATAATGGCAGATGGAGTTTAACCCGAACAAATGTGAGGTGATGCATTTTGGAAGGTCAAGTACAGGTGGAAGTTATACTGTGAATGGCAGAACCCTCAGGAGTATTGATACGCAGAGAGATCTGGGTGTGCAGGTCCACACATCACTGAAGGCAGCAACGCAGGTAGATAAGGTAGTAAAAAAAGTCCTATAGGATGTTTACCGTCATTGGAAGGGGCATTGAGTATAAGGATAGGCAAGTTATGCTGCAGCTTTATAGAGCTTCAGTTAGGCCACACTTGGAATATTGCGTACAGTTCTGGTCACCACATTACCAGAAAGACATGGATGCTTTGGAGAGGGTACAAAAAATTTTTACCAGTATGTTGCTTGGTGTGGGGAATTTTAGCTATGGAGAAAGGTTGGATAGACTGAACTTGTTTTCACTGGAACAGAGGAGGTTGAGGGGCGATCTGATAGAAGTATATAGGATTGTGAATGGCTTAGACAGAGCAGAAAGTATGAGGCTTTTTCCCAGGGTGGAGGGGTCAATTACTAGGAGACACAGGTTCAAGGTGTGAGGGGGAAAGTTTAAAAGATATGCATGAGACAGGTTTTTCACACAAAGGATGGTGAGTGCCTGGAACATGTTGCCAGAAGAAGTGACAGAAGCAGACATAACAGCAGCATTCAAGAAGCACTTGGATGAATACATTAATTGAAAAGGAATAGAGGGATACGGATCCTGTAAGTGAAGACAGTTTTAGTACAGAAGGGCACTATGTGTTGGCGCAGGCTTGGAGGGCTGAAGGGCCTGTTCCTGCGCTGTATTGTTCTGTGTTCTTCGCTTTGTTCTTTGTTCTATTTCTCAATATTATCTATTTGAACACACGAGGCTTACTCATTTAAGTGTTGTTTGGTCGAAAACAACTAACAACAATTTAACCTGCTAATTATACTCGTCAGTTTGGAGTGTAGTAGGTAGTAGAAGAAAAGGCAAGAGCAAGATTTTAAACTTTGAAAACAAAAGGAAATGTTGGAGTAGGTGGAATAAATTATTTTCACTAACAGAATGATAGAATTTATAAGGAAATAACGAAGAAAAATGAAAAGGTGAAATCAGACTTCTTAAAATTCTGGATTCAATTTGATATTATGTTTTACGGGTTTAATCTACTGACAATTATTGTGAACAGAGACTGGAGCTCTGGCTCTGAATTCTGGACTGAGATCAAGTGGGATACATGAGGTTGTGGAAGCCCTTAAAAACTTGCTACACTCGTCAATCCACAATTGCTGGAAGAAGACACATTTTAGCGAAGCTTTTCATTTTTGCACTCATCAGGATATTTATATGGCATGAGGTGAGAGAGCTAATTGTTTGGCAGGTGGACTCTAAATGCTTGGGATGAAGAATGAACCAATTAATGTTGATTGACAGTTAAAAGCCAAAATTTACTCAAATTTTTAAGCAAGACAGGTTGGCTTTGACTTGTCAAGGCATTACCCTGAGAAACGAACCAACAAATGGTTGAGACTTGTTTGTTGAGTTGAAACAGGGTCCCTGCAAGCACATGTGCTTTTTGATCACACAGTAGCAATGCAAATCAGCGTGAGTTATCTTAAAAGTTAGAGCAACAGGCGAAACTAACTGTTTAACTTCCAATTTAAATGACCTGACCTATCAAAATCAACCAATGTGGTTTAAAACTTTAGCAAAGCCTGGTTGTTAACTATCAATCAGTATTGATGGTGCATTCTCCATGGCAACTCCTCTGTTAATCCCAGTCCACTTGCCAACCAATCAGCACTCTCCCTTCATGCAATATAAACATTGGTTTTCTCCTTGAATTTCTATGCTTGTGAAGTGTCCTGATGAGTGCAAGATTTGAAGCTTAGACAAAATACGTTATTTCTCAGCAATACTCAAGTTTTGCATGAGCAAACAACTATTTACAAACAATAATATGTTGACTGGTTACAGCCAAAGAACATGTACTGATTGCCTGACTTTTAATCAGCTTCTGAATCCTTCCATTACTTTCCATTCGTTATGAAGTGTGAAACCAGGACTCTCAGCCCAGCATGGTGGTCTCCCGGCCTGGTGTGGTGGTCTCTTGGCCTGGCGTGGCGGTCTCTCGGCTCGGTGTGGTGATCGTTTGGTGGTATCTGGGTCCAGTATGGTCTCAGTGTGGACTTCTGATCTTCAGGTGATCTCCTTGAGAAAGACTGTAATGTTTGAACTTTCAGCTTTATTTCTTTATTTTCTACTTAAAACTAAGCAGGTGTCACTGTAATATAATCATTGCAATGTGTAACATTTAACTTTGTTCTTTCTTTATAAAATACCTTGTTCTTAAGTTTCGGTCCCTAGGTACTTGTACCTAAGATGGTACCTTGGGTAGAGACATCATGCACCTTTCACTGTACTTGAGTACATATGACAATAAAATTAAAACCAAATCAAAACAACTGTAGTTTCATTAACTTTAACTAGCTTTATCATTGTAACATTTGTGTGATAAATCGTTCAGTACATGGGCTAGAAACTAAATTAAACTCATTGGACCAGTGAAACAAGACTATCCCCAAAGCTGCCAGTTGAAGTATCAAATAACATTCAGTTTTCGTCAATTGCTGAGCTTCTATAGGTCTCAATAAATTGTATCTGAACATTCTCTTTTCCACACATTTTACTTGTAATAAATACAGATACACCATCACCAGCATTATTAGCATTGTTAACAAATACTAGCAGATTTCCTGTAATTTTGCTCCTAGGGAGCCTGGTTTCAGTAGCAAATTTCACAAAGAGCTGATAAGATTGGGTTTACAGGGACAAGACAGTTTAAACACTAAACTCAAGTACTGCCCATCAGATTTTGATATAAATAGGAAACTCTTTTTATTTATGGCTGCGCGTGAATACATCAGGTCATTCAGTGGTTAATGAGTAACTGTTTATACTGTTATGGTAGTGGGCCAACATTCAACAAACCAGTTTTCCTCCTGCTTTTCAAAAGTGAGACATTCCAAAGGTCACTGAGAGTTGATCTGACTGTAAGGTTATTTGCCATATCCATCAATTCTCCTGAAATGCTGCCCACAGTAAATTGTAGGATGCATGCACAGGTGAATTTTAAAGTCAAACAGAATGTACCACAGTAGGAAATGTTTGGTATAACACAATGTGGAGCTGGAGGAACATAGCAGGCCAGGCAGCAACATGGAAGCAGGAAAGTTGACGTTTCGTGTCGGGACCCTTCTCCAGAAATGGGGAGGGGAAGGGGCCTTTGAAATAAATAGAGAGAGGAGGGGTGGGGCTGGTGAAGGTAGGTGGGATGGTGATAGGTGAGTGCAGGTAGGTAGTGGTGGGGATTGGTCAATGAAGTGGGAGGAGCAGATAGGTGGGAGAGAAGATGGACAGGTTGTGTCAGGTCAAGGAGGCGGGGATGAGAGGTAGGGTTGGTCATGGGATAAGGCTGTGGGTGGGGAGTTTTTAAAACTGGTAAAATCCACATTGAGACCATTGGGCTGTAGGCTCCCAAGGCAGAATATGAGGTGCTGCTCCTCCAGTTTCCAGGTGGCATCATTGTGACACTGGAGGCGGCCCAGGATGGACAAATCACCCAGGGAGTGGGAGGGGGAGTTGAACTGGTTCGCAACCGGAAGGCCCCACCCACCATCGACGTCGCCCCACTCACTGCTGACATAACCCCACCCACAGCAAACATTGCTGACAATGTCATTAACTCCGCCCCCATACACAGCTCCAATCCAGCCACTGGCTCTACACCCAAACCCAGCTCCAAACCCTGCTGGGTCTTCACCATTTCCCCACCCCCACCATCATCCCCCCAGACCATCCCCTTACTGAATGGACAGTCTTCAGTAAAGGACTCACCTTCACTCTCTCCGCCCACACATCAATGAATTCCGCTCACGTTTGGATGTTGAACAGTTTTTCCGCCGCCTCCACGCCTATTTCTTTAGCTGAGAATCTAACCCACCCATTCTCCTGCCTCCAACACACCCCATCCTCCTGGACACCACCCCAAGGCCTCCTACCCTCCCTCAAGCTTTTCATTTCCAACTGCTGTTTTGATATCAATTGCCTCAAACTCTCCACCCCTCTCACCCACTGCGACCTCTCCTCCACAGAACGAGAACCCCTCGCTCCCTCCGCTCCAACCCTAACCTCACCACCAAACCCATGGTCAAGGGAGGCACAGTTGTGGTATGGCTCACTGACATTTACATCGCTGAGGCCAGGCGCCAACTCTCTGACACCTGCTCCTATCACCCCCTTGATCATGACCCCACCCCCAACCACTAAACCATCGTCTCTCAAACCATTCACAACCTCATCACCTCAGGTGAACTCCCGCCCACAGCCTCATCCATCCCCAACCCTGCACCGCCTGTTTCTATCTCATTCCCAAAATCCACAAACCTGACTGTCCCAGCCGACCCATAGTCTCTGTCTGCTCCTGCCCCACTGAACTTATCTCCACTTACCTTGACTCTGTTCCCCCCTCCACCCCGGTCCAGGAACTATCTACCTACGTCTGGGTCACCATCCACACCCTCCACCTCCTCCAACATTTCCAATTCCCTGGCCACCAACACCTCATCCAATCCCTGTACACTTGCATTCCCCACGCAAATGACCGAAAAGTCCTTTGCTTCTTCCTGTCCCGCAGGCCCAACCAGTCCCCCTCCACTGACACCCTTATCTGCCTAAACAAGTTCGTCCTTAACAACTCTCCTTTAATTCCTCCCATTTCCTACAGACTAAAGGGGTGGCCATGGGTACCTGCATGGGCCCAAGCTATGCCTGCCTCTTTGTAGGATACGTGGAACAATCCCTCTTCCAAAGTTACACTGGCACTATCCCCCACCTCTACCCCCGTTACATCGATGACTGTATCGGCGCCGCGTCATGCTCCCACGAGGATTTCGACCAGTTCATCAACTTTACTAACTCCTTTCACCCCAACCTCAAGTTCACCTGGACCATCTCTAATAACTCTCTCTCCTTCCTGGACCTCTCTGCCTCCATCTCTAGAGACCGCCTCGAAACCAACATCTCTTTCAAGTCCACCGACTCTCACCCACCTTCCTGCAAGAATGCGATCCCATACTCCCAATTCCTCCGCCTCTGCTGCATCTGCTCCCAAGATGGGGCGTTCCACTCCCGCACAATCCAGATGTCCTCATTTTTCAAGGACTTTCCTCCTTCGGTGGTTGTAAATGCTCTTGAGCGCATCTCTTCCATTTCCCGCACCTCTGCCCTCACACCACCTCCCCCCAACAAAACAAAGACAGAATCCCCCTTGTCCTCACATATCACCTCACTAACCTCCGTATCCAATTCTCCGTATCATTCTCTGCCACTTCCGCCATCTACAATCCGACCCCACAATCAAAGATATATCTCCCTCCCCGCCCCATCTACCTTTCATAGGGTCTGCTCTCTCCGCAAACCCCTCATCTGCTTCATATTCCCCACTAGTCCCACCATCCCCGGCACCTTTCCCTGCAACTGCAGGAAATGCTACACCTGTCCCTACACCTCCCCCCTCACCTCCATCCAAGGCACCAAACAAACCTTCCACATCAGACAGAGGTTCACCTGCACATCTGCTAATGTGGTCTACTGCATCTGCTGTTCCCAATGTGGCCTCCTTTACATTAGCGAGATGAAGCAGAGGCTCAGAGACCATTTTGTAGAGCGCCTGCACTCTGTTTGTGACAAACGATAACACCTTCCGGTCGCCAACCATTTCAACCCACCCACCCACTCCCTGGGCAACATGTCCATCCTGGGTGTCCTCCAGTGTCATAATGACACCACCCGCAAACTGGAGGAGAAGCACCTCATATTCCTCATGTAGGAGAAGAGCCTACACCCAAAGGTCTAAATGTAGACTTTACCAGTTTCAAAATCACCCCACCCCCGGCCTCATCCTATGTCCAACCCTCCCTTTCATGCTGCCTCCTTGACCTGACACAACCTGTCCATTTTCCCTCCCACCTCACTGACCAATCCCCACCACTCCCTACCTGCACCCACCTATCACCATCCCACCTACCTTTCCCAGCCCCAACCCTCCTCTCTCTATTTATTTTGGAGCTCCCTTCCCCCTCCCCCATTTCTGAACAAAGGTCTCGACCCAAAATGTCAGCTTTCCTAGTCCTCTGATGCTGCCTGGCCTGCTGTGTACCTCCAGCTTCATACTGTGTTGTCTCTGACTCCAGCATTGTCAGTTCTTACTATCTCTGAGTATATGTTTGGTGATGTTGATCTAAAATGAATGTGAAATGAATGGGATTATACATAGAAATTATGCACAAAATGATATAATTTAAGATGAATTTATATATTGTGTTGAAAATAAACTAAGTGCGAATTAGTAATATGAGTTAATGAAAAACAGATTCCATTTTCGAGGGCTTTGTCATTTTCTTTGAGCAATAATTCTAAGTGTAGGAAAGGATCCCCGAGATTGGAAAAAGCAAACGCAATTTCCTTCTCCAAAAAGGAGCGAGTACAAAACTAGAAAATTCCAGACCTGTTGTTCAACATCTTTCATGGGGAAGATATTGGAAGGTTTTATTAAAGAAGTTAAAGCAGAGCACTTAGGTAATTAGGCAGAGTGAACATGATCTTGTGAAAGGGAAATCATGTTTAACAAATCTATAGAAATTATTGAGGAAGTAATGTACGTTGATAAATGGGAACCAGTGGATGTATTGTATTTTGATTCACGGAAGCCATCTAACAAGCTGCTGTTTCAAAGAGTTTTGTGGATAAAAAAGTTCATGTCAAGGATAACACATTGGCATAGATGGACGACTGGCTAGCTAACAAGAAACAGAGACGAGTCATAAAATGGTCATGTCCTGTTTGTCAGGACGTAATGAGTACTGTCATAGGGATCAGTGGTGGGTTCTCAAACTTTTATTATTGTTACAAATGTCTTGGATGAAGGGACTGAAAGTGTAGTTGTTAACTTTGCTGATGACATAAAGGTAGGCAGGAAAGTAAGTTGTGAAGAGAATATAAGTTGGCTACAAATGGATACAGATAGGTTAAGCCAGTTGGCAAAGATGGAGTATAAAGTGGGTAAATGTGAAATAGTCCATTTTGGCAGGAAGAAAGAACAACAAGCATCTTGTCTAAGTGGTGAGAGATTGCAAAGCTCTAAGATGCAGAAGGATCTGAGTGTCCTAATGCATGAATTGTAAAAGGCTGGTATGCAGATACAGCAAGTAATTAGGAAAGGCCAGTGGCAGGCAGGAAGATTGGGAAACTTTCAAACATAAACAAAGGGATACCAAAAAATTAATAAAAAGTGCTAAGGTAAATCACAAAACAAAACTAGCACAAAGTATTAAAAAAGGATAGCAAAAGCTTTTATATGTTTATATACGTGAAGAGAGTTGCTAAGGTGAATGTTGGTCCCTTGGAAGATGAAACCAGAGAGTTAATCTGGGGAACACTGAAATTGCAGATCCACTAAATCAATACTTTGCCTCAGTTTTCATGGTGCAGAACAATAGTACGATTCCTATCGGAACAAGTAAGTCGGAGGCAATAGGAAGGGTACAACTTAGAACAATCAATATTGATAGGGAAAAGGTACTCAGCAAACTATTAGGATTGAGGGAAGACAAGTCCCCCAGGCCTGATGGCCTACGTCCTAGGGTATTAAAGAAAGTGATGGTGGAGATTGTGGAACAGTTAGTTACAATATTCCAAAATTTCCTGGACACGGCAAAAGTTCCAGTGATTGGAAAAATGCTAATGTAATGCCCTTATTCAAAAATGGAGGGAGGCAATTTGGGAGAAATTTCAGACCAGTTAGTTTAACATCTGTTGTTGGCAAAGCGTTAGAATACATTATCAAGGGAACACCATCAGGATGTTTGGAAAGTCAAAATGCTTTCTCTCAGAGTTAGCATAGTTTTATGAAGGGCAAATTATGTTTGACTAATTTGCTAGAGTTCTTTGAAGATGTAACAAGCAAAGTGGATAATGGGGATCCTGTGGATATCATATATCTGGACTTTCAGAAGGCACCTGGTAAGGTGATGCACAATAGGTTAATCCACAAGGTTGGATCACATGGGATTAGGGATAATTTATTAGTTTGGATAGGTGACTAGCTGATGGACAGAAGACGGACAGTGGGGATAAATGGGTTTTTTTCTGGATGGCATGAAGTAATTCGTGGGGCACCACAGGGTTCAGTCCTTGGACCCCAGCTATTTATAATCTAATTTAACGACTTGGATACAGGGATAGAAGGCTCTGTAGTCAAATTTGCGGCTGATACAAAAATAAGTGTGATGGTAAATTCCAATGAGGAAATAAAAACTTACAAATGGATATCGATAGGTTAGGAGAGTGGGCCAAAATGTGGAAGATGGAGTTTAACGTGGATAAGTGTGAGGTCATGCATTTTGGTCAGATAAATAGGAAGGTGGCCTATTACCTAAATGGGGAGAGACATCAGGGTGCTCCGGTGCAGAGGGATCTGGATGTCCTCATTCATGAGCCATAGAAAACTAGCATGCAGGTATAGCAGATAATAAAGAAAGTGAATGGAATGTTGGCTTTTACAGCTAAAGGAATAGAATATAAAGGTAAGGAAGTATTGTTGCAACTATACAAGGCATTGGTGAGACCACACTTGGAGTATTGTGCACAGTTTTGGCCTCCTTATTTGAGGAAGGATGTGGTGGCATTGGAGGCAGTTCAGAGGAGATTCACTGGATTGATCCCAGAGATGAAGGGTTTGTCGTTTGAAGAGAGATTGGACAGTTTAGGCCTATACTGTCTGGAATTTGGAAGAGTGAGGGGAGATCAAATTGATGTATTCGAGATGATAAAACAGATATATATAATAGACATGAAGCAGATGTTCCCTCTTGTGGGGCATTCTAGGATGAGAGGTCATTGTCTTAGGATAAGGGGTAGCAAATCTAAAACAGAATTGAGGAGAAATTACTTCTCCCAAAAGGGTTGTGAATCTGTGGAATTCGCTATCCCAAAGTGCAACGGATGCTGGGACAGTGAATTCATTTAAGGAGGAGTTAGATTTTTAATTGGTAAAGGGTTGAAGGGTTATGGGGAGAAGGCAGGAAAATGGGGCTGAGGAGCATATCAGCCAAGATCGAATGGCAGAGCAGACTTCAATGGGCCGAATGGCCAAATTCTGCCCCTATATCTCATGAACTTGTGAACTTACAATGTAACATTATAAGTTATTGCATGAGAAATTGAATATGAAATTAGGGAGGTTATGCTTCAGTTATAACCTTCAGCTGGTGAGACAACATCGGGAGCACTGTGTTCAATATCGGTCTCCTAATTTGAGAAAGGATGTAAATGAATTGGAAGCAGTTCAGAGATGTTTACTAAACTAATATCTGGAACGTGAGTGTTGTTTTACTAGGAAAACGTGGACAGTCTAGGCTTGAGTGCAGTTTAGAACAGTGAGAGATAGTTGAATGAATAATATAAGAACTTGAGGGGGCCTTGGCAGAATGGATGAGGAAAAGATGTTTTCTCTTACAAGGCAATCTAGAACTACGGTCATTAGTTCAAAATAAGGGGTCAACCATGAACCCAGGGCCTTGTGACTCAGATCAAGAGTGCTACCAATTAAGTCACAGCTAACATTTGGGACCAACAAAACAAAATATATTTCTTCATGCAGATGACATAATTTCTCAGAATGGCTATGGAATGCTTTTCTGTTATTTACTAATTAAAAAGTTCTAATTCATAATTGTTGAGACATGACTCGGGTAAGTGACCTGCCAGCAAGAAAGAATGCTGTATGCAGCCTTAGGGAATTACTCCTTAAGAACTGACTTCAGTGTTCCCGGAATATTACAAGTTTACAAAGCCCAGGCCAGATCCAGTTCTCTGGCAGACAAAGATGGGTCAGTGTGAAAGGAAGTCAGCAAATCCTGTTTTCAACCCTGATCAGAAAAAAACATGCACATTTTCCTCCCAAATTTCCGAGCAATCTTCAGAACTGACTCAGCGCAGAATCCTCAGAGTGAGCAACTTTGAGAATTCTGCAGAAGCCATTCCCCCATTTTGCTTGCTGCATTCCACTAAGTAAAGAGTTTAAATGTTCCAAATCTTTTTTGAACAGCCACAGAGCAAACACATGTAGGGAAACAGAACAGGTAAAAGAGTAGGGTCAATCAGTAAGTGTGTCCAGGGATAGAGTGTGTAAAGGAGTTATGGTACATAAGTTAGATGTGTAGGGGGATAGAGTGGGTAAAGGGATAGAATTGTTGAGTTAATTGTGCGGTGGTGTAAAGTGGAAAAGCGGTAAGGTAGAGAAGGTAAGTGTGTGAGGAGATAGTGGGTAAAGGAGTAAGGTGGATGTAGTGACTGTGTAGGGGGATAGGTTTGGATAGTATAGGCTGTAGCATGTGTAAGGGGCTAAGGTAACTGGGTGAGGAAAGTGGGTAAGCGTTTGGTGAATGATGGGTATGGTGGCAGGATGTTTGGATGGCAGTGAGTGAGATTG
This sequence comes from Ginglymostoma cirratum, assembly GCA_024137785.1. Classification (NCBI taxonomy): domain Eukaryota; kingdom Metazoa; phylum Chordata; class Chondrichthyes; order Orectolobiformes; family Ginglymostomatidae; genus Ginglymostoma; species Ginglymostoma cirratum. The sequence continues at coordinate 14,882,517 of JAHRHZ010000111.1, read as the reverse complement.
GTCAGGAATGGATCACCATTCCCTCTGATGCTTGGAGGTGCCAACACTGTGACTTCTGGTTCTGGATGACTGCTGTACATGGATCTTGGAGATACATGCAGTGGGGAAAAGAAAAAAAAATACAGGGAATGTAGTTGAGGATAAAGTTGGATTGGGAGGTCACTGAGGTCAGGTTAGGGGCTGGTCAAGTCAGGGGTTGTTGGAGAGGGGAGACTGGTGTTAAGTCAGATCAGGTGCTAGTCAGGGTGAATTCAACGTTCCGGGGTATTCAGTTAGACTAGGACTTTTCTGTCTCTAACATAACCCGGGTAACTATCCAGGTAAGTAAGTCAGAACTGCCCAGAGTCTCCAACTCAAGAATCAAACTTTTTCAAAATGTTCGGGGAACAAGAGATTTACTGATCAGAAGATCCCATTTCCCAGATAATTGCCATGGAATCTATCCAGAGAACGGGAGATCTGCACTTCAGTCATTCGTGATATAAGTAATAGTATTGATGCTGGGCCAGAGACACATTGTACTTTGCAAAACACACTTTTAATCAGTGTTTGTGGAATTAGCTGGTAATTTGCTGTTTTGCGTTTTGTAGTAGTTTCGTCAAACAGCAAGAATCAGATTTGAGAAAGAAAAAGGTCGTGCATTTTTATAGCACTTCAGAGATTTTCTCCACAGCGCTCTCCAATCAAGGAAATGCTAGTTTAAAATAAAAGTGTAGCCACTGTTAAAATGTCGATAGCTTCAATTATATAATCCCACCAATGATTAACTGCAAGTTAAACAAAAATCTTCATATAACTCAGATAGTATAACGCCATGAACTATGTGATTTCAAGTATAGATTGCTATTCCCACCTGGCTTTTTTCTCAAATACTTTCTTAGCTGTTAGTTTCAATGAAAAGGAAGGGTGGCTCACAGAATGAAACAGGTTTTTGCATAATCTTTGGCCCGGTGTCAGTGAGCTGGTTGACACACACACAAACACACACACACCTTGACATTCATGTTAGAACTGGTTTCCACGCCCTGTACTCCAGTGCCGTATCCTGCTTACGTAGTTGCTAAATCTTCCAGTTTGCAGGCCGCCACTGAAAACATTTGAGCCAGCGAAGATTGTAGTGGCTGTTCCGACACCCTGAAGAGAGAATTAGTTAACTATAACTAAAACTATCACTAAGACCGTGCTCCCAAAGCTACTGCACAAAGTAAGTAGACATTTCAGCTTCTCTTCTGAGCCTTCCGTCTGGTCCAGCTGCTCACAGGCTGGCACCAGTCTATTTCTGACCATTCCTGGGACTAAGCAATTAATGTTTTGTTAACTTGCTTTGCAAAGGAGTATAAGGGATTTAAACGTTGCTTTAAGGAACAAAGATCTAATGATGGGAACATCACTACAAGCAAGGATATCCATGGCAGTGCAGTCAAGACCAGTTTCTGTAGAAGTGTGGGTGTGCAGCAAAACATTTCTCACGCCACTGTACATCTGTTCTATTCAATAATATGGCATTGTTACAGATACTTGTTTGACAACACTGTCTTTAGTATAAGGGATTTGAACAGCGTAACAGCAACATCAGTGAAGCACAGTCAGCCTTAATTCACGTGGAGTTTTTGCTAAATCTAGATCCGTTTTCTTAAAATAAAAGCAGCATTTCTTCCCCATTTCAACGCACGGAGTTCTTCTGTGGCCAGTTGTTTTGCAGTGATCAGTACGAAGCTCTTAGCTCGTATACTTCATTGCCCGATATGTATTTAACCTAAGAGTTCTCTCACTAAAACACCCAATATGTTTTGAATGGATACTGAAACTGCAAACAACAGCCTTTGAATGTATGAACATGTGAGAGCAGTCAAGCTTGTTATAATGAAAGGCAAAAGATAATTTGCTAATGTTCAGGAATGTCAGGCAGCATCTGAGAGAAAAATAGCATTAACTTTCAGGTCCGTGACTGTTCGTCAGATTTCTGGAATCTCTACCTGCTGTGCGAACTCTGTTTCTCTCTCGCCACAGATACAGTCTGACCAGCTAAGTAGTTCCAGGATGTTTTTGTTTTTATTTCAGATTTCTGGCATCTCCAGTATTTTCTTTATTATTCATGAGATCCATTTATTGACCATCCCTAATTGCCAGAGGGCGCTTAAGAGTGGAGCACATTGCTGCAGATCTGGAGTCACAGGTAGACCAGACCAGATTAAATTTGGCAGATTTCCTTTCCTCCAGGATGTTAATGAACCAAAGAGGCTTTTACAACAATCGATAGTGCTTACATGGTTGTTATTTGACTACTTTTTATTCCCCATATTTATTGTATTCAAATTTCTCTATGTGCTACTTGGCTTTTGTGTTAATGGCCCTTGCTAATTGTCTTTTTCACCATCATTATCGGGGTAAAACAAGACAAGGGCAATTTTGAAAAGATTTTTTTAACATTAAAATTTGTGGTCTGGTTTGAATTCCTGGCTGGTCAGAATTGTAATACTTGCTTTTCTTCCCCCCAGCAGGTACGACCTCAGCCCTGGATCACATTTCACATTCGATTTTATCAACATGAATTTATCTTCCCACATCTCTTCCTTGGGCGAGGAATACAGATCTGAGGATTATGTTGAACCTCACTATAAGGAATGGTACCGTGTAGCTATTGATACATTAGCAGATGAAGGGATTCCTGCCTACGAACAGTTTCTAGCAAAGGAAGGGCTGAGCGAGTTCCTGGCTGAGGAAGAGATCTGTTTAATCAAGGACAATGTTCAAAAATTATCTCCGTCCGTCACAACCTATTATCTGGACAACAATAAGGATGGTTCATCCTCTGGCACCTACTGGCCTATTCATTCTGATACGGATGCTCCAGATTTAGACTTGGGATGGCCTTATGTTATTAGAGGCTTGGAGACACAAACCAATATTGACCTGTACTTTCATCCGCCTCGTGAAAACTCACCTACAATCAAGGAGATTGTCAGGAAATTAATAAAAAATGGAAAGCAGGTATCACAAAAACTCAATAGTAAATTCAATATGGTGCCCAAATTAGGGCATATGTTACTTTTTGGAGCATAAGAGCTGATTGATAACAGCAATGGTGAAGCTAAGATTAGGAAGCTAAGATTAAAATTTGAGATGGCATGGTGGCTCAGTGGTTAGCACTATTGCCTCACAGCAGCAGGGACCCGGGTTCAATTCCACCCTCAGGAAGCTGTCTGTGTGGAGTTTGCACATTTTCCCTGTGTCTACATGAGTCCCCTGTGGGTGCTCCAGTTTCCTTCCACAGTCCAAAGATGTGCAGGTTAGGTGGATTGGCCATGCTAAATTGCCTGTAGTGTTCAGGGATATGTAGGTTAGGTGTATCAGAGATAATAGGAACTGCAGATGCTGGAGAATCCGAGATAACATCCAAGATAAAATCTGAGAACACAGCAGGCCTAGGAGCAGGAGAGCTTGACATTTCGGGCCTAGACCCTACATCGGTCTAGGCCCGAAACGTCAAGCTCTCCTGCTCCTATGATGCTGCTTGGCCTGCTGTGTTCATCCAGCTGTACACCTTGTTATGTAGGTTAGGTGTGTTATATGGGGATGGGTCTGGGTGGGATGTTCTGTGGGTCGGTGTGGACTTGTTGGGCTGAAGGGCCTGTTTCCACACTGTAAGGATTCTATGATTCTGAACTGACTTTGTCTGAAAGTATCCCAAACTCAGCAGAAAGAGAGTTGTGTTATTTGGACATAGCCATTCTCAAAATCATGGCAATAAAACAAAGAACTGTGGGTGATGAAGATCCAAAACAAAGACATAAATAGCTGGTGAAACTCAGCAGGCCTGGCAGCATCTGTGGAGAGAGAAACAGGTGTTTGTGTTTCGAGTCCAGTGACCCTTCAAAAGTTCTGAAGAAGGCTCGCTGGACTTGAAACATTAACTGTGTTTTCTCTCCAAAGATGCTGCCAGGCCTGCTGAAGTTCTTCAGTTTCTGTTTTTCATTTCTTTCAAAATGATGGCATTTTGATTGAATAAATCAGGAACTTGCTAATTAGGGGACACAGATTTCGGATATTGACGATAGAAAATTATTTAGGCAGTGAGTTAATGATCTGAGATCACTACTTGGTAAGGTTTTGGGAACAGTTTCCATAGTAACTTTCAAAAAAGAATTGGAAAAATTGTATATTTGATGAGGGGAAAAAAAATGAGCAGGATGAGGGGAGAATTTGTGGAGTTTTTACAAAGACTTGGGGCAGCACCAGTGTAGTAGATGGTCAACTGCTTTTTGTCTTTCTATGATTCTGACCCAAGATCAGTCCAGAGAAACAAACAAAATTGCACGGTCTTAAGGAATTACATTGTTTACGATTTTTTCCATGTGTGAAATCTTTTACGGCTAACATTAAGTCCCGAACAGGAGAGGTGAAAGAAGACCTCATTAGAACACCACCATTTTTGGTGGGAAGTAGCAGCTGGCTGATTGTGGGGATCTTTCAGGCTATCGCTGTAACTCAAAGGCTATCCATGGCAGAGGAAGTAGGGGGCAGGGGATGATTGGTGGCGGAGTTGGAATTTGCTAGGGGGGAAATACTTTTTGCAAAGCTGTTTTAGAACAGGAGAAAGCCAAGAAACTGGACTCCACACAGGCTTTGGAAGAATATTCCTCCCACAATAGGGAGGGAGATTTTAGCTTGGGTTCAGCTGGTGTCCCAGTAGTTTTACCTGGCAGGGCAGGCAACAGTTTACCTCACTCAGGGTCAGACTGAAATCCTATCAGGATTCTATTCGCTTCATGAGCCCTCCTAATTTACATTTATTCTGAAAGCTAGTGTTGAGCTTCTCACAGATGCACCTGATAGGCCACCAAACAATAAAGTAAACATGATCAATGAGTAACGGGCAAAAGCAAATCAACAGCTTTACATTTTTCCTGATTTTACCCTGTACTGATGTTATGGAACAAAGTCAACACGCTCCGCTCCATTCACACAGAGATAGTAAGAACTGCCGACGCTGGAGTCAGAGATAGCACGTTGTGTCCCGACCGGAAACGTCAGCTTTCCTGCTCCTCTGATGCTGCCTGGCCTGCTGTGTTCCTCCAGCTCCACACTGTGTTACCACTTCATTCACATCCCTCTTTCCCAATAACTAGGGTCTGAGAATAGTTATTTGCCTTGTTGGTTATGAGGCATAGCTACATGGCTTTCTTAATGAATTTAATATAAAATTAAAGTAATCCTATTACTTTTTATACCACTAGTACCTTGATATCCTTTTCCTAATAGAATGTGGAGATGAAGTGTTTAACGTAGCAATCAGAAAAATCACTTCTGCTCCTGTTATAGTGTCTCTTGTGGTCATGAGAAAGAGGTCTTCAGAGGATATCAAGATATGTGAATAAACAATGCGACTGCAGTGTGGTAAAATGAGTTACTGCATCACTCCTTTCACAATTCCTTCCTCAATCTTTTGCAAACTGTTGTTCAATTGCTACCTGCAGCTACCCATAACCTTCTGGGGTAATGGTGGCATTGTGGTAATGCTCTCAGGACATAGGATCAAATTCCGTCATGGCATCTGGAAAAAGTTCGATTCAATGAATAATTTGTGGAGTTTCCCACTTGTCTCGGTGATGTTAACTATGAAAATATCATCACTGACCCGTTTAGTTCACTACTGTCCTTGAGGGAAGGAAATCTGCTGTCTTTACCTGGTCTGACCTACGTGTGACTCCTGATCCCAGTAATGTGATGTTCTTGACGACAGTTGGAGATTGGCAACAAATGCTGCCCAGTTAGTCATGTCCACATCTCATGAATTGGAACAGTGCTCAACTACCTAAAAAAAAATCCTATGTCTGAGGTGTGGCCATTTGCCACAACCAACCTGCAACTTGCACACAGACACAAATCCTATCAATCCATGACTCTATCTTAATCTTCCTTTGAGCCAGCACCTAAAGAACCAATAATAGCAACCTGTGCCACCTTGCCATCTGCCTTCTTCACAACAGCCACGTCACCTGTCAATTCCTTGTCAAAAACAAACGGAAATTAACCAGTGAGCAATAAGGAAGAGAAAGAGAAACACACGCATCAGAGGTGGTCAAAAAAACAGCGTCCTGGTACATATTGAGATGGGGAGACCACACCGTTTGTATGCGTATAACAACTTCAGTATGATGAGGTATCCAGATAATATCCTATCACTTTCCATGAATGTTGACAGCAGAAAGACGTTATTTAATAAACTGGCCAACCTTGAAGAGTTGGAGGCCTGTGTTCCTGAAGACAGAGTCCAGATTTTTGTCAGGAGAGAAAGTAATGTAACTATCACTGATGGAGGTAGGACTGGTGCGGTCCAGAAGAAGCCCTCTTCCCCTCTAATACCCATGAATCTGAACAGGAGCTATATGTGGAAATGACAGTAAATTTAAATCCCACAGTTCCTATTATTGGGAGGTGGAGACGTACACCACTAATGCTGCATGTAAAATATGATTTTGCTCCATTATTGCATTACTGGCCAAGTTCAAGTTGAATTTTTAAATTACTGAACGCAGATCTTTAGCATCGTTGTCATTTATTTCCTGTGTCGTCTTACCTAGATCTAGGTTTAAAAAAAAACCCAGAACCTGGTGTTATATTGCCATGAATGCTATTAGGGTGGATTTAAAGCTTTGGACTATAGGCACCACAAGTTCGTTTAGATATTATACGTTACCTGTCTTTTTGGATAACTCATGAGTGATAATGCTTTTTAGTCAGGGTATGTAAATCTTACCATCATAGAAGCCAGGTGTGGCTGTGGTCACCATGTGGTTGGCTTTCAAGGGATGTGAGCTATGTTGCCTCTCACTAATTACCCTTGAGAAAGTGGTGGTGAGCTACTTTATTGAACTATGTGGTCTAGGTATACCCACAGTACTTTCCAGCATGGAGTTCCAGTTTTTGACTCAGTGACATTGACGGAACACTGACAGGATGGTGGTAGCTTGAAGAGGAGCTTGTGGATAATGGTCCACCCATGAAGGCGCTGTACGAGTTCTTCTAGGTGGTAGAATGCAGGATTTTGGAAGATGCTGTTAACAGAACCTTGGTGAGTTGCTGCAGTGCATTTTGTCAATGGTACACATTGCCATTGTTTACCAGTGATGGAGAGAGTTTGAAGTGGTGGATTGGATACTGACCAAGAGGGCTACTTTGTCATGGACGATGTCAAGCTTCTCAAGTGTTGTTGGAGCTGGAGTCCTCCAGACAAATGGAGAGTATTCCAACACACTCCTGACTTGTGCGTTGTAGATGCTGGACAAGGTTCTGGGGAGACAGGAGGTGAATTACTCACTACAGGGCTCCAAGCCTCTGACCTGCTTTGTAGCTGCAGTATTTGTATGGCTGTGCATGAAGACTGAAAATGATTAGTCCTTGAAAAGAAAGTAGTGTAAGAATTTGTTGAAAAGATGGTAAATTGATCTGACATAAATAGCTCCAGTACTACACACCATCTCAATGAGCAGAATTGCCCAGTTCAGTGCTTTACTTTCCTAAGATTCTTTTAATGTCTTTTTTCCATAGGCCTGTTTGCTTCTGGAGTACAAGTGCTTTGTATTTCATTCGTAACATGAAGCAAAATTTGACTTCAGTCTTCTCTATGCATCAGTTACAATTCAGTCACATGTTGGAATGTTTTGCATTACTCATTTCACGCTGCCTTGCAATGCTGTTCTATCTGCACACCCTGCTTTGCAGTGGTAACGATCTTGAGATGAGACCTAAGATGAATATTAGATCCAAAGTACTGAGTGGAAGCAAGGACTTGCTTTTGCAAAATTGCTTTGTATCCTATCATATATATTGCATCTTCAGACCTTATTTGGATCAAGAGTAATAAATCTATCTGTAGGCCAGCTGGTTTCTCAGGGTCACCCCCACTTTATCATAAGTGGGGCTTCTGTCACATGGGGTTAAAAGTTGAAGTGTGTAAAACACAATCATGAACCCAACAGTATTTTGCAGTGGCAGACATCACGGTGTGTGAATGGAGAAGCGAGGCGTTTAACATATTTAAATTGGATTCCCATGCTTTAAATGGGAACCTGATTAAAGATGTGGGGCTTCCTCAAGATTGGGATCTTGGTCCCGAGAGGGAAATAGGATCTGTTGCCTTTGTAAACTGTTTAGTTTCCACCCATCCTCATTTCTCTTCAGGGATCTCTTCAACCTCCCTCAATCCTGGTGCCAACTGATACCCTGGCTCCAATTACCGATGTTTAAACTAGCCCTAATTATTCTCCTATTGTCAGCTCCAATCGTCAACCAGTCCCTCCACACCAGCACCACCACCCCAAGGCAGCAGCCTCTGTCATCTGCCTCACCCTGAATACCAGGAAGTATCTGTATTGGCTTGGCTGTGGATTGAGCCATGGCTTACAAACTGCTACCACTAAGATTAACAACACCCCCCACTTCCTTTCCAAATTCTCCCTGTCACTCACTAAATATCAGTGATTATATTACTACATAATGTTCCCAATATGCTATATGTGCAAATGACGGAATATTCAAGTAATATACTCTTAACTGCTTTCTTGTGTTTTTACATTTTCCTGTATTAAGTACAATAGAGACAGCATATGGAGTCTTGGATAAGTTCTTTCCTAAAATAACATACCGTTATCAAAGTGATACAAAGTCAGCTCCAAGAGCTAATTGAAGTAAATTTATTCATTTAAAATTCAAACAGGTCATTGCAATTGTTATGGACATCTTTACTGATGTGGATATCTTCAGGGAAGTGCTCGAGGCTGCTGCAAGAGGAGTTCCAGTCTACATCGTGCTTGATGACTCCAATTTCAAACACTTTACCACTATGTGTGAGAAACAAGGAGTTCACCTTCAAAGGCTGATGGTAAGGTGTTTTTTTTTGCTTTTCAGACCCCTGGTCCTTCCTCACCTGAAGTGAGTGCACACTGGGGTAGAAGTGTGTGGCCCTTAGCTTTGGTTGCAAAGTGTGTTCAAAGGACGATGCGCAATGCTGACAAAAATGCGAGCTTTGGGTCCTCTGCTGAATAATCTGTGCACGCTATGGCTCAACTGTCGCCCCCTCCTCAGGCTGTTTGCCTGATGCCTGAATAGATTGTGGGACAATTGCTGCCTCATCAGTAGACACCAAGGGCAAATCCAGGGAATGTGGAACAGCAGGGGAAGGCATTTTTAATGGCGGTGATGAGAGAGGCTGTGCATTTGACCCAGTGCCAATAAGGAAAAGTTATAAATGCCACTGTTTGGCTGCTCAATGACTTGGAGGAGTACGGGAGGAGACAGCATTCCAGTTCACTTTCTAGGGGGAATAGGTTAGGGATTTGGGAAGTGATGTGCATATATCATGCACTATAGTCCTGGGACTCTGCAAACAGGGCAAATGGATATTTGGATTTAGATGGTGAATGAGGTATCAGTCAGGGCTACTTTGCTTAGCTGGTGCTAAGCTGCTTGACTGTTATTTTTCCATCAGATTTTTGACTTGTGCTTTGTAGGGACCTGAGGGGTCTTGGGAAGTCAAGAGGCCACTCACTTAGCACAGAACGCTCAAACTCTGTTCAATTTTTAGCATCTATGATATTTACTTGGTTAGCCCAACTAAGTTTCCAGTCAACTGGCTGGCTCATTAATGGTGAGGGACTTGGAAATGGTAAGGATATTGAATGTAAGTATAAGGTGGTTTTGCACCATGTTGGAAAAGTTCATTTCCTGGCACTTGTGGCGCACATGTTACTTCCCAGTTATCAGCCCAAACCTAAAGATGGTTCAAGTCTTGCTACATATGGACACAGACCACTTCAGTATTTGTGAAATGAAAATTATCCAATACATAGTAAAAGCAATGTGCTGCATATGACGCAAATCTGAAACAAATACACAAAATGCTGGAGAAACTCAGCAGCTCTGGCAGCATCTGGGGAAAGAAAAACACAGCTGATGTCTCAATATGACTCTTCATTGTATGCTTTGAAGAGTGATGTCTTGTGGCTGAGATGATTGGCCTTCAGTATTCATAATTATCTTCCTTTGTGTCAAGTATGAATTCCAACCAGTTAGAGTATCCCCCCGATTCCCAAAGCCTTACTATTTCACGAAAATTCCTCAGTGCTCCAGTTGGTTAAAGTCTGCCTTGATGTGAAGAGCAGTCCTACCACCTCATTTCTTGTCAATTCAGCTTTTGTGAGCATGTTTTGGACCAAAATTTTAGGGAGGTCTCGAGCTTGAGTGGTCTTCAACAAACCAAGTGTAAATGAGCAGAATATAGGAAAGTAACTGTTATTTTATAGCTCTGTCAACAACATCTTCCATTCGGTTTGATGCTTATTCTAGCTTAAAAGTCTACAGCACAAAAACTGAGGCTGACTGGATTTGCAATGCTCAATGTACCTTGATGAACCTTGACATCATGTAGAATGAGTTAATTTATCTGAAATCTGACATCTTCGATGGTGGGGATCTCTGGGAAGGCTAGGAAAGAATATTCAGCCATGCTTCTGCCTGAAGGTGTTTGCAAACACTTCATCTTGTGAATTCACAGGCTGGATCCCTCTGTCATTAAAGAGAGCAAACTTAGAGAGCCAAAACAAAAACAAAAAGTTGCTGGAGAGACTCAGCAGGTCTGGCAGCATCTGTGAGGGAAAAAACAGAGATAATGCACTGGGCTCAAAGTTAACTGGGCATTCTTCCCACAGATGCTGCCAGACCTGCTGAGTTTCTCCAACAATTTCTGTTTTTGTTTCAGATCTCCAGCATCCACAGATCTTTGTTTTGTTTGTTATATTTAGAAAGTGTGGCCCTCCCATTTGCTTTTTAATAGTCACTCATTCATCACTGGAGATGACATGGCAATAGAGCTTTGACCTAATCCATTGATTGTGGAATCACTGAGTCCTGATTATAGTGTTCTGGTTTTTCACATCAATGTATATTCAGGTCATGTCTGATTCTGTGCAAACATGCAAACATGGAAGCAGAGGGAAAGGATATGGTTTGGATGATATTAGCAGAAATAAACAGACTAGCCTACAGTTTTCACTTTGAGTTTCAGTGTTCTGAAAGCTCGTTTGTCAGGTTTTAAATGACGTTATTTATTCAGTGAGAACGGAAACACACCCTCAAGCAACTTTATCATGGATAAGTGAGCAACTTCCATTCCACTGCTCAACTACGAATGCAGAGAGCTGCTGAACAACACTTTCCCTAATAATTGAAATTTGGATTAGTCTGCTAAATATATTTTTCTTCAAATTGAATGTTGGGGATAATAAGCAGCCTTAGGTTATGTCTGATCCATTATATCGTATACTCCGCTCAGTTGATGTATGTTAAACACAACACGACTATTCCAGGAATATATAGCAGCGAATCATGTGATTTTTTTTTTTTCCAAATACTGCAGCATAGAAGATACCATTACAGGTACTGAAATTGGCATCAGTCCTGGAGTAATTATATCATTAGGATAATGAACGTTGAGCATTTGGTGTTTCCCAGAGTTAATGTTGGCATTTTGTCTGATGGATGGTTAGCCGAGGTTTAAGAAGTTTTAAAAGTTTTCTACCTTTGTTCTTTCACGGTTGGCAAAGCCAGCATTTGATGCTCATCCCTAGTTCTGCATGAACTGTGGGGCTTAGTAGACCACTTCTGAGTCAGCCACAATGTTATGAATCTGAGGCAGGCTATACTAGGTAAGGATGTTCCGTAAAGAACATTTGCGAATCAGTTGAGTTTTGGTTACAGTCTGGTGGTATCATGGTGGTCCCTGCTGCTTGTTCAAGATTTTGTTCAAGAATTATTTAATTAATTGAACTTAAATGCCTCAGTCGCTGTGATGGGGAGTTGGACTTGAATTTCTAAATCACTGACGCACAGATGTAACCACGATGTTATTGTATTTGCAAAAGAAATGCAAATCTAACACACATCACTGCGTATTGATAGGGCAGATACAAACCTTGAAATTTAATAATGCCACATCCAGATAAAGTGGCAAACCACCAACTTATTCTCCAAATGGGTGGACCCGTTATGAAGGCTCATTTGCAGTCAGCGATGACAGGCAATATCAACGTGGGCACAATCTTTGCGGAGATGGGTAGTGATGCTTCCTGGTGGGTGTCTGCACCATTGGCAAGTTGGCAAGATGTTGGAAAGACATTGGCTCCCAATTTTTTACTAAAGGGCTGGGACAGTTTAGTTCCATGCTGCTAACTAGCAGAGGTCCCTTTAGCAGCACTGTTTAATAGCATCCCAAATATTGGGTAGTTGCTCCTTTGTAACTGCAATCTACTGGTGATCTTCAGTTTCAATTTGAATCACTGGAAGGATCATTTTGACTGCTGAGAATGAGCATGTATTGGTGCTGCACCCTCACTGGTGTCTTGCTGAAGGGTATTCTGGTAACCCTACCTTTGCAGTTGGAAAATGAGAGGAAGCAACAAAGAATGACAGCAGAAGGGACATTGGAACAGTAATCACAAGAGGGAGGAGGATGGTGTAGGTGGATAATCAAGGAATATGTAACCCAAAGTAACTTGTCCAAGATGTGAGGCACCTTTGGTTCACTGAGAAGATTATTGGCACAAACCTGAGCGATGTGTACGATGGGGAGATTTGTGGTAGAATTGGATGAGGAGTCTGGTGAGGCCCATCTCAACATCAGGAGCACCTTGGGTTATCTTTTATGCTTTTGACGAGTGACTTGACAAGTTTCTCACTAGGCAGCAGTGCCAGTTAAAGAGATTATTGCTTGTTATACATCCTGTTGATGGCCAATTTGCCTCATTAATATTCAGCTTTCTATCCTACTAAACTTATCAAACAAGCTCTACATCAAGAAATCTTGATCTGGAAGTCAGAGCAGGTACCTGGCAGATTCAGATCGCCACTTGCTCTAAACAATCACCGTGTTGCACACAGTCAAAGTGCATCTGAGGGCATGATGCACGGGAACAAGCCAGTACACAACTCTCATCCACAGGCATTGGCATTTACCAACCCTTCATGACCATCATGGAACCTCCCCAACATACTGGCAGCGCCCTCTGGAAGCACAAACTTCCACTGGTATCGAACAGAAGGAACATCGCACATGGACCCGTATACTGTACAGGAATCAGAGCCGTCCTAAAGCATTCTCCCTGTTGCA
>JAHRHZ010000111.1:14807206-14859352 GCA_024137785.1 Ginglymostoma cirratum | reverse complement strand
CCCTTCATCAGAAACGTCAAGTTTTCCTGCTCCTATGATGCTGCTTGACCTGCTGTGTTCATCCAGCCCCATGCTTGTTATCTCGGATTCTCCAGCATCTGCAGTACCTTTTTACCTCACACATCTAAATTAACTTTTACCTACCACTCCTTGGCCCATCTGATTAAGATCCTGTTGTAGTCTGAGATAACTTTCTTCATTGTCAATTTGGTGTCATCTGCAGGCTTACTAACCGTACCTCCTATTATTCACATCCAGGTCATTGACATACATGACTAAAAGCAGTGGACCCAGCACCGATCCTGAATGCAGGTCACAGGCCTCCAGTCTGAAAAACAACCCTCTACCACCACCCTCTGTCTCCTACCTTCAAGCCAATTTTGTATCTAATTGGCTAGCTGTTCCTGGATTCCATGTGATCTGACCTTGCTAACCAGTCTACCGTGTGGAACCTTGTCGAAGATCTTGCTGAAGACTATGTAGACAACATCTGCCACTCTGCCTGTATCAATCTTCTTTGTCATCACTTCAAAAAACTCAATCAAGTCAGTGAGACATGAATTCCCATGCACAAAGCCATGTTGACTATCCTCAATCAGTCCTTGTTTTCCCAAATGCATGTAGATTCTGTCTCTCAGAATCCCCTCCCACAACTTACCCATCACTGATGTCAGACTCACCGGTCCAAAATTCCCTGGCTTTTCTTTACCACGTTTCTTAAATAATGGCACCACTTAAGCCACCTTTCAGTCTTCTGGCACATCACCTGTGGCTGTTGGTCATACAAATATCTCAGCAAGGGGTCCAGCAATCTCTTCCCAACTTCCCATAAAGTTCTGGGATACACCTAATCAGGTCCTGGGTATTTAAATGCCTTTATGCATATTAAGACCTCTAGCATGTCCTCTTCTGTAATGTGGACACTTTTTAAGACATCACCATTTATTTACCCTAGTTCCCTAGCTTCCATGTCCTTCTCCACGGTAACTACTGAAGTGAAATATTTGTCTAGTATTTCACCTATCTCCTGTGGTTCCACACGTGGATGACCTTGTTGATTATTAAGGGACCCTCTTTACTCTTCTTTGTAGGACCTCTTTGGATTCTCCTTAACCCTACTTGCCAAAATTATCTCATGACCCCTTTATGCCCTCTTGATTTCCCTCTTAAGCATACTCCTACCTCCCTTCTAGGGATTCACTCACTCCCCACTGTCCTTGCCCTTTGCACTAACAGGAGCACACTGTCATTGAACTCTTGTTATTTCATTTTTGCAGGCCTCCCACTTTCCAACTGCCCTTTTATCTGTGAATAGCCTCTCCCAATCAAACTTTGAAAGCTCCAGCCTAATACCATCAAAGTCGGCCTTACTTCAGTTTAGAACTTTAGATCAGGTCTGTCCTTTTCTGTAACTATTTTGAAACTGATAGAATTATGATCACTTGCCCCAAAGTGCTCCCCCATTGACACCTCAGCTACTTGTCCTGACTTATTTCTCAACAGAAGGTCAAGTCTTGCTCCTTTCCTTGGAGGTACATTCACATATTGAATAAGAAAATTTTCAGGTACATGCTTGACAAATTCCTCTTCATCCAAGCCCTTAACACTATGGCAGTCCCAGTCTATGTTTGGAAAGTCAAAATCCCCTGACATTACAATCCTATTATTCCTACAGATATCTGAGATCTTCTTACACATTTGCTTCTCAATTTCCTGCTAACTATTAGGGGCCCTATAGTACAATCCCAATAAGGTGATCGTCCCTTTCCTATTCCTTAGTTTCACTCATATAACTTCATTGGACGTTCTTCCAGGAATATCCTCCCTAAGTACAACCGAAATATTATCCTTAACCAAAAACGCCATTCTCCCCTCTCTTTCCTCCCCTTCTATCCTTCCAATAGCATCTATACCCTAGAACATTAATCTGCCAGTCCTGCATCCCAGTCTCATTGTTCCCATAAGTTCATCTGCCTTACTTGTCATCTTTTATTATAACTTTTAACATAAACTAAGGTGAAAAAAACCTCTCAAACTCAGAATTAAAATTAGAATAGTATGGTTCACAAAGCCTAGAATGAAAATATTGCAACTCTCAAAATTATATTTACCAAAATTATCAGCTACAAAACTAAATGTTCCTCTGCCTACGTTGGCTGAATGGCAGGTGTTTCCTGAAGTCCTCGGACTGCCTGATTCTAACTTTAACTCCTACCCGAGAGCACTGGAATCTATGGTGGGTTTGCTGGAGCCCATTTTAAAGCTCTGTGGGACTGAGCTATTGTGAGCACAACATTCCTTGTCTTCATCCACAGAAAATAGTCACCTCTGTTGCTTGATGGCTGTGTACTCTCCAAAACAACCTATTGAAGTAACTGGAACTAGGCAACAATCAGCCATGACCATGACCATGATAGAGCAGAATTGATCGGTTAAATGGTCGAGTCCTGCTCCTATTTCTTTTGTTAAAGATGTTTTATAATCATTAGGTTCAGAGATGCTATTACCTACCTCTGGAGCAGGTGGGACTTGAACCGAGG
This sequence comes from Ginglymostoma cirratum, assembly GCA_024137785.1. Lineage (NCBI taxonomy): Eukaryota > Metazoa > Chordata > Chondrichthyes > Orectolobiformes > Ginglymostomatidae > Ginglymostoma > Ginglymostoma cirratum. Next base: position 14,856,812 of record JAHRHZ010000111.1, on the reverse strand, counting down.
TCGCCTGATCCAGGGGAGGGGAAACTGCTGCTGCATCATAAGATACCATCCATCATCCTTTCTAGATATTCTGATATTTTCTAAATGACCTGTTCAGTGATGTTATTACACACCCTTGGAGTATGTCAGACTAGAACACTGCCTCTTGGTTCAGAGTACAAACACTACCACCACACCACAAGAGCCCCTCTATCATCTTTTCTATGCTGTGTTTAAGGACCTATCTAATCATTAATGGTAAACGGCAAACCATTTGAGAGTGTTATCAAAGAGGCACCTGTCTTCCATAACAACATATTGTTCACTGTTTGATCACACTATGTTCAATTTATAGTACTTGGTAAGGCAGAATTACATCTATAAGGAGCTAAATCTGTCTCCATTAGAACCTAGTGTAAGATTAAGTGTTTCTCCACCCAAAGACTGAGAGATGTCATCAGGTAAAGTGGAGTTAATGCAACTTCAGTATCAACTCTTGCAGAACCGTTACAATAGTAATCATCAGTAAACTTCCTCTGACTTTCTGATGGGAGGAAGGTCATTGAACCTGTTAGAAAAGATAGATCTCCAAAAGCCATGACCATCTTTCTTTGTGTTAGGAATACTCACTCCACCCATTAGGGAATTTCCCACCCCCTACACCATCCAGCCCCATTCACTTTAGTTTTACTAGGGTGGTTTGGTATCATGCTGTCTTGATGTCAGGGCTAACCACTTTTACCTCTGGAATTCACCACTTCTTCCTTGAACTTCCTTGAAGCTGTCATGAGTTCAGGAGCGAGGTGATTATAGAGTCATAGAGGTCTACAGCATAGAAAAAAATCACTTTGGCCCACAGAATCTGTGCCAGTCAAAAGCCACCGTCTAACCTTTTTAATCCCACTTTCCAGCACTTGTCCATAGCCTTGTGTGCTTTGGCATCACAAGTGTACATCTAAAAGCCTTAAAGTGCGTTAAGGTGGTTAAATCCCCTGGGCCTGATCAAGTCAATCCTCGTAAATTGCAGAAGGCTGGGGAATAAATTGCAGAGGTTCTTGCAGAGGTTTTTGCTTCATCTTTAGCCACTGGTGAAGTTCTAGAAGACTGGAGGGTGGCTAATGTCGTTCCATTGTTTAAGAAAGGCAACAAAGACAAGCCAGGGAACTACAGGCCAGTGAGCCTGACATCAGTGGTAGGCAAGTTGTTGGAAAGGATACTGAGGGACAGGATCAACCAACATTTGGATAGTCAAGGTCTGATTAGGGATAGTCAGCATGGTTTTGTGTGGAAAGTCACGTCTGACAAATCTTTTAGAGTTTTTTGAAGAAGAAACCAAGAGGATGGATGAGGGTAGGGCAGCGGATGTTGTCTATATGGACTTAGTAAGGCCTTTGACAAGGTCTCACATGGCAGGTTAGTCATGAAAGTTAGGCCGCGTGGGATCCAGAGAGAGCTAGCTAATTGGATTCAAAATTGACTCAATGGTAGGAAGCAGAGGGTGATGGTTGAAAGTTATTTCTCAGTCTGGGGGCCTGTGACTAGTGGTGTGGCACAGGGGTCGGTGCTGGGACCTTTGTTATTTGTTATTTACATAAATGACCTGGATGCAAAGGGACAAGGCATGAATAACAAGTTTGCTGATGATACAAAATCAGAGGTATTGTTGGTAGCGAAGAAAGTTATCAAAAATTACAGAGGGATCTTCATCAAATGGGGAAGTGGGCTGAGGATTGGCAAATGCAATTCCATACAGATATGTGTGAAGTTTTGCTTTTTGGAAAGTCAAACCAAGATAGGACTTATACAGTAAACGGTAAGGTCCTGAGGAGTGTTGTGGAACAGAGGGACCTCGGAGTACAAGTACATAGTTCATTGAAAGCAACGTCACAGGTAGGCAGGAAGGTGAAGAAGGCATTTAGCATGCTGGCCTTCATCAGTTGAGGCATTGAGTATAGGAGTTGGAACGTTATGTTACCGTTGTGTAAGTCATTGGTGAGGCTGCACTTGGAGTATTATGTACAGTTTTGGTCACCTTGTTATAGGAAAGTGCGCAAAGAAGATTTATGAGGATGTTGCCAGGACTAGTAGTCCTGAGTCATAGGGAGAGGTTGGCCAGGATAGGACTTAATTCCTTGGAATGTAGGAGAATGAGGGGTGACCTTATTGAGCTGTATAAAATCATGAAGGGCATAGATAGGATGAATGCACATAATCTTTTTCCCGGGGAAGGCGAATTGAAAACTGGAGGACATAGGTTTAATGTGAGAGGTGATAGATTTAAGAAGGACCTGAGGGGCAACCTCTTCATGCAGCGATTGGTACGTATATGGAATGGGCTGCCAGAGAAAGTGGTTGAGGCAGGTACAATAGCAACATTTAAAAAACATTTGGATAGGTACATGGCTGAGAAGGGTTTAGATGGGAATGGACCAAATGTGGACAATTGGAACTAGCTAAAAGGTCAGTATGAACCAGTTTGGGCCGAAGGGCCTGTTTCCATGCTGTATGACTTCAAATACAACTCAAATGTTATGAAAGTTTCTGCCTCCATTACCCTTACAGATTATCACCACTCTCTAGGTGAAAAATAATTTCTTCACATCCGCTCTAATCCTCCTGCCCCTTATCTTAAATCTATGCCCCCGAGTCATTGATCCCTCAAGCAAGGGGAAATGTTTCTTCCTCCCTACCCTGTTTGTGTCCCTCAAAATTTCATCCATCTCAATCATGTACTGCTTGGTCTCCTCTGCTCCAAGAAAAACAGCCTCAGTCTATCGAATCCCTCTTTGGGCATATCCTTTAGGGGCAGCACAGTGGCTGAGTGGTTAGCACTATTGCCTCACAGCGCCAGGGACCTGGGTTCGATTCCACCCTTGGGCGACTGTCTGTATGGAGTTTGCACATTCTCCCGGTGTCTGTGTGGATTTCCTTCAGGTGCTCCGGTTTTCTCCCACAGTCCAAACGTGTGCAGGTTAGGTGGATTGGCCATGCTATATTGCCCACAGTGTCTAGGGATGTTTAGGTTAGGTAGGTTAGACATGCGTAATGTAGGGGTAGGGAAATGGGTCAGGGTGGGGTGCTGTTTGGAGGGGTGGTGTGGACTTGTTGAGCTGAATGGCCTGTTTCCACACTGTAGGGATTCTATGAAAAAACTCTTCAGCCCAAGCAACATCCTGGTAAATATCTTCAGCATCCTCTCCAGTGCAATCAAACTTACCATTTGGCAAACAGGTTATCAATGAGCAAGTGCCACTTGATAGTACTGCCAATGACACCTTAATAACTTTGGTGATGATTGAACATAGCCTGATGGTCTTTTAAGCCATGCCTGAATAAATTCTCGTTCTCAATAGCACTGTGGCTACCTTGGAACAGCTTGGTTCAGGGTACAGAGGTACAGGTCTTCAGTCCTTCAATTAGAATGTTATCAGGACCAACAACCCTTGAAGTATTCGGTGCTTTCAGTCATTTATTGACATCACATGGAGTATACAAATAAGATTGAAGACTGGCATATGTGAGATTTTCATCAGTGCAATCATAGAGGTGACAAGTGCAAGAAGTTAAATGATGAGCCCATGATAGACCTTAAATCTTTTTATTCTTTCCCCATTTCCCCTTTCCCTGCCTCTGTTCTTCCTTAAAATTCTGACGTACATTTAACTTTTTCCAACTTTGACATAAAATGGTAATCCTGGATGTTACAATGAATTTGAACTACAAAATCCAGGCCAGTTTGGTTTGTGTGGATGGAGGTTGTTAAAGAGTTTTAAATCTGAAATCCAGCACTAATTCGGGTCTCACATACCCCCGTTTCAACTTTAAAGTAGGCAAGCAACCAGGAGAAAAACTGACACTTCAAATATTCTAATGAGACTGTGAATCTCCTTGTATTTCAATATTTTGAACAGTACTATAAATGGCTGAGCTTCCAGAACATTAGGGAAACCCAGCGGCTGAAACCGAGTTGAGAATTATTGGATCCAGGAGATAAGTGCCTTTTCACTCACCTGCGAGATCCATTTCTCATAAAGACCCCCAATTGTACACCTCCCTCTGACCTTACCAATCATCCCCATAATGCCACTGTTCCCAAAGACTTCTCTTTCCAATCATGTTCTCCACTCACCAACTGCTCTACCCACAGCACAAGCACATATATGCATTCATAATAGCACAAGCCGAGCAGAGACATGCCAGGGAATTCCTGGAGGCCCCGCATTCCAACCAGAACTCCATCAACAAACACATTGCACTGGACCCGATATACAAACCACTGAAAAACAGAACTGGAAGTGATGCCAACCACCCCAGCAAACCGAGGCATATAAATAACAAGCGGGACAGAACACCAACGCTTCACCGGAGGCACACTGACGATGTTACCTAGCAGCGTACAAAACATCTGCAATCAAACACACTGGCTCAGTGAGCAAGTCTACAACCTCATCCACAATCCGAACTACAAATCTTCTCAAAACCTTTAAACAAACATCTTGCAAGGTTAAGATATTTGAGTAGATTACAGAGATAAGGAAGGGTAAGGCTACAGTGGGGTTTGAAAACATGATTAAGAAATGTTTAAAATTGAGGCATTGCCAAGCCAGGATCAATAGATGTCTGTGGGCATTGGGAAAATGGATGAGGAGAGGAGGACTTGAGACTTGAGACTTGACTGCAGGTAAAATATTGGCTGCGGAGTTTTTAGATGAGCTTAGATTTATGGAGAATAGAAAATAGGATGAAGAAGCAAGAAGAGTTTACAAACAGTTAAATTTGTTTAGACTGTGACCAGATTGATGGTGAGGAACATTATCAAAGGATACAGTAGGATATAGATCTGTTGGAAAGTTGAGTGGAGAAGTGGCAGACGGAATTTAGTCAAGCAAAGTGTGAGGTGATGCATTTTGGGAGGTCAAATGCAAAAGGAAAATATGCAGTAAATGGCAGGACTCTGAGGAATATCGATACACAGAGGGATCTTGGGGTGCAAGTCCATAGCTCCCTGAAAGTGGCAACACAAGTGGATAAGGTAGTAAAGAAGGCATAAGACATGCTTACATTTATCAGTTGGGGCATTGAGTCTAAAAATTGGCAAGTCATGTTACAGTTGTATAAGACTTTAGTAAGGCTGCATTTTGATTATTGTGTGCAGTTCAGGTTATCACGTTATAAGAAGGATTTGGAGACTTTGGAGAGGGTGCAAATGAGAATGTTGCCTGAATTGGAGTGTATAGTCCGTAAGCAGAGGGTGGGCAAACTTGGATATTTTTTTCGCAAGAGCATCCAAGGCTGAGGGGTGACCTGAAAGAAGTATTTAAAATTATGAGGGGAATGAATAAGATGGATAGTTAGTGTCTTCTTTCCAAGGTGGAAATGTCAAATGTCATGGGCTTAAGGGGGAATTTTTTTTTTAACGCAGAGGATGGTAGGTGCCTAGGACATGTTGCCAAATGAGATGGTAGAAACATAGATGATAGCAATGTTTGAGAGGCACTTAGACACATGAACAGACAGAAAATAGAGAGATGTGGATGATGTACACACAGATGGGCTTAGTTTAAGGAGAGGCAATGACCTATTGGTATTATCAGTGGACTGTTTACCCAGAGACTAAGGTAATGGTCTGGGGATCTGGGTTAGAATCCTGCTCCAGCAGATTGTGGAATTTGAATTCAGTAAAAATCTGGAATTAAGAGTCAAATGATGGCCATGAAACTATTGTCAATTGTTGGAAAAAAAAAAATCCGGTTTCAATAATGTCCTTTAGGGAAGGAAACTGCCATCCTTACCAGGTCTGGCCTACATGTGACTCCAGTCCCATAGCAATTTGTTTGACTCATAACTGCCCCCTGGGCAATTAGGAATGGGCAATAAGTTCTGGCCTGGCCACTGATACACTCATCCATGAATGACAAAATACAGACATGGTGGGCTGAAGGGCCTGATCCTGTGCTATACTGTTCCATGTTTTGTATAATCAGGGTATATAATGCTGGTATCAAGAGGAGCACTTACTTACTGCAATCATTTACTCCTAGAATCAATGTTATATGTTGAGGTTTCATGATGAGACTAATCTGCCATTTAATGTTGTCGTTATTGTTTGTTCTTTAATACTGGTTTGAAACAACTTCTGCTAATTCCAACTAACCTTCTTTAACAGAACATCAGAGTTCGGACAGTCAAGGGATTGGATTACCTTTGTAGATCAGGAAGCAAGTTCCATGGAAAGATGACAGAGAAATTTCTTCTGGTTGACTGTAAGACAGTGGTATATGGAACATACAGGTAACTTTCTGTACATTTATACATACAAAAAAAAAACTTACGTGGAAGACCAAAACCAGGGGCCATGAGTGGAATGATGGTCAATCTTTTTGTTATTGATCCATGGGGTGTGGGCTTTGCTGGTTAGGCCAGTACCCAGTTACCCTGGAGAGGGTGATGGTGCACTGCCTGTAGTTGTTGAGCATTTGGGACACTCACAGTGCTGTATGGGAGGGACTTCCAGGAATCTGATCCAGTATAAGTGAAGGAACGGTTAACATCGTTCCAAATCAGGATTGTGAATGGCTTGGAGGGGAAATTGCAGGTGGTGGTGTTCCTGTACATCTGATTTCCTTATTCATCTAGATGGTAAAGCCGTGGAGTTTGAAGTTACAGTTGTGGGACTGTTTGTCAGTTATTGCAGTACATTTTTTAGATGATACACATAGCTGCCACTCTGTGTTGGTGGTGAAAGGAATGAATGTTGAAGGTAGTGGATTGGGTGCTGATCAAGTGGGCTGCTTTCTTGAATGGTGTTGAGCATCTTTAGAGTGATTGGAGCTGCACCCATCTCAGCAAATGAAGAGTATTCCATCACACGACTGACTTGTAGTGTGGACAGCCGTTAAGGAGTCAAGAGATGACTTTGTCACCGCAGCATTCCCAGCCTCTGAAGCGCTGTTGTAGCCATGATAGTTACAGGGCTACCTAGTTCTGTTTATGGTCAATAGTAGCCCCCAGAATGTTGAGAGTAGGGAGTTGATGATGCCAATGCCATCAACATAAAATAGATAATTATTAGATTCTCTCTTGTTGGAAATCGTCCATTACCGGGCACTTGTGCGACATTAAAGTAATAGCCACATCAGCAAAGGGTAAATGCTGGTGAACTTGCCCAAGCAAAAATATCATTAAAATAACCCACATCCTTACTTCTTGCAAAGCTTGAGAAATAGCTAGCCTTCAGTTCAACTGTTAACAATGTTTCAGGGTTCAGATATGCTGATCAAACAGCTTTGTTTGTAAAGTGCTTTTAATAATAACAAAACATTCCAGGAACATGATAAAACGAGTTGAGTACTGAACTGCAAAGAAAGATTTTAGGAGAGATTACCAAAAGCTGCTTCAAAGAGTTAGGTATTCAGGAGCATTGTAATGGAGTAAAGGCAGGTGAAGAAGTGTTGGGTCAGGAGGATTTAGGGTGAATAAACTTACAGCAGGAGGGCTTTGGATCACTGTAAGTTTACAGACTGTAGAGTTCATTGCAGTTGTCAAATCCAGAAATAACAAAGCCATGAACGAGGGTTTCAGCAGGATTTTCTGGTCATTATTTAGATAGACGGGAATAAAGTCAGAAATAAAACATTGAATTCCAGGAAAAATGAACACTGAATTGTGAAGTGATGACATGTTCCAAGGACTTTAAGAAAGGGAGGGACATCAATAATGTGATGGTAGTTTATGAGGATGGTGGGAACCTTGCTTCGTTTTCAGGAGGGGTGGGAAATTTGCTGATGGTAAATTGAAAGGAGTGAACGATGGTTTCTGAAGAGAGTAGACAATTATCAGCTAACAGTGAGGGAGGCTGAGTGACAAGAACTTTAGCACCTTCAGAAGATTGATCACCTGCACTTGGAGACCAAGAATATGCAACACACTCTCCACCTTCCAGAATTTATATTAAGCATACTTGTGTTACTAAATGCAAGGAGGAAACCTAACAACTTATTTCTGTACCATTCTTGAAACATTTTTCCTTTGAACGTTCAAAGGCTTATCTTTCCACAACTAATTAGATGAATTATTTATTTCCAGCTTCATGTGGTCCTTTGAGAAGATAAACCTTAGTATGGTTCAAGTGATCACTGGACATCTGGTTGAATCCTACGATGAAGAATTTCGGACACTCTACGCCCGATCAGATATCCCTGCTATATTTTCACCTGAAAGCTCCAGACTTTTGGTGGATAGAAAGCAATCATCCATGTGGCAAAATAGCCTGAATACCAATATTTACCAGCATTCACTAGCTTCCTTTGCTTCAATACCTAACCAATACCAGCCATTAAGTAGGCAGAACCCCAAGCGTCACACTCTTGACACGTTGTATCAAAAGTTGCATTCAAGACAAAACACTCATCTAAATGAGCGGAACAATACTGATAATAAATTTAATCTGTGGAATTCACGTATTAGACCTCACATCACAAATGGTCTGGATGCAGCAAACAGAATCAATTGCCTACAGACCTATGAGAGAAATGATTATTGGAAGCGACACAGTTACGCTGGGGAGCAGCCAGAAACATCATCGTATCTTTTGCTGAATAGGTCAGCAAACCAAAGACCCTTGTTTCAAAGAAGTGACCAGAATCTGCTGGAGGAAAACGAAAGTGTTACTTCTTCATCTCGAGGTGAATTGATGTCCAACACCATCAGAAATGCTCTTGATCGCCTGAAACATAAGAGAATAACACCAAACTTCGATAGGAATTCAAATATTCGGAATACGTATCATGGGCCCAAAACTTTGAACCTGCCTTCCACCCATAAGCTCCCAACCATAGAAAATATGAAAAGGACGGGTTTGCGAAACTGGCGAATTGAAAGCTACTTAAATGATAAAGCTGGACCAGCAGTAAATTCGAGCACAGAGTCATTTGACGGCACCAACCTGATTACAACAGACAGGTTTGAAAACACAGCAGGCTCCAAGATCCATGGAAGTTTAGACTTAATAAACAGAACAGAGATTAAAACAAACTCCAATTTGTCACATTCCCGGCTGCGTTCTTCACTGATTTTCAACCCCTCTATGATGGGTCAGGCTGATGTCTTCAGCCCTACTTCTGAATCAACAGCTTCGACTATTAGCGCAAACTCAGGGTCAACAACTCCTCGGGAGCAGACATTGAGCAGTCCCGGAGATTCATGGATGAACACTGATAAACAGCAGTCATCAGATGAACTGAAAACTCCAAGTGTGGCAGGTATACAGCGACAATCCAATTATTCACCATCATCTCAAAATGAAACTGAGATGAATCAAAATCTTAATCAACACAATCAGAGCTTCCAAGCACATCGGACTGATCAAAACAATCCTCCAGATCACGATGCTGGACAGGAATCTGGACACTACACACTACCAAAGACAAAATTTCATTCCTCTTCTGCCAGAGCTTTGTCAATCCACTCACTAACTGATACAAAGGGAAATGAATCTCCCAAGATCTGGCCTCTTGGGAAGGACAGAAAAAGTCATGAGCATCCGACAAATTTCCTCACAAGAAGTTCAGAAAAGATCAAATCCCTACTGAACTTATCACACGATAAAAGAGATAATCAGCCTAGGAGTAGAGGATCAGTTGCATCTAGTAAAACAAATAGCAGTACTGATACTTTGACCTCTGAGAGTGATCAGCAGGAAAGGAGAAAAATAGCAAAATACATGTGGAATGAACAAAAAGAGAAGACATCGAGTACATCATCAAATTCTGTGAACACTCCAAAATTTGATCGTGCCAACAAACAAGAACAATTAAATACAAGTGGCTATTTGCTTGGGAAGGATGACATGAGGCAGGGAGATGCATCAGCTCCAAGATTTGCCACTGAACAACAACCAGACATAGGCAACAAGGAACAGAAAACACGCTCCAGCCCCTCTTCTCTCGTGAAGAAATTGAAATCGGAAGAATCTAAAAACAACATTTATACAACAACGACGACCAACCAACCTAAAGAGCGACGAATTTACAGTCGTTTTGAGAAAGTTTACATGCCACAAACCAGTAACCTGAAACCCGAAAGAACTGACCCCACTTACATGCCAGCAAAGCCCGTTGATAGCAATAACGCTTTTCCCAGTGGGCAGTCATACCGTCATTCAAGACTCCCCTCATCTCAAGGGAACCACATATGCCACACAACCCCTCACAATGAAAATAAGTTTGGAAAATTTATGCAGAAATTTGTGGGTTCATTCAAATCTAAAAAGTAAGGAGCCTTAAAATTCCTTTGTGGTATAATAATAAATGAGCACGTTCCCCTGAATGTCCTCATGCTGCTCCTTTCATGAGTGCTAACACATTTTTTTTGTGACAGCCACATTGAAATAGTGCTAAGAATGCACAATACCATCATTGCACCAAATCCCATGTAATTTCAACACCAAGACGTGTGTGTAACTTTCAATGATGGTACACAAGAAATAATGGAAGATGAATTATTTTGGTGGATTGCTTCAATGCTTTTAGATTGCTTTCAAAAATCAACATCAGAAGTTTAGGACAATATGAACATACAAGTTAGGAGCAGGAGTAGACCATTCAGCCCCTTGTGCCTGCTCTGTCATTCAGTAAGATCCATAGCTGATCTGAGTATAACCTACAATCCACATTCCCAACTATCCCTGAAAACCTTCTTCACCCTCACTCCCTCACATATGCTTAACAAGAATCTATCTACTTGTGCCTTGTAGATGTTCAAGGGCTCTGCTTTCACCGTCTTTTCAGGTAGAGGATATTAAACACTGACAATCCTCTGAGGTAAAAAAGTTTTGCTTCATCTCTGTTTTGAATGGGCAAGCCCTGATTTTTAAAAGGTGACACCCTCGTTCTAGATTCTCCCATCTGTAGAAACATCTTCTCCACATCTAACCTGCCGAGATTGCTCAGGAACTTATCTGATAATGTTTGCATGAATTCCTTTAAACACTTAATGTCTTTCCTACCTTCAAACCTCTCTGCTTTTTTGTGCGTCTGCATTGCCTCAGACTGTAAAGAACGTTAATGGAAAGTTGAGAGTTGCAGAGGATGCTCTCATTGATGGTGTTTATTGACAAGCTGAATTGTTTATTTTGGAGATTGGACTATCGCTGGAATATTCAATTTGTATAACCACAGAAACTTTTCAATCTGTTATCGTATAAATGTTTCAGACATGTTACCTGTAAAATAGAGATCAATCCAAGACACAGAGAAAGTTGAAATGTTTTTGTTATCGGTTCTATATTTTGTACAGTAGCAGTATTTTAAATACTGGGGTTGATATATTAAACTTGGGATTTTTTTTAATGAAAACTGCAATTGTCTTGGTATCACTTAATAATATTTTCCTTCCCATTGTCTACAGACCTAAACTTTCAAGTTTCTGATTCCTTTACATTTCAGCTTTACTGCCCAGAAGGTGTTGATAATCTTGTAATGCAGTCCCATAAGTCTTGGCTACCCTCCCTTCACTGATACACACTGAGGTACAGTTTGAGGGTCTTGATGTTTGGATGTACGTTGGCCATGAGGTGGAGCTGATGGTGTTGGACTGGGGTGGACAAAGTCAAAAGTCACATGACTCCATGTTATAGTCCAACAGGTTTATTTGGAGACACAAGCTTTCGAGTCTCGCTCTTTCTTCAGGTGTCAGTGACACAAGTAGCATCAGACACAGAATTTAAAGGCAAAAGATCAAAGGTCATAGAACTGATGCAAATGCATTGAACAAACCTAAGATGGCTGTTAAATCTTTAATCAGCTAGAAAGTATTAATATGCAAATCCCAGAATTTCTTTCAAGTCACTGCCCCAAGATAACAAAAGGTTTGATCAGTATACCAGAGGTGACATCTCAGGTCAGACAATACATTTTAGGTGTGAGGCCTTGTTTAGAATCTGGCTGTGTATTAACTTGGAGTCAGGCTGGTTTTATTTCCAAAATAGGAATTTATAAAATGCCACATTAACTGTCTACAAATGGTGTTTGTTGAACAAAATAGAATGTAGCTTCAATTACAAATCTGCAAATGCAAATTCATCCCTTGAATATATATGTGTTTGTGTGTGTGTTTCTGTGAGGTGGAGAGAGAGACAGAAAGAGAGAGAGAGAGCACATGTGTGTGTATGTGTGTGTGAGGGGGGGAGAAGAGAGTTTGAGAGAGTGTGTGTTTCTGTATGTGAGTGTGTGAGAGACAGTGTGTGTGTATGAAAGGGTCTGTCTGAGAGTATGTGTGTGTGAGTGTATATTGTGGTGGGGTCGCCTATAAAGTGGCATGAGCCCAAGATCATGGTTGAGGCTGACCTCATGGGAAATGAATTTGGCTATCAGCCTCTGCTCAGTGATTCTGCATTGTTGTGTATCCTAAAGTCCGCCTTGGAGGACATTTACCCAAAGATCCAAGGCCAAATGTCCTTGACTGCTTAAGTGTTCCCCCACTGAGAGGGAACATTCTTGTCTTGCGATTGGTGTGCGTTGTCCATCCATCCGTTGTCATAGCATCTACATGGTTTGGCCAATGTACCATGCCCGGGGGCATCCTTGCCTGCAGCGTATGAGATAGACAACATTGGCCAAGTCACATGCGTAACTGCTGTGCATGTGGTGGATAGTGTTCCCATGTGTGATGGTAGTGTCCACGTTGAAGATCTGACATGTCTTGCAGAGGTTGCCATGTATAGTGTTATGGTCGATGTTTTCCTGAAGGCTGGGTAGTTTGCTGCGAACTGTCTGTTTAAGGTTTGTTGGTTGTTTGAAGGTGAGGGGTGGAGGTGTAGGGAAGATCTTGGTGAGGTGCTCATCGGAATCGATAATATGTTGAAGGCTGCGAAGAACATGGTGTAGTTTCTCTGCTCCCAGGAAGTAGTGGACAATGAAGGGCACCCCATTGGTCATATCCCGTGTCTGTCTTTTGAGGAGGTTATTATGGTTTTCCACTGGGGCACGTCAGAACTGGCGATCGATGAGTTGAGCAGCATATCCCGTTCTTATGAGGGAGTCCTTCAGCACCTTCAGGTGTCTGCTGTGTTCCTCCTTATCTGAACAGATCCTGTGTATGTGTAGGGTTTGTCCATAAGGGATGGCTGTTTTAATATGTTTCGGGTGGAAGCTAGAGAAGTGCAGCATCATGAGCTTATCCATGGGTTTGCAATAGAGTGAGGTACTGAGGTGTCTGTCCTTCATGGAGATGCATGTGTCCAAGAATGAGACTGATTCTAAAGAGTAGTCCCTGGTAGGTCTGATGGTAGGATGAAACTTGTTGATATCACAATGTAGCTGTTTCAGTGATTCCTCACCATGAGTCCAAAGGAAGAAAATGTTGTCAGTGTGTCTGGTGCACAGTGTTGGTCGGAGGTTGTGTGCAGCAAAGAAGTCTTGTTCGAACTGGTGCATGAAAATGTTGGCATATTGGGGAGCAAATCTGGTCCCCATGGCTGTTCCATGTGTCTGAATGAAGAACTGGTTGTCTTTCTCTCTCTCTCTCTCTCTCTCATATACTCTCTCTCACACACACAGACACACATGCACAGCAACACGCATGCACACACATGTAGATCTATGGGTGAATTTGCATTTGCAAATTTGTAATTACAGATACATTCTATTTTGTTTGTGGCAGTGTGGCATTTTATAAATTCCTACTTTAGAAATAAAACCAGTCTGACTCCAAGTGAATACACTGCCAGATTCTAAACAAGCCCTCACACCTAAAATGTATTGTCTGATCTGAGATGTCACCTCTGGTATACTGAGGGAACTATTAAAACCTTTAGTTATCTTGGGGCAGTGACTTGAAAGAAATTCTTGCATTTGCATATTGACACTTTCTAACTGATTAAAGACTTAACAGCCATCTTGAGTTTGTTCAGTGCATTCCGATAAGTTCTATGACCCTTTGATCTTTTGCCTATAAATTCTGTGTCAGATGCCACCTCTGTCACTGACACCTGAAGAAGGAGCAAGACTCCAAAAGCTCGTGTCTTCAAATAAACCTGTTCGACTATAACCTGATTTTTGACCTTGTATTTTGGCAACATAACAATGCTTCATATATGAGCGAGTTATGGGAGATCTGACCTCTGGCTCGTGAATGGTTCAGGCTAATACCAGTGGCATGGGTCTTGAAACCCAGATGAGATAGACTTGGGGCCTATCACCTTGCCCTCCCGGTGGTAACTGTGGCACTTAAACATGGTTCAGTGAAACATCACCAAAGGTCTGCTTTTGGTCAGTGATCTCAAAGAAGAAATGAGTGAGGACTCACTATGTGATCATAAGTGAACATTGCTGCTTGTCTTCACCCAACCTCCAGCAAGAGAAGGTAGGGATAGTGTTTGTGTGATCAACGTTCTATCCAGGAACCCATGCCAGGCACAAAACCTGAAACATTGAAGGAAAACTTCCAAATTATTGATGTTCTTGAGTAGATTTACTTGAATACATTGTGGTAAACTAAACCAGTTTTAATAGTGATCAGTGACACAAATCATCTCAGCTAAGGTTGTCAAAGGAAGAAGCCAAACTTTTTTGGCAAGATCTGCATTTTCAGTTGGTGTAACTGTTTAGTGCAAACCTCCATTCTAGGAACAGACAGATATGGTCTATCTGAGAACTCTGCCATTGTGCCACTGGGTTAAAGCAGTTAATGGCAGATTTTCTTTCTGTAGGACCTCTGTCCTCCATTGAACACATATTTATAGTTCACACTGTGTGTTGTACCATTTTACCTAAACAATTGAAGCAGTGTAAATTCTACTTGCCCTGTAAGGAGTTGCTGCTGGAACTACTTCTACATCTTCTTTGGAAAGGCAGTGTTTATTTTCTAAAGGCATGATAAAAATCACTACCACCAATAATAGATTATCTGGGCATTGTCACATTGTGTGCAATTTGAATGGCATGTGCTCTGTGATATCCATAGTGATTACTCTTCAAAAGTATTTTGTTGGCTTTGGGACACCCTGAGGTTATGAAAGGTGCTGTATAGATATAAGATTTTCTCCTAAGTGTTTTTGGTGTGATTCCATGAGGGGCAAGTCCAGTGATTGGCATGTGCTGCTGAACTGCAAAATAGCAGCCACAGTAGCTTTCAAATGCCACCACTGCACTGAGTCATAAATCCATGGGATCAAATTTCCTGATGCTAAGGCGAGGGGCTAGGAGGCAGGCAGGCCACAGGAGAGATAATGAAACCTCTTTCTACTGCTGTGATTTATTACCAGCAGTGGGGACGTAGGCAGGGAGGCTGCCTGCTGGATCATAAATTGAGGCCATTAATTGCCCTGTTAAAGGTCACTTCTCACCTCTGCCAGCATCAGCAGTTGTTCCAGCATTTGCTTATTTGCTAAATTATTTCAGTTCATTTCAACCCTGTTTGGAATGAATCAGGACCAGACTAACTCTTGTGAACAAATACCCGAGCAATCGGTTGGAATTAGTTATTGACATATTTAACTAACTGTGTTACGGGCATTCAGCATAGATCACAACGGGATCTGTAAAGCAATCTTATTGTTGCTATCGTGTGGTGGCATGTGTTATCTCCGACTCCAGCATCAGCAGTTCTTACTATCTCCTATTGTTGCTAACCTTGTTTTGCAGAGCCATTCAGTAAAAAAATGAAAATTAAGATTAAAAATGATTGCATCACGTTACTCAATTGAAGGCAGGAGCCTTCAATTTTAGAATTTAAAAACCATTACCTACTAACCTCATCCTGCCCCCTTGACCTGTCCGTCCTCCCTAGACCGACCTATCCCCTCCCTAACTCCCCACCTACACTCACCTATACTGGCTCCATCCCCGCCTCTTTGACCTGTCTGTCTCCCCTCCACCTATTTTCTCCTTTATCCATCTTCTATCCGCCTCCCCCTCTCTCCCTATTTATTTCAGAATCCCCTTCCCCTCCCCCACTTCTGAAGAAGGGTCTAGGCAGGAAACATCAGTTTTCGTGCTCCTTTGATGCTGCTTGGCCTGCTGTGTTCATCCAGCTCTACACCTTGTTAACTCAGATTCTCCAGCATCTGCAGTTCCTCCTGTCTCTGAAACATTTTGAATGATTTGTTATTTTGTATCCACCCTCATGATCTGTTATTCACAAACATTACAACATTGAAAAGGCATCTGAATGGATACATGAATAGCAAGGGTTTAGACGAATGTGAGCCAAATGCTGGCAAGTGGGATTACTTTGGGAAATCGGGTCAGCATGGATGAGTTGGACTGAAGGGTCTGTTTCTGTGCTATGTGGCTCTATGACTGTACAACAGCTGTCAAGGGCAACTAGCACCCTAAGTGCACAGTGGCCCAAGGTGGTTGTCCATTATTTCTCCAGCACCATCTTAGCTCCTATCAAACCATCAGAAATAGGAACAGGAGTAGGCCATTCAGCCCTCAAGCCGGTTTCACCATTCAATAGGATCATGGCTGCTCTGACATTTCTTGCATCTATTTTCCTACCCTTTCTCCATAGCCCTTGATTCTCCTACTCGTCTGGAATCTATCCAACTATCCAATCCTTAAATATGCACAAGGGCTGGACCCGCACAGCTTTCGGTGGCAAGGAGTTCCAAAGACTTTCAACCGTCTGAGAGAAGAAATTTGTCCTCATCTCAGTCTTAAATTCCCTTATTCTGAGACTGTGCCCCCTGGTGCTATACTCTCGATCTCCCATGAAGGGAAACACCCTCTCAGCATATACACTGTCAAGCCCCTCAAGAATCCTGTTTGGTTCAATGAGATCATCTCTCATTCATCTAAACCTCAGTGAGTAGATTCCCTTGACTGAACCTACTTTTTATAGCCAAACGTTTCCTTACTTACCTTTAAAAATTTTGCAGTTCATTTTATGTTTTTAGCTGGTTTGCATTCGTATTCTATTCTCACTTTCATAGAATCATAGAATCCCTACAGTGTGGAAGCAGGCCATTTGGCCCATTGAGTCTACTGGTCTTTAGAAGAGTATCCCACCCAGACCTATCTCTTACCCTATCACTGTAACATTGCATTTCCCACGGCTAACCCACCTAGCCTGCACATCCCTGGATACTGTGGGCAATTTAGCAAGGCCAGTCCATCTAAGCTTCACTAAGCTTTGGACTGTGGGAGGAAATCGGAGCACCCAGAGGAAACCCACGCGGACATGGGGAAAATGCGCAAATTTTAAAAACTTTCCTTCCCAGTTTCTTGGTCCTCCTTATTTGTATTTTATGATCATCCCAGATCTCAGATTTACTGCAATTTCTAGCTATTTTATCAGCCTTTTAGTCTTGTGCAATCTTGAACTCCGCTGTTAGCCACATAACAGATGTACTAGATCTCACTTGCGTCTTGAGGTGTTTCATATCCCTGGTCCCTTCGACAAAAGAAGAAGTAACTTCCATTCACCCCTGCCTGAGGAGTGTTGGTTAGAGACAATGACAAGAGAACTCTACTTTCCATTCACTTCCCATCTAAAAGAGGGGATCTTCTTTCAAGTTAGAAGTGGGTTGTAGAGTAGTCCAGGGCCAGGGCAGAGCGGGATGGCCAGCAGTCAGTGAACCCGAGCCCAGCGGGATGGCCAGCAGTTGCAGGGTTTGAGCAGCTGGCGGACTGGGGCCAAATGCAGTTAGTCTGTCAGTTAGTCTGATCTTGAGCTTGGCAGTGCGGGGACAGTGAGACCATATTGGAAAGCCCACTGCATGGAGATACGTCAAACTATAGAGGGACTGTGACGTTTCCCTTTTAACTTCTTTACCTTCCTAATTTATACTATGAAGAACTGTAATGTTGAACTTTCAGCTTTTCTCTTTATTTCTCTAATTTTGTACCTAATCTATTTTAATACCTAAGACTTATATATCAGTAATTTGTACCTAAGATGGCACTGTGTGATGACATTATGCACTTTTCACTGTGCTCCTGTACTTTGTACTTGAGTACACATGACAAATAAACCTAATTCTAATTCGACAATGTGTGGTAGTGGTGCTGGGGGAGAAAGTGGAATGCATTGTAAAAATCTTAGATGGTGATCTGCCTTAAATAAAGTGTAGCGTAAAGGATTACTAGTGAAGCTATTAATTTCAGAGGCTGAACCCGATAAATAAAACAGTGGCCAAATGGTACCTTGCCTACCCTTATCTCCTCAACGAGATTTTTCAGGATCTCCCCTGCAGTAAGGGTGTGGGAACTTGAGGGTCTTGCTGAGAAAGAGATATTTAATCGATCTGACCCAGAAATCTATCCCAGATCCAGCACTGTTTTGTCATTGCAGTTGTTACAAATGGTCCCTTATGATTTCGAGGAGATATTCTTGAAGGATACTTAAACAACAACACCTAAATATCTTAATAAGTTCAGCTTATCATGAATAGAACAGCAACACTGTGCAGTAATGGTGTTTTTATGGAAATTTTTTTTTACTGTTTCTCTCTCAGATTGTCAATTTCTCCCTTTCCAATTCCCTTTGACTGCAAGTCTGATTAAAACAATTCATTGCAGAGCATAAACAAAGTTCTCATCCCTCCCTGGTTCTTCTGTTAGCCGCTTTGAATAATCAAATGAATGATTTATTTATTGTCACTTTCATTTCACCATGAATAATGCAATAAAATACAGGGAAAAGCTTCAACAGTCACCACAACCCGGTGTCGTTTTGAATATGATGTGGAGGTGCCAGTGTTGGACTGAGGTGGACAAGGTCAAAAATCACATGACACCAGGTTATAGTCCAACAGGTTTATTTGAAAACACAAGCTTTCGGAGCGTTGCTCCTTCCTCAGGTGTAGTGAGAGAGGAGGTATCAAGACGCAGAATTTATAAGTAAAAGATCAAAGGATTGTACAATTGACTCCAGGTTTCGACAGATTTTAAACAAGGCCTCGCACCTAAAATGCATTGTCTGACCTGAAATGTCACCTCTTGATAAAACCTTTAGTTATCCCGGGCAGTGACTTGAATGAAATTCTCGGATTTGCAAATTAATCAATTGAAACCTGTACGTCCTCTCTACCTGATTAAAGATTTCACGGGGGGAGTCAGCCAGCCATTTTAGGGTTATTAAATACATTTGCATCAGTTGTATAATTCTTTGATCTTTTACTTATAAATTCTTTATCTTTTACCTCCTCTCTTTCCACACCTGAGGAAAGGGCAACACTCAAAAAGCTTGTGATTTCAAATAAACCTGTTGGACAATAACCTGGTGTCATGTAACTTTTGACCATTTTGAATAGTTTAAGGATAAAATGGATAAAAGATATAACTGAAAGAAAGTCCTGAGCCTTGAACCAGCTAACCAACAATGCCTGCGCCAGATCCACCAATGTAGGAGTTGCCACTCTTCAGGTGCCATTTTTCAAAGCTGGGCCCTCCTCGGCACTGCTGCCACCAATACCGATACTGGGTCCCATGCTGAACCCATACGTGCCCCAATAGCAGAAGTCCCTGGATCCGCTGCTACCTTGATGCCAGGAGCCCCCACTCTGGGCCTACTCCAACCAGAGTCCCTGGCTCCACTGCCAGAGCAGGCCGCCCTCTGCCAAGTTGGCAAGGGTGCTGTCCCAGTCACCCTCTTCCAGAGTGTCATTTTAACTGTGTACTGGAAGGGCTTTGCTGCTGCTGCCACCACCAGCCCCCAGATGCCAGGAGGATGCCTCTGCTGCTGGATCTGCCACCCCCTCTGACTGCCTAGAGGAGCAGCCCATTCTGCACATGGCCCACCCTGGCTGCCATGCCAATTTTGCTGACTGACCCACTGCAAAGGGCTCCAAAGAAAAGGAAAATATGAATGGAAAAGAGCGGAAGTGAAAAGAAAGAAAGCAGGTGGGAGTGGATAAGCCCTGGGCAAGAGCCCACGTGCAGCTCCGCTTCTCCGCCACCATCTTGAATATGTCTCCCACGCTTCTCAACCCTTCTGCCACACATTGCAGCTTTTTCTTATTTATTCTGTCAAGCCTTTGCATGATGTTGAGCTGCTAAAACTTGCCTGCTGGAACCTTCTCTGCTGGAAGGTGAACAATCCGAGTGCAGCAGGGGGTTATCATGTTAAACCTTGACTCCAGACTTCAGACAGGTGAGCCTGCCTTACATGGAGTATTCCCCTCAGCTGCAGAGGAGTTCCGTTGTTTGGCCTCGATGGCAGAATGTGGCATCCTCTGGGGACAGAGGCCAGAAGCTCCTGAGCGTGGGCTGAGAGCGGGTAAAGAAAGAAGATGAAGCAGCAGCAGAGGGGAGAGGTCAGGAGCCCAAAGAGAACAGTGGAAGCCACATTCAGGACAGTCCGAGAGACTGCGCTCCCAATTTTGACACTAGATTCCACATGTTAGGAAGGACAATCTAACAATGTTGCCATTTTCATTTCTGGTGCTTTTTGAGACTTTTTGATTGTTTTTATACAGTTAAGTGACTTGCTAGGCCTTTTGAGGGAAGTTAAGAGTCAAACACATTGCTCTGATTCTGGTGTCACAGGTAAGAATGGTAAAATTCCTTCCCTAAAGGGCACTGGTTAACAAGATGTAAAGAGATGTAATTTTACAACAACCAACAATGGTTTCACGGTTATCATTAGAACTTTATTTCCAGAATTGTTTTATTGAGTTCAATTTCCACCATCTTCTGTGGTGGGATACAAACCTGAGTGCCCAGATCATTACCCAGGTCTCTGTGTTATCCAGTGACAATCACTGCAACACTATCTCATCCCCAATTCAGTTCTCCTGGTCTCTCCACAGAGCTGAGATGCCTCATTTCTGGTACTACTGTATAAATCTTCTCTGCCCTTCTATCGGCCTTCATATTTTTCTTGCAATGTGGCGCCAAGAATTGAACAGAACGCTCCAACAGGTGCCAAATTAATGATTTATAAACATTTGATACAACTTCCTTGTTTTCATGATCTCTGTCCCTACCTGTGATATCAATAATCCCGTGGCCTTTATAACAGTCTTTTATCTTATGTTGCAAACTTTGAGAATGTATATACATACAACCCCTAGGTCTGTCTATCTGTGCCCTTTATATGTAAACTTTACGATATTCAAATTGCTTCTGCACGTTCTTCCCACTAAAATGTACTACTTCACACTCCGTGAAAAGTTTCATCTGTCTCAAAAAGTCTCCAAAAGCACCAGTTTCATTGGAGACGTCAGAGGTAGGTTCTTTACTCAGAGAGTGCTAGGGGCATGGAATGCATTGCCGTAGAGGGTATGGAGTCGGCCTCATCAGGGCCATTTAAGTGGCTATTAGATACACAAATGGATGATAGTATAAGGTAGGGGTGGAGGTTAGATAGACCTTAGGTTCAGGGTAAAAGTTTGGCACAACATTGTGGGTGAAGAGCCTGTACTATGCTGTACTGTTCTGTTCTAAGCCCTGTGTCTATTTCATCATGTTTGACCATGTCATCCTGAATTTTGTTGCTGTCTTCTAAATTGGTCACTATATTTCAAAGTTTCATGTCGTCTGAAATTGTTAAAATCAATCCCATTTTAAAAGTGTGTGTCATTAATGTATCAAAAAACACAGTTTTCTCGATGTAGACGGTTTGGGACACGTTGTCCCCTAGTCCGGAAAACAACAATCAAACGACTCTTTTCTGATTTCTGAACCTTATCCAAAGTAAGCATTAAAGTAAGAAAGACAGACTGCTGGAGAAACTCAGTAGGTCAGGCAGCCTCTGTGGTGAGAGAAACAAAGTCGATATCTTGAAATATTGACTCTATTTCTGTCACCACATATGCAGCCAGACCTGCTGAGTTGCTCCAATAGTTTCTTTGTTCATTTCAGATCTCCAGTAGCTGCAGTATTTTGGATTTAGTAAAGAGTTGAAGTAATTAATGATTGTAGATTTGTTTGTGACCTAAAGTATTTGAATAGTGTGTTTCTCCTCAACTGCCTGATCTGCCAACAAGATACTCTGATTGGGAACAACAAGATAAAGAAGTTGCTGTGTCCTTTATAGTAAATTATTTTGTGCCTAACCAGTCAATGAAAGTTCAATATTTTCATCCTTTTGCAACATTGCCTTAATTTCAATGGGGCCTTTCATTATTCAGAATCATAACTATTTATTTTACATGATACCTAGATGTGATGCCCTAAATCATTTCACATTTGAAAAAAAACAATCTTTTATGGTACGTGAGCTTTGTTAGCAAGACTATTGTTCATCCCTACATGCAGAAGGTTGGAGGTGAGTTTCCTTCTTGAACTGCTGCATTCCTTGTGATGTTATTATACGGAGAGTGCTGTTAGGAAAGCAGTTTCAGCGTTTTGACACAGCGACAGTGAACTGCGATTTAGTTCCGAAACAGGCTAGCTCATGGCTTCAAGCGGAACTTACTTGAAGGTGGTGTTTACATGTACCTGCTGTTCTTGTCCTTCTAAATGGTAGAAGTGCAGTTTCGGAAGGTCAAGACTGATTATGCACTGTGTTGCATTCCAAATTTGCTTGGTGCAACATCTTGTCACATTCTACATAATATATGGTGGAGCTGACATAACGAACTGAAATAGGTTGTTATTTAGAAAATTCACAATTTAGCAATACCAGCTAGATAACTCATGCTTGTCTGTTGTGATCAAAGCCAACTTTCGGTTTTCATGGGAAAAGAAATGGTAATGAAGGATGTTATAAAATCCCATTTAAAAGAAAAATCTTTACATTCAGTTGAAGCGTTTAAAACAGCATTGAGAATCCCATTGGACTCTTCTAATTTATCACTGCCTTTTTTTAATTGAGAAAAGGAACTGCATAAATATTACTATTCTCTGGGATGTGGCTCTTTTGTCTGACTGACACTCGCTGACTGAGTTTCTGCTTTAATTGTTCTCAGTTTAGATTACCACAAAGCATGCTATTGACAAATTAGAGGTAATAGGAACTGCCGATACTGGAGTCTGAGATAACAAGGCGTAGAGCTGGATTAGCACAGCAGGCCAAGCAGCATCAGAGGAGCAGGAAAACTGACGTATTGGGTCTGGACCCTCCTTCAGAAGAAGGGTCCAGACCTGAAACGTCAGCTTTCCTGCTCCTCTGATGCTGCCTGGCCTGCTGTGTTCATCCAGCTCTACACCTTGTTATCTATTGACAAATTAACCTGCCCCCATCATTCCCCCTGCACCAAGTCCCACATTCTACCAATGACCTGATTTTAAATTTGACTTGATTCATACAAGTGCCATTTTTGTGAATCATTTCACCACTGTGACCTGGATTCTTGCATTGCACTTATACTTTCTGACATTTTTTTCTGCAGTCAGATTGCAAACATTTTAATAAGTTGTTGCTTTCGGATTTTTGTTCTGAAGTGCTAAACATTTTCATTAAAGTACAGCCGTGTAACTACCAACTGAAAGTTAGCTACGATATGACTTTTTTTTAACTTTGTGCTTGCGCATAACTCCTGCAAAGAATTTTTGCGAAGCAGTCCTTTTTAATAATCATGAAAACTGTCATTCAAAAAGCAATTGCCCTTGACCCCTTTCCTTCATTCAGCGCATATTTTTGAATATGCCTCAAGTGAGGCGAATAATGCATAAATAAAATTATTTTAGAATTTAAGTCTGAAAATGCATTTGCACCTTAGGGCTAAATAAAGGAGCTATTTTACGGCTACGGCCTTAAGGATAGGAGTTACCAAATTACTTGTAACTTCTTTTCAAACAGCTCAGCAAGATTTACATTTCAGGTTATACAGGGTTAGTTTTTGTTGCTAAGAAACAATGCATCACAAGGTAGAGGTAACACAGTATGGACTGGAGGAACGCAGCAGGCCAGGCAGCATCAGAGGAGTAGGAAAGCTGACGTTTTGGGTCTGGACCCGTCTTCAGAAATGGGGAGGGGGAAGGGAGCTCAGAAATTAATAGAGAGAGGAGGGGTGGGGCTGGGGAAGGGAGGTGGGATGGTGATAGGTGAGTGCAGGTAGGAAGTGGTGGGGATTGATCAGTGAGGTGGGAGGGGTGGATAGGTGGGAGGGAAGATGGACAGGTTGTGTCAGGCCAAGGAGGCAGAGATGAGAGGAAAGGTTGGACATGGGATGAGGCTGGGGGTCAGGAGATTTTAAAACTGGTGAATTCCATGTTTAGGCCATTGGGCTGTTGGCTCCCAAGGCAGAATAGGAGGTGCTGCTCCTCCAGTTTGCGGGTGGTGTCATTGTGACACTGGAGGAGGCCCAGGATGGACATGTCACCCAGTGAGTAGGGAGGTAGTTAAAATGGTTTGCAGCCGGAACCTCCCACTTCCTACAACCTAAGGGGGTGGCCATGGGCACCTGTATTGGTCCAAGCTATGCCTGCTTCTTTGTAGGATCCATGAAACGGTCCCTTTTCCGCTGTTACACTGACACAACCCACCGCCTCTTCCTCCGCTGCATCAATCACTGTTTTGGTGCTGACTTGTGCTCCCACAAGGAGCATGAACAGTCTATCAACTTTACTAACGCCTTTCACCCCAACCTCAAATTCACCTGGACTATCTCCGATACCTCCCTCTCCTTCCTGGACCTCTCTGTCTCCATCTCTGGTGACTGCCTCAAAAGTGACATCTATTTCAAGCTCACCGACTCCCATAGCTAACTGGACTACACCGCCTCTCACCTACTTTCCTGCAAGAATGCGATCCCATTATCCCACTTCCTCTGCCTCTGCTGTGTCTGCTCCCAAGATGGGGCATTCCACTCCCAAACATCCCAGATGTCCTCCTAGTTCAAGTACTGAAACCTCCCCCCTTCAGTAATCATGAATGCCCTTAACTGCATCTCTTGCATTTCCCGCATTTCTGCTCTCACACCCGCTCCCCGCAACAAAAATAATGACAGAATATGCCTCAAGTGAGGCGAATAATGCATAAATAAAATTATTTTAGAATTTAAGTCTGAAAATGCATTTGCACCTTAGGGCTAAATAAAGGAGCTATTTTACGGCTTGTCCTCACATATCACCCCACCAATCTCTGCATTCAACATATCATTCTCCGCCACTTCTGCCACCTACAAGCTGACTCCACGACCGAAGATATGTTTCCTGCCCCATCCCTATCTCCATGACTCCCTCGTCCGCTCCATATTCCCCACTAGTCCCACCACCCCCAGCACCTTTCCCTGCAAATGCAGGAAGTGCTACACCTGCCCCTACACCTCCACCCTCCTCCATCCAAGGCACCAAACAAACCTTCCACATCAGACAGAAGTTCACCTGCATATCTCTCAATGTGGTCTGTTGCATCCTCTGCTCTCGATGTGGCCTCCTCTACATTGGTGAGACCAAGCAGAGGCTCGGAGACTGTTTCATAGAGCATCTGCAATCTGTTTGTGACAAATGACAACACCTTCCGGTCACGAACCATTTTAACTCCCCCCTCCCACTTCCTGGGTGACATGTCCATCCAGGGCCTCCTCCAGTGTCACAATGACAGCACCTGCAAACTACAAACAGTACCTCATATTCTGCCTTGGGAGCCTATAGCCAAATGGCCTAAGCATGGAATTCACCAGTTTTAAAATTTCCCCACCCCCAGCCTCATCCCATGTCCAACCCTCCGTCTCATCCCGCCTCCTTAACCTGACACAACCTGTCCACCTTCTCTCCCAACTATCCGCCCCCCCACCTCACTGACCAATCCCCACCACTCCCTACCTGCACTCACCTATCACCATCCTACCTACCTTCCCCAGCCCCAACCCTCCTCCGTCTATTTATTTCTGAGCTCCCTTCCCCCTCCCCATTTCTGAAGAAGGGTCCTGACCCAAAGCATCAACTTTCCTGCTCCTCTGATGCTGCCTGGCCTGCTGTGTTCCTCCAGCTCCACACTGTGTTGTCTCCGACTCCAGCATCGGCAGTTCTTGCTATCTGCATGGTAGAGATAATACAGTAAAAGCCCACAGAAAATGGTGAGTGAACTGAATGAATTTCAGTAACTCTGTTTGATAAGCATGTTTTTCGAACATTGAACAGTGTCAAAAGATGCACTGCTCACCAGCTTCCCACTATTGCTTTGAAGACTCTACATTTAATTAGAAATTTTGCTGTTAAATTAGGCGTAGGATCATGATGAGCTCTCAGCAACCACTTTCTGCTTCTTCCTTACACACCCTCCCCCATAACAGCATTATGCTCTTTCTTGTATCCGTTAACAGCAATGTGGATAAAACAAAAAGGATTATGTTCATCACGGTGGCACTGAAGTTAATATTGCTGCCTCACAGCACTGGGCATCCGGGTACAAGTCCATCCTTGGTGACTGTCTGTGTGGAGTTTGCACATTCTCTCTGTGTCTGCGTTGGTTTCCTCCAGGTGCTCTGGTTTCTTTCCACAGTCCAAAAGATGTGCAGGTTAAGTGAATTGGCCATGATGATGTGTCCTTAGTGTGGAGGCTAAGTGCATTAGCCATGAGAAATGCAGCATTATGGGAATAGGGTTGGGGGGGGTGGTGGAAATGGGGGATGTTCTTTGGAGGGTCAGTATGTACTCAATAGGCTGAATAGCCTACTTTCATGCTGTAGGAATTCTACGATTACTGATGCTATATTTACTATGACCACCACTTATGTCCACTCCACCACTGATGAAGCCAGTCAGAATTAGCTGAATTTCCACAGAATCAAAGATTGCACCCTTTTGGAATTCTGCTTACCCTCAGCATTCAGGACTGGTGACAAATGGAGCAAATTTGCTGTTGACATAAAGATAGGTTGGGTAGTTTAATATGACGAGGACATAACGAAGCTTCAAAAATATATAAATAGGTTAAGTGAGTGGGCAAACGTGGCAAATGGAGGATTATGTGGGGAAATGTGAAATTGTCTATTTTGGCAAGATTGATTATAAATAGGCAAATTGCAAAGCTCTGAAATATTGCAGAGATCTGAGATGCAGATAGATTTGAGTGTCCTCTTGCATGAATTGTAAGATGCAGGTACTTAAAGGAATCAGGAAAGCTAATGGAATGTTATCATTTATCACAAGGAAGAGTTGAATACAAATGTAAGGAGGTTATGCTTCACTTATACAAGGCACTAGTGAGACTGCATCAGGAGTCATGTGCTCAAGTATTGGTCACCATATTTAAGTTAGGATGTAAGTGCATTGGAAGCAGTTCAGTGAAGGTTTACCAAACTAATACCAGGCATGGAGGTGTTGACTTATGAAGAAAGGTTGAACGCACTGGGCTTGTACCCAATGGGATTTTGAAGAGTAAGAAGCAACTTGATTGAAATATGTAAGATCCTGAGGCGTCATGAGAGAAGACTTTCTCTTATGGAAGAATGTAGAATCAGAGTTCATATTGTAAAGGGGTCTCCCATATAAACAGAGTTGAAACTAAAAAAATTTTCACAGAGGGTTATCAGTCTTCAGAATTCAGAATCCTTGACTATTTAAAAGAAAGAAGAGTCTTGTTTGGCAAGGTGTTGAAAGGTTATGAGGAATTGGCAGGAATATGGATTTGAGGTTACAATCAAATTAATTATAATGGCCGGATGAACACAGCAGGCCAAGCAGCATCGTAGGAGCAGGAAAGCTCCTCTATCCATCTTCTATCCGCCTCCCCCTCTCTCCCTATTTATTTCAGAACTCTCTTCCCCTCCCCCATTTCTGATGAAGGGTCTAGGCCCGAAACGTCAAGTTTTCCTGCTCCTATGGTGCTGCTTGGCCTGCTGTGTCCATCCAGCCCCACACCTTGTTATCTCGGATTCTCCAGCATCTGCAGTTCCTATTATGTCTAATTATAATGCCCTACTTGTGCTCCTAATTCATCTGTTCGTCTGCAAAAGGAATTCCATTACATCAATGCTCAGCTGGTCCAACATCATTGAGGTTGGCACAGTGGCTCAGTGATTAGCACTGCAGCCACACAGCGCCAGGGTCCTGGGTTCGATTCCAGCCCCAGGTGACTATCTGTGTGGAGTTTGCACATTCTCCCCATGTCTGTGTGGGTTTCCTCTGGGTGCTCCAGTTTCCTCCCACAGTCCAAATATGTGCAGGCGAGGTGGATTGGCCATGCTAAATTGCCCATAGTGTTTAGGGGGATGGGTCTGGGAGGGATGTTCCAAGGGTCGGTGTGGACTTGTTGGGCCGAAGGACCTGTTTCCACGCTGTAGGGATTCTAATTCTAATCATGTCTGTCTCTCTGGTGTATGCTGGGAACTGTCATGCTGTGGTCATTTGGTATCTATCAATTCTTCCACAGATATTCCCACCTCCAAGCAGAGTCAACAAGTGACCCCTTATAGACAAAGGCTACTCTCTAATGACATGCCCAAGATTTATTAGCACAGAGAATGTGAGCTGTGCTGTGATCAGATGGCATGGTCATGGGACTGCAAGTGTTAGTACATGTGAACAACAGTAAGGAGTGGGCATTAAACCAACAATTGGTACAGCAAAAGCAGTAAAGCTGTCAGATACCACTCTAAAAAGGTTTAAAATAGGATTTTATTCTTTTATAAATTAAGATGACATTTTTAATTCTGGATGTTGCTTTTGATAAAAGTTATTCAACACATTACAACTGGAACACAGGAAATAGTTGCAGAGGTTGTTTTTAAATTCTGTTCAGTGTTTTCTAAATGAAAGAACAGGTTTTTCTTTCCACTGATCTCTAAGCAACAAAGAAATTATACTCCCCTGCTTGTTTATGATTAATCAGATATGAGTCCTTGTATTTCACATCATTGAAATAAAAAAATGCAAATTAGTCAGATATTTACTCGTATGAAGTAACACGCTCACATTCTACACAATGCAACCTGATTTGCCGAAAGCTTTCAAACATCCATCAAAAGCATAAACGTGTCATTGTGTTTCGCAGTTAGTTTGTGACATTTGATGTATAGTCACTGTGGTTTTGTAAGGAAAGCCAGCAGGCAATTTGTGTACAAGATCACATGCAATGACACACATGACCAACTAATCTGTTTTATTGCTGCTGGTATTGAAGGAATGAATGTTGACCAGGAATTCTTTGCATCCACCTGCTTGCGCAATAAGTGTTTGTCTGACCATTTAACGTGAAAGATAAAACCAAATTCTGAAGAAATTCTTGATTTCCTCAGAGCTGCTCCATCTGCTACCATAACTTGATCAGAACTTTGTTGGCTTACCAAGCCAATGACGTGCTGTTAGAGCATTCATAATAAGCAGAGCACAGACCATACTCAAACAGTCAGCAGTTGCAAACCCAAAACTAAATGTCTGCTGTTAAATGTGATTCCATGAATGGATAGAAATTCCTAAGCATTCATTAATGCACTGATGGCTACACTAACAATCACAATGAGATCTCATAACAAGATTCATTTAAACTTGCCAGATGTGAGAAATGTAGGGACTTGTTTTCGGTAAACAAAAGGAATATGATCATACTTAGGTGCTTTTTTGTTTGAATTATTCAGAACATTGTGGAACCTTCAGTTTCCCATTGCTTTCTCCATGACAATGCCTCTGTCAAAATTGACTTACCAATGAATCAGCACCCTCTTGTCCTACAGTATAAGTAGTTTGAAATTTGGCATTCTCGTGTTTGTCCTGATGAGAGCAAGATGAGCAACTTCAGCACAATGCCTCTTTTATCAGCAATATTCACATTGTTTTACATAAAACAGTTTGAAAACTAATGACTTGCAACAACCCCTTTTATCTTTGAGACTGGTTTTCTGTAATTTCTTTTATAATCACATGGTCAATCCTTAAAACTACCTCAGTTGCGTTAGTTATTAAATATGCGTTCTGTCATAGAGAACAGTCAATTGCATAGCATTAAATGGACAAGCTCTTCAAATTCCCCTCGCATCAGATTTCCTTCAAAAGGTTTGATAATCCCATTACAATCACTTCTACTAGAGGTAGTATTTCTGCAGCTATAGTACTTTTTACAACTGTTTTTATTTTTCTTAGGCAAGAAGGATACCATGGAACTTTAATAATGCAGATTGCTAGAAATACAGCAAAACCTTTGACTGCATCATTGTAGCTATTGTACAAGGTAATGCTTACAAAGTGGTCAAACGTCATGTTACATTGGCTCCATCCTTTCTCCTGATGTCACGCACACACTCCATGGGTGGAGACAAGGAGTTCTACTCTAACTTTCAGAGGGAGCTGATGTATCTGTACCAGCTCCTCAAGATTCCAGTGATTAAGCCTGAGCAAATGTATTTGTGCTAATTACTATCATACAATAAACCTTCTCATGATCCAAGAACAGTGTCTTTTCTGTAGTTACTTTGTGATGTATCCTTTACCACGAATCACTAAATGGGCCCAAGACAAAGCAAAGACAAAGGTGGATTATGGTAGTGAACTATCTCAAACAGTCCTATACCCATTACCATGTACTGGTAGAGGTAGCAATTACCACAAAGTACCAGGAGTGGCCGACTGGGAACACACCACTGTCGCTTATTCTCTCCATAATAAAGCTGTGAAAGAATTATACAAGTGTTTTGGTGGTACCATTCACAGAGCTGCTTGCACAGTCAACCTTCATGGCTGTTGATTCATCTATAGCCCATGCCCTAATAACTCCATGACTGCAGAACTCCGAAAGGAATATGAATCCCTTGGTGACCCTGATATAGCAGACACCACATTGAGTCTGTCAGTGCTGGTCATTGTGTCAATCGGGAGGAAATAACAACACAGCTCAATCTCATTCATTCTAGTAGCAAGTGTTGAAGCTTGATTCACCACCCTGGAACAGTCCAAACAGCATATGTACTAAATTGCCCATCAGTGATCCTGAATCAACTTGTTAATCATCCGCTATATGTTGCGAGGAAGAGGAAAGGAAATCGAAGCACATCATTTGTAATAAAGAAAAACGTAGACCAAGGTTTCTTTCAGGATCACAGAATTGGAGAAAGCATTAAATTCTGAGTGTACATTATAGGAAGGATGTGAACACATTAAAGAAAGTGCAGGAGTAGTTTGCAAGAATGGCTCCAGGGACGTGGAGCTTCAGTTATGAGGATAGACTGGAGAAACTGGGACTGTACTCCTTGGAGAATAGAAGGCTAAGAGGAGATATGATTTAGTTTTACAAAATCATGAGTGAACTGGATAGAGTAGATAAGGAGAAACTGTTCCCATTGTAAAAGAACAGATGGGCATAGACTTAAAGTAAGCTGCGAAAGAAGTTAGAAAAACTTTCTCACTCAGTGAGTAGTTACAGTATGGAATGCATTGCGTGGAAATGCGATGGAGGCAGATTTAATTGAGGCACTCAAGAGGGTATTGGATGATTATTTGGATAAAATAATGTGCACAGATATGGAGATAAAATACGAGATTAGTTCTAGGTTATCACGCCCATCTAATGAGTTAGTATAGGCACGCTGGACTGAATGGTCTCCTTCTGCATTGTAACCCTTCTGCAATTCTGTGATTAAGGAGACTGAATATGGCAAAGCAGCTGGATATGAAAACATTGACCAGAATCTTAGAACTACTTGGTCACCTTGCCCATGCCTGGCTGACTTTGTTCTACACAAGAAGCATATTACCTCCCAGTGGTGAGGTGAATGGCAAAAATCATTGTCATTTGAAAACAATGGCAACCAGCTATCAATCATTTACACTATTTTCTGTAAGCCTCAAGATTTTTGTGTACCTTAACTTGCAACACATATCTCTGAAAGTGGAGATCAGCTTTAATGTTGGCCAAGCTGTTTTCTGTGATGGGTGCAGCATATGATCAAGTTCTGGCACTCATCACTCACATTGAGAATGGCTTCCAAAAGTATCTGAAAAGATACAGAGTTCTCCTGGACCAGACAGCTACCTATGCTATAATGTGGCGCACTGGCTTGCTCCTAAAGCTGCCCAGAGTATTTCAACATGAACGGGACAGTTATTGAAATGTTCCTTCACAATAGCCAATTTAGAGTCTACCTTGAACCTCGAGATGACTGGTCAATGGACTACTACAGGGCTCAGTGCTAGCCCAAGAGTTGTTCAACATTTATAGAAATGACTTTTCAACACATGTTTCACAAATTCATCTGTTTGGATGGCATCTGGAATTAAGAATCTAATGATGTCCGTGAATCCATTGTCAATTGTTGGAAAAACCCATCTGGTTCACTAATGTCCTTTAGGGAGGGAAACTGCCAGCCTTACCTGGTTTGGCCTACATGTGACTCCAGACCCACAGCAATGTGGTTGACTGTCAGCTGCCCTCTGGGCAATTACGGATGGGTAATAAATGCTGCCTAGTCAGCAATGCCCTTACCCCATCAACAAATAATAAAAAAAACTGACATGCCAGCCAAGTTTCATCCATGTGTGCCCTGTGCCAGCAGCACCTGAATGAAAATATTATAAACTTTATGGACTGCTGCATCATATGGCACTACACATTGAATCCTTCTAAAAACAAATCCAATGTATTCCACCTCTGCAGTGCCATTGAACCAAAAAGAGAATTGGATATTGTTATGTATGTAAAAGGGGGAGCTTGGAGGTAGTCTAGCTCTTACTGTGTAGCTATAAAGACAGATAATAAACTGCTCCTGGTTTGAATTTCTACAGGCCTATCTCATGGTCTTTTTATAACTCGTAATTAAATCCAACCATACTGGATATCTGA
Organism: Ginglymostoma cirratum; assembly: GCA_024137785.1. Classification (NCBI taxonomy): domain Eukaryota; kingdom Metazoa; phylum Chordata; class Chondrichthyes; order Orectolobiformes; family Ginglymostomatidae; genus Ginglymostoma; species Ginglymostoma cirratum. The sequence continues at coordinate 14,824,229 of JAHRHZ010000111.1, read as the reverse complement.
GGAAGGGTCACCGGACCCGAAATATTAACTCTGTTTTCTCCTTCACAGATGCTGCCAGACCTGCTGAACTTTTCCAGCAACTTTGTTTTTGTTCCTGATTTACAGCATCCGCAGTTCTTTTGGTTTTTATTTTATAATAGATATCTACTTGAATAGACAGAGACAGTCATTGTAGAGGTGAAGTCCCAACTTCCCATTGCCCTCCATTGTGTTGTGTGGCACTATCACTGTGATATGAGACGGACAAAAGAACAGAGCTAACAACTCAAAATTTGGCATTCATAAGGCACTGCCTCATGACTCAATATATCCGCCACTCTACCATTACACAAGCTAGGAGATCAAGTCTGATTTGCTGAAGAATGCAGAAGGTACTTCCTCGTACAAGACAAGGCATAATTAAAAATGAAGTTCCAACCTGGTGAAGCTACAATACAGGACCATTTGCATGACAAGCAGCCAGGTTACTTGATTCCATTACCAACAGATGAACTGAAAGTTCTGTAACCCTGCCACAGGCAGTCCTTAATGTTGGCAGACAACTGAACAACTAACAAGGGGAGGAGCCTCCATAAATATCCCCATCATTAATGATCTAGAAGCCCAATACTTCAGGGCAAAAGACAAGGCTAAACATTTGGAAGTAGGTGATCCATCTTGGCCTGAGGTTATCGTATTACAGATTCACTCCATATGAATGAAATGGTTGGACGCACTGTATATTGCAAAGTTAATAGGCCCTGACACATTCCAGCAATAGTGCTTAAAGCATGTGCTCCAGAACTTTGTTTGGCAATAACTTGCTCACTAACACTCAGTTTAGCTCCTGCCCTCATTGCAGCTTTGTTTCATGCATGGACAAATGATCTGCATTCCAGAGAAGAAGGGAGAGTGACTGCCCTAGACATCAAGGCAGAATTTGATTGAGCGTGGCATCAAGGAACTCTGGCGAAACTGGAGTCAAGGGGAATTAGGAGGAAATCCTTCTGCAGTTTGACGTCATACATAGTGTAAAGGAGGAAAGTTACGCCATTTCAGGTCAATCATCTTAGTCCAAGGACATCTCTGCAGGAGTTCCTCAGGGAAGTGTCCTAGACCCAACTATGTTCAGCTGCTTCAGCTGCTTCCCTCCATCATCAGGTCAAAAATAGGGATGTTCACTCATGATTGTGCAATGTTCAGCACCATTCATAACTTCTTAGATACTGAAGTCGTCCATATTCAACTGCAACATGACCAGGACAACATCTGACCTTGATCTAGTATGTGGTAAGTAACGTTTGTGCCACACAAGTGCCAGGCAATGACCATTTCCAACAAGAGAGTATCTAGCCACCTCTTCTTGACATTCAATGGCACAATCATTACTGAAACTTCACTGACATCATCCTGAGGATTACCATTGACCAGAAACTAAACTGGACTAACTATATAAACGCTGTAGCTACAAGAGCAGGTCAGCTCAAAGTAACTCACCTCCCGTCTCCCCAGTGCCAGTTCATCACATACACATTATACCCTCCCCACTAGCCTGGTTGAGTGCAACTCCACAACAATGAAGAAGCTTGGCACCATCTAAAACAAAATAACGTGTTAGACTACAATGTGTGGAGCTGGATGAACGCAGCAGGCCAAGCAGCATCAAAGGAGCAGGAAAGCTTGATGTTTTGGGCCTAGACCCTTCATCAGAAAGGGGGGAGGGGAAGAGGGTTCTGAAATAAATAGGGAGATAGGTCAGTCCAGGGAGGACGGACAGGTCAAGGGGGCGGGATAGGTTAGTAGGTAAGAGATGGGGGTGTGGCTTGAGGTGGGAGGAGGGGATAGGTGAGAGGAAGAACAGGTTAGGGAGGCAGGGACGAACTGGGCTGGTTTTGGGATGCGGTTGGGGGAGGGGAGATTTTGAAGCTTGTGAAATCCACATTGATACCATTGGGCTGCAGGGTTCCCAGGCTGAATATGAGTTGCTGTTCCTGCAGCTGAGCACCAAACCATCATCAACGCTCCAATGCCAACCTCACCATAAAACCCACGGACAGGGGAGGCGCAGTTGTCGTATGGCGCACTGACCTCTACATCGCTGATGCCAGGCGCCAACTCGCCGACACCTCCTCCTACCGCCCCCTGGATCATGACCCCACCCCTGAGCACCAAACCATCATCGAACAAAGGCTGCAGGAACATCAACTCATATTCAGCCTGGGAACCCTGCAGCCCAATGGTATCAATGTGGACTTCACAAGCTTCAAAATCTCCCCTCTCCCAACCACATCCCAAAACCAGCCCAGCTCGTCCCTGCCTCCCTAACCTGTTCTTCCTCTCACCTATCCCCCTCCTCCCACCTCAACCTGCATCCCCATCTCCTACCTACTAACCTATCCCGTCCCCTTGACCTGTCCGTCCTCCCTGGACTGACCTATCTCCTCCCTACCTCCCCACCTACACTCACCTTTACTGGCTCCATCCCTGCCTCTTTGACTTGTCTGTCTCCTCTCCACCTATCCTCTCCTCGATCCATCTTTTATCCGCCTCCCCCTCTCTCCCTATTTATTTCAGAACCCTCTTCCCCTCCCCCATTTTTGATGAAGACCCAAAATGTCAAGCTTCCCTGCTCCTATGATGCTGCTTGGCCTGCTGTGTTCATCCAGCTCCACACCTTGTTATCTCAGATTCTCCAGCATCTGCAGTTCCTTTTATCTCTAACCTGTTAGACTGGCGCCTGATCCATCACATTCAGGAATCATTCTCCTCATCATCAGCGCATAGTAGCATAGCTGTTTGCCATCTGTAAGACGCACTACAGTAAATCACTGAGGCTCCTTTAACAGCACCTTCCAAACACACGGGTCACTATTATGGCCAGGCAATGCAGCACGCCATCACAAAACTTGTGACTTGTTGAGCTGAGTATAGTCACACTGTTGCAAAATGAATCAGACAGTGCAATGTGCTGACAATTTAAATGTGAAAGAAATATAGTAGCATTCTTGGCCATAGCCTACAGTGGAATCACTTTAAAGTTGGTAAAATGTTCTGATGTAAGACCATCAATCTGGATAAACTGTGCTTGTCTCTTCACAGATGCTGCTGGAAATGTTTTAAGCATTTTCAGTTTTCACATCAGTAATAAACCACAGGTTGTCTGGGTGGAAACTCCTCCAAGGGAATGTGTTAGGACAAGACTGCTGGCAATTTTTGATATGTTTGTTCAGGCAATAATAATCTTCCACAGATAACTGGAACATTTCATCCCATTGAAACTCCCATTTCAGTTAAAAAAAAATGAATGGACATAATTGGCTTAAGTTTAAAAATCAATGTAATTTATTATTGCGCAGCCAGAAACAAAGCACTTGAATTATTCAAATAGTTTTCCTGGTTCAAAAGAAGAAGGCTGCTGCAGGTCTAGCAAATAATTAGGAACACAAACAAAAAGGTGACTTTCACCTTTGATGGCTTACATTGCCCTTAACAGGCTTTGCACTTAAATTATCCAATCGGAAACATGTGTAATTTAATTGTGGTGGTTAATAAAGAATAAAGCAAAATGCAGGTGACTTGGTGTTAGGGAAAATAAAATGTTGTGTGTAAGAGGACTTGTGAATTGAAAAAAACGTATTAGCTTTCATTTCATAGAACCCCTACAGTGCGGAAACAGGCCATTCAGCCCATTCTGACTCTCCAAACAGCATCCCATCCCCTACCCTGTATTTCCCATGGCTAAGCTACACATCCTCAGAAATTACCAGCAATTTAGAATGGCCAATTGACATTACATGTGCATCTTTGGACTGTGGAAAGAAACCAGAGCAAACCCACACAGACAGTCACCTGCAAATGGAATTGAACTTGGGTCCTCAATGGTATGAGGCTGTAGTGTTAACCACCGAACTACCATTCAAGGTGGATTTGAATACAGAAATGAAGAGATCTTGCTGCAGTTGTACAGAATTATGGTGTCCTTAGATGGGGTGTTCTTCCCATAGAGGAAGTGCATTGAATGTTCACTAGATTAATCCCTGAGATGATAGGGTAGTCTAATGAGGAGACATTGGGGTAAACTATCTCTGTATTTCCTAGAGTTTCAAAGAATGAGATATACACAACTTTTAGAGCATGTCAGAATGGATATAGGTTGGATATTTCAGCTGATTGGTAGCTCCAGAAATGCGGGGCGTCATAATCTCCGGATAAAGGGCAGTTCATATAAGTCTGAGATGGGGAGGAATTTCTTAACCTAGAGAATGGTGGAATCTTTGGAATTCTATATCCCAGAGTGTGATGGATGTTCAATCATTAAGCAAAGTCAAGTCAGAAATCAATTCCTGAGGAAGTGGTGGATGTGGGCACATTTACAACATTTAAAAGACACTTGCATAAGTAAATGAATAGGAAAGATTGGTGGGATATGGGCTGGCAGCAGGCAGGTGGGACTAATTTAGTTTGGGATTATGTTTGGCATGGTTGAACTGAGGGTCTGTTTCCATGCTGTATGACTCTATGGCAGATTTCTGGACATGAGTGACATTAAGTGATATGGAGGTAGTGTGAGAAAGTATGAGATAATCAGCCATGATCTAGAATGGTGGCCAGGCTCAGTGGGCTGAATGGCCTGCACCTGTTCTGCTGTGGGAAGGCCTGGGAATTATCATTCAGAATGGTAACGTAAGAGCCATCGTTTTCTGATCCGGCAAACTAGAAACTTTTGCCCACTGAGTAGCACCAACAGGTCAGACAGGCTTCAATTCCGTAACCCCTCCTTCTGTCAAAGATTATACAACTGAGTTCTTTGAGGACCACACAAACTTATTCTTGTAAATCAAACAATATCTTTTACTTGTACAAGGGCTGGTTTTCCTATTGACAGCAAAGTATTGATACCCTAGCTATCAGTCTGAGAAGAGTAACGGGTTATAATACACATGCAGTATTTATACAAATCTGGATAGATACAAATCATTCCATTTGACAGTTGGATCAGGCAATGGGCACATGGCACATAGTCACAAAATATCAACAAGCTTTAAGGAGAACTGAACAAACAAGATGTGGTTAATGAGAATACAATTTCAACCCATTAACCCTTAGTTAACAGATGTGCTCCCACATTCCCCCGCTTTTGCTTACTGAAGCACAATAAAACAGAAAAGTAGCAGGATCACCATCAGTGAAATGAAAAGCAATAGGACTACCAATACAGTTTCTAGTTCAGCCATGGGTCATGATTGCCTGCGGCCGCTGCTTGAGCCAGCCTCATCCCTAATGGGGATTTCTTATTTATATTATAGAACGTAGAACATAGAACAGTACAGCGCAGTACAGGCCCTTCGGCCCATGATGTTGTGCCGAACTTTTACCCTAAACCTAAGGTCTATCTAACCTCCACCCCTACCTTATACTATCATTCATATGCCTATCTAATGGCCGCTTAAATGCCCTTAAAGAGGCTGACTCAACTACCCGCTCCGGCAATGCATTACACATCCCTACCACTCTCTGAGTAAAGAACCTACCTCTGATGTCTCCCCTATATCTACCTCCACTCACTAAAACTATGCCCCCTCATAGCAGCTGCCTCCACTCTTGGAAAAGGATGATGAAATTATGCGATAACAAGGCGTGGGGCTGGATGAACACAGCAGGCTGATGAAGGGTCTAGGCCTGAAATGTCAAGTTTTCCTGCTCCTATGATGCTGCTTGGCTTGCTGTGTTCATCCAGCCCCACGCCTTGTTATCTCGGATTCTCCAGCATCTGCAGTACCTTTTATCTCTCATGAAATTATGATGGCTTTGGGCACAAGTTAGGCCACATCAAGGCTCAGTGAAAAAGGGGAATCAATGTTAGGTACAAAATCCAAGCAATGCACCAATTCCACAAAAAACCATAGTATGTGCTGACTGTGGGTGAGATTAGGGCTTGTGTTGGCCTTTTCTTGTTTCTGGATCAACAGCTGATAATGCTCACTAGTTATGACACTGAAGGATTAAGGTCAGCATTGTGTATATTATTGCATACAATCCTACAAAAGCGAAAAAGGCAGTCGATGAGTAACACAGCCAACGCAGGTCCATCTTGTTCAATCGAATTACTGCAACACAGAAGGATCAAGTTTAGCAAGCTCCATGATACCATTATCCTCATTAGTGCTCATCAATTTGTCAGACTGTTCCACATTTCGGATAACTACTTGTTTATTTGAACATACTTTCTTTCCCCATTTAGAGAGCAACAGGCCGATCCAAATCTCATGGCTACAAATATTCCTAATATGATTAAATGATTCTTACCTATTTTAATATTGTTAAACCTGTACCTTTAAGTCAAATATTTCATCAACAAAATGGATCCCAGCCACATCATCACTGTCATAATGCACCAAGGCGCAGCATCCATTGAAGTGAACAGGCAACCAGGATCAAGCAGTATGGTTACACACCCACATGGTCGTTTCCATAGAGCTCATGCTACATTTCTTATTATATTGGAACATGTCTAGCAAGGGGTTCTGCCCATGCTGTGGGCCTCTCCATCAAAGGCAGTTTCATTTCTAAACCCATCTCTGGCTGGTTCTTTATGCACATCTTGGTCTGTAATTATGTAATGACAGTGGATAGGCTGAGACCATCCTACCTTGGGTCCACTTCCATTTGTCCATTCTATACACCAGTCAACACTTGTATGTATAGTGATGGGTATCCCTTTGGGTGCCTCCTGGCATCTCATACATTCTCAACTCTCCTGAGTGTTCCCTCCACATTTAATTTGGGTCATCAGCAGTTTATCTCATGTGGCATCACAGTGTTGATGGCTATGTGGATCATTGATGTGAAGGTGTAATAGTGCACAGAGAGCACAGTCTGGGATTGGAGTCCCCTGAGTAGGGAAACCAGCTCCCAATGACCTAGGATGTGGGGTGCACAGGATCTTGTATTTCTCAGGTACAGATTCATTGTTCTTACTCCTTGCTGCTTGATGAACCTGCTGTAACCATTCACTGTATAGGTTAGGACTCCAAGTTGTAAACTAGTGAATTGCATACTTTGCACCTTCCCCCTTTGGTATCGAGGGATAATGTAATTAAACCAAAAATGCTTTGTTGTACATGAGCTGGCCCTTGAGGGTAGTTGAGGAAATAAGCACTAATGGTTTTCTGGGCTGTAAAAGTTCCATTTTTGCTTGGTGGACCATTAATTCCATTCGAGCGTTGCACTGAAATATTGCATGCACTGTCATTAGTCAAAGCGATACCAGTCAAATTAGAAAGACATAGTGCTTGCCCCAAGTTTGCAATTGTCAGGGTATTATTGGTATTCATGCAGAAGATCGCAGCATCTTCAAGGGCACTTTGGTTTAATGCATGTATGCAAGAAATACGATTGCTCCTACAGAAGTTGTAGGCGAGCGAATTAGTGGAGGACAGGTGGATAGTAGGTATTGAGACACTTTCATTCGTGTCCGATCTGTACACTGTGCCACTCCCACTCTCACTTACTCCCAGCTTGAGGACTATTATCCTGATAATATAGAACAGTCTTACCTTCATGATGGCACCTTTTTATAATGACTCAAATGTATCCACTTAAGTTTTCCTTTTATTTTAACTGCAGTTGGTGTCCTTAGCAGGACATCATATGGTCCTTCCCATCTGGGTGTCAACACCTTCCAGTTAAATCTTTTAGCTTGTACTTGATGCCCTGGCTGGATGTCAGGATTTAATGATTCCACAGTTAGTGGTATCTCCTGCACCTCTGTCATCTGTAAATGATACTTAGTAATAGCATGAGTTAAATTCATCAAGTAGATCTGCAATTCATTATCTATTCCATGCAGTTCTCTAAACTGACTAAGCTTAGTCTGATAGGGAGCCTGTAGCAGCCTTCCAAAGGCAACTTCTGCTAAAGTAAGTTTAGTTTGCCTATGGGGAAGTGTTCGTATTACCATCTGAGCAATTGGGAGCATCGACACCCAGAGTCTGCCCGATTCTTGTGTCAACTTAGCTAACTATGTTTTTAAGGTACCATTTGCTCTTTCTACCACTCCTGCTGATTGTGGGTGATTGGGGCAGTGCAGCTGTTGCTGAATCCTTAAAGTTTTGCAGAGTTCTGCAGTTATCTGCACAGCAAAATGAGAACCATTGTCAGGAGAAATTGTCTGTGGAACACCAAACCTAGATATAATACCTCTCAACAAGCATTGAACTACTGTTTTTGCATCTGCGATTGTGCAAGGACAGGCTTCCACCCATCTGCTAAATAAATCAACAATAACTAATACATATTTATAACCATTATTACTGGGCAATTGAATGAAATCTAATTGTAAATGGATAAAAGGTCCCCACATCAAGGGAGTATAGTATTTTCTTGCCTTAATTACTTTACCTGGATTGTTCCACTGGCCTATATGGCAAGTCCCCACAGTGGTCGAGAACGCCCTCGACCGTGTGTCCCGCATTTCACATAACTCATCCCTCACACCTCCTCCCCGCAATAATAACCAAAAAAGAATCCCCCTCGTCCTCACGTACCACCCCACCAACCTCCGGATTCAACGCATCATCCTCCGACACTTCCGCCATCTGCAATCTGACCCCACCACCAAAGACATTTTTCCCTCCCCACCCTTATCTGCTTTCCGGAGGGACCGCTCCCTCCGCGACTCCCTTGTCCGCTCCACACTCCCCTCCAGCCCCACCACACCTGGCACATTTCCCTGAAACCGCAGGAAGTGCTGCACCTGCCCCCACACCTCCTCCTCACCTCCATCCCAGGCCCCAAGAAGACTTTCCGCATCAAGTAGATGTTCACCTGCACATCTGCCAATGTGGTATACTGCATCCGCTGTACCCGTTGTGGCCTCCTCTACATCGGGGAAACCAAGCGGAGGCTTGGGGACCGCTTTGCAGAACACCTGCGCTCAGTTCGCAACAAACAACTGCACCTCCCAGTCGCGAACCATTTCAACTCCCCCTCCCATTCCTCAGACAACATGTCCATCCTTGGCCTCCTGCAATGCCACAGTGATGCCACCCGAAGGCTGCAGGAACAGCAAATCATATTCAGCCTGGGAACCCTGCAGCCCAATGGTATCAATGTGGATTTCACAAGCTTCAAAATCTCCCCTCCCCCAACCGCATCCCAAAACCAGCCCAGCTCATCTCCACCTCCCTAACCTGTTTTTCCTCTCACCTATACCCACCCCCATTTCCTATCTACTAACATCATCCCACCCCTTGACCTGTCCGTCCTCCCTGGACTGACCTATCTCCTCCCTACCCCCCCACCTACACTCACTTTTACTGGCTCCATCCCTGCCCCTTCGACTTGTCTGCCTCCTCTCCACCTATCCTCTCCTCTATCCATCTTCTCCCCCTCTCTCCCTATTTATTTCAGAACCCTCTTCCCCTCCCCCATTTTTGATGAAGGCCCAAAATGTCAAGCTTCCCTGCTCCTATGATGCTGCTTGGCCTGCTGTGTTCATCCAGCCCCACACCTTGTTATGTTTGCAATTTGGTCTGCTTCTTTATGTAAGAACTCCCTGTTCAATACCAGGAAGATAGAATTCTGTCAACTAAACCCCCCTTTGCCAGAGTGTGCCCACACATGGCAAACCTTTAAGCGAATGGGTACAAGTGTTGGTGGCAGAACGATTCGGCCAGCTGGACGGTGCCAAATTCCAGTAGAATTCTGCAGGCAACCGTCCTTCATCCACGATACTTGCAAGTCCATAGCTTAGTTTTGCAATTCAATAACTTCTTCCATAGACAGAATAGACAGGTGTTTTGGTGTGAGGCCTGTAAGGTAGAGTCTTCAAGGGGAACTAATAAAACTGCAGGAGACAGAGGAGCTGCTTTAGCTGCAGCATCTGCATGGGCATTTCCTTTAGCTACTTGATCAGTTAACATAGTGTGAGCTGCACACTTAATGATAGCTATCTGTTTGGGTAATAATATGGCAGATAATAAACATAGGAAAAGATCCTCATGCTAAATGGTGCCACCTGATAAAGTCAAGAATCCCTTATTCTTCCAGAGCTGTCCAAAATCATTAGCAACTCTAAAGGCATATCTAGAGTCAGTATAGATATTAACCATCTTTCCTGCAGCGAGAATGTAAGCTCTAGTAACTCAGCCGCCTGTGCCGACAATTGTGAAGGCAGTCATCCAGACTCCAGTATTTCAATGTCTGAATAAACATTATATCCTATCATATTAGAACTGTCAAAGCCTTTGGTAGAACTACCATCTGTGTTAATGATTAAATCTGGATTCTGTAATGGGGTCTCCTTCAAGTCAGCATTATCTCTCCATGAGGCAAGCAACGACTCATTTTTCCTTTCTGTAGCTACCTCCTTCCAGATGCACCATGCCCCATGTTCTTCTGGCTCAACTTGTTTTTTCCCATATTTTTCCTTCCACACCAATACATTCTGAACTACGTATAAAGCTAGACTAACTTCTTTTCAAAAAGGGAATGGACTGTCCTTTGTTTCCTTGGCCCACTTAGAAAAATAATTTACTGCTCTTTTTTCATGGCTTTCCTCAATTATATCCTTGGCAGTTCTTACTACTGTTGCAATTTTGCTCTTTGCACCATTAATCTGTCCCATACTTATATCTTATAGGGAATTAACCTTCCCAACCTGCGTCAAATTACCTGGGACCTAATTGTGTGTCCAATTACCTGGGACGCCATCAACTTACACCTGCTTGGATTGAGGGAGGAGAGACAACAGTCAGCAAAGGAACTAACAAGGTAAACTTACCTTGGTGGCCAATTTAGTTCATTTGCAACTTCATCAATCCTCTTTGTTTGCTCCCAGATGTAGTCAGTCCATTGGCATCCCACTCTAATTGCCAAGTTTATGTCGAAGCTGATATAACTGGGTTCTTTGAGGACCACACAAACACATTCTTGTAAATCAAACAATATCTTTTATTTGTACAAGGGCTGGTTTTCCTACTGACAGCAAGGTAATGATACCCTAACTGTCAGTCTGAGAAGAGTAAAGGGTTATAATACACACACTGTATTTATACATATCTGGATAGATGCAAATCGTTCCCTTTTGCAGTTGGATCAGGCAATGCGCACATGACACACAGGCACAAAAGTGTGACAAGATTTACAGAGAACTGAACAAACAAGATGTGGTTAATGAGATTACAATTTCAATGCATTCACCCTTAGTTGACAAATATGCTTCCACAATTCTATTTGAATGGATTCCTGTGCATGAAAGAAGTGAACGGGACAGATTACGAAGCAGTATGTCAGGAAGCTCCTCTCAAATAACATGTAGGCCATTTGTATTTTGTTGACCTAACACAAGATGAACCCTGATGGGAGTAAGCGCAGGTTATGCATTTCAGGAAAGAAGTCTATTGTTCTTATTTGATCTGGTCTACAAAGGATTCCAAACCCAAAACAATGTGATTAACTCTTAGCTGCCTTCTGAAATGGCTCCAGTAAGCAACTCAGTTCAAGGGAACTTAAGGATGGGTGATGAATACTTCCTATGAAAAAATAAGGACAGAAAATCATAACAGTTAACTTTGGTGTATTGACTGAGAGGATATTTTAAAGGTATTTTAAAAAGATGTGGCACGTTTTTAAGCAAGTGAGGAATGAGCAGCATATGAAAGAACAAAAAGGAAAGGAATGGGTTGTTACGTTACATCCCACATGTTATACATGTGGCGTACTTTTAAGAGATACGCTCATGATATCATCACTATATCATAACATGTGACCTGAGGGTATAATGGTCTCAGATTTCATCTTAACTGTGTCCATTTGAAGCATAAGATGCTGATGGAACCATGCTACTGTTCTTAACGGAAGAGTTTAATATTTACCCAATCATGGATGTATATGGAATGTTTGTAAATGTTAGTGCGCTGTAAAGAATGTGTATCATCTGCAATATACACTGCAGAAATTTGCCTAAGATCATTAGACAGCACCTTCCAAACTCTCACCAACTACATTAAGAAGGGCAAAGGCAGCAGACAAATGGGAACACCACTACCTGCAAATTCGCCTCCAAGCCACTCACCATCCTGACTTGGAAATATATTGTCATTGCTTCAGTGCCTCTGGGTCAAATAGCTGGAATTCCCTCACTAGTGGCATTGTGGGTGTATGTATGTCAAATACAGTGACTCAGGACAGCAGCTCAGCACTAATGACTTGAGGACAACTAGGGAGAGGCAATAAATGCTGGCCCAGCCAGTAATTCAATGAATAAATAAAACCAAATTATCTGTTGGATCTTTCAATACCATGCTACCTTTGTCCTTCTTTATGTTTCAAATGGTAACATGAGCATTGCTGCATAAAGTCGAGATACTGCACTAGAGGCAAAAAAAAAATTATGGTGGAGAGCAAGAGCAGTTCAATTTTAAAGAAAAATGTCTGACGCAAGGCAAATTCAGACATGGTCAGGACTATCTAACAGATAAATTATTTCACTAAGACTTCTAACTACCTTATAGGGACCACTGAATTTTTCTTTCTGGGCTTATCTTGTAGATGCAAAAAAAATTGTCTCCTGCTAGAAATGTTCTAGTCATAGCATGCTTTTCTGCTTATTTTCTTCATTTTAATTTGTGAAGGTTTTAAATGCTCCTGCATGACTTACGAGATGCCTGTAATTCTTTCTAGAAACATGGACATGTAATCCAACATTGACAACTTATATTTTTATCTTTAGAAGTTTTCCTTAATCAGATTTAACAGACATCTTATCTATCAGTTTGAATCAACTGAACCTGGTAGATTCATTTGGAGACTATTTTGTAGAAAATAACAAGAAACCTAATCCTTTGTACCAATTTTGTGGAAATTTACGATAATAGGCTTTGATCATTGTTTTGGGAGTTTATTGGTATCTCTGCAAAATTCCCTGTGTTTGTGGATGATAGACAGTATACTTTTTAAACCCAGATTGATGATTATGTTGAAATATAAAAGCAGTTTTTACAGCAACGAATATGTCCGTTGGCTCTGAGTAGCTAATCCTATCTTTCTGGACTGGTAAATTGCTCCAGAACTTTAAAAATAATTTTTATTTTTAAAGGACATTTTCCAATTGTTGTGTTGGGGGGAATCTGAAGGGATATCGTGGATGGTTCAACCCACTCCAAGATACTAAAACTGCCTACCACTATCTTGAACAAGCACCAATCCAATCACAACTCCCTATTATCTGTTTTACTGTCCCTGTTCTCTCATCAACTTCCTGCAAACACTGTCAATATATCCTTCAAACTACTTCTCCCATTCAGCTTGAAAATTTCACTTTGTTGACTGTCAGGCTATTACGACATCTGGAAACACTTGAAACTTTAGTCTCATTTCATGGAAAAGTAAACATAGACATATGTACATCTGTCCCCTTTTAGCTGTTCCTATGTTACATTGAGTTGCCACAATGCTGCTTGATACCCTTCATATTAATTGTCTATTTTTGGATTTGAAAAGTATTTTTATAGTTGCATTCCATTCCTGTGACTAACCCTCTCTAATTACCCAGTCTGGAGAGTAGCACTGATGCATCCTGTGCCAGTGGCTGGTTCTACCGTGCTGAAAATCTCCTGAAGTAGGATCTAAACCAGGCATTACAGCTCATGGGTAGCAGAGCTACCTACTGGGCCATCTCAACTCCAGGATGAGGCACCTACATTCTGGAAATATTAATATATCAATCATGCAGGCCTTGATTTTTAGATGGAAAATCAGTGCTCCAACCTAATGTTTGGTGTTCATATGCTCTGGTCATAATTTTCCTGAGTTTAAAGTTGCTAACCTAATCATCCTGGAGGCTGCCATCAAGATGTTAGTTTAAAGAACTTTAATGGAGTGTGGATTCAGGAGGCATGTTCCCTTTGCTCTACATTGAAACTGGGGTGTTGAGTTTTGTGTGGGGGCTGCTGTTAACCACTGTTCAATCCCTCCACATCTCTTTCTTTCCTTGAATTTAATCCAGATCAATGAGGTTTCAAGCTAATGTCTTCCTCTTTGTGACTGCTGCACTTGTTGCCTGGGGTGCCTGTAGTCCTCTACAGCACCCTGCTTGTATTCCAACGTTGTGATGGGATTAATAGAACAGTATCTAGTGCACTTGTTTTAGCTCAAGTTCTGCACCGACACATACCCAAACCAAGCCCAAATTAAATCTCTCGGCTGAAACTTCAAATATGAACTCTCAGTGATTTATATAGCTTCGTTGATGGTGATAAACTGGCTCAGGACTGATAGACTCTTTAAGCTATATCTGTGAACTGTTAAGGACTGTTATTCTGAACTTTTTATTTCTCTTTTTCTAATATTTTTTCCTAAGAATTTGTACTGAAGAATCTGTACCTGGGTGCCTTGATGGCTCTGTAAGTAGCAATTTGTGAAATTTTCACTATACTCATTTGAGTACATGTGACTTTTAAACTAATTGAGTTCAATTCAATTCAAAATTAAAACCATTTCTTTAACTGATATTCCACGCAATAAGAAATTAGAAATAAGGTTTAATTAATCTGTACTCTATCAAGCGTTAATAGAGTTGCAGATGGGATTTGGATGTTCACTTTGCCTCCTCTTTGTCCGAGGTGAATAAGCTTCAATATACCAATTCACACACTATGATTACAAGAATATAAGCTTATGGCAGTTGGACTTTCACAAGAGATTCATAGTACATCTTTTGAAAAATCAAACAATTAAGTATAAACTTCAAAAAGAAAAAAAAAAGTTTTTCAAAATTACTTGTCCTAACTTCCAATTTCCAAATGAAGCAAAATAAGCTTAGTCCTTATAACTAGGAAATGAAAACATGGAATAGTTAAATTCTTAAAAATGAAAATTTCAAAACATTTTTACTCGACTGCAGTAGGTCAACGTTGCCTTGTCTTCACTCCATTTATTTGGCTGAACGATAATTTTTTTGTCAACCATCACGCTACACTATTGGTAGCACAAAAAAACTTGTACAAATCATATTTTATGGAGCATGGCTTTCAAACTGTTTTTACATTACAACTTATCCGGCTACAAAAAGTTTTGAAATGTCTTGATATTTTGGATGAAGCTGTAAAAGTACAAGTCTTTACCTTCTCTTTCCACCTTTCATACTGTATAGGATGGGCCGAAGGGCTTAAAGTTAATGATGATATTCGACGGCTGCATGAGAAGATAGATGGTATAGGATGGGCTGAACAACTAAAATTGTTGATGGTACTCGACAAGCTGCCTGACCTTGGATGAGTCTTGTTAACATTTCTTTTACTGGCCGAAAATGGCACCTGCAGCTTGTTTCTCTGTTGTTGTGTTTTGACTTCTGTATCTGCTTTCTTTGTACTGGCTATTTGTTACACTGTGTAAGAGAGAGAGAGTTTCATTCCAAGTCGTGGGACTTCACCTCGGCTGGGAATCGTGAACAGTGCGAGGACCGAACCTAAGCCTCCAGATCAACTGTCGATCACAGGGCCCCTGATAGGCAGAAAGGCGTGAGACTTGTTGATTTTTTTTGTAAGGGCATGAGACCTGTTGCTTTTTCTCTTTTCTCTTCCATTTATTATTACCAATATAATCATTTATTATTACCCAATAAACATTCAAATTTAACCAAATTGCTGTTAGATGAGCCTTCTCTTAGTTATATATCCCCAAATCTGAAAAGAACTACTTGGTTACATGCTGTGATCCAAGACACATACTTTTCTCCTAAATCTGTGTCTCTTATAGTTAGAAATTTATCCATGGAAGCAATGGAATCAATGGCCATGATTTTTGCAAATGCAAAATTGTTCACTTTAGCAGGAAGAATGAGAAAGCAGATTGGATATCCTTGTAGATCAGTCAATGAAAGCATGCAGGCAAATGCAGCAAGGAGTTAGAAAGGTAATGGATATGTTGGCCTACATTGCAAGAGGGTTTGAGGGTAGGGGCAAGGAAATCTAACTGCAGCTGGACAAGGCCTTGGTAAAATCATCCCTGGCTTGTTCTGCACAGTTCTGATCTCTTTACTGAAGAAAATATATACGTGCCATAGAGGGGGTGCCGTGAATGTTCACCAGACTGATTCCTGGGACGGCTGGCTTGTCCTGTGAGGACAGAAGAGAGAGAATGGGAGTATGGTATTTGGACAGAGGTTCACTCACAATCATGTTAAATGACAGATTGGGTTTGATGGACCTACTCCTGCTCAGAGTTTCTGTTTCAATGGTTTCAGTTTTAAGTGGAGAAAGACTGTCAAATTCCAAGGATCAAAGGTTATTGAGGTGTTCCAATACACACATCTCAAAATCAAGAAGGCTAATGGAATACTATCCTTTATTGTGAGAGGAATTGAACGGAAACAGAAGAATGTTATACATCAGTTCTAAAGGACATTGGGTGAGACTATGCTTAAATACTGTGTACAGCTTTGGTCTCCTTATTTAAGTTATGATGTTAGTTCATTGAAGGTGGTTCAGAGGAAGTTTACTAGATTAATGCCTGAAATGAGGTAGCATGGTGGATCAGTGGTTAGCAGTGCTACTTCACAGCACCAGGGACCTGGGTTTTATACCAGTCTTGGGTGACTGTCAGCATGGAGGTTGCATGTCTGCCCTGTGTCTGTGTGGGTTTCTGCCGGGTGTTCTGGTTTTCTCCCACAGTCCGAAGATGGGAAAATGAGGTGAATTGGCAGTGCTGCATTGTTCTGTAGAGTCCAGGGATGTGCAGGCTAGGTGGATTAGCCACGGTAAACACAGGGTTACAGGGATAGGGTAGGATACTTGTCAGAGGGTTGGTGTGGACTTGTTGGGCCTCTTTCCACACTGTAGGGATTCCACGATTGTACAAGTGAGTTGTCTTATGAGGATGAGAGATAAAAGGTACTGCAGATGCTGGAGAATCTGAGATAACAAACATGGGGCTGGATGAACACAGCAGGTCAAGCAGCATCATAGGAGCAGGAAAACTTGACGTTTCGAGCCTAAACCCTTCATCAGACCCGAAACGTCAAGTTTTCCTGCTCCTATGATGC
>JAHRHZ010000111.1:14790400-14806806 GCA_024137785.1 Ginglymostoma cirratum | reverse complement strand
TTGTTGTCTTATGAGGATGGTTTGGATAGGCAGAACTTGTTTCCACTGGAATTTAGAAGAGTGAAGGGTGACTGCATTGAAGTGAATAAGATCCTGAATGGTCTTGACAAGGTGGATATGGAGTGGAGGTTTCCTCTTGCAGGTGCACCTCGGACTTAGGCACACCATTTTAAAATTATGGGTCACCTTTTAGGACCGAGATGAAGAGTAATGTCATCTTTCAGTGGATCGTACAATGTTGGAACTCTATCTCAGAAGACGCTAATGGCAGAGTCATTGCGTATTTTATAGCAGCGATGAAAAGATTCTTGTTAAGCAGGCCATCAACGTTTACCTAAAGTAGGTGGGCGTGTGAAATTTAAAACTCAAATGACCTTATTGAACAGGCTCAAGGGGCTAACTAGTTCCAATATTGTATGTATGTTTATATGTTTTTAGGTTCTTTCCTCTCAATTTGATGAGCTCTCAAGGCACATAAGGCCACTTAGAAAATCTTCTCTTGAATTTTTAAACATTTGGGCACATTTTCTCCAGTTGGATAAAAACATCAACTGGATACAGTATGCAAAGCAAAATTGGGAGTTTGTAAAGGAACCCAATTGATTTTTCATTCATGGAAGCTTTCACTGCAAATTGCACAAATTCAGGATTAGTTCTCCCAAATGTGGACTCATGAGTGACATGTACAAGATTAGAAACACTTGCTTCAATTAAGAGTCTATCAACTTTGCAAATTACACCAGCAATATAAATAATGTGGCTATCAAAGCAGGTCAGACACTAGCAATTCTGTTGCAAGGAACTCATTTCCTGACATCCCACCCCACCCCCACGCCCCCAACCCCAACATCTTGTACATCATTTACAAGGCATAAGTCAGGAGTATAACAGAATACTGTCCACTTGTGTGGAAGAGTATGCCTTTAGCAATACTCAAGAAATTCGACACCATCCAGGAGTAGCCTGCTTGACACCCTTCACCACCTTAGCCATTCACTCCCATCACCATATCATGGCAGTCGTGTGCAAAGTTGTTTAAGAGGCATTGTATCAACTCACCAGAGTTTCTTCAATGACACCTTTCAGAATTGGCACCTTTTCCATCTGGAAAGGCAAAGTCAGCAGGCGGGTGGCAACAGAACAACCTGCATGTTTCCCTTCAACCTCAGACTGTCCTTACTTGAAATTATATCACTGTTGCTTCACTGTCACCGTGTCACAATCCTGGAACTCCTTAGCAGAACTGTGGTTTTACTGTTAAATGGTCATGCCAACTCACTGTTTTGTATGAGCTGCTGTTCATGATGAAGATTGTTCACCAATCTATTTAAGTGTAGGAAATTACAGGTCCAGCTTGGTCTAGTGTGGTAGAGGAAAACCGCTTGCTAGTCCAAGAAGCTATAGTAGCTAACAAGATATAATTTAATACATACTTGCAACTAGTTACAGGTTATATTACCATGATAGGTACTGTTATGGAGACTTTGAGAAGGACCAAATGCTAGATCTTACTCATGGAGTCATAGAGATATACAGCACGGAAAGAGACCCCTTAATCCAACTCATCCAAGCTGACCAGATATCCTAAAAATATTTGGCCCATTTGCCAGCATTTGGATGATTTCCCTCTTAACCCTTCCTATTCATATACCCATCCAGATGCCTTTTAAACGTTCTAATTGAACCAGACTCCACTACTTCCTCTGGCAGCTCATTCTATACACGCACTACCCTCTGTGTGAAAAGTTGCCCCTTAGGTCCCTTTTAAAGCTTTCCCCTCTCACCTTAGACCTATGCCCTCTAGTCTTGGACTCCCCAAACCCAGGGAAAAAATCTTGGTTATTTACCCTTTCCATGTCCCTAATGATTTTATGAACCTCTACATTTCACCCCTCAACCTCTGGTGCTCCAGGGAAATTAGCCTCAGTCTGTCCAGCCTCTCCCTATAGCTCAAACCCTCTAACCCTGGCAACATCCTTGGAAATCTTTTCTGAACCCTTTCAAGTTTCACAATATCCTTCCTACAGCAGGGAGACCAGAATTGCATACAGTATTCTAATAGTGGCCTGACTCATGTCCTGTACACCCTCAACATGAACTCCCAACTCCTATACTCAGTGCACTGTCCAATAAAGGCAAGCGTACCAAATATCATCTTCACCATCCCATCTGCCTGTGACTCTATTTTCAAGGAACTATGAACCTGCACTCCAAGGTCTCTGTTCAGCAACACTCCCCAGAACCTTACCACTAAGTATATAAATCCAGCCCTGATTTGCCTTTCCAAAATGCAGTACCTCACATTTATCTGAATTAAACTCCATCTGCCTCTTCTGAGCCCATTGGCCCATCTGATCAAGATCCCATTGTACTCTGAGGTAACCTTCTTCACTGTCTACTACACCTCGAATTTTAGTGTCACATGCAAACTCACCAACCATATCTCCTATGTTCACATCCAAATCGTTGGTGTAAATTACAATAAGCAGTGGACACAGCGTGGATCCTTGTGGCACATTGCTGTTCACAGGCCTCCATTTTGAAAAGCAAACCTCCAACACCACCCTCTGTATTCTGTCTTCGAGCCAGTTCTGTATCCAAATAGCTAATTCTCCCTCTGTTCTGTGTGATCTAACTTTGCTACCCAGTCTATCATGAGGAACCCTATCGAACGCTTTACTGAAGCCCATATAGACCACATCCATTGCTCTGCCGTAATCAATCTTTTTTGTTACTTCTTCAGAAAACTCACTCGAGTTAGTGAGACATGATTTTCCACACACAAAGCCATGTTGACTATCCCTAATCAGTCCTTGCCTTTCCAAGTGCATGTAAGTCCTATCCCTCCCTTGAGATCCTCATCTTTTCTGCTCACAAAATAATATGACAACATTGTAATGGATGGAGCTTATGACATTCCTCAGGATTAACCCTTTCAGACCCTTTCCACCCAATATACTCCAGCCACTACCTTCTCAAGGGCGCTTAGGGGTAAACAACAATTGCTGGAATCGTTTGCCTCACTCACGTACCACAGAAACAATCTCTACTCAAGGTCACACTAAATCTGCACCTTCACAAAGACTGATGGAATTTTAGATAGGGATCAGGAATGTGTATTTCTTTTCACTTGAACTGAATAAGCTGTAATACTCAGCAACCAATAAATGATAATTACATGACTATAGCTTTCTCTTATGCTTTCATAAGTAGACAAAAATACATTACCTGACAATGAGAGCAATTAAAGTTCAACATGGAAAGTATGAAATCACATCAGCTCCAAACCCTGCATCTTCACCTATAACTGATATCTTTGCAGTGAAGATAATTTACTTCAGTCCCATTACTACAAACCATTAAATTGTATCGACCTTGAAGTGGAATACTGAGCTCCTCAAAAGGTTTTGTCTTCTTATCTACCTAAAGCAGAATTGGAGATTTTAAAAAAATGTATCTTATTTGCTTTTCCATTTTTCTGCAATGAGAAAGGGACACAAACAGAACAGATAATGTCACAGAGGATGCAAAGTGTTATCCGAAAAGTTTTGAATATCAAAGATGTGAAGAGCAACTTTGAAAACCTTATCAGAGGCTTCACTTGTGTGGCTGCAATGAAGTGGAAAGTTGAATTCTAAGCTCACGTTGAGCGTAACATCAACTGTACAGCACAGGAACAGGTTAACATAAAGCAAAGAATCACAAATGCTGGAAATCTGAAACAAAACATGAATAGCTGGAGAAACTCAACAGGTTTAGCAGTGTCTGTGGAAAGAAACCAGAGTTAACATTTTGGGTCCAGTGACCCTTCTTCAGAAACAGCTCAGTGATCCACGACAACAGCAACAACAAGGACAGAAGTTGCTGAAAAAGCTCAGTGGGTCTGGCAGCTTCTGTAGAGGAAAAAATCAGAGTTAATGTTTCGGGTCCGGTGACCCTTCCTCAGAACTGGATCCATGTTTATGTATGGGAGCATCATCACCTGCAAGCTCCCTGCTAAGCCATGCACCATCCTGTCTTGGAACTGAACCATCATTCCTTCCCTGTCACTGGGACAATATCCTGGACCTCCCTTCCAATGAATGTTCCTCCACCCAAAGGATAGCAATGGTTCGGGAGAAAGCTCACAATCACTTTCTCAGTGTCAATTATAGATGGACAAAAAGTGCTGACAAAGGCAGTTCCATCCACATTCTATGAATGAACAGAAAAGAGCTCCACTCACAGTGCCTCTCACTATTTCTCATCTAAACTTATTTACCTCATATTTTTGTGGTGGCAAGTTCCATGCTCAAACCACTTGCCATTGTAGCTTCTCCTGAATTCCTTACTGAATTTAAGAATGGCTAACTAATGTTTGTGGCCTACAAGTCTGGTGTCCCCACGAGTGGAAGTATCTTTATATCTATATCCTATCAAACTCCTTCATAACTTTAGTGAACTTTATCCAGTCACCCTTCGGTCTTCTCTTGAGTAGATAAACTCAGGCTGTCCTTGTTTAAATTCTCAGTTATGCTGTAATTCTTGTAGTTCTTTCTCACACCCTTGCTGGTAAATTTACATAAATATTATTAACAGAGAGACCTCAATTTTTCTAGGTAATTCACATATTGTTAAACCAAGGTTCCATGCAAGTTTAACATTCCCTTTCAAAGACGTTTCGTTACCATGCTTGGTAAGATCCTCAGCTCAGCCTCTGATGAAGCGTCGGTGTGTTTTCCCACCTGGTTTTTAAACTCTGGGGTCCGTTGCGATGGATTGCCTCACTTCCGGGTTTCCTTCTTAGTGCAGTTTCTTCCTATGGAGGAAACCCGGAAGTGAGGCAATCCATCGCGACGGACCCCAGAGTTTAAAAACCAGGCGGAAAAACACACCGACGTTTCATCAGAGGCTGCGCTGAGGATGTTATCCAGCATGGTAACGAAACGTCTGCGGAACAACAAACCAGCTCGGCGAGCCAACCAACCTCAACATCCACAACCCGAGCTACAGATCTACTCCAAAACCTTATAAATTCCCTTTCAACCTTATACCTATTTTGCTGATATGGCCTGACATTGTCTGTGGGGTTTTGACTTCATGGGCTACGTCACGACAGTGGGCAGCTACAGGCGGCTGGCAAATGGATTCAAAACTCAAGCAAACTGCTTGGGACTGGGTCCACTCCATCACAATACTCCACCTGCTGGTCAAAGTGAAATAAAACTCTTATCAGTTTGAACGACAGTGGGAAACAATATTGGACCGGCAATCAAATTAAAAAGCTACTACCTCAGAGACAGAGATAGCAAGAATGGATTTAGGAATGACCATTAATTATTATTGCAAAACCCCTTAGGATGCTAAAAATGGCCATTGTATGGTAAAGTGCTTAGTTGGAACCTAATTAGTATCCTCGAGAGGTGGAATAGGCAGTTCATGACATTGATTTGCAATGTTGATTTAAGAACTTTAGAATACTATACTCCTGACCAAGTGCTCTGTAAACTTCAGACAGTGATATATACCACAAGCAACATGAAAGAACCTTTCTAATGCAATGAGGGTTAGTTAGATGATGTTGGGGGCAAGGTCTTGCCGGTTAGGTCAAGGAAGCTCAAAGGTATCAGGGCGAAGATGGATGGACAGAGAGCCACAGTGTTAGTACCCATTGATATGACTCCTTGCTGTTACCTTGCTGTAGATCAGATGCTGCTTGGTAACTTTTACCTTGCAGGAAAACAGGTTATTGTGGAGGTGGACACGGTAGGATGTGTGGAATCCTGACCATGAAAGGCTCATGTGCGTCTGCTGGTTAAATGCAGCTAAAATTAATTTTTGATTATTTTAAATAAAAAGCAAGCAAAAGTTTATACTGCCTGTCGCAAACCCCATAGTATCAACAGTCTCCCATTAACACTCCAAAAACTTTGAAATCACATACTTTCTTGACACATACTGAATTACATCATGGTTCTGGAAAAGACTCTCTGACAACTCTCTGACCTTATTTTTTAAAATCCCTTCACAAAAGTAACCAGCACTCATATGTCACTAGTTTGAAATTCAAACTCCTGAAAATGACATCAAAATACAGATCAATCACACACTTTACATCACACCAGCCAGTGAAGTCTTCATCGCTTGATTAACACTAACGTGTTTTCCCCAAAAGAGTCTCCTCCATTGGTGATTTTATCATTTCATGTGATGGCAATGATCGATTGTAGGCAGTGGAGATGGAAATTATTAAGCTTTTATTTTTGATAGGTGTAAGCAGTCCAGGTACTGTTCAAACGAAGCCCAGCATGCTGAAGACACAGCTCTCAGAGATTAGCACCTTGGACCTATGGGTCAGTCTGCTGTTTCTCCATGTCTGTTTTAGCGAGGAAGAATTAGTGGTTATATTTCCATTTTAGGGGCTACCCTGTTCTTCAAGAGAGGCTATCTGACATCATTAGTTCAAGATAGCAAAACCACTTCCACCGATGATTCTGATCAGAGGTGGAGACACATCGCCCTCTCCATCAATATGATTTCCTTGAAACCAATGGTGAGGAAAAACATGTCACAAGCGAACGATAGATGGTCCATGAGCCTTTGGAGCTTGTGTTTTGCCTGAGCAACTAATGCAGCATCATCAGCATACAAGAGTTCCAGGACCATGAGAGGTGATGCAGAAGTGGACCACTTGCCCCATCAATACTGCATCTTTACTGTTAATGTCACATTTCAGCAATGTGGAGACAATGTTGTTAGGACCATTCTATACTTAAAGGTAGCCTACATTTCCAATTGGGGGGATTGAAGAGATCAAGGCCTTTGAAATACTTAGATGTACACTAAACATTCCACACACAAATCATTAGGTAACCAAAGAGGTACTTGAAATTGTAAAGTAACTCTTAAAAAATGACATCCAGAAGGAAAGTGTCAGTATTTTGGCTCAGAGGTAAAAGGTACTGCAGATGCTGGAGAATCCCAGATAACAAGGTGTGGAGCTGGATGAACACAGCAGGCCAAGCAGCATTCAGAGGAGCAGGAAAGCTTGACGTTTCGGTCCGAGACCCTTCTTCAGAAATGGGGGAGAGGAAGGGGGTTCTGAAATAAATAGAGAGAGAGGGAGAGGCGGATAGAGGATGGATAGAGGAGAGGATAGGTGGAGAGGAGACAGACAAGTCAAAGAGGCGGGAATGGAGCCAGTAAAGGTGAGTGTAGCTGGGGATGTAGGGAGGAGATAGGTCAGTCCAGGGAGGACGGACAGGTCAAGGGGGCGGGATGAGGTTAGTAGGTAGGAAATGGGGATGCGGCTCGAGGTGGGAGGAGGGGATAGGTGAGAGGAAGAACGGTTAGGGAGGCGGGGACGAGCTGGGCTGGTTTTGGGATGCGGTAGGGGGAGGGGAGATTTTGAAGCTTGTGAAATCCACATTGATACCATTGGGCTGCAGGGTTCCCAGGCTGAATATGAGTTGCTGTTCCTGCAGCCTTCAGGTGGCATTGTTGTGGCACTGCAGGAGGCCCAGGATGGACATGTCGTCTGAGGAATGGGACGGGGAGTTGAAATAGTTCGCGACTGGGAGGTGCAGTTGTTTACTGCAAACCAAGCGTAGGTGTTGTGCAAAGCTGTCCCCAAGTCTCCGCTTGGTTACCCCGATGTAGAGGAGGCCACAACGGGTACAGCGGATGCAGTATACCACATTAGCAGATATGCAGGTGAATATCTGCTTGATGTGGAAAGTCTTCTTGGAGCCTGGGATGGGGGTGAGGGAGGAGGTGTGGGGGCAGGCGTAGCACTTCCTGCGGTTGCAGGGAAAAGTGCCGGGTGTGGTGGGGCTGGAGTGGAGTGTGGAGTAGACAAGGGAGTCACGGAGAGAGTGGTCCCTCTGGAAAGCAGACAAGGGTGGGGAGGGAAAAATGTCTTTGGTGGTGGGGTCGGATTGCAGATGGCGGAAGTGTTGGAGGATGATGCGTTGGATCCGGAGGTTGGTGGGGTGGTACGTGAGGACAAGGGGGATTCTTTTTTGGTTGTTATTGCGGGGAGGGGGTGTGAGGGATGAGTTGCGGGAAATGCGGAAGACACGGTAGAGGGCGTTCTCGACCACAGCGGGGGGGGAAGTGGCAGTCCTTGAAGAATGAGCACATCTGAGATGTACGGGAGTGAAATGCCTCATCCTGGGAGCAGATGCGGCAGAGGCGAAGGAATTGGGAATAGGGGATGGCATTTTTGCAGGAAGGTCGGTGGGAGGAGGTGTATTCTAGGTAGCTGTGGGAGTCGGTGGGCTTGAAATGGATATCGGTTTCTCGGTGGTTAACCGAGATGGAGACAGAGAGGTCCAGCAAGGTGAGAGAGGTGTTAGAGATGGTCCAGGTGAACTTAAGGTTGGGGTGGAAGGTGTTGGTGAACCTTGACCTTGACCTGTCAGTCCTCCCCGGACTGACCCATCCCCTCCCCAATCCCCCACCGGCTCCATCCCCGTCCCCCCGACCCGTCTGCCTCCCCTCCACCCACCCCCACCTCCATCCACCCTCCACCCACCTCCCCCTCCTACCCCACCCACCTCAGGACCCCTTCCCCTCCTCCACCTCTGATGAAGGGTCCAGGCCCGAAACGCCAAGCTCCCCCGCCCCCAATTGCTGCCCGGTTTGCTGTGCTCTTTCAGCTCCATACCCTGCTAAAGAAACTCAGCAGGTCCGGCAGCACCGACCAAGAGAAAGCACAGCCAATGCCTCAAGTTCAGTGACCCCTCAGAAATGAAGAAGGGTCACTGGACTTGAAATGCCAACAATGCTCTCTCTCCACAGACGCCGCTGGACCCGCCAAGCCCCTCCAGCAATTTTTGTTTTTATTTCAGATTTCCAGCGTCTTGCCACCAGAAGTCACCAGTCCCACTGCTATCTTCACCAGCTTCACAAGTTTCAAAATCTCCCCTCCCCCTACCGTATCCCAAACCAGCCCAGCTCGTCCCCGCCTCCCTAACCTGTTCTTCCTCTCACCTATCCCCTCCTCCCACCTCAAGCCGCACCCCCATTTCCTACCTACTAACCTCATCCCGCCGCCTTGACCTGTCCGTCCTCCCTGGACTGACCTATCTCCTCCCTACCTCCCCACCTACACTCACCTTTACTGGCTCCATCCCTGCCTCTTTGACTTGTCTGCCTCCTCTCCACCTATCTTCTCCTCTATCCATCTTCTATCCGCCTCCCCCTCTCTCTCTATTTATTTCAGAACCCCCTTCCCCTCCCCCATTTCTGAAGAAGGGTCTCGGCCCGAAACGTCAAGCTTTCCTGCTCCTATGATGCTGCTTGGCCTGCTGTGTTCTTCCAGCTCCACACCTTGTTATCTCAGTATTTTGGCTGTTTGATTCGAGCTGACAAGCTACAGCGATCTCTTCTAGAGAACAACATGAAGGGAAGCAGAAAGTGGTGTCAGCCTAAGCTTTGTTGGATGATTGATGCTATCTAGTCAGAGCGGGCAAGCGTCAGCATATGCGTGAGGGTTGTACAACAGACAGTGTGGCATTTCAAGACAACACATCACCCAGCAGGTGTAGCTACTAGTGACAGTAACGGGAGCTGCTGTGTGTTGCACTGCCTGAAAGCAAAGTGTTTTTTTTAAATTAAAATGCTAGCATGAAGTCAGCATGCTGACAGCATTAGACTGAACAATGCAAATTAATCAGCCATTATAATTTGCATGGCCAGTTCAGCAGACTAGCCAATTAGGAGCTCTTCCCTACATGGTCCTTCTGTCTCTTTCATAATTCTGATTCCCCAGACATACAGATGAAAATAATTACAGCATAAATCTGAACTGTAAAAGACTGACATATAAAAAGGTTTGCAAAAATTCCAGTGCTTGGCGTACATTTACTGACAGTAATTTCTGGAGCATGACATCTGATATGATCAATTTAAGGTGGCAGAGGTGCGAATGATTGAATTATGGAAGGAGATATTATTGCTCGATACACTTATTCAGTTCATGCCAGTAGGCATTTATTTGCTCCTTTAGGTTCCAATTTGAAGCAGGCATAGCGTACATGGATGCTTTCTGCTTATATTTAATTTTTGATTGATTTATTCTCGTGTGCACCTAGGTACGGTAAAAAACTTTACTTGCAAGGAGTACAGGCAGATCATAGTAACCAAAGTCATAGGGTGACAAAAAAAGTAGACAGAGGCATACAAGTTATATCGCACAGGGCATGCGGTAGGCAAGAATAACATTTGCAAGATAAGTTGTTATTTGAAGTTAGAGAGTCCATTCATCAGTTTAATAACGGCAGGGAAGAAGCTGTTCTGGAACCTGCTGGTGAGTGATGTGGATGGGAGCATGTTCTACTCCTTTCTTTCTGAAGTCAATGACCAGTTCTTTAGTTTTACCAGCGTGAGAGGGAGGTTGTTCTCATTGCACCATATCACCAAGCACCCTATCCTCTTCCTGTATTCTGACTTGTCATTATATCCGTCCCTCTACGGTGTGTCGTCAGCAAACTTGTAGATGGTGCTCGTTCGGAATTTGGTAACTCAATCATGTCTCTACAGGGAGTACAGTGGGGGGTTGAGAACGCATCCTTGGGGGGGCTCCGGTGTTGAGTATTATCATGAAGAAGGTGCAGTTGTCTGTCTTCACTGACTGTGATCTGTGGGTCAGGGAGCTGAGGATCCAGTTGCAGAGGACAGAGCCAAGACTTAGGTCTTGTAGTTTTGAGATCAGTCTGGAGGGGATAATGGTGTTGAAGGGGAGCTGTAGTTGATGAACAGGCATCTGATGTAGGTGTCCTTGTTGTCCAGATGTTCCAGGGCTAGAGAAATTGTATCCGCTGTGGACCTGTTATGCTGGTAGGCAAATTGTAGAGGATTGAGGCAAGTTGGGAGACTAGAGTTGATCTGGGCCATGACCAGCCTCTTAAAGCACTTCATGATTATGGAGGTCAGAGACCAATGGGCTGAATTTTCCCAAAGAGTTCATCCACCACAGCCTTTGTTGATTTTCTTGGAACAATCTTCTTCTCTTTCTCTCATTAACGTTGTAACTGGCCTCTTTGATGCTCATCTTGTGGAATCATGCTGCAGGACAGGGGATATACTCACCACTGACAGGACATTGAGTTTAAAGAATTCTTACAGTGTGAAATACGGTCATTCAGCCCATTCTGACCCTCCAAAGAGCTTCCCACCCAGACCCACCCCATCCCTGTAACCCTGCATTTCCCATGGCCAATCCACCTAACCTGTACAGCTTTGGACTGTGGGAGGAAACCAGAACACCTGGAGGAAACCCACGCAGACACGGGGAGAATGTGTAAACTCCACAGATAGTCGTTGAGGGTAGAATTGAAGCTGGGTCCCTGGCGCTGTGAGGCAGCAGTGCTAACCACTGAGCCACTGTGTCACGTCTCTCACTGCTGGTGCCATACTTAAATCCCAACTGTGCACCATTTCAGACATGTTGATCCTGAACTATTATCCACAGATAATTGGTCCAGAAAAGCAGGTTAACTCCTCAGTTAGCAACAGGGACCCAAGGAGAGGGGGATGAGGGGCAATGCGTTTTCCTGTGGACCAGCTAAAAAGATCACACCAGCCAGATCTAGACCAAGTTTGGACTCAGGTCAGTGCAGCATCCCAGGTGAAACTCAACACAGAGCATTGTGGGGAGAAGGTCAATAATCTTCTGCGTTCTACAGATTACTTCTCACCATCTACTCTCTGCTACCTCACACTCACAGAGCTGGTGCTCACTCTAACTCTGCCACTATACACGTATCTCACTAAAGCTTCTGGACTACAGCACTCCATTATAGCATGCATGATGTCAACTCAACATTCACATCCTCCTCATACTCCTATCTATTAACCCTTTCTGCCCTCTGCACTTCTTACTCACTCACTGGGGACACCTCGCCATCTCTCCAGCTCATGCATCACTACTACCCGATCTTGCATTCACTTCCAATATAAAAAAATCCCTCTTTTTGTCTCATTGCAGGAGGACTTGACCCACATCCTGGACTGGTATCTCCACAGTTCAGTGATGGGCCTACCTGTAAGCCCCAGATTACTAACACTTGACTTACCAGACTGACCATTGCCAAGCACCTGGATTGCAATCAGATGGTCTATGACTGAGTATGATGATATCCCCTGACTGACCATCATTTCGTTTGACTCCACCAAGGACTGAACCCCTTTGATTTTTGGGCACTGCCATCGGGTTGAAGCACATGTGGTCAGCTGTTGGCACCTGCTATAAGTGCGACATTGTAGCATAGTGGTGCTTAACAATATGTTCACCCTCTTGAATGTTCAGGGATCCAAGTTGTAAAAAATTGCCCATCACTTCTTCTGCACCAAAAAGCTCAGCAAATTCCGAGTAAGTACGACATGACTTAGAACTAAGTAAGTAAGCTAAGAGCCATAACATGTATCCTTTACAGATGCATGTGTGTCCCTGTGGTTAAAGCAACCTGGCAGAAGCATGTAAGTCATAAGGGTCTCTGTGTGCCCAAATGAATTCCTCAAGGTCTGAATTGGTCTGTGAGTTGGTCCAAAAGCAGGAATGATGATGGAGTGAGGCTAGTGGTTTGGTGATGGCAACTTGCTTGGATAAAGTGTGGAGGAAGATGGTGTCCATGGAACATTTTGCGGGGAGGGTGAGCAGTATTGTGATGCTGACAGAACTGTCCAAAGGCCAGGGGAAGCAAGCAGCAAACTACTACAACCAAGTTATCACACTGGCCTCCAGGAACTGGAGCCATTTAGTTTCTCAATGGAGGGAAGGAGAATAGGCCCTACACAAATGAGGCGATTAGATAATACAATGATGAGAAGTCATGGAAATAAGAGAGGCGTTGCTCATTAACGAGTTTCTGCATTTGCTGTTTATATCTGAAAAATTTTCTCAGTTGACTTCTAGAATCTGTTTTTTTCAATGTCTTGCTGTGTTCTCTCAACTTTTTCAGCATTACCCATTGGCTCAAGGGAGTGGAACAGTCCACCCCAGTATTTCAGCACAGGTTGGCCATTTTAGTGAAAGTTACAGACTGTACTTATTGAGAAAATAAATTGTGTTCTGTTCACCTCTAGCAACTACAGTTTCGCCATGGTGTTGAAAATCTTCTGGAAACGATAATTCAGGGCAAAATTTAACATTGCCTGCACAAACACGAATTAGTTAAGAAAAGCCATCAGTCCAAATGGATGTCCTAAAGGAAAATCATAATTAACTAATGCACTCAAGGTTTTGAAGATTTGGTAAGAGAGTTGATTGATGTACACGATCTTCCAAAGGCATTTCGCCCAGTGCAGCATCACAGACCTATGAGCAAAGTTATAGCTCTGGACTAAAGGAGATTGTAGCAACATGGAGATAAAACTGGCTGAGTGCCAGGAAACAGAGTGTTGTTTCGAAGAGAAGAATTCTGAAAAGGATTAGATAGTTATCTGTAAAGCAAGAACGTTTAGGGTTATGAGGAGAAGCTGGGAAATGGCACCTGGTGATTCATTCATTCGGACAACCAGTGCAGACACAAAAGGCCAAATGGCATCCAGTACTGTAGCAATTATGTTTGTCAATTATATTTATGCTTTATGCTCAGTGGAAGAGGATGATGAAGTTCAGAGAAGACAACAGAATATGAGCCGGCGAGCAAGCTGTAGGTGTGGTGTCCACAGTTTAATACTGACTGTAGCACTTTACCGGTGTGGGCAGATGTTGGGGGCTGGAGAGGCCCCTCAGAAGAAGCTTCAGTTTGAAAGATAATAGCACAAAATGACGTTTTGCAAGACTTATGTTTGCACAAAAAGTATCCCAGAACAGTCTTATCCTTAACTCAGACCTCTCAGTGTGACGTTTGACGAAATATGAAGATGTCACTTTTGTACATTTGCACCAACAAAGTACGTGGATGGAAGCTGAGAAAGGATGGTTGTGAGAATTGTAAATTCAATGTTTGTCATGCCAAATGGCTCCCACTAACAGCCACATTCCACATTTATCAGTTTTGTTTGGCAAAAGTGGCTATTGCTATTTGGATTACAGTGTCGTCCTGATTAGTTAAGTGTATGTAAGACACTAACCTCCCTTTAATATTAATAAAGAATGCTCAAGAATATTCTAAGCCTTTCAGTTTATTAGTATTACAGATTGATAATCGGTAATAAACGCAGTAGTCATAATTTGTAGCAATCAGTGATGAGGGCCAAAGCTTTTTCTCTCTGTGTCCTTATAGAAGTAATTATCTTTCTTTTAGTCTGCTCAGCTTCTCTTTATTAAGTAAGAAATGTTCAGAAAAAGACCTTTTCCAAGCACAATATGAAAAGACATGGAGTAATATATGTTAACTTGTGAGGCTGTCATATTTTTATTTCAAAAGTATACATACATAGTCACTAAAGCAGTTCGGTTCTGTGCAGTAGCAAATGGAGAAACCAACATACATTGGAGTTTGACTCTATCCACTAGAACAAACCAAATGCATTTCTTACTTACACAAGACCATATATTTGAGGCACCAGAAAGTCCGATAACTGAACAGACCCCCATTTAAGGACCTCAGATGGTGGTCTTTCCCCACTGCGCCTTAGCAGCAGCTGCCCCAAGATTTAGTCTACCCCTCAGCACATAGTCCTGGACCTTGGAATGTGTCAGTCTGCAATGCTTGTTCGAGATCAACTCCTTGCTCTGGAAGACGAACAGGTTTTGGGCAGATCAAAGAACGTCTCTCACCGAGTTGCAGTTGATGTTTGTCTCAGTTTGTGTCCCAGGCAACAGACTGTAGAGCACAGAGTTCTGCGTTAAAGAGCTGCTCGAGATGAACCTCGACAAAAACTGCTACATCTTTTTCCAGACTTCCTTTGCAAAGGCACATTCTAGAAGGAAATGGGTGACAGTCTCAACCATCCCACTGCCACTATAAGGGGGGGCATGCGGTGGAGCAAACAGATCAGGCATACATAAAGGATCTCACCACAAACCATGTAATGTCTTGATGCTTGTTGGAAAGTTCTGATGATGGGGCATTCTGCCAAATGGATTTGACAGTCTGCTCAGGGATCCACGCAACAGGATCCAACCTCTCCTTTACCCATAGGGTCCCAAGGATGCTAAGGGCTGACCACTTCCTGATGGACTTGTGATCCAAGGTGTTTTTCTTTACAAATTTATCCACGACACACAGGTGATATGGAGTGGTCTGACTACTTGGAGCATTCTGAAGCAACGAGGCCAGTCCCATCCTTCGCAACACCAGGGTCAGGTAGAACCTCAGTACAACACTTGGAAGCTGTCTGTACCAGTCAACTGAAAGGGAAAATATGTGGCTGAGATCAGAGGGTGACATAAGTGAAGGCCAGCTCATGTATGGTTTTCTGATGAAGGGTCTAGGCCCGAAACGTCAAGCTTTCCTGCTCCTATGATGCTGCTTGGCCTGCTATGTTCATCCAGCCCCACGCCTTGTTATCTCGCCAGCTCATGTATCATCTCATTTGAGTAAGGTAAATTCAGTTCAAAAGGAAGTGTCAAGATGAATGGATAATACTGCTACTTTAAGGAGGTTCATTAACTCAACAATCCAAGGTTAATGGCTATATTCCAAAGAAAGAAGATTGAATCAACAATATTCCTCACAAAGGTGAGATTATATAAATCAGATGGTACTAATCATCCATTCACTTGAGCTTTTTAACTGGCTATTGAAAGTTGTTAATGTGTCAGAACATAACATAACCCAGCTATTAGATCATGCTTAGGTCAGGTTCTTCTTTCATCATTGGGAAGGAAGGATTCACTGAATCAGAAGCTTCAGGATAATGTACAATAGTTTGTAAATTAAATTAAGTTGGATTTGAATTGGGTTAAATGCTAGACAGTTCAGGGCAAAGTGAAACATCATTCATGCTCACATCTACAGAGATAGTAAGGAATTAGAGGAGAGAATCAATAAATGGCTTGGTCGCTCAAAATATATTTGTCAGGATGTTGAAATACAGTTCGGATCCCACCCATGTGACCCTGGTGGGAAAGTGACTGAGACACAAAACTTTTACAATATGTCAAGGTTCCAGCCTAACACTGGACACATCTGCTGCACCAGTCAACTTGCTACGCACAAATCAACTGAGGTAATATGAGATAACAAGGTGCGGAGCTGGATGAACACAGGAGGCCAAGCAGCATCACAGGAGCAGGAAAGCTTGACGTTTTGGGCCTAGACCCTTCATCAGAAATGGGGGAGGGGAAGAGGGTTCTGAAATAAATAGGGAGAGAGGGGGAGGCGGATAGAAGATGGATAGAGGAGAGGATAGGTGGAGAGGAGACAGACAAGTCAAAGAGGCAGGGATGGAGCCAGTAAAGGTGAGTGTAGGTGGGGGGGTAGGGAGGAGATAGGTCAGTCCAGGGAGGACGGACAGGTCAAGGGGGCATG
>JAHRHZ010000111.1:14759698-14790300 GCA_024137785.1 Ginglymostoma cirratum | reverse complement strand
GATAGAGGAGAGGATAGGTGGAGAGGAGACAGACAAGTCAAAGAGGCAGGGATGGAGCCAGTAAAGGTGAGTGTAGGTGGGGGGGTAGGGAGGAGATAGGTCAGTCCAGGGAGGACGGACAGGTCAAGGGGGCAGGATGAGGTTAGTAGATAGGAGATGGGGGTGGGGCTTGAGGTGGGAGGAGGGGATAGGTGAGAGGAAGGAAAGGTTAGGGACGCGGGGACGAGCTGGGCTGGTTTTGGGATGCGGTTGGGGGAGGGGAGATTTTGAAGCTTGTGAAATCCACATTGATACTATTGGGCTGCAGGGTTCCCAGGCTGAATATGATTTGCTGTTCCTGCAGCCTTCGGGTGGCATCATTGTGGCACTGCAGGAGGCCCAGGATGGACATGTCGTCTGAGGAATGGGAGGGGGAGTTGAAATGGTTCACGACTGGGAGGTGCAGTTGTTTGTTGCGAACTGAGCGCAGGTGTTCTGCAAAGCAGTCCCCAAGCCTCCGCTTGGTTTCCTCGATGTAGAGGAGGCCACCACGGGAACAGCGGATACAGTATACCACATTGGCAGATGTGCAGGTGAACATCTGCTTGATGTGGAAAGTCTTCTTGGGGCCTGGGATTGGGGTGAGGGAGGAGGTGTGGGGGCAGGTGTAGCACTTCCTGCGGTTGCAGGGAAAAGTGCCGGGTTTGGTGGGGCTGGAGGGAACTGAGGTAATTTATTCTGCAAGATAAACAATTCCAGTGAATGTTGAATCTCAGGCCTATTTCAAATGCAATGATTTCAAGGAGCTGTAAATTGTGAAATTGAGCTGCGTCCTATTAACTGTAAAGAAAGTGGTAATGACTGACTAGGAGTTCAGTGTTGTTATGTGGATATTGGATGGGGAAAATACCCGATAATTGCATTGCTACTTGTTTGTGGCATTGACACTGCTGTACCAAATAGGACAACTTAAATTGATTTGTAAGTGTGAGATGTTATTGGGATAACATCCCATTGATTTCTATATTCTCTATAAATTAATGCTCTCTTGCATTGCCTTAAAACTTCCTGCCCGACTAGAATTAGGTGTAAAACTTTGTAAATCCTTATCTTCATACACATAGGTAGAAAGACACCGCCTTAAGCTTCCTGCCTGAATAGAATTAGGTATAAACTTTGTAAATCTTTATCTTCCTGCACAGGGGTATGTGGAAACTGTCTCAAATAAGATTAGGTGGGCAGCGTTTGTAAACGTGTGAGACTTCTGAAATCCTGTAAAGAATGTAACTTCTGTTTCTGCTAAAGGGGCCAGGGCACTGACTTTTGTTCAAGCCAGACACTTCGGTGGCTTGAAATTACATTCTGTCACTTCGGCAACTTGAAATCGCCTCCTGCCGTTAGCAGTCACTTCGCAAACGATCAATACTGTATCCTGCTCTCTTTATGTTTTCAATGTAGTAATTGTTTTTGTATCACGTCATTGTCCGATGTAGTGATTGTTTCATGTATCATGCCTTTGTGAGATGTAAAATTGCTTTATGTATTATGCTCTCGATAGGGTATAAAAAGCGGGGACTGTCCGCTGCTCGGGGAGAATCACTTACGAGACTCTGCATTCTGTGCCGGGTTGAGTACGGTGATCCTCCACAGCTTGTACTTGCTTTGTAATAAAGGATTTATGTTTTTCTAAACAGGTCAGTGTCTTGTTATTTCACCAAGCCCGTGAGGGTCTCCGAAAACAAACCTAACAAGTGCTAAAAACAGCAAATTGATTGCAACTAGACAGGTAATTGTTGTGCAAGACAGTATGAATGTAAAAGGGCTAACTGACATTACACAATACAGGCTATAAAGTGACAAAGACAGAAAATGCTGGAGAAACTCAGTAGATTTGGCAGCATGTTAATGTTTCAAGTCTGACGACCCTTCTTCCCAGCCCTACATCCTGAGACGTAGGCGTTTCTAAAGCAGTATCCTGAGGCCACCTTCTACAATTGTAATCCCCATGCAAAACCCTGCAATGCCTCCAAATTTCATCTTTGAATTGACCCTTTAATAACGAAGTTGACATCATGTTATGTGGATCCAGGCCACATTCAGTGTTACACGTTTGACACCACACTGATAAAGAATGATAAAGAATGACTTAAAGGTTAATCAGGAGGAAGAAATTCGTATGCAAGAGGAAGCTGGCTTGGAATATAAATATGGATGGCAAGAGCTTCTGCGGGTATTTAAAAAGGGAAAAGAATAAGTAAAGTGAGTATTGGTCCTCTAGAAAATGAGAATAGGGAATTAATAGTTGATAGTAAGGAAGTGGCAGATGAAATCAACAAGCATTTCACTTCTTCCTCAACGTATGGGAAAAAAAGCATTCCAGTCATCACTGTAAATCAGAAGGTGAAAGGGAGAAAGAAATTTAATGCAATTATAGTCATAAGGGAAGTGGTCCTGAGCAAACTATTGGAGCTGTGAGCTGACAAGTCCCAAGGTCCACGTGAACTTCAACCTAGGATCTTAAAAGCGGTTGTGAATATGGTAGTGGATGCATTGATGTTCATTTTTCAGATTTTCCTCGATTCAGACAATGTGACATTGAACTGGGAAGTAGCAAATATAGGCACTCTCTTCAAGAGGGAGAAAGGTAGGAAATTATAGGCCATTTGATTTGACATCTGTTATGGGGACAATGTTAGAATCAATCATTAAACCCTAGAGCATTGGAGGTTAAGGGGTGACCTTATAGAGGTTTATAAAACTATGAGGGACATGAATAAAGTGAATAGCAAAGGTCTTTTTCCCAGGGTAGGAGAGTCCAAAACTAGAGGGTGTAGGTTTAAGGTGAGAGGCGAAAGATTGAAAAGGAACCAGAGGGACAAGCTTTTCACACAGAGGGTAGTACGGGTATGGAATGAGCTGTCATGGGAGGTAGTGGAAGTGGTAAAATTACAACATTTAAAAGGTGTCTGGATGGGTATATGAATAGGAAGGCTTTAGGGGGATATGGGCCAAATGTTGGCAAGTGGGACTAGGCCAGATTGGGATGTCTGGACACTGCGAATGAGTTGTACCAAAGGGTCTATTTCCATGCTCTATGACTCTATAAAGAGATTGCAGATGTGCACTTAGAAAGACTCAAGGTAATTGGGAAGAGTCAGCGTGGTTTTGTCAAAGAGAAATCATATTCAACCAATTTATTGAAGTTCTTTGAAGGACTAACATGTGCTCTGCGGGTTCGGGATAGCCTGTTACATAGACAGTATATGGATTTCTAAAAGGTATTTAATTAGGTAACACAACAAAGACTATTGATGAAAATATAAGCTCAAGGTGCTGAGGGTAACATATCAGATAGAAGATAAGCTGGCTGTCAGGAAACAGAGGACATATGTACATGGCTATTTGTCTGAATGGCAGAATGTAATGAGTGGAGTCCCACAGGGGTCTGTGCTGGGGCCTCAGCACTTTACATCGATGACTTAGATGAGGGGAGCAAAGGCCATGTAGCTAAACTTTGGATGACACCAAAATAGCTTGGAGAGTATGTTGTGAAGATGACATAAGGAAGTTGAATGAGTGACCAAAAATCTGGCAGATGGAGAAAATGTGGGAAAATGTGAAGTTGCTAACTTTGGCAGGGAGAATAAAAAGGTTCAGAAGGATTTAAGTGTTTTGGTGCATAAGTCACAAAATGTTCATATGTAGATGCAATACATAATCAAGGAGGCTAATGGAATACTAACCTTTCTTATGAGAAGAGTTGAACATAAAGATAAGGATGTAGTGCTTCAGTTATACTGGCTTTAGTGAGAACACATTTTAAATACCATGTGCAGTTATGGTCTCCTTATTAAGGAAGGGTGTAAGTGTATTGGAGGTGGTTCAGGGGAGGTTTACTAAATTGATATCTGGAATGAGTCTAGGAGGATAGGTTGGGCTTACTGGACTTGTTCCAGTAGTTTTTAGAAGAGTGAAAGGTGATGTGCTTGAAGGGTATAAAATACTAAATAACCTTGGTAAGATGGTCATGGAAAAAAAGTTTCCTCTTGTGGGTCAATCCAGAACAAGGGGCATTGTTTTAAAATTAGAGACCACTCCTTTCAGGACAGAGTTGAGAACTTTTCTCTCAGAGGATTGTGTGACTTTGAAACTCTGTCTCAGAAAGTGATAGAAATGGGATTATCAAATATTTTTAAGGCAGAGGTGGATAGCTTCTTGTTAGATAAGGGAATGAAGGGTCATCAGAATAGATGGAGGTGTACAATTTCAAAACACAAACAGATCAGCATGAATGGTGGAACAATGAGGGTCTGAGTGGCCTTGCCCTGCTCCTATTCTGTGTGTCTGTAAATTTGTAAACCTGAATGATATGTTATAATTAGCGTGGCTGCATTTAAATAACACAGACCAAGGCACATTTTCTTTTTCGCAAGTTTTCCAAACAATATCCTGCTTCCCTCCACAAACATGTTATAATTGCAAAAACAGAAGATCCTAATTCTGAGGAATTAACTCTGCAACGTTAACTCTGATTTCTCTTCACAGATGCTGCCAGACCTGCTGAGCTTTACCAACAACTTCTGCTTTTGTTTCTGATTTACAGAATGCACAGTTCTTTCAATTATTTGCAGCTAAATCCTCCTGCATTACCACTCTCCCTCAGTACTATATTGTTGCCCCCTTAGATTTTCTGCTGTTGTGAGATCTTAAACCTTTTGGGTCAGTTGTGAGAATGCTACCACTTTGTCAGGAAGATGCATTGCAAACGATGTTGGCAGAATTCATTTTCACAAAGCCAAATCTTGGCAGTTTGTATTGTGAAGGTTCTTTGCTGTCGAATACTAAACATACCCTGTAAACTTAAATTTTACAAGCCATCAACTTCAACTTGAAACTTTGTCGAATGTTTTAAATTCATATGCTCAAAGCAACTGGAAAGACAAATAACTGATTGATTGGATTGATCGGTTGGTTCTAAGTAGCCCATAGACCTTGCATTTGAGTGTTAATTTCTCAGTGGAGAAAGCTGATGTTTCTTTCACAACACAGACAAAGTAATAGGGTGGTATTTTGTCCCACGCGTTGGCACCCCACATGCGACCATGTGGATTTCCTGAGCCTGCACTTGTCGGGATGGGCAGGCTAGCAAAGTTATTTTTCCTAAGGAGCAACAAAACTTTCTGAAGCAAATTCATAGCGGCCACAAAATATTAACTCTGTTTCTCTCTCTGTAGATGCTGCCAGACCTGCTGGGGTTTTCCTGCCCTTTAGGATTTTATTTCAGATTTCCAGAATCTGCTGTAATTTGCCCTCATAGAAGTTATTGTTCAGCTCGGATTCCTACAAATCTTTCATTCCAATGCTTGGTTAATTTTGCTCTATGGACTGGAAAACTGTCCTTCATCCCATGCTATTGTTTTCAGACATTTTGACAATGTTTAGGCTGTTCTGACAGCATGTGATATTCAGTTCAATTGGCAAAAAAAAGTAGAGAAGACTTCAGAATTTGTAAGCATGCAGGCCAACAAATTCAAAACACCACGCAGAATATTTCAAGAATCATGTGAGCATTTACAGTACTTGCCAAGCCCAAGGTCAGCTGACATCCTGTAGCCTGATGCCTCTTAAAGGGGACATGGCACCCACCCACAAAATGTCAGGATTTTTTTAAAAAAGTGCTGAACTGTGTGAAGCAGAATGAGTAGGGATGTTCCACCATGTTTCACAACAGGGCTGAAGTCAAGTGCCAGGTCTCAGTGGGCCTTGTCCCAAACATTTGCTCCCTCACTTCCAATCTACCTCCAATTCTGATCACTGACCTCCCCCTCACACAGTTATCCCCTCCCAGGTAGTAAAAAGGGTGAGGTCTAATTGTGATCTTCTAATGAGACACACAATATTTCATCACAGGAAGTCATGTCACATCACATGATCTTGCTCTTTCTTGCTGCCTCATGGCTATCAAGGTGATGTTGCACTAAAAGGGTTCTTAAACACAGTTCACATTTTCCCTACTTCAGCAGATCACTAAATATTCTTTAGCAACACACTGTCATTTAACTCTCTGGGAATGACCAACAGGAGAACGTAGCTTTGCGATCCTGATGTCAATGTGGCCTGAGCCAGATATCAGGTTTGCCTAGGGCCAATCGTTCCAGGTTTCTATCTTATGAGCTGCAGAAATCTTCTTCTGCCAGCAATTCTGATTTTCCAAAAACAGTGGCAAAGCAACTTTGCTGTAATATAAGGCAGAATCAGTTCAAATGAGGGCAATTGTTGCTTTGCAAAGTTCCATCTTTTGAACAAAGGATTAAAGCAATCGTTGTTAATAAATGACAAGAAAGGAGACTACAAAGATGTGACAGTTTCAGCTATTATGCCTGAACTTAATGTCTTTTAATAATATTGATAGTCAGAGTGGGAGCCAAGTTATCTGAGTGACTCCTTAGGAACTGGACATCAGCGTGATACATTATATGAGTTCTTAAAGGTTTTACATTCACATTCATTACCATATTTGTAACATTTCCAAGACTGACCTTGAAGGAGAGTTGTGTTATTATGATCCAAGGGTGGTGCCTATGCCAATTTAACTGCTACAGTGAGTGTAGGTCAAATCAAGAAACAATTCAATTTCCAGATAGCATTAAAGTTATTTAAATTGATTTTGCGGAGAACATGTCTTTCAGAGTGGTTTTGAAGGGTTACTAAAATGTGTGATTTCCAATATAACACACTTCAACATGACACCGTTTTTCTAAGGCATCTGCTTCTGAAAGATTCCTTGCATTCAACAAATCAAGAAAGTAATGATTTGAACTATATATTCCCCATCTAGTCGTATCTTTCAAAGATCCGTCACAAGCGCACTGAATTGAATGACCTTTCAAAGTTTTATCAAACACCGTGTTTCATTTTGTTTTCTTAACTCAGCATTGCCTCTTCAAATTAGGTTAGCATTTTGCATAAGTGCAGTAAGAGGATGACTATTTGTAGCAGAATTTTTACTGGTCTTTTTGACTTCAGTGCATAAACCCTAGAAATCCT
Source organism: Ginglymostoma cirratum (assembly GCA_024137785.1). Lineage (NCBI taxonomy): Eukaryota > Metazoa > Chordata > Chondrichthyes > Orectolobiformes > Ginglymostomatidae > Ginglymostoma > Ginglymostoma cirratum. Next base: position 14,783,274 of record JAHRHZ010000111.1, on the reverse strand, counting down.
GGCAAACTCGCTTGGAGTCGAGTTTGGGCTGGGGTGGGGGAACGGCATCGGTGGAATCTTCATTAGCGAGGACTTATTGTGGTGAGGGCATTTTTGGAGGTGAGATGTTGCCAGAGAGTGAAGACGATCGTTCCAGCAGTGGTGGCATGGCCACCAGGCACATGGCGGAGCACTTAACAAGAAGAACTGTAAAGTTGAATACATCTTCTTTATTTCTTCATTTTTATGTTTTGGTTTATTTGTATATGTTTGAACATGGCGTCAGCAAGTGTCAACACTACACAACATTTTCACTGTATTTTGTAATGAAATAAGCATTAAAATAAATAAACCAAATAACGTCTGCAGTTCTCCTGCAATTTCTGCAGAGTTTCCTCTTGAATTTATTTTAAACACTGTGACACCTGGTGCCACTTGGCCAGGTGTCAGGAGCAGTTTTGTATGCACTTCTCTGCCACTCTCTCTGGTCTGTCACCATTAGCCAGCACCAGTGGCTGGTTTGTACCGCTAATCAATTGGCTTGCTCCCTCCGCCACATTCCTTCCCCTCTCAGCATCCCAACAACCAACTCTTGAATGGTGTTTCTGTCTCCAGTTATGAGCTCCTGTCTGTCTGGAATCCCATTGTGGGCACAGTCAAACTCCTTTCTTATTGCATCATCTATAATGTTCTGGACAACTGTGTGAGAACTATTTTGTTCATGAATATAAAACTTCCCACCTTTCAACTAAAAGTACAAGTAAATTTCAACTTCTTGTTAAGGTCTGTATAAATAATCTATCATTTGGTATACAACAGGTCAAAACCTGGATTTTTATAGAGTTGGCAAAACTCTGGGGACCTTTAAAAATGGTAGATGGGACCTGGATCCAGAAATCCCACCCCATGATCCAGCAAATTTCATTTTCACTGCTACACGTGTGGCGTCAGGCCTGCAGCACACAGGTATGGATTACAAATTGGTTGGGCTATTTAAACTCAGTGCACAATACACAGAGGCATAAGTTTTACCTAAGGAATGGTCTTGACATATGTGTAGTGTGTGTTCCACAATTTTATGGGGGAGCTGTGAATGCTCATGAAGGGTTGACAAAGTTTATAGAAGTGTTAAGCTGTTAAGTTATTTAAATCTCCAGCCCTTTAGACTTTGATAAAATCCTGTGTTTGGAAGAGTGAGATAAATCAATTTTAGCAGTTTCAATTGATGTTTGTTGATATAACCCAATTATCATGTTTATCTATGATAATACCTCTGCTGATCTGACTCCACTTACAAATTGGTCAGCCTATTCCTCTTACAAAGTATAAATCTTATTTCCATCTCGTTAAATGTGTCCTCTTCCAGCAACACTATGGCATTATTATTAACTGCTGTAATTTTGATTTTCAGCTCCAAAAGGCTATTAAAGGCTTAGCTGCCTTTGATGTGGGATTATGAATAAACATGTTTGATTTTATAAGTGATTAAGCATATATGATGATTTTAAAATATTGAATGTCTTTGTTTCTTTTTCTCATACAGTGAAGTCTGTAATGGATACTTAGAATATACATACTTTTATCTCAGCAAGGTTCCCGAGGTCTGCCTTTGTTGAATTATGAGTTTGTGTTAAATTGGCATGGGAGCTTTAGTGGACTTGGGGGAAGGAAGGTCTTGAATTGACATGTATTATCAACAAGTTGTTACTGGAGCTATAAAGGGCATGGAGTTGAGTTGGGGACCTGCGATGACATAGAGCATATAAATACCTACTGAGGGTGTGGGTTGGCATAAAGGTGTAAGGCACCATTTGGTTGTGAATGGACGGGTATTAGCATAGAGGGTATGACCTTAAATTGGGAGTGAGTGAGAGGCATTGGTTGGCCTGAATCAGCCTGGATGTGATCCATGGGGAATGGGTGGTTGGGAAGTGGTAATGGAGCATGAGGAATGAGGGCAAGAAGGTCCAATATTTAACAGCACAATGTAGATAATTGACAACAAATCAAAGCAATCTTTATAACCAGCCTACCTTGGCCCTTGATAAACCCTGTGTTACCTGAAATCCACATGTGGGACAAACTGATGCAGCTCCATCCAGAGCTTCTTCCCCAGAATGAAGATGCTGTGATTCGGAGCACTTATTTCCAGGACATGTGGGCCGAATTGGGTAAGTACCGAAATTAATCGACTTGCCCTTGCGATGAAAATTCTGCCCCAGATTTGAGAGTTGCAGCTGGAGAGTCTGTTACTGGATTAAACAGGTTGCACCTTCTGCGGCTGCTGCATCACTAACCGCAGGTTGTAAGATTAAAGCTGCTGCCCAGAAAGGAGGGTCTTTTAAAAAAAAAACTGAAACTGTTCTTCCAGGATAAGCTAATGACTTTATTGTTAATGTAGAAAATAGACTATTCAATACATTTAAATGCCCACAAGTGCTTATACATTTATAAAAACAAACACGTTTATTCATAACCCCACTTTTCAAATCACATGAAATGTATTATTCTTTATTTGTTCACAAGATGCTGACATCTCTGGAAAAGCCAGCATTTATTGCCTATCCCTAACTGCCCAGAGTTAAGAGTCAACCATGTTGCTGTCGGTCGGGAGTCACATGGAGACTAGACCAAGCAAGGATGACAGATGTTAGTAAACTAGATGGACTTTTACAACATTTGAGGCTGGATGCATGTCTTTAGGCTAGCTTTTTATTCCAGAATTGTATAGAATTCAATTTTCACCATCTGTTATGGTTTGATTTGAAGCCATGTCCCCAGAATATTAATCTGTGGTTCTGGGTTATTTGCCCAGTGACATCACCACTGTGCCACTGCATTCCTTTTTAATATATTATAAGCATGTACTTCTTTGGTACTAATAACTCCATAATTATTGTTATGCAAACAATTTTTGGGGGGGTGTGGGTTTCTTCTGTACAATGTTTGCAATGACAATATAATCTTACTTTTGAATGAAGCACTTCTTGACTTTTCTAGAAAGTAATAGAGGAAATGCATTAATGATGTCGATCAACATAGTGACCAGAGACGCCTTCTGTTAGATACTAACATTCAACATAACTGTTTTGGCCTTTCATCAGAACAGTTAGACCACGGCCTGGTCCTTGGCGGTTTTGACAGGCCCCTCCCCAGTTCTTGGCAGTTTCGAGATGCCCCCGGTCTTTGGCTGTTGGACAGGCCCTGGTCTTTGCAGTGACTAGTTTATGAAACCAAGAGGCTATGGAATGAACAAAAAATGATACTTGTCTTAACTTTGTCTCTTTTTTAAAAAATATTATTTATGTAACTAAATGGCACTGTTTTTGTGGTGACTTATACACATTTTACAGTATTTTCAAGTAACAATAAACTTCTATCTACTTCTATTTCGATCTGCTTAATTTCAGTGAAGAAAAATGGAGGAGATATAAAACATTGATCTCTGATTCAGTGCCACGGTTCGAAGACATGGGCTTTGATGAGAGAGCTGGAGCACGCACAGTGCTGGCCAAAATAACAGATATTGTTTTTAAAGAACTGGGATGGGAAGTCAATTGGTTATTGGCGAGCATGTTTCCATGCAGGCTGTATACATTTTTGGCAGTCTGTGGGATTTATTCTTTGAGGGAACAGATGTAATGCAACAATCCAGTGCAAGAATTTAAAATATCAGCTCCCTTGATGGAAGTAATGGCATTACTCATATTCTATTCAGTAAGCTCAATGGTGTCCTTAGTTATTTTCCCTGAACCACTCCACTTGTTACATCAGGAAGCTGTTATATGCAGGTCCTAATTGTTATTATTTACACGATGTAAACTGTGTGATATATACACATATTTAATATTGTCTATTGTCAGTTTGAATTTTTTTGTGTACGTGTAGGTTTTCTGTGCATCTGAAGTTAATAATTAACTTGTAAATATTTCTATAGCCATTGTGATTTCTTTTAAATAGTTTTTGGGGCCTGGGTTTTGCATACCACTGATGGATACTTGCTTATTTTAGACTGTTTTGTGACTTAGCAAGATATGGGGTCTCGAGGTTTTTCAGAGGCTTTTGGAACTTTTTTTTAAGAAAATTCAGTGACTCAGACGTGAGTATTATACAAGTGGTGTTTTGAGTACTCTACACTGGTGGGTTACAGTACCATAGAAACATTTTGTTTCTTTTCGATGTATAAAGGAGTGTTTTGGGATTAATGGGATTATACTTTTACTAGATGTTTGCTTCTTTGTGTTTGCACTATAAGTAGATGTCTGGGTTTATTCTATTCTACCTTTATTTCTTTTGTTAATACTTGTTTCATTGTTAAAGCAAAATTGGCAGCATTGTGTGCTTGTCTGTCAGTGAGAGACCACTTTGTTAAAACTAAAACAAACTATATATGATCTATCAAGCCAGGTTCCTGTCTGGGATATGACTTATTCGGTAATAACATTAGCTGGGATCGTAACAACTGTTATTATCGGAGCTCATTTAATTTAAAGGAAATTTTCAACAACAGAAACTCCTCAGCTCAATACTTATAAGAACCTTTATGGATATTCCCAGCCACCTGTCTAGGACATAACTCTCTTTATCCTTTACAGTGAGGTATGGCTGAATGAAATTCATTCCCCTAGCAGGGAGGCGGAATTAGGATGGAGTTAAGATCAGTGCTGGTTGGAATGGGTGTTGGGAAAGGCCAATCACTCCCCACTAATCCTGCGCATTTCCATTTAGCTGGATTCTGTCTTTTTCCTGGCATCCTGGAATGCTGTGTAGATATAGACAAAGAACGAGAAATCAGAGAAAATGTCTTCAACAGAGGGAGAGAAATAATATATCCAATTACTCTGCAGGTTCTCGTCTGAGTATTTTGGCCATCAATAGCATGAATAATTCCACCATTGTATGCTTTTATTCAAATAAAATTCTTGAAACAGGGTTTTAAATCTTACAGTATTGTGGCTAGTGCGCCATTTGGCATTAATGCCAGCCGCTGATACCATGTTGTATTACAGATGATGCCTTGCTAGCAGTCATTAATGGTTTGCATTTGGGGTAGATTGCTGTCATCAATCCTTCTAATTGCTCATCAAAAGGACTATTCAGTAGACTGTGGTGAAGGATGCTCCATTAATAAATCTCAGTGGAAAAGGTTGTTAATAAGATGTAGTCCACTATATCCCAGTTACTGTTTACAGATTATATTAAATTTCAGGCATATTAAATATTATAAGAGATAGAGAAGGTATGTTGTCTCTTTTAGGGGAACCATGCCAAAGTCCAACTGATTCTCACATAGCGCCATAGACAGGGTAGAGCTCCATACCACTCAAACACCAACTCTTTCTGAGCCATTACCTGATACAACATGTCTCCCAAGCATGTTTCTCCTTATTCAGCTCATTATGCAACTATGTGTATTACATATACCTTTACTGCTCTCCTGCCTCCCCTCAAGTCTCCAAATTCACAAATGCAAGTGAACTGGCACTTTCACAATTCCTCAGGATGCATTTATCTTGAGGATTGGGATCTTTACATAATTTCTCCACTGGACAATCTTTTACCTTACAGAAATCCTCCACTGAGATGTTGTAGATGTTGATACTGACCATGTCTGGAGAACTTTCTTGTGAATGTCAGCCGTTGGAGACCATTGTGCTGATTTCATCCTTGCTAGTTTCATCCTTTGCATCATGTACTAGACATATATTGGATCTCTTAATAGAGGTTAGAAGTGTTGAGTGCTATGTGTTCCTATGCCCTGGTGTAATAGATTTTGTTTGCATCAATGTCATCAATAGCATTGACTGTTCTATGTCGCCTCTCTGTGTAACAAACTGCTGTGCTGTCTGTACTCATTCAATTAAGAGATCGCCAATGATTTCAGCTGGAGTGCACAGCATATTTTCAGCTGTAGAATTTGGTTGTTGTCTCAAGTCTTGCTGATAGTTATCCTCTGAGAATTTTTGGTACCCGGGATGGAAAACACCTCCTGTAGCCCAATGATATCTGTGGCTTATTCCATTCTAATGCATGAAATTAATCTCAGGCTCTGCATATCCATTGGTTGAAACATCTTTTCGAATCAGCCATCAATCATGGGACGCCTATAAAGTCTTTCACTGGTTGCATTTTGTAAAGTCAGTTGACTGTGGTTGGGCAACATCAACTTATTGTAAGATGTTGATAGCACAACAGACACCCTTACTTAAGAATGAGCTTTGTTGGATTTGGATAATATACACATTATTATGCATCCAGTACTTTTTGTGCCATACTGAAACCATAATATTCCTCTAATTTTAGGGTTCATTCTTTCTGCATCACTCATCTGTAGATTTGAAGGCTGTTTTTTGTTTCTGCAGCCATTGTGTTTAGTCAGGTAGGACAGTGACACTGGCCCCTGCATCAAGTTTAAATTGAGCGAGATGTTCTGTGACATAACAAGTTCTATCAAACCTAATTCAAACAGACCTCCAATGTTCCCCCAGGAATGGGGCTTTGGGTTTCTCCTCCAATTGGAGGTACATGATTAAATACAAGCACCTCTTCTAATGGAGATGGATGATCTACCACGTAGTGCTCTATAGGTGTGGACACACTAGTATTTCTATTGCTTCGGAGTTGTTTCTGACATCTAAAAAACCTTAGGAAGTGAGCCTTTTTTAATACAGGTAATACACTTATGTTATAGCTGAACACTGCTTTTGTCCATGAGTCTTGAAAAAGCATACGAACAAGGAGCAAGAGGAGGTTATCTGAGTCCTTCAGCCTGCTCCAACAGCTCATAACATAATGACTGACACAATTGTCACCTAAAATCCATCTCTCTGTCTACTTCTGACAGCCTTCTAACTTGATTACGAAGAATCCATCAAACATTGCCTTAAAAATATTGAGTCTGCTTTCACTGCTTTTTCATGAAGAGACTTCCAAAGACTCATGACTTTCAGAGAAAACATTTCACCTAATCTCTCACTCTTCTGATGTTTTGAGTATGTTTGTTTTGGTTTGTCTTGCGTCTGTTCCTGCCTTACGAAGTTAAGAGGATTATTGCTCTTCTGTGACAAGGTTATTCTTCTCCTCTCAGGATTTGTCTTGCATTTTTCCTACCCTCTGCTACCAAAGCGATTTGAATAGCTACCTCCAAAGTTAGGATTTTTTTGGACAGTGGTGGATCAGACAAAGACGGATCAAAAGTTCCTCCAATATTTCTGTCCCTTATGAATTCTGATTGCAAGGCTCCATTTAAGTTTCTAGTAATGTGAAGAGGTCATTACCAAAATTACCTAAAGATTCCCCTAGAAGTTTAGCTCTTCTGTTAAATTATGCTTATTCAAGAATTCTATTTGTTACTAAATTAAAATAATAGTCAACAGTATTTATAACACCATTAAAAGAGTTTTTTTTTGTGGTGCATTATAAAATTATCAGCTATAGGGCCTCCTGAATACAATAGGTATTAACTTGATCTGCTTTTGATTTGGTATCTAATTTGAAGTAATTCAGAATCATAAATACTGTTTTCTCCATAACGTCCAATCTTCTGCTCTGTTAGAACTATCTTTGATCTTGAATCTGCTCAGAAATATTATGGACTGAATCTTATGTTTCTTGGCTACGTCCCAGTTTGGATGTTCCTTGAAGGATTTTGTGCTGTAAGAGCTAGTCAGACCTCCAACTTTATCTTTATCAAATTTGCCTCATTAACTATCTACCCCAGTACAATGTCACCCCTCTTGCCCAATTCCAGCTCCAAATTGCCAGAGATAACAAGGTGTAGAGCTGGATAAACATAGCAGGCCAAGCAGCATCAGAGGAGCAGGTAAGCTGATGTTTCAGGTCCGAGACCCTTCTTCAGAAAACAAAAAATTGCCACTCGCTGTTTTCAGACGAACTCTCCACTTGCCAGAAATATGCCAAAAGACCACCATTCCCGGTGCCCATACCATATTGAAAAGGCTGCTGTGCACCCAGAGCACTGGCATTCTGAGGCTGCCCTGCTCAGTGATGGACATCCATTCAGAAAGTATTGGAGAAGGTGAGAATGACACCATGGTTCTCTGGCAGGGACCTGGAGTTCCTGGTGGACAGGGTGGTGTAGAGGAGGGGAGACCTTTATCCAGGAGACCAGCAGAGGGAGATCTTTATCCAGAAGATCAGCAGAGGAGACTGTGCCACCAGACCCTGGCAGACTGGTCTGAGATTACCGCCCAGGCCAGTGTAATCTCCAAGGTCCACAGGAATGTCCAGCAGGGCCACAAGAAGGTTAATGACCTTCGCTGCTGTACCAGAGTAAATGCCACCTTCTCTTTCTCCTACCTCCCACTCACTCTACTGCACCCCTACCTCCACTGAGGCTCATGCTCCACCACTCTCACTATTGCCCGTGACATCTTCCCTCACTCACTCCCATCCCCTACCCCCTCCCCAACCTCACATATAACTAACCTTACATGGTCTCTGTACCACCTCCTTACTCTCCTGGGACACCTTGTTGCTTTTCCCCCGCACCTGCACTAGCACTAACTGCTGCTCAACTACTTTCATCTCACTCAATACTTCCTTTCCCTCAGTCTCAGAGAAGACAGCTTATAGCACGAGCCAGGGTGGGTGGAGGGTTGCCCAACATCAGGCAACTCACTCCCCACGAGATCTGAATCCTGTCTCTCGCAATAGAAGACTGAATATTTGCCTTTGGGGATGATGGGACAACCAAGTCTCACCAACAAGTGTGCACTGTATTGGGGCTTTGGAGCTAAACTGCAATTATGGGGTTAAAATGATTCTTGGATACTAAGCTTATGAAGTGCAAAAGCAGCAAAGCAACTTTATTACAGATGTATATTTTCCCCAGCAAACTATATCACAAACTCATTTCATAAGGACATCTTGCTAAATGATTAGTGTTTAGTACATACTTTGAACCTGTTAATCTGCTTTGGATAGACACTCAGTAATGATGTTATTTCCACAACTGAAAGCAATACATTTATCAAGGCAAGATGACATTTGAAGGAAAAACACTGTTGACTGTTGGTTTAAAATATTCGGCAACAAATCAGCTAACGATAGAGAAACTGGATGACTAATGGTCGAGCCACCATGTGAATATCTATTACATTACCATGCACAGTTAGGTCGATTCAAAACTGCCCTTGAGCTGCTATCCTCGGATCAAAGGAGTTTACGGGTCTGAGTCAACCTTCCATCTGTTGATAAGGGTTTGGATAAAATGTGTACAGCAAGATGCTTGCCACTAGTTACAAGTGACACACTCACTTTGGTTGGAAGTGACAAGGTGTGCCACTGACAACAAATAACCTAACCTAACACAGGCTGAAAAAAAATGTTAGAACTTCAATTGGGCCCAAAGGATCATTTTCTAGCAAAAGTATCCAAATGCTGACACCAGAATGTTTCGAGAAAGGGGGACAAAGTCATGTTTGAAGAGATAGTTTGTTCCTCCACAGATATTTGACCCAGATAAAGTCAAAATCTGCAAAGGCTTTTTGGCTTATGGAGCATACCAGCATGCTCAGAAGCTGATGAGTTTGTGAAAAAGATTCAATCAGACATGAAGAACATGAGAAAAACAATTGTAGCTGAAAGATCAGTTGATAAATCGTTCAAAGAGACAAGAGTTAGGAGCAGAACAGTCAACTTCTGTAACGCAACAGCGGAGAACATCCAGTCTGCATAAAGCAACTATATTTGTTAAAGGGCTTTGCATTATACAAAATGTTTTGGAAAGTATCTAGACAAATGAACAGCTCACACAGGAGTTACATGATACCAGAGAAGAAAATAGAAGGAAGTAGAACAGTGAATTAGAATGCAAACAGATTTGCTGTGTTAAAGGAAAAGTAACTAAATATCTGGATGAGAAGTTTGCTTTTCTATTTTATTGGGTAACATTTCTTTTCTGTGTGAATGTGATTTGCTTCAGAGTCACCATATCATCGAGCTTAATTATAATCCTCTGTGGTCTGATCTTGTATGTGTTCAGAAGGGTCACTGAACTCGAAACATAAAAACACTGTTTTCTCTTTGTCGATGTTACTAGGCCTGCTGAGTTTCTCCAGCAATTTCCATTTTTATTTGCTTTTCCAGTCCTCAGTTGTTTATTTTATTTTTATGGTTTTGTATGTGTTTTTGTTTCTCGGTTTGGCGATGTTGTCTTATATTTATTTATATTATGCTTGAGATTTGAAACTGGATTAAATTTTAACTTGTTGCTCTCTTCCCCATTAGAGCTCTAGATCTGGGGAGATGTTTTGCATTTTGTTGCAATTACATCCAAGAAATTTTACCACATCCTTTTAAATCAGCAGAGTATTAATGATTTTAAATTGCCTGCACAGCTCTTAGACTGTTATAATACCTAATAAAATATGAAACGTTAAGTTTCTGAATTGTCAGAGATGTTTGAATGAGTTAACCCATTCTGCCTGAAGTGGAATGGATAAGTCTTTACATTTTGTTTTCAGATAACTGCAAATGCGACACTTTTTCCAGCAGCTTCAAGAATTTGTGAATCCGTCTGCAGACTTTCAGAGTCAAAGCTTTGCCTTTTTGATAAAAAGGAATCATCCCTAACCCACGCAAGCCATTTGTTAACAACCTGTTTGAGGATAGGATAAATGGCGTCAAAAGATTTAATGTTGAATCTCAGATGGATCAAAATCACTAAGCTTGGACTAACACAAAAAAATGAATTAAGATTCACATGAGTTGATATCATAAAACACTGAAAGGAAGTTGAAAATGAGAGGGATTCTGGGAAAATAATAAAACACATAAACATAATCCCGGTAGTTCCAGAAGAAAAATTATGACAGCATCTTTTGAACAAAACTATATAAAGTATGAAAGAAAATATGTCAGCCAACAGCACTGTTTGAATTTAGAAAAATATTGAGATGTGAAGAATAATAAAAATCCCATATATGAACTAACTTTTGAAAAAATGAAAGCAAGCTAAGATAAAGAATAATTTGTTATTGTTTGGAAACAAACTAGAGATATTATGAGAACATATTATTGCAATGTAAAATTTCTTCAGGACTCTTTAACAAGATAGGTCATTGCTGTTTAGTAAAACATGTAAAGTTTAATGAGAAGGAGTGATTGAAGTTGAAACAGGAAAAGGCAACAGTGCAACAGTGACTTGTCCCAACAGTGAGACTTATTGTCTGAGAACCATTATTCAGGAATACATCAAACTTTTTTTTAAGAAGGGTCCCGACCCGAAGCGTCAACCTTCCTGCTCCTCTGATGCTGCCTGGCCTGTTGTGTTCCTCCAGCTCCACACTGTGTTATCTCTGACTCCGGCATCTGCAGTTCTTGCTATCTCAAACTTTACTTTAACTGGCATCTTATGAACCAGTACTCTCAATAAACCAGCAAGAATTATACCAGATGTTTACTGCATTATTGTAATTTCTGCGAAATTTGAGTAGTCAGTTGAGGTTGCGAGCAAGAAGTCTGTCTGCCACTAATTTTTACTTAAGGAAAGTTGTATTATTATTTATGTGATTGATGCTGTAAATAAAATATAACAGTGATATGTATACCCCCTGCATTACATTTCTATAACTCAGTGTGTGTTTTCACATTGATTATGTAGACCTCTTGGTTAACTGAAATATTTGATCAACTAGCGCACTCCTGGTCCCAGAGATATCAGTTAATAAAACATTTGTTGATATTATAAGATATAGAGCATATCCTGAATCCTTCAAATTGTGCATTTGATTACCACAGAGGATCTGGTTCATCATAGGGCTTGAGGGCTGACTTGGGGCTCTTGAGCTGAAACAGCAGTCATGGGGTTAAAATGATTCTCAGATGATAACCTTACAAAGTGCAATAGCTGTAAAGCAGCTTAACTATAGATGCGTGTTTTGTTCCAGTAAAGAAAACACAAACACATTACCCAAGGACAACCTGCTGAGTGCTGCTTAGCACTTACTTTGATCCTGTCTGTCTGTTCTGGACAGATACTCAGTAATCAGGTTATTTCTACAACTGAAAGCAATATATTCCATCAAGGTGAACTTTCCCAGGCTCTCAAGCTAATCTTTATATCAAAAGGTTTTAGCTCACGTTCCCACCCAACACATGTACATGAACCTGCACTTTCCCACTCCTGTCTAGTGACTGGACATGACCTAACTGCATTAGACCTACTCCTCAGACTGGCCACTATGGAGCCAAAGGGCTAACAGTGCTCCACTCCCTGGACTGCAGAACACCCGACCAGGTACCTGACCATGGCCAACCCCCTGGACTGGTATCATCAGCTTCTTTTGACATATTGTGCCAGGACCCCCTCATTCGGAGGGGCATCCCTGGACTTCAGTGAGCACTACTTCCTAACACTTTGAGACATGGTTGCCTGTTTGTCTCCCCAGTTTATTACTTATGTTCCAGTCTTTATTAATTCTGTATCATGCTTGACACCGCATCAATTTGTTTTCTCTCATAAAACTTTATATTGCATTTACTAGTTGTTCCGCAGTGATCTACTGCTTGAAGCTTTCAAATCTGTATTTTTATAAACCATGTATATCTTTTTAATTGTTTAGATTCTGAAACTCCTGTACTGTAAAACATTGTTCTAATAAAGGACATTTCAAATGTTGTAAGGTCTTTTGATATATTTTTGTTCAGTACTGGATTAATCAAATTGATGAATTTCATTTTTTTTGCTCCTTTGTGGTAAGTTTCTTGCGTTTTTGAATGAAATGGATGTTTCACCACTTTTCTCCTATTCTCGGGATGTTTTGCATTTTCTTTCCCTGACAAAATGGGGTTCGCACACTAGTTCCCCTATTAAATATATATTGATTGGTTTATTAAAAAAATCTTTTCTCTGAAATGATTTCTTTATCTTAGTCTTATTCTGCAGTGTACTGAAGATGTTTAAATTTATCTCTGATGTACTCTACTTCAATGTATTGTCCCATTTTAAATCCTGCAGCTCTGTCTCATGGTGTCCATTCATGACTGCAGCAATGATTCCTTTATTTTTCCAGTCTCCCCACCTGGTTTTTGCACCATTCATGTAAGTGTTGTACTCTTTGCCCTCTGGGTTTAACTTACTGTGGAGATCCCAATGTCTGTTCACTCTGAGGCTGATCTCTGACTCAGATCTGCTCCCTTCTGCCCAGGTGTGACTGTCTGTACCCAACACTTCTCTGCTTCTCTGTTCTTTTTTTGTCCAAGGACTTGTTGTCTTTTCACCCCAGGGTACAGCTGCTACGATACCACTACTTCCACAACCTTGCTCTTACTGAACATATTTTTAAACATTTTCAGCTGCTGCCTGACTAGCTAAGCCTTTCTTAAAATGGCAGTGCTCTTTACGTGTTAGCACATTTGTCTGCACACCTTTTCTCTTTCTTCAGTATCTTCTGGGTTCTTTTCACTGTTGGTCCTTTCTGGACTTCGCACAACAGTGCCTGCTGCTGCTGTCAGCATGTGGCATTAGGCACTGATGGCCAGCATTGATACAATGCTTTTCCAATCATGATGCCTTGATGCCAACCACTAATGGCTCATAGTTTGAATACAGAACTGCTACAAATCATCTTTCTTCTGCCAGGCTGTTGGGCTGTTCAGTAGACTGTGGTGGAGGATTTACATTAAGATCCAGCCCTTATTGAACTCTCTGCCATTAATTGCATGACTAAATACTAGATGCGATCAACAGAGAAGTTCCAATGGTGATGACTAGAAATACAATTCCTATCATTTATGAGCAGTGTGTTTAGCTGGATAAACAGAAGTCTAACTGAATTCAATTTCTCAATCACTTGTCAGACATAATCTTTCCACATAACATATTGCTCAATGTTTAACAGCCAATAGTTAATGCCTGTATACTCAGCCATGAATTTTTTTTAATTCATTCACAGGATGAGGGTGTTGCTGGCTAGGCAGCATTTATTGCCAATCCCTAATTGCCCAGAGGGCAGTTCAAAGTCAACCACATTGCTGTGGGTCTGAAGTCACATGGAGGCCAGACCAGGTAAGGATGGCAGTTTCCTTCCCTAAAGGACATTAGTGAACCAGATGGGATTTTCCAACAATCAGCAGTGGATTCATGGTCATCATTAGATTCCTAATTTCAGATTTTTTTAAAATTCAAATACCCCCATCTGCCATGATGGAATTTGAACTTGGATCCCCAAAATGTTATCTGGGTTTCTGGATTAACAGGCCATCGCCTCCTGCTGTATTTCATAATTTATCACCTAATTTAGAAACTTCTGAAGTGGTATGGTGGCTCAGTGGTTAGCACTGCTACCTCACAGCAACAGGGACCTGGGTTTGATCCTTGGCTCGGGTGACCGTGTGGAGTTTGCACATTCTCCCTGTGCCTGCATGGGTTTCCTCTGGGTGCTCCGGTTTCCTGCCACAGTCCAAAGATGCACAGGTTAGCTGGATTGGCCATGCTCAATTGCCCATAGTGTTCAGCGATGTGTAGATTAGGTGGGTTATAGGAGAATGGGTGGGAAGCACTTTGGAGGATTGGTGTGGACTTTTTGGGCCAAAGGGCCTGTTTCCACTCTGTAAGGAACCTAGGATTCTAAATTTTTGCGCTTCTCTCAAACTTCCTGTCAGCTTGTATATCTACCTCTATCAGTACATCTTTTGGTTTCCCTTCTCTTTCATGAGCTCATCTAGCTTTCCCTTAAAGTCATGTGTGATGTTTGCCTCAATCACTCTTGGTGGTACTAAGTGTCATATCTGATCACCCTTTCGGAATAAACATTCCTCTTGAATTCTCAACTCGATTTATCAGTCTTCCCTACAAGTATAACCTTTCCTTTACATTTGTCAGTCTTCCCTACAAGTATAACCTTTCCTTTATATCTATCATCCTATCAAATGTGTTCTTTATCTGGAAGACTTCAATCAGGACACTCCTCAGCCTTCTTTTTTTTAGGGAAAATAGTCTCAGCTTGTTTAATCCCTCCTGATATATGCATTCTCCCTGTTCTGACATTACCTTGAACTCTGTCAGTACTTTGAGTGATTTATGTACTGTACCTCTAGACCTCTATTTTGGACCTTATCATCCAAGCAGGATGTGCCCTTTAATAAGGGAATGTGGTGTTTGATGCTTTCATGCCTTTTAGATTGGGATGTTTGACCATCTTTGTGACTGGCAAGTCTTTAACGAACTAGCTCACGTAGAATCTGAGATGCATTCCCTTTATTATCTTGTTAAATGCCTTATCTTTTCTCCTTTCAGTTTCTGTGGAAATCAAGCAATTCAGAAACATAATGTTCCTTGCAGTCAACCTCTTTGATGCACAGGCCTCAAAACTTAGAAATATTTCTAATATTGATAAATTATCTTTTTGTAGAGTATCTATACATACTGGTCGAGCTATGCCTCCATTGGCTCAGCTTTAGCTGAGTGAATTCTCATGATACTTAAGTATCATGAATGATCTCATGACACCTCATGTATCTTCATTTGTTTAAGAGGTGAATGCTTGTGGTCCCTCCTCCTGTTGCTTGCCATTTTGAAATTGTGAGAAACTTATTGCCCCTGCATTAGAAGACAATGATTTGTTGCACCAATGCTGCCAATTCCTGATTTGGAAGTCAGAGCAGTATATGGTGATTGCAGCTTGCTGCTTGGTTCTCTAGGCTTCCATCTTAATGTCCATTCACCAATATTACATGCCATGCTCCATGGGGCAGCAACCACCTCCACTTTTCATTCACAGAGGTTGGCAACAGCAAAACACCAGCCTCCAAAGGGATTAAGAATGCTAAAATACTTGTCTCAAGGCCTTGTGTCCAGAGCATTTGCGAGAAAATGGATGAGTTATTTATGCAAATATGCCTAATTGGGTATGATATCATGGGGACTACAGGTATGAAGCTGCAGGATGGCCAGGAATGGGAACTGAATATTCGGGGGCTTTCAATTTATACAAAGGGTTGACATAAAGGAAAAGAGATGTGGTAGTACTGCCAATTAAAAAGGAAATGAATTGATTGTGATGAAGGATATTAGCTCTGATATAATAGAATCTGTATGGATTGAGTTTAGGAATACCAAGGGGCAAGAAACAACCAATAGGGGTTGAAAGTAGACCCCAAATCTGTAGTGGTGATATTAGGGAAAGCATTAAAAATGGAAATTAGCGATGTAGGTAACAAAGGTGCAGCTGTAACCATGGACAACTTCAATCTGCATACAGATTGGTCAAATCAAAACTGTAGCAATACCATAGAGGAGGCATTCTTGGAATGTATATGTTAATTTATGAATCAATACATGGTGGAAACTAGAACTAGAAAAAAGGCCATCATGGACTGAAACTGAATAATCAAGAAGGAATAATTGACAGTCTAATTGTGTGTGGGCCCATAGGGAACAGTGGCTACGATAGGATTGAATTCTTCATTAAGGTGGAGAGTGATGTGGCTGTTTCAGAAACTAGGGTCCTCAATTTAAATAAAGGAAATTACTATGGTATGAGGTGTGAGCTAGCTATGATCAATTGGGGATCATTACTTAAAAGGATGAAACAGCAGAAAAACGAACTGTAAAAATGATTCACACCATATAAAATAAAATGGGAAATGTGGTCAGACTATGGTGAACAAAGGAAATTGGGGATAATGTTAGATTTAAGGACAGGTCATGCAAATTGGCCAAAAAAATCAACACACATGAAAATTAGGAAAAATTTTGATTCCAGCGAAGGGAGGCAAACAGATGGATTAAGAGGAGGAAAGTAGGAATTGAAAATAAGCTTGCCGGTAGTATGCAAACCAATAGCCAAAGCTTCTATTGGTACGTGAAGAGAGAAAGATTAGTAAAGATGAACATAAGTTTTGCACAGTCAGAGGCAGGGGAATTTATAATGAGGAACTAAAAGATGGCAGACCAATTAAATACATACCTTAGTTCGACCTAAGACATTTGGGGAGCGCAGGGCCAAATGGAAAGGATTAACTAGAAGAAATCAATATTAGTAGGGAGAGGGTTTTGGGGAAACTAAGGGGATAAAGGCAGATAAATCCATGGTGTTGGATAACCTTTATCTCAGATGTTAGATTTCATATTTTTCAATGAGAGTCTGAGTCCGGTGGTAGGCTCAGATAACCTTTATTGTGATTTACATCTTCAGATCATTATAACAAAAAGGCGCACAAAAATCTTCACAATGTCTTAATTTATACAGTTCAAATTTAGAGCGTGCACACACTTCCCCCCCATTGTGTACTATTGGTCAGCAATGCTGAGTAATCACTTTGTCCATTGGCTCTGGCATAGCTTCTTATACGGTTCAAGCTTGCCTCGGCAATTTACTTGCTCTTGATTAAACCGACTGTTAAAGGGAGGTGGAGGGAAAACAGTGAATTATACTTCTGTTAGCCTAACATTGGTGGCGGGAAAAATGCTGGAGTCCGTTATTAAAGTTACAGTAGTAGAGCAGTTGGAGATAGTGACAAGATCAGACAGAATCAGCATAGATTTATGAAGAGGAGGTAGTGTAATACCAAGTTCTTACGCTCATTCCATATCCTTTGATCTCTTTAGTCCATCTTTCTTAAAAGTATTCAATGTTTTGGCCTCGACAGTTCCCTGAGACAGAAAGTTCCACAGGTTCATCACTCTCTGGATGAAGAAGTTCTTCCTCACCTCTGTCCTAAAAGCCTAAAAGTCCCTTATCATTAGACTGTAGCCTGGCTTTGGACTCCCTGGTCATTGAGAACATCCTTCCTGCACAGAGTCATAGAGGTCTACTACACAGAAAAAGGCCCTTCGGCCCACTTAGTATAGACTCACAGAGTCCATAGAGGTTTATAGCATAGAAACAGGCCTTTCTGCCCAACTTGTCCATGCCACTTAGTTTTCACAAATAAACTAGTCCCATTTGCCTGCATTTGATCCATTCCCTCCATACCTATTCCATCTATATACCTATCCAAATGTTTCTTAAATGACAAAACTGTACTCACCTCCACCACTACCTCTAACAGCCCATTACAGATACTCACAACCCCCCGTGTGAAAAAAATGTCCATCTGGACCCTTTTGTATCTATCCCCTCACATCTTAAACCTATGCGTTCGAGTTTTAGACTCCCCTACCATGGGGAAAAGGTGTTGGGTATCTACGTTATCTATGCCTCTCATGATTTTATAGACCTCTATAAAGTCACCCCCTCAGTCTCCTACCGTCCAGGGAAATAGGTCCCAGGCTCTCCTTATAACTCAAACCTTCCATTCAAGTAGCATCCTAGTACATCTTTTCTACACTCTTTCTACTTTAATAATATCCTTTACAGTAGGGTGACCAGAAGTGGACACAGTACTCCAAATGTGGCCTTATCAACGTCTTGTACAGCTGCAACTATACATTCCAAAGTCCTTAAATAATGGCACAATATTAGCCACCCTACAATCTTCAGGCACTTCACCCATGGCTGTCGATGACACAAATATCTCTGCTAGTGGCCCTGCAATTTCCTCCCCAGCCTCGCACAAAGTCCTGAGATATACATCACCAGGTCTCGGGGATTTATCTACCTTAATGCATTTTAAGACTTCCAGTACCTCCTTTTCTGCAATGTGGAGTCTCTTTAAGACATTGCAGAGAAGGAGTTTATTTCCCTAAGTTCCCTAGCATCCATGCCTTTCTCGATGGTAAATACTGATGAGGAATATTCATTTAGGATACCACCCATCTCTTGCAGCTCCACACATAGATGATCCTGTTGATCTTTAAGGGACCGTATTCTCTCCCTGGTTACTCTTTTACGTTTTGTATTCTTGTAGAATCTTTTTGGATTCTCCTTTACATTATCAACCAAAGCCATCTCATGTCCTCCTTTAGCCCTCCTGATTTCTCTTTTAATTGTACTCTGACACCCTATATTCTCACTTGTTCACTTGTTCCCAGCTGACTATACATGCCATATGCCTCCTTTTTCTTGACCAGGGCCTCAGTAACCCTAGTCATCCAGGGTTCCCTCCTCTTGCCAACCTTCACTCTATCAGGAACATGCTGGCCCTGAACCCTCATTAACTTACTTTTGAAACCTTCCCACTTACGTTCCCATCTCTTTGTCTGCAAACAGCCTGCCCCAATCAAGTTTTGAAAGTTCCTGTCTAAGACCATCAAAATTGGCCTTGTCCCTACCTAGAAATTTAACTTGTGGACCAGACATATCCTTTTTCACTGTTATTTTAAAACCAATGGAATTATGGTCACTGATCCCAAAGTTCTCCCCCACTAACACTTCTGTCACTTGCCCTGCCTTATTTCCCAAGAGGAGGTCAGGTTTTGTTCCTTCTCTAGTAGGGCCTCTACATACTGCATGAGAAATTATTCATGAACACACATAACAAATTTCTCTCCACCTCTTAACACTATGGCAGTCCCAGTCAGGGAAAGTTAGGAAAGTTAAAATCCCCTTCTATTACACTCCTATTATTTTTGCAGCTATCTGCGATCTCTTTACACGTTTGCTCCTCATCTCCCACGGACTACTGGATGGCTGATAGTAAAATGCTGTCAAAGTGATCTCCCCCTTTTTATTTCTCAGTTCTACCCATATAGACTCAATAGATGGACCTTCAAGAATGTCCTCTCTCAGTACTGCCATGATATTCTCCTTGATCAAAGACACAACTCCCCATCCTCACTTAACTCCCCTTCTATCCTTCCTGTAGCATCTGTACCCTGTAACATTGAGCTGCCAGTCCTGCCCCTCCCTCAACGATATTTCTGTAATAGTCATAATATCCCAGTCCCAATACCCATCCATGCCCAGAGCATATTTGCCTTACCTGTCAGGCCTCTTACATTGAAATAAGTGCAGTTTAATCCAGATTTCACTTGTTTCCGGCTGTGCTCTTGCCTGCCCTGTCTAGTATTGGGATTACCAACACTGCCTTTACTATTTAACTTGCTCTCATTAACCTCTGTGACATCTTTAGCCTTCTCTTTTGTATCCCTACTGTTTTGGATTGGATTGGATTGATTTATTGTCACGTGTACCGAAATACAGTGAAAAGCTTTGTTTATAAGTGGTAGAAGCAGATGATAGAAAGCAAAGGATGTACAGATCCAAAAGGCACAGAGGCATACAGGTTACATTGCAGGTTACATTATTTTGAGGCTAGAGTCCATTCAACAGTCTGATAATGGCCAGAACGAAGCTGTTCCTGAACCTGCTCGTTTGTGTGTTCAGGCTTCTGTATCTTCTGCCTGACGGAAGAGGTTGTAGGAGGTCATTACCAGGGTGCAATAGGTCTTTGATGATGTTGGCCTCCTTTCTGTGGCAGTGAGCCATGTGAATAGAGTCCATGGATGGAAGGTTGGCTTCTGTGATGGTCTGGGCTGTGCACACCACCTTCTGAAGTTTCTTACAGTCCTAGGCAGAGCAGTTGCCATACCAGGCCGTTTTGCACCTGGACAGGATGCTTTCAATGGTGCATCTGTAGAAGTTGGTGAAGGACCTTAAGGACGTACTACATTTCCTGAGCCACCTGAGGAAGAAGAGGCATTGTTGTTCCTATTTGACTGTTGCATCTACTTGGGAAGCCCAGGACAGGTTATCGGTTATCGTTACTCTGAGGAACTTGATGCACTTCACCCTCTCAACCTCAGTTCCTCATGGGGGATGTCACCCCCTGGTCAGACTAGTTTAAACCCTCCTGAATGTCACCAGCAAATCTCCCCGCCAGGATATTTATCCCCCTCCAGTTCAGGTAAAACCTGGCTCTCTTGTCCAGGTCACATCTACCCCATAAAAATCCGAATGATCCAAGAATCTGAATCCCTGACCCTGCATCAGCTCTCAAGCCACATATCCATCTGCTAAGTTCTCCTAATCCTACTCTCACTAGTATATGGCATTGGAAATAGCCCAGAAATTGCTACTTTTGTTGTCCTGCATTTTAACCTTCAGCCTAACTGCCTATAATTACTCTTCAGGACCTCAACCCTTTTCCTACCTGTATCATTGGTATACAATGTATACAATGACCTCTGGCTGCTCACCCTCCCCCTTACGAATTTCATGCAATCACTCAGAGATATTCCTCATCTCTCACAGCAGCCTGGGATACAATATATCCGAACTTGGGAATTTGTCTACTTTCAAGCCAACTAAAGCCTCCAACATCTCACTCCCCATGTCAATCAGGTCAAGAACTTCACAGACCCGCTTCCTGAATTCTGTATCTGCATCATCCTTCTCCAAAGTGAAGATAGATGTGAAGTAATCATTTGACACTCTACAAATGTCCTCTGGCTCCATGCACAAATTGCCTCCTTGGCCCTTGCTCTTTCTCTGGTTATCATCTTCCCTGAGTTACTTATAGATTATCTTGAGATTCTCTCTATCATAATCTATGGAGGGATTCATAATCTACGGAAGGATTCATAACCATGGCCTGACAACTTTAGCCTGGGCCTCTGACTTACTAGTCTGATGACATTACAATTTTGTCCCCAGCTCTACTTGAAGCCAGAGATGGTGGAGCGGCTCGGTTTATGATGTTATTCTGAGCTACATATGTCCATTGTGTCTGAAACAACACCATTCCTTTCTGACTATTTTATTTCATTCAAAGCTATCAAATTGTTATGATCATTGAACTGAATACTAATGCAACTACCATTGTAAAGAATTTCAGTCTTGGTTCTGTCAAGTCCCAGTTCCAAATTTGATGATTCCAATTGAGTGTCTGTGTGGAGTTGCACGTTCTCCCAGTGTATGCGTGGATATCCTCCGGGTGCTCCATCTTCCTGTCACACTCCAAAGATGTGCAGGTTAGGTGGATTAGTCATTGCTAAATGTGGGGTTATGGGGATAAGGTGGGAGCCTGGATCTGGGTGGGATGCTCTTTAGAGGATAAGTGCCGACTAGATGGGCTGAATGGCATCTTTCCTTACTGTAGAGATTCTATGATTCTATGAATGTGAACCTTCTATTCATCAGGGCCACCAGGAAATTTCTCCCCTTCGAAGCCTACATCAAACACTTTGGGACACATTGATACTTCCTCACTACTGTTTTACAGAACTATTTTGGATTCTAAAGGAACATTTGTAATAGGAGACTCAACAACCGTAATGCACTCTTTTAATTATACAAAGGATGTCTGCGTGTTCTTAATTTCTCCCTCACTTGGTAATATTGTCATTCCCAGAGCACTGTAAGAGAAATGGAGACATAATGCTGTTATGAATACTGTTAAAACATGTTCGGTAATATTATGTTCATTTAATTGCACAGAGTTTGTCTGTATTTCCTTGTTTTCTGCAAATTGGGCAAAATTACTACTTCCTGAGCACAGTAATCAAGATTTAAAAGTGATGACATACGTGAATCTTCTATTCCGTTGCTCTTTAGTTTCATATTCTCCTAACTGAACAGACTTTTGGTTTCTGTTTTTAATGACAAGATTATGCATTCCATAGTGCTTGATTAGGGCTCTAGATTGAGTATTTTCATTCCTTGCGTCAAATGAAACAGATTTTTTTTAATCACAATTAGAATTGACTAACACCTCCTCTGCACTAAAATTTCCTTCCAGAGATCATCACAGAGTCATATCTTAACATTCTCCTTGGATAAAGCGGTACATATCATTAAAAGAATAGCTTCTGGGAGTCAGGTTGTCATACCTATAATTTTTAGGAAATAATGGTGTCCTGTTTTTGTTCTTATTTGTGGTCCTATACAATTCTGCAACACTGTATGGGTATCAAGGGTGCTTGGTTGATTACATATTGAAGTTTTCTTACTTATTGACATGTATGACATGGGTTACAGAACTGCACCTCATGCTCATGAAGCCTTGGCCATGTAAAATACCTGTTCAGCACATTCTTACATTTCCTGCCATACGAATGTCATGTGCTACTTTCAATATCTACATACTTTCAATATGTCCTTCAATATACCCTGCCTGATGAACAACCTCTGTTCTTCATCCACAGGTCTGTGAGGCTGTCCTCACCTATTCGTTAGAACTGCATTTCTAATACAATAGCCCTCCAGAATTCCTTCAGCCTCAGCTTCAGTGTGAGTTGACTTTGTTAACTTTTTAAATTCCAAATCTGCAGTCTGAGCCTCGATTAGCAAACTCATGCCAAAAACTTTGAGTTATTCCCCTCCTTAAAGAAAATTTTGGTTACTTTAACATCTGTTTGAAATGCTACTTTGAATTCCGGTAATGGATTCTGTTCAGCCATTGCTCTGGCCATGACACATGATGGAAAAGTACCTGGAACTTATTCCTGTATCTGTTTGATCTCTTTAACTATATTTAGATTTATCGAAAGTATGGGTGAAACATTGTCATGAGGTGCCTTTTTAAAAATGACAATTTAAACAGAAGGCTCATTTTCCTCTTGGGACCATGGAATATTTTCAAAAAGAGCAGGGACTTCCTCTCTGGCAGAGATAGTAGGAACTGCAGATGCTGGAGAATCTGAGGTAACAAGGCGTAGAGCTGGATGAACACAGCAGGCCAAGCAGCATCAGATGAGCAGGAAAGCTGACGTTTCGGGCCTAGACCCTTCTTCTGAAGGGGGGTCTAGG
>JAHRHZ010000111.1:14704242-14759298 GCA_024137785.1 Ginglymostoma cirratum | reverse complement strand
CCTGCATTTCCCATGGCTAATCCACCTAGCCTGCACATCCCTGGGCACCATAGGCAATTTAGTATGGCCAAACCACCTAACATGCACATCTTTGGACTATGGGAGGAAACCGGAGCATGCGGAGGAAACCCATGCAGACACAGGGAGAATGCACAAATTCCACACAAACAGTCACCTGAAGGTGTGAAGCAAACCCAGGTCCCTGGTGCTGAGGCATCAGTGCTAACCACTGATCCACCATGCCACTGTGTTGTCAAGGTTATCATGCTTTGGAGAGGATGTAGAAGAACTTTAGCAGAATGGGATAGCGATAGGGAAATTCAGTTGTGTGGACAGACTAGAATGGCTGGAATTTCTCTCCATGGGGAGGAGAAGCTTAATATATGATTTGAGAGACATATTTGAAATTATGAAGGGTTTTCATTAGCTAGGAAGAAGCTCTTTCTACTGTCAGAACTGCAAATAACCAAGTGACACAAATTTAAGGCAGTTAGCAAAAGAAACCAGACCGAATTTTGTACACCTCAATGAAACCCTCTACCAGCCTCCTCTGTCCTCTAGCGAAGAATCCCAGCCTATCCATTATATGTTTATCAGCAAAATTCTCCAGTTTGGCAACACCCTCATTGTTATTCTCTGTAATCTCTCTGATGGTCAACACATCCCCCTTGTAATGTAGTGAGCAGTAATGCACACAAGACCTACAGCTGTGGCCTAGCTTGTGTTTATACAGTTTGAGAATAACTTCCCTGTTCTTACATTCTGCACCTCAGTCAAAAAAGGAAAGAAGAACATCCATATGCCTTTCTAATCATCTTATCTAGCTGTCCTGCTATCATTAAGGAGTTTATGGAATTTCACTCCTAAGTCCCCGTATACATCTACACTTCTCAGAGCTTACCACTTATTGTGTATTGCCAAATTCTCTGGATCAAATTCCATTTGACTCATTCCTACCTTGAATATCCTTTGCAGTCTACAAGATTTCTCACTGGCCGATTTTTGCACTCATTTTCAGGGATTCGAGGAATGAGCAAATGAATGGGACAAATTAGATAGCTCCCTCAAAGAGCGAATGCTGGAACAATGAGCTGATTGACCTGCTTCTTTACTATATGCATATATGAATTATTTGGAGCATCAAAGAGTAAATACAGTGAAGGATCATTGTTCTTGAAATGTTAACTCTCCACAGATGCTGCCAGACCTGGTGATTTTCTCCAGCAATTTCTGTTTTTGTTTCTAACTTCCAACATCTGCATTCTTTGTTTTGTTTTTGGTCAATATAGTGTTCTTGGCTTCCACAACTGGGATTTTCCTAGTTGTCATGTCCACTGTAGACTAACTGTTAGAGATTGATTGCTAAAATTAGTCAGCAACTCAATCTTTGCTCTTGTCACCTGATGGGATTCAATCTGTACTTGTTATCTCTCAAGTGCTACTTTCCCCTGTAAGGAATAAGTGCAGTTCATTTCTCGACCGAGCTGCTACATTTAGGTCTATGATTGTAAGGGCTAAGGTTGGTTCATCATCTGAAAATACATTATTGTCAGCTTGCAGACAGATGTTATCTTTGCTAACTTTATGAAGTTATTAACTTCTGCATTTGAATGAGTCTTGGAGAGTAGGTCCTAGAAGGAAAAGCCACTAAGTGTTGCAAAAGAGATGTACTGGTCTGATTCACGTGTGTGCTTCAGAATCAAGCTCCAATATTGACTTAATAGAGACATACAAGATGATCAGAGGATTAGATAGGGTGGACAGTGAGAGCCTTTTTCCTCAGATGGTGACAGCTAGCATGAGGGGACATAGCTTTAAATTGAGGGGTGATAGATATAGGACAGATGCCAGAGGTAGGTTCTTTACTCAGAGAGGAGTAAGGGCGTGGAAAGCCCTGCCTGCAGCAGCAGTAGTAGACTTGCCAACTTTAAGGTCATTTAAATGGTCATTGGATAAACATATGGATGATAATGGAATAGCGTAGGTTAGATGGGCTTCAGATTGGTTTCACAGGTCGGCGCAACATCGAGGGCCGAAGGGCCTGTACTGCGCTGTAATGTTCTATGTTCTAATGAATTGATTTCCAACTGTTACTGATTTTCTTTCCTGTCTGGAGTGGTTCCTATTCATTACCTGTGACAATGGTTTTTATTGCTGAATAAATTCCTGCCACCAACAGAAGAACTGACATCCCTCTGCTGTCTGATTTCATTCAGTTCTTGTGGTACAAACAGCCACATTGAGTATTGGAATTAGCAACTGCAAACCTTATTTATAAGCATATGCCAGGGGAAAGGGGTTACTTCCCATTACCCAGAGCATCTCAAAAATACCAAGGTTTCAGCACAGTTAATAACTCTCAACTTAATGCAATGAGGTGCCCCCTTTTACCTTGACAAAGAACCTAAACTGGATAAGATGCATCCGAGGATTCTGAGGAAATTGAGAGAGCAGCCACCTCTAACCATAATCTTTCATCTTCTCTAGACTCAGGAGAGGTGCCAGAAGACTGGAAAAATCACAAACCTTACCATCTTATTCAAATAAGTTTGTAACAATAATCCCAGCAATTACACTCTAATCTATTTAACTTTAGTGAGGAGAAACTTCTAGAAACAATTATTCAGGGTAGAATTGGTCATCACATGGAAAAGTTGAGTTGATTAGGAAGAAGTCAACATGAATTTCTAAAGGGGAAGTGGTGTTTAATTGACTTCAATGAGTTTCCCTAAATAGGTAACAGATGAGGATAATGCTGTTGATTGTGGTGTGCATGGATTTCAAGAAGGTGTTTGACTTGTGAGGAAGGTTAGAGGTGATGGAATAAAAGGGATAATAGCAATATGGGTGCAAAATTGACTTAGGGATCGGAATCAGGGAGTAATGGTCAATGAATATTTTACAGGAAGGCTTGTAGTGGATTGGTATTTGGACACTTGCTTTTCCTAATATACATTAATGATGCATATCTTGGTGTGCAGTGCATGACATCTAAGTTTATAGATGACAATAAACTTAGGAGAATTGGAAATTGTGAGAAGGACATTATAGAGGTCCAAAAGTACATTTACAAGTTGGTGATAGTGGGTGAATAGATGGGAGATGAGTTTCATTGCAGAGAAGACTGGGATGATGCACTTTAGTTGGAAGGACAGTGAGAGAGAATATAAAATAGAAGGGTATTCTAAAAGGGATGTAGCAACAGTGGGGCCTGGGTGAATATGTGCATAAATCATTGAAGGTGGCAAGGCAGGTTGAGAAAGGAATTAAGAAAGCCTGCAGTATCCTGGGTTTATTCATAGGGATATAGAGTACAACAGCAAGGAGGTGATATTGAATTTGTTTGAGACACGTGTTAAACCTCAGCTGAAGTACTGTAACAGCTGTGTATGTCACATTATAGAAGAGATGTGAATGCATTGAAGAGTGTAGAAGCAGTTTACAAGAATTATTCCAGGGTTCCACAGGAACTTCAGTTATAAGGATAGATTGAGGGAATTGGGATTGTTGTCCTTGGACAGCAGAAGGCTGAGAGGAGGTCTGATAGAGGTTTCCAAAATCATGATTGGGCTGGATAGAGTAAATAAGGAGAAACTATTCTGTTTGAAAAAGGAATAAGAACAAGAACAAGAGGGTATAGATCTAAAGAGATTTGCAAAAGAATGAAGTGAGGTGAAGTGAGCGTTTTCTCTCAGTGAGTAGTTAGGGCATGAAATGCACTGCATAAAAATATGGTGGAGGCAGATTCAATTGAAACATTCAAGAGGGGCACTGGATGATTATTTGGATAAAAGTAATGTGCAAGGAGATTGGCAAGAGGTAATGATCCTTATTTGAAGAGCTGATGCAGACATGACAGGATGAATGACCTCTTGGTAGCGGTAATACTTCTGTGATTCTATTATTTCAATCTTAACTTTAATCTGCTGGTTTCTACAGCAATTCAACACTTAGTTTCCTCTTATTTCCTTGGCTTGTGCAGTAATGGATCATTGTTACAACAGAAATCAAGCTGAACTCCGGCTATGACTATCATGCAATCTAAATTTTGTTCTTATTAATTTTAACCCTATTGTCCTTACTTAATTCCTTTTGTTGGTCCTAGCCAATACACTCTGAGCCAGAAAGGACACCTCTCTGAATATTCCATGTGCCAGATGTCCAGTGATCCTTGTAGATTCAGTGGGTGTTATATCTCCAAACATTCTCTTTGTAGCAAACCAAAGAGATTTGCTGGTTTCCTTGCGATGTCTAGGCAGGTGTTCTGAAAGAGGTGGTACCTCAGGGCCAAATATATCGACAGAGTGTCACAGTAATCTGTATCTCATTGGAATTTGGTGGTGCATGTTGATTGATTCCTCACACCCAATCCATATCCAGATTCCCATGGTTAAGCAGAAGGTTAGCTAGAGATCTCATAATTCTCATTTCTACTGCAACCGTTCTTTTTCCTGAGTCAGTTTTTCTACCTCTGATTTCTGTGACTGTCAAATATTGAGGTAACGTTTGCACATTAATCACTTTTCTTTCTCTTCTTTCTCATTTCCTTCCTTATGCCACTACTCCTTGGGCTTGTCTGAACTCCAGCATAGATCTTTAGTAATTTTACTTCATTAGTTCTTAGTTCTATCTACCAAGAATTCATTGATTGACTCCATGGGGTCCAAGTCTATGCTTCTCTCTGCCATGGCTGATGATATGGGGAGTAGACCAATACGTTGCCCCTCACCTCCAATCAAGACACAAAACAAACCTTCTACATTAGACATGGGTCCACCTGCACATCCGTCAATGTGGTCTACTGCATCTGCTGCTGCTAATGTGGCTTCCTGTACATTAGTGAGACCAAGCAGAGACTCGGAGACCATTTTGTAGAGCATCTGCGCTCAGTTTGTGACAAATGACAACACCTTCTGGTCGCCAACCATTTTAACTCCTCCTCCCACTCATTGGGTGACATGTCCATCCTGGGCCTCTTCCAGTGTCACAATGATGCCACTCACAGACTGGAGGAGCAGCACTTCCTATTCTGCCTTGGGAGCCTACAGCCCAATGGTCTAGATGTGGATTTTATTAGTATCAAAATCTCCCCGGCCCCAACCTCATCCCATGACCAACCCTCCCTCCCAGCCCCACCTCCTTGACCTGACACAACCTGTCCATCTTATCTCCTACCTATCCACCCGTTCACACCTCACTGACCAATCCCCACCACTGCCTACCTGCACTCACCTATCACCATCCCACCTACCTTCCCAAGCCCACCCTTCCTTTCTCTATTTATTTCTGAGGCTCCTTTCCCCCTCCCCATTTCGGAAGAAGAGTCCTGACCCAAAACGTCAACTTTCCTGCCCCTTTGATGCTGCCTGGCCTGCTGTGTTCTCTCTGACTCCAGCATCAGCAGTTCTTACTATCTCTGATACAATTGGCCTACTAGGGCAGTCTGGTTTGTGGACTTTGGGAAGGAGGTAAAAATGGGCTGTCCAGGTTTGAGGCAGCTGTGGGGGTGCAGGGGGATGATCTCCAGAGCTAATTTCTTTTTTCATTCATGGGATGAAGGCGTTGCTGGCTGGACAGCATTTATCGCCCATCCTTAATCGCCCAGAGGGCAGTTCAGAGTCAACCACATTGTTGTGGGCCTGGAGTCACATGTAGGCCAGACCAGGTAAGGATGGCAGTTTCCTTCCATAAAGGACATTAGTGAACCAGATGGGTTTTTCCGACAACGGATTCACAGTCATCATTAGATTCTTAATTCCAGACATTTATTGAATTCAAATTCTAACATCTGTCATGGGATTCGAACCCAGGTCCCCAGAATATCATTCAGGTATCTGGATTAACAGTCCAGCAATAATACCGCTAGGCCATCACCTTCCCATGAGGTTGATGACAGTCCTGGCAACAATGGCTTCATGTTTGCATGTGGCGTTGAGGTCCGGTGGAGGTAGGAAGAAGTGTTCAAGAGCTGGCTTTGAGTCTCTACAAGGTAAAAATCAGTGTGCCAGACTACAACCTTTGTTGGCCAGTTTGATATCAAAGTTAGGGTTGGACCTGAGAGAGTGAAGTGCAGCACTTTCAGAAGGGAACAGGTTAGAACTGGTAACAGGGGCAGAGAAATCCAGATGGCCAATGTCACACTGGCAATTTTCAATGAAGAGATCGAGGGCAGGGAAGAGGCCGGGGAAGGGGTCCAAGTGGAAGGTGAATACTGGAGGCGGGTGAGGGGATCAGTGGAACGAGGAGGGGAAAGTCCTGTCCGAAGGAGTGAGCATGGAGATGGAGGCAGCAGTAAAACAGTTCAACAGCATGACAAACCTGAAATTTATTAAGGTGGGGGCGTAAGAGTATGAAACTCAGTCCTTTGTTGAGAACAGTACGTTCAGCCTCAGAGAGCAGAAGGTCAGGAAGTATAGTAAATGCATGGCAAGGGCTGGGTTGGGGGGGGGGTGGTGTGGGGAGCTGCCTCAGGGGACAGAAAATGATCGTAACTGAAGGCTGAAAAGGGGTGGGTGTTAACGGGCAGTCCGCAGGACAGATGTTGGAGTCAATAAGTTGCTGGAGCTTGCTCGCCTTGATGCCCATAAGAAAAAGTCTTTTATTGAGGTGACAGATGAGGTAAAGGATGAAATGAAACTGGGGACTGACACAGCTTTGAGAGGGGTGAGTCGATGTTGCTGCAGAGTGGAGTAGAGTGTGCACATAGGTCAGTGCATAGCATTGATCATGGATCGCAGGATCCGGCAGAAACAGCAGTCTGACAAACGTTGTATGTCCTGGAGATACTAGTAATCCTGGGTGGATTCAAAACATGAAAGGTGAAACTTCAGTTGAAATCCATGCAGGGTAAGTCTGAGTCATTGGCAGTTGCTGAGGAAGGTAACATAGCTGTAGAAGCGAGTTTTGGCAAACAGTTTGTCAAAGACCAGCAGTGAAATGGAGACCGACAAAGGTGCACACGGTGAAAGAGTCAACTGGAATTCCTATTGTAGGGAAGAGCAAGACTTCTTCAGGGTAGGCATTTCTTGAAGAGATCTGGCAGTCAATTAAACAAAATGTAGGAGCAAATTACTGCAGCTGCTGGAATCTGTACTGAAGCACCAAATGCTAGAGATCACAGATCAGAGCATTCATGGAGGGAAAGCAAGTTAACGTTCTGAATCTAGATGACTCTTCATCAGAGCTGCACCCCTCAATATTAAGTCCAGAAGGCTGCACCCAATGTGGCCTACTTTACATTGGAGAAACCCAATGCAGCCTGGTTGACCGCTTTGTGGAACACCTCCGGTCTGTGCGCAAGCATGACCCTGACCTTCCCATAGCTGTCCATTTTAACACAATGTCCTGCTCGCATGCCCACTTGTCTGTCCTTGGCATGCTGCAGTGTTCCAATGAATCACAGAGCAAACTGGAGGAACAACATCTCATCTTCAGACTAGGAACTTTACAGCCTTTTGGACTTAATATTGAGTTTAACACCTTCAAATTGTGAACGATGTTTTCTCTTTCGTTTTGTTTGTTATCATATCTTCTCTCCCCAACCCCATCCCAGTGTCCTGCCTTTCGAGTCTGGCAGGAAACACACCATTTTTCTGACATTCTCACATTCTGATCACTTAATCTGAACTATCAACATCTTTTCCCCACCCTACTTCCACTACCCTCATACCTGTTCAAACTATAGCATTAATGCTGCTCCCTCCACACTTCATTTCAGCTCTGATGAAGAGTCATCAGGACTTGAAATGTTAGTTTGCTCTCTCTCCATGGATGCTGTCTGACCCACTGTGATCTCCAGAATTTGTTATTTTCAGCTATAGATCTAGTGTAGGTTTATGCACAGCCCTCTGGTGAGGAAGTTCCGTGATTGTGATTGAGTGAGGGGTTAATAGTGACATTGTTCTAAGTCAGGACTGAGTGGTGATGTTCCCATGTTTCTGCTGCCCTTGGTCTTCTAGGTGGTAGAAACTGTGTTTTGAAGATGCCATGGAAAATTGTACTTACACTACTTATTGAAGTTAATAAAATTAAATAACATAATAATGGCTATCTTAGCGCTAAGGTTTAAACAGCTGCCGTTTGGTCATAGGACAGGTTTCCTTAAAAGTTAGAATTTAGCATACCTTTTTGGCTACAATTGCTGATGACCTAAACAAAGTGGCCTGGAAGTATGAACCACAAACTTACAGGTTTGTACACAAGTGCTGGTTTAAGTGGAGGTTTTGTGGAATAGTATGTGTGAGTTTCACTCATCCACTTTGACACAAGATCTAGAGCACTCTGGTTACCAGACAGCTGCACA
Source organism: Ginglymostoma cirratum (assembly GCA_024137785.1). Lineage (NCBI taxonomy): Eukaryota > Metazoa > Chordata > Chondrichthyes > Orectolobiformes > Ginglymostomatidae > Ginglymostoma > Ginglymostoma cirratum. The sequence continues at coordinate 14,750,996 of JAHRHZ010000111.1, read as the reverse complement.
ATGCAGGATGGTTCAGATATGATACTAGAGGCCCTGGTGAAGATGTGCCAGAGGAGGACAGTTTTCTTACACCCATTGTGTTGACCTGACTTACCCCATTCCCACTTTTCCCTCCCTCTCCCATTTAATGGTGCCTCTCTGCTTGGACTCATCTCCTCCTCCCATTCCTCCTGCAAGCTGACGTTGATGGCGGTTGGGCTGTGAAATCTAACTGGGTAGCCGCGATCAAAAATTCCCATTCTCCTGGTGACTCCTGTAAGGTGCCAAATAACGCTTACTCTTGTTAGGTAAAGCCCTCAGAATGAATGTTGTTCAACCGTTGGTGAAATCTTGGCAGTGATTCAGCAAGTCTCCCAATGTGTTTTACAGGTTAACTCTGTAGCTCCGGCATCAGTGGTCGTGTAAATGATGACTATCCCTTCCGGCAGTAGTGACCCTATAGATAGTGCTTGAAATTAGCATCAGTGCTGTGTTGGCTCTCTATTGGTTGAAGACCATGTTACTGTTTATCAAGGCTACAGGTTTCTGTTTATGCTTCAATTCTTTTACAACAATGACATCTTGCTGTAAGCATTGTGTAGAATTAACGTTTCAGCTTAAGATCCCACCTTGGTAACTTTGGAGACCCTTAATCGACAAATATTAGCACCAAGATTTTGATCAGTTACCCTTAGAAATCTCACAATAACATGGGACAGAAAAATAAGATTATTTATATGTTATGGCAGCTATAAACTACCTTCACATGTAGTTACAGGCTCTTGAGTAATTGAACCAAGGGTTCATCATAAAAGATCAGACCCGGAATTCCAGGTTACTTTTCAACAACGTTTCTTAACAATGCTACAGGACAATCCGCTCAGATCTGCACAACATCTAACCTTTGAGCAAAGTCCGATCGCATGACTACTTTGGCCAGAATTGTAATTGTTTACCTTAGGGGCTAATCCACACATTTATAAAACTACATTTCCAGAGTTTCAGGGTATTCAGACAATCCAAACTGCTTATTGGGCAGTTTAAAACATATAGTCGAGATATTTTAGTAATTAGCTGGATTATTTGTATTAATAAATGCTTTATTGTTAAATAGGTTATGACCCAGACAGTAATACTGAGAATCTAACACAGATTACAATGATACATGATACAATAATTATTACTAAGGAAGACTAAGGAAGTTTAAATCATGGCAGGCGATGGCAGCCAAGTAGAATGTGTTTCCTGTCACATGTGGGGCATTATGGAGTGTACTGGCTTCCTGGTGGAAGCAGGAAGTGTTCCCAGTGGCACAAACTTGATTTCCAGGTTCTAGAGCTTGAGCAGCAGCAAGAGAACTGTGGAACATCCACGGTGCTGGGATTTATGTGGATAGCACATTTGGCAAGGTGGTCACACAGAAGCTGAAAGGGATTAAAGGAAAGAAGGGAATTGGCTGACCACCAGGCAGTCAAGTATTGTAGGAGTTCTCTGTTGTCCGAAGTTGAGGAGGACATCAGTACCTGATAGGAGTGCGGTCAGAGTCAGGCTTCTGGCACTACAAGCGGCCTGACAGTACAGGACAGGAGGAAGAAGAAAACAGGAGTGATAGTGATAGAGGGCTCATCAGTGAGGGGTACAGACATGTGTCTCTGAGACTGCAGGTGTGACCCCAGGAAGGTGTATTGCTTCCCTAGTGTCAGGGTGAGGCATGGTGATGAATGGTGGAAGGGCTCCCTGAAGAGAAAGGGTGATAAGGCAAAGGTGTTACACATTGGGACCAACAATATGTATGTAGAATGAGGGATATAAGGTTTTGCATCAAGAGGCAGTGCATTAAGAAGCAGGACCTCAAAAGTTGTTATCTCAGGTTTGCTCCTAGTTACATGGGCCAGCGAGCACAGAAATAGGATAATAGAGCAGATGAATACCTGGCTCAAGCGTTGGTACAGGAGGGAGTGTTTTAGCTTCCTGGGTCACTGGGACCATTTCTGGGGAAGGCGGGACCTACATAAGTGGGACGGTTGCACTTGAATGGGAATAGCATTCTTGTGGGATGGTTTCTTAGTGCTGTTGGGAGAAGTTTCAACTAGCTAAGCATGGACAGGGGACACAGTGTGTTAATTCAATAGTGAATCGGTGTAACTGAGAAAAAGAACCAAGGCAAAGTGAATTCAGCCTTGTGGTGTCTCAAGGGAATAAGGCGAGGCTGAGTAGCCTCTTCTTTACTGCCAGGAAAATTAGAGGTAAGACGAATGAGCTAAGGCCATGGATTGACGCATGGAATTACGATGTTGTTGCCATCACAGAGATGTGGTTGAGGAAGAGACAAGACTGGCAAGTTAACATTTGAGGGTGTACGGTTTTCAGGCAGGGCAGGACTGGGTGCAAAAGTGATATGGCATTATTAATTATGGAGTCAGTTACTCTAGTAAGAAGGGACGATATCTTGGAAGGGTCATTCAAAGAAGCTTTATGGATAGAACTTAGAAATAAAATGGGGGCAGTCACACTGTTGGTATATTATAGACCCCCAAACAGTCAGCGGGCAATTGAGGAGCAGATTTATAGTCAATTGGGATACTAAATGAATACTTCACATCAGTATTTATTGTAGAGAAGGATATGGAAGTTAGAGAACTTGGAGAAATAAACAGTGATAGCTTGAAAAGCGTCTATATTACGGAGGAGGTGGTGGTGCTGGAGTCTTAAAATGCATTAATGGGGATAAATCCCTGGGATTGACTGGATGTATCCCAGAAGTTTGTGGGAAGCTAGGGAAGAGATTGCTGTGCTCCTTGCAGAGATGTTTGTATCACTGATAGCCAGGGGTGACATGCCAGAAGACTGGAGGGTGGTTAATGTGGTGCAATTATTTAAGAAACGTGGTAAGGAAAAGCCATGGAACTACAGACCGGAGAGCTTGAAGTCAATGGTGAATAAGTTATTGGAGGGGATATTGAGGGACAGGATTTACATGTATTTGGAAAGGCAAGGATTGATTAGGGATAGTCAACATGGCTTTGTGCATGGGAAATCATGTCTCACTAACTCAAATGAGTTTTTTGAAAAAGTGACAATGAAGATTGTCGAAGGTAAAATGGTGAGCCTTAGCAAGGACTTCAGCAAGGTGTTTGACAAGGTTCCTCATTTTAAGACTGGTTAACAAGATTAGATCACATGGAAGCCCGGAAGAGCTAACCACTTGGATACAAAATTGGTTTGAAATTAGGAGACTTGGGTGATGGTGAAGGATTGCTTTTCAGGCTGGATGGCTGCGACCAGTGGTGTACCGCAAGGATCGGTGTTGGGTCCATTGCTTTTTGTCATTTATATAAATGATTTGGATGTGAAAATGGTGGGGGGAGAGGGAGAGATAGTAAGTTTGCAGATGACATCAAAATTGGTGGTGTAGTTGACAGTGAAGAAGGTTATCTTAGACTACCACAGGACCTTGATCAGATGTGTTGATGGGCTGAGTTATGTCCGATGGAGATTAATTTGGATAAATGTGAGGTGTTGCATTTTGGTAAGGCAGATCAGGGCAGGACTTATACATTTAATTGTAGAGTCCTGGGGAGTATTGCTGAACAAAGAATACTTGGGGTACAGGTTCATATTTCCTTGAAGATGGGGTCACAGATAGACAGCATATTGAAGAAGGCATTTTGTATACTTGCCTTTATTAGTCAGTGCATTGAATATAGGAGTTGGGAGGTCATGTTGCAGCTGTGCAGGACAGTGGTTAGACCACTTTTCGAACACTGCATTCAATGCTGGTCTTCCTGCTATAGGAAAGATGTTGTTAAACTTAAAAAGATGTTGCTGGGGAGGCTTTGAGCTATAGGGAGAGGCTGAATAGACTGGGGTTATTTTCTCTGGTGTGTTTGAGGCTGAGGGGTGACCTTATAGAGGTTCATAAAATCATGAGGGGCTTGGACAGGTCAGTAGTCAAGGTCTTTTTTCCAGGGTAGGGGGGTGAAAATCAGAAGGCATTTTTTAAATGAGAGGGGAAAGATTTAAAAGGGACTTAAGGGGAAACATTTTCACACTGAGGGTGGTGCGTGTTTGGAATGAGCTGCCAGAGGAAGTGGTGGATGCTGGTACAATTACAACATTTAAAAGCCATCTGGATGAGCACATGAATAAGAAGGATTTAGGGGGATATGGGCCAAATGCTGGCAAATGGGACTAGATTAATTTAGGACATCCAGTCAGCATGGACAAGCTGGACTGAAGCGTCTGTTTCTGTGCTGCACAATCCTATGACTCTAATTCACTAACTTGTGGAAAAATAATAATTGCGTAATCATTTTAGGGGATTTCAAGTGGCGGAATATTAATTGGGATATTTATAGTTTGGAGGGTTTAGAAGGCACAGATTTCTTGAAAGGTATATAGGAGAGCTTTTATACCAACATTTAGATGGTCCAGCAAGGGACAACGAAATGCTGGACCTAATTCTGTGTCAAAGTCTGGGACCGAATTCTGGGACAAAGTCAGAATGTGTTCGAGATAACAATGGGGGAGGATTTCAGTGACAGCTGCCACAATACTAGACAGTTTAAATTTGTTATGGAAAAGGAGAAAAATGGTCTGTAAAAAAAGAGTTTTGGATTGGGACAAGGCAGATTTTATTAAAATAAGGCAGCATCTGGCCAAAATATACTTGGAACAGCTACTTAAGAGTAAACCTACAGCAGAACAGTGGGAGGTATTCCAAAAGCTCCTCAGGGGAGTGCAGGTCCAAGATGTTCCCTTTAGCGTGAAATGTAGGAGCAACAAACCCAGAGAGCCAGGGATCTTTCAGAATATTTAGAGCTGGAAAGAAAGGAATAATGAGACATATAACACATACAAAGGGAGCAAAACAACAGCAGCCCGAGAAGAGAAGAGGAAGTGCAGGGGGATCTCAAGAAAAAAGTTAGGAGAATGAAGAGGAGACATGAAAGAATGCTGGTGGGTAGGATTAGGGAGAATATTCTACAAGTATATGAAAAGGAAGAGGATAACCAGGGAAAAAGTAGGGCCTATTAGGAGGGCCTTTCAAGGTCTATAAGGATTAGGACTATGACTCTACTCAGGACCAAAGGGGCAACCTGCAAGAATCCAAATACATTGATAGAGAGTTAAATGAGTACTTCTCATCTGTCTTCACTTGGAAGAATATATGTACAGAATTTGAGAGGATGGACTGTGAAGTTCTTCAGCAGATTGATTTAAGATGTATTGGAGGCTTTGGCAGAGTTAAAAGTGGACAAAGACAGAGGTCTGGATAAACTGCATCTCAGGCTGTTGTGAGAGACAAGGGGAAGAAATTATGGGGGACCTGACCCAAACTTTTAAATCGTCTCTGCCTCAGGGAAGGTGCTCAGGATTGAATGACAGCCGATGTGGTTCCTCTTTTCAAGAAGAGTGGTAGAGAAAGACCTGAAAGCTATGGACCAGTGAGTCTTATATATGTAGTAGAGTAACAATTGGATAATATAGTGAAGGAGATAATTAATCTCTACTTAGAAAGACAAGTTTAATTAGGCCTAGTCAGCCTGGCTTTGTCAGAGGGCAGTCATGCCTAACAAATCTGGAGGAATTTTTTGAGGAGGTGACCAAGTGTTGTAGTTTATATGAACTTCAGCAAGGCCTTTGACAAGGTCCCACATGGGAAATTGATAAAGAAGGTAAAAGCTCACAGGATCTATGGTAGCTTGGGAAGTTGAATCCGAAGTTGGCTTAATGATAGGAGACAGAAGTTGGTGGTAGGAGGCTGTTTGTGAGACTGGAACCCTGTGTGTGGTGACATCCAAAAGGGCCAGTGCTGGGTCCTTTATTGTGTGTGATCTTCATAAATGATGGAGATGACAATGTGATGAGAAGATGATAAGTGAGTTTGCAGATGACTCAAAGCTTGCCAGCCATCCAGCCAATGAGGAGAAAGATGTTAGGTTACAGGAAAATATAAATGGATTGGTCAAACGGCCAGATCAGTGGCAGACAGAATTTAACCATGATAAATTTTCTACTATCGTAATATTGAATTAATTACTCAACAAAACATGAGCTGTGGTTCTGGTTAAAGTATCTTATGACTTACTTTGATTCCATTGCGTTCCTTGTGTGGGGGGAACAAGACAAGGTGGCACTCAATATATGACAAGGCACAGGAAGTTCACAGGAAGAACAAAGGGATCTTGTGGTACTTGTCCACAGATCCCTGAAAGTGATAAGACAGGATAATTGAGTAATTTATGGGATAGAATAACCTTTATTGTCATGTGTATCCAATATAAAATACAGTGAAAAGTGTGTACTGTCGTCCTACAGAGGGGCCATTCACATTAACTTAGAATAAAATAGAAAATTAACTTAAAGAGGGTCCAATTTTGCCTTCTCTGCTGCTACAGCAAGCTGCTGCCAGAGTCCCATTCCGGGTTTCCCAGCCCAGGCCAAGCCGCTAAGAGTGTCCTGCTCCAGCTTCCCCAGCCACCATGGGCCCATTCCATGTGGAAGCGAGTGTCCCACTCCAGTAGATTATAAGAGCAGGGAGGTCATGATGGACCTGTACAGAACTTTGGTGAGGCCACAGCTGGAGTATTGTGTGCAGTTCTGAGCACCACATTATAGGAAGGATGTGATCACACTGGAGTCGGTGCAGAGGAGATTCACCAGGATGCTGCCTGGGATGAAGCTTTTCAGCTATGAAGAGTGACTGGATAAGTTTGGTTTCTTTGGAGCAGCAAACATTGAGGGGGACCTGGTTGAGGTTTATAAGCTTATGAGGGACATGGACATAGTGACTTCAAAGCAGCTGCTGCCCTTCATTGAAAGGTCGGTTACAAGGAGAAACAATTTTAAAGTGAAAGGCAGGAGGTTTAGAGAAGATTTTAGAAAAATAACACTTTCACTCAGAGCATTGTGGGGGCATGGGAAATGTACTTGGTAACAGGATAGTTGAGGTGGGAGCATTACAAACATTCAAGGCCGTGGGCCTAGTGTGGGATAGTGGGACCAGTGTAGGTAGTAATATAATTTTGGTGGTACAGACTTGATGGGCTGAAGGGCCTTTTCTGTACTGTATGATTCTATGATCAATCTCAGTAATTATCACTCAAAGATCTGACTTAATAATTATTCAGGGACAAACACAAATTTCCTGGAGTCTAACACAACCTTAATGAACAATAGTTATTCAGGATCTCATGCAGTAATCAATCAGAATCCAACATAGTCATTAATCAGGATCAAATACAGCAATCATTTATGATCTAAAATAGCCCATACTGTACAGCTCTCTGCTGGGAGGGAGGTTACCTTGCACTTTCCTGCCTACAGTGAAAGCTACGTTTTAATCAGGATAGAATGGTGTGCTAAATCACTTCTGAAGCCATTACCTTCTATGTGCTAAAGTAAATTAATTCACAACTATTTCTAATGAGACAACGCAGTGTGGAGCTGAAGGAACACAGCAGGCCAGGCAGCATCAGAGGAGCAGGAAAGCTGACCTTTCGGATCGGGACCCTTCTTCAGAAAAGATAATTCTTTGCCAGCCATGCATATCCCTTCTGATAGCATACGAGACAAGTTCAGCCATCTGAATTTTCCATTTGTCATAGTAAATAGCAGAAGCCGACCCACAAACACTATTCAAACCATACTCACTGGAGAGATTTGTGAAAATAAAGGACTATGCTTATTCTGAGACAACAAGGTGTAGAGCTGGATGAACACAGCAGGCCAAGCAGCATCAGGGGAGCAGGAAGGCTGACGTTTCAGGCCTAGACCCTTCGTCAGGAATGGGGGAGGGGAAGGGGGTTCTGAAATAAATAGGCAGGGGGAGGCAGATAGAAGATGGATAGAGCAGAAGATAGGTGGAGAGGAGACAGACAGGTCAAAGAGGCGGGGATGCAGCCAGTAAAGATGAGAGTAGGTGGGGAGTTAGGGAGGAGGTAGGTCAGTCCAGGGAGGACAGACAGGTCAAGGGGGCGTGATGAGGTTAGAAGGTAGGAGATGGGGGTGGGGCTTAAGGTGAGAGGAGGGGATAGGTGGGAGGAAGGACAGGTTAGGGAGGCGGGGACAAGCTGGGCTGGTTTTGGGATGCGGTATGGAGAGGGGAGATTTTGAAGCTTGTGAAGTCCACTTTGATACCATTGAGCTACAGGGTTCCCAAGTGGAATATGAAGTGCTGTTCCTACAACCTTCGGGTGGCATCGTTGTGGCACTGCAGGAGGCCCAGGATGGACATGTTGTCTGAGGAATGGAAGGGGGAGTTGAAATGGTTCGCGACTGGGAGGTGCAGTTGTTTAGTGGGGACCGAGCGTAGGTGTTGTGCAAAGCGGTCACCAAGCCTCCACTTGGTTTCCCCGATGTAGAGGAGGCCACAACGGGAACAGCGGATACAGTATACCACATTAGCAGATGTGCAGGTGAACATCTGCTTGATGTGGAAAGTCTTTTTGGGGCTTGGGATGGGGGTGAGGGAGGAGGTGTGGGGGCAGGTGTAGCACTTCCTGCGTTGCAGGGAAAAGTGCCGGGTGTGGTGGGGCTGGAGGGGAGTGTAGACCGGACAAGGGTGGAAAGAGTGGTCCCTCCGGAAAGCAGATAACGGTGGGGAGGGAAAAATGTCTTTGGTGGTGGGGTCGGATTGCAGATGGCGGAAGCGTCGGAGGATGATGCATTGGATCCGGAGTTTGGTGGGGTGGTACGTGTGGATGAGGGGGATTCTGTTTTGGTTATTATTGCGTGGAGGGGGTGTGAGGGATGAGTTGCGGGAAATGCGGAAGACATGTCGATGGCGTTCTCAAGCACCTGGGGGGGGCGGGGGAAAGAGTTGCGGTCCTTGAAAAATGAGGACACCTGAGAAGTATGGGAGTGGAATGCCTCATCCTGGGAGTAGATGTGGCGGAGGCAAAGGAATTGGGAACAGGGGATGGCATTTTTGCAGGATGGTGGGTGGGAGGAGGTGTATTCTAGGTAGCTGTGGGAGTCAGTGGGCTTGAAATGGATATCGGTTTCTAGGTGGTTGCCAGAGATGGAGACAGAGAGGTCCAGGAAGGAGAGAGAGGTATTAGAGATGGTCCAGGTGAACTTAAGGTTTGGGTGGAAGCTGTTGGTGAAGTGGATGAACTGTTCGAGCTCCTCGTGGGAGCACGAGGCGGCGCCGATACCATCATCAGAGGAAGAGGTGGGATATATTCAGTTTATGCTTATTCAGTGTTTTCTGAAATTATGAAATTGCTGGCAACTGCCACATTCTGTCACAACTTTTCCAAAAAGTATAATTTCAAAAATACAGTCAACATTTTGGCCCAGATTCTCAAATGGCCAGATCAGTGTTTTTGCAGTGTAGACGAGAGTTGCATGTGGGGACTTTGTGAAATCCCTGAAATAACTGACTCCAAGGAAATTGCCTGGGAAAAGATTTGGACGTACATGGGACAAACACAGGCAAGTGGGATTTAGTTGGGAAACTTGGCTGGCATGGACAAGTTGGACTGAAGACTCTCTTTCTGTGCTATCTGACTCTATGACTTCAAATTGATGATTCTGTCGGCCCTGGAACCATTCAAAACCATTTACATCAGAGAATTGTTCAGCTAAAGCGGAGTAAATAATACTCAGGAAAGATTTATACTCTAAAGAAAGTGATCTAACTATTGAGTAAGTATGTGACTGACCCCCAATTTACTCCCAACTTACAAACTCTCCTTGAGGAATTCAGCCCCTGACATGTAAATTAGACGAATAAAAGCTCAATTACTAATGTAGCTCTCTCTAAGGCTGTGAAAAGTGACAAATATAAGCCTTGTTTCAAAACAAATTGTTAAACTTCCACATAATTGTGAATGGAGGTATTCAGTAAATTCAAAAACAAGATAATTTGCTCCGCATATGTTTACATTTGGACAGATTCATAAGAATGCAAGAAATATGAGTGACGTCAACCACAGCCCTTGTTAAGATCACAGCTGATGTTGTGCAACAACTACTTTCCCCACTTCTATTTGGCTCCTGATCCCTGTATACCTGAAAATCTGTCAATTTCAGTTGTGAATACGATCATGTAAACAGTGGGTTAGTCATCCAGCCCCACACCTTGTTATCTCGGTCAGTTAGCTGGTTTGTGATGCAGAGTGATGCCAATGGCATGGGTTCAATTCCTGCGTCGCTGAGGTTATTATGAAGGACATTCCTTCTCAACGTCTCCCCCTGTCTAATGTGTGGTGACCCTCAGGTTAAGTGGTTTCTCTCTATCGCTCTCTAATGGGAAAGCAGCTCTATGCTCCAGCAGGACTGTGGTGACTTTACCTTTTCATTCAACTAACACAGTACAACGCAGTAATTAGACACACAAGAAGTGCCATGGAAAGAAAATACTTTAACCAGAACTGGCACTCTTGGTTTTTGTTGAGTAATTAAGATAATGCTCAACTAGAATGTTGAAGGTGAGAAATAGAGGAAAATTGCTGAAGTCTTAACACAAACATTCGGGTTATTTGCATACTGCACTTAAGGAAATAAATGCTCAAGGTCTTTTCTGTCAAATTATGCAGTTGCAGCCCATTAACTTTTAGGAAATTAACCCTCTAAAGGCCACAGTTTTTGTTCATAAAAACGTTAATCTGATTGTAACAGTACAAAAGAAGCTAAAAACCTGGCTGTTAGGCATCATTTGGTGATACTACTGCTAGCTCGAAATGGTTTATAGAGAAAATGTAAAGATGCTTATTCAGGAGAGAACAAAATTTCATTGATGACTCATTGAGAGAACGTAAATTCGGCATTCACCAGAACAAAGGCTGAGTCGCAGGTGGCAGAAGGATTGTTGCGCTAATCCCACTGCTGTATATGGAATATGGTTTAGCTTTTTGCAAAGGCCACCTGATAATGCAGTCACCTTAGCTTGCCAACAAAGATTTAAAGAAAAACACAAGCTGTCTGAAAAGGGGAGACATCATCTTAAAACATCTGCAGAAAAAGTTTTCTCCAGAGGGAGAGAAACATCTTGAAACAGCTAACAGGCTGCAACTGAGCCAACTGGAAACGACACATCTAAAGAACCAAGAGCCAGGAACCTTCTCTTTCTTCCCAAAATCTGTTGTCCTGCCGATCCTTCCTGCACAAGGGAGCATACACTATCCAACCATGGAAGCCATCACAGCTGCTGGATCTGATTTTAAAGATTAACCTCTGATTCAGCAACAAAGCGCTCAAAAAATAGGTCCCAGGTTTACACTACAAAGATGTATTGGGATATTATAGGAGAAGAACAGAATATCCTTTATTGTCACATGTAATCCAGTATAGAAGTACAGGAGTACAGTGGAAAGTTTTCACAATGGCTGCCTCTCACAGCGCCATCTTAGGTACAAGTACCTAGATACAAATCTTGGATAAAAAGAAGAATAAGAAGACTGAAAGGAAAAGTAGTAGCATTACTTACAGTGTCCAAAAAAAATATATAAATAAGACAATTATAACATAGTTAAAAGATTGACATTATCTTCCAGTAAAGAATTTCAAATAGCAGCAGCTCAGCACCTGGTCTGACTGCCTGCACCAGGCCCCAGTCCGACAACTGTCCCGCTCCGCTCCAAGCCTGCCGTCCACTCCACACCAGCACTCAGCTGCACCACTCCTGGACTCAATTGCCCTTGCGCTGCGCCAGGTTTCATTCCCCTCACGCTGGACTGTGGCTCATTTCCTCTCGAACTGCACTGGGACTCACTTCTCCTCGCGTTGTTCCAGGTCTTGTTCCTCATGCTACTTAGGGGCTGCTAAAAACCGAGAGAGAGGGAAAAAATCAAAGCCAGAACAGAGGAGCTCTGGCTGGACCATCCTGCTGTGCTGCCATCTTGCCAGATGTGATCTTATAAGCATTATTTTACCTTATCTATACTTGTTTTAATCTTGCTATGTGTAATTTTTTAATTAACTACACCACCTATTTAATTGAAGGAATATTCAAGAACTGTTTGGAAAAAAAACTGACGCTTAGCCTCTTTACTCAATACCTTAAAGCACTGGTCTCCTTTAATTTGAATCATTGCAAATTTAAAAACAGGAGCTAAATGTTTCAGTTCACTGACCACATTATAAACATATTTCCATGAAGGAATGACCCAGAAAGGAGGTAAAGAGTGGAATGGATACTCACAGTATGATTTTTTTCCCCCTAAACATTCATCACAGGTTCTTTTGAATGTGAAACACAAATTCTTTCCAACTGCAAATTTGAATCATGCAGGTGCTGAGGTTTACTGCAGCATTGTTAATGTGAGTTCTCCTCTTAGGTTGTCTGTAACCATCATTAGAGAAGTGAGAAGTTGCGGAATTACTTTGACAATGACACTGGCCCATCAACATTGCTCCAAAATGGATGCAAATTCAATGTCAATCGACTGAAGGAGCAGTGAAGGAAGATGCACCCTGTCAATGCCTCAGACCAAACCTGGTAATGCTCTAAGAACAGGAATGACAGAGGTGATTCTCGGTTTCTCTATCAGGAAACATCAAGACTGGTTTGACCAGTAGAACCAGGAGCTACTAGATCACAACCGCAATGAGCTCCTGAACAGGAAAACACCACCAAAACTCAAAGTAAAGGCCAAGGTCTAGTGATAAACCTGTGAACCTAAACAACAGCCATGACATGCATGGATTCTCAGACCATCCATGACCCCAAGCACACAAAGGTTTACCCCAGGGAGAGTTAAAAATTGAGTGGCGCTCACCAAAGACTCAGAGGCAGTCAGCACTTGTGGGTAGGGGCATTTCTTTTATTTGACCCAGACCTCAATGTGTGTGCCTTTGACCACATCCCACAGCATACTACCTACCATCACCTCAGTCCAACAAGTGATTGAAAAGGCCAGCTGAAAGCCAACAGAGCCCCTGGTGCAAAAAGAGTCCCTGCTGAAATGCTGAAATATAGTGGAGAAGCAATCTTGGCTCAAGTATGTGATCTTTTCGCCCTCATCTGGAAGGAAGGGAGCATATCAGTGGATCTTTTAGACACCATAAATGAACCCTTTCCAAGAAAGGAAATAAACAGCAATTGTGGTGACTGCAAAGGGTCATCCTGCTGCCCACCACAGGGAAGGTCTTGTAAAAATTCCTTGTAAAAATCACTTCCTCGCAATGGATGAGGAGTTCTTACCAGACTATTATCATGATTCCAGCAATTAAGAGGGACATTGAATATCATCCTCATAGCAAGACAACTCCAAGATAAGTGCACACAGCAGCAGTGACCTGTATATCGCCTTTTCAGCCTCACGCTCTGTCAAACAGGAGGAATTATGGAGCATAGTCCCTAGATTGGAGTGCTCATGGAAATTCATCACCATTCTCTCCAGCTGCACAATTACATAGAAGCAGTGATTCTCAACAACTGATCCATCACATATCCACAGCATACATAATCGAGGGCTCAGCAAGGCTGTGTCCTCACATAAATGTTCTCCCCCATCTTCCTGTGTCTTTGTACTTCGCGTCCCTGAAACCTCCTTCTGGAACAAAGCTTCTGATAGAAAAAGTGAGAAACTGTTTAACTTACACCGGCTCTAGATCCTAGCCAAGACCACCCCAATTCCCATCCTCAAGCTGCAGGATGCAGATAATGTTTTGGTACGTGCGTAGAGGCCAACCTCTATACCATTGGCAATGTGTCCAGGGAGACATGTGAACGAATGAGAACAGTTGGCACAGCAATATTGGTTACCAGCTTCGGGAATACAGTGAATGAGCCACAGGACATCAATGCTTCAGGCCTCAATTAAAGTAAAAGTACTAACAGGACAAAGGTCAGAGATCTCATCCAAAGGTCACTCTGGTTCATGCCTAGGAATACCAGTATGAAGGGTGCCATCACCTGACCTTTTATTGGCCACACTCCTCCTCCACACCTGTACTCGGCCAGGCCTGTGCACAAGCCCACACCCAGTCTCCACCAGGGATTTTCACAAAGATGTTTCCAATAGTTAGCACCATTACAGTGCACATTGTCTAGTTTGGATCCCAGGATTGAAGATACGTATAGAAGCCTGAGTTCCTGTGATAGAGATGTGTGGCAGGTTTAATAAATTTGATCTGGAGATAATGCTACAACAGGTAAATACCCACAAGGATGTCCTGATAGCCCAAGGGCCCACTGCCTTCAAAACAACTGAGCAGCAAAGATAGAAGAGATAGTGAACATTGGAGGGTGACATCTGTAGGTCCAGGGCTACAGTAAGCTGTGGTGAGGGTGAGATGGCCCTGTGGAGTATGCTGCCTGGCCTCACTGTATGCAGCATGGCTGGCCTTGGGTGTACACAGGACCTGTGATACTCAGCCATGTTGCACAAACATGGAGGCAAATCCTCATAGCCTCTGTGTCTGAGATGCTGCATCAAGTTCCAAAGGAGGTGCATTTGGCTAACCTGCTGAACAGTAGCTCCTTTGGACCAGTGAGTGTTGCTCAGGCAAAGAAAGAACAAGGGGCACCTCAAAATGGAAGCGTGCATGAAAACGTGCAGTTGGTATGTTTCCAAAGAAGGTCCTAACTTGTCAGGGCTATCAATAGTTGTCATCGCTCCCCAGTAATATGTTTAGCCCTGGATGCATCACTGTCAGCCTTTTGGAGCACTGAGACCAACATGCACGTAACTGATTGCCTTTACCTTCCAATGTAATCAATGAGGAAAAGTCCACTCCCTCTTGCATGGGCTCCTCCACGTTCAAGTCGATGTGGAATTTCTCACCAGTGGGTGCATCATTGTGATGGGTGGAAATGGCCCCGAAGTCCACCTGGAAGGTTCTGGTTGGACTGTCAAAGATAATATTTAGATTTAGAAAAGCTTTATCCATTTCATCAACCACTTCAACTGGTTGAAGTACTGCTGCAAAAGAAGTTGGTGTTGCTGGTAGTAACAATGGCATTAACTCCTGACTGCTCCTTCGCTCGACTCCCAGCAGGATTAAAAGTGAAGTTAAATTATTACAGAAGGGCTCTGCATAGTTTGAAAAATGCGAGTTGGCATCCTCTGGCTCAAGCTGTCACACACTGAATTTGAATAAAGGGTTTGATGCCTGATTTAAGTTGTCTGAAATCCATTTGTGAAGCTGTCAGCAACATATTAAATACAAAAACACTCAAGCTGTGGAGACAATGCAACTTTGGCTGTAAATCATAACAAAATGATGCAGCAAAATAATTTTGAATCACAAGGTCCTTGAAATGGAAAAAAAATTAGAAGACCTCATCATAGAATTGCTGAACTGAAATTATTATTGTTGCAAGTATTTTGCAACGTGCTTAATATTGATACAATTGCTCTCAGCCTTAAAGAGTTCCTTCAGTTTCGTACATCGGTTATGGTGTTTGTATATTCGAAGCGGTGACTAGCTAATTTGTTTCAGGGATGTAGAGGTTTATTTCTGGTAAAGGTGCTGAGTTTTGAGTATGGCTATATTGCTTTGATTAGGTTCCTAAAGTTACAGGTATTCCAGAGGGATGAGAGGGATTTCCAGCTTTAGATTACTATGTGATTCTTAACAAAAATTGCATTGGAAACAAGATTTTGAAAATTGCGTGGAATATAATAACATTGGACACTTTAAGCCTATTCGTCCAATCAATCAGATTGCGGTTGAACTGCATTTTAATTTACATCATCCACTTTAGCTCCATAACCTTGCTCAACAAAAATCTATCAATCTTTGATTTGAAATTTTAAACTGACTTGATTGGAAACAGCTTTTTGGGGAGAAACAACAGGTTTCTAATGCTCTTTCTATGAAGAAACGTGTTTAACCATCACCCCTGAATGACCTTAGCTCTAATCTCAAGGTTATGCTCCCTTGTTTTAGTCTCCTCCACCAAAATGCATCTAGCAATGCAAGGACACTATTATCAGTCTTCAGGTACACTTACAGTAAGCAGTAGGATGCCAAGAATGAGCAATAATAACCAATTGCTGTATTGTTTTTCCAGAAGGACCATTAATTCTGAAATCACCTTAACAATAGATTTAGCAGTCAACATAAAACCCTTTCAGAAGCAGCAGACGTACATAATCATTGGACATCTGTGATAATCCTGTGTAAAGCTTGCGGGACTCAAGCTGATCTGATGTTTGTGGATTAATTAACTTTCTCTTCATCATGATTTTCAGCTAAATGAATAGTTCAATCTTTTAATTATGACAGATTGTGATAACATTTAATTGTGCAACGCCAAACAGTTTGAGTACTAGTCAGAATAGAAAAGCTAAAAGAACGTTAGCACAGCATTTGAGGGCTCAGTTATTGGGTTTGGATTAAAGTTCATTCACAGATATGATTCATATTTTCTTGAAATTTTCTCCCAATTGAAAGCAATTATATTGCGTGCGCCCATCCTGTCACCTGTAATAATCCTTCCCAATCATCTCCCAATCTCTTATACAATGTAGCCATGGCGGAATATAATTTAATACAGTGCTCTTAAGAAATTAATCTGTGGTTACTGAATGCTATAGTACAGAATATAATTCATATTTGTCAAGCAAGGTCCTAAATGAGAGAGAAAATTAAAAATGAGGAGAATGGAGTCCCATCTGAGACTGTTTTCTCGACCTTTAACAAAGAGCTGGGCATATGGTTGATTGAGATAGTGTTTACCCTAATCTGAAATAGATTCACATTTGTAGTGATTACATTTTGTTCTGATAGACTCAATTTCCAAAATGACCTGCAACGGTGTGGCGAATCACACAGCAGCACAAGATACATTCCAATCATTCAACTTTAATGGCATAGCCTCTGTTGAATTCTTCGATCAAGCTGTTGTTTACTTGGATGTAGGTAGGTTAAGAGTGCATGACATAGAGTCTTAATATTTTTATTTCGGACTTTTCCTTGCAATATCATAAAATTTCTATGCACTCCAAAAAACAAGATAAGAATCCTTTATGTATGTAAATGAGTTATAATTAAAATTTGTTTCTTACATGCGACTTGTGCTGGGCACCTTATTGAAATATGCAAATTCTTGACAAGTTTGACAGGCTAAATATCAGAAATGCCCATGGTTAAGAAATCGAGATCAAGGTGTCACAGCCCTTGCATATTTACATAAGAGGAAATCTCTTAACTTCAAGGTTGTGAGTCTTTGGAAATCTGTGTCCTAGACAGCTGTGGTTGATCAATGGTTCACTACAGTCAAGATGGATGTTGATAGAATTTGAGGTCTCAGGAAATGTAGAGAAACTGAGTTGGATAGTGGAATTGAGATCATCAGCCATGATCCTGTTGAATTATAGAACAGGCTTGAGGGACTGAATGGCCTCCCCAAGTTTGATTGTTCTAATGCTGCTCAGTTGGCTGGATGGCTGGTTTGTGATACCAACAGTCAACAGCACAGGTTCAATTTTTGTACCAGCTGAGGCTACCATAAAGGTCCTGCTTCTCAATCTCACCACCCCATGCCCCCCACAACCCAACCTGAGGTGTGGCCACTCACCACCAGCCCTGTCTTTCTGTTGAGAGAGAGAGACCTCTGATCCTCTGGGACTATGGCAATTTTGTAGGTATGTGAAAATATAAAGATTAACTAAAATACTGAAAGAGTCAGGAGTTTACAATGGGAATTAAGAAATGGCCGGGAAGTCAAACAAATATTTTCTAGCTGTCTTTGGGGATGAAAATACTAAAGGCTGCCCAGAAATAATGATGAATCTACAATGTATCTAGCATCTATGCTAGATACTACAGTCACAGAATCACAGAATTGTCAGAGTGCAGAAGGAGACCTTCCAGCTTGTCGTGCCTGCAACAGCTTTTCAAAAGAGCATCATCGCCTCGTGCCAATCTCTTGCTTTTCCTTCATATCCTTGCACCCTATTTTTATTCAAAATCATCCAGTGCTCATTTGAATACCTTGAGGTATTAATAACAGTAAAAAGAAAGCAGCAGTGCAGAAATTAATGGGACATATTTAAATAGACCCGATAATGTACACCCCAGAATGTTAACAGAGGTTGCTGCAGAAATAGTCAATAAGTTGTTGACATTTTCAAAATTCTATAGACTCCAGTTCCAGCAGATTGGTACGTGACTACTGTAATCAGACTATTCAAGAAAGGAGGGCAAGAGAAAATGGGAAATTACAGAACTATTGGCCTAATATCTGTTATAGGAAAAATGTTAGAATCTATAATTAAAGATATGACAGCATGAAATTTAGTTAAGAATGATAATGATTGGGCAGAGAATGTGAATTTATGAAGGGAAAATTAGAGCACATGGGATTCAGGAGAACATACTGGAATTGTTTGCGAACTGGTTAATAAACAGAAAACAGAGAGTTGGAACAACAAGGAAAATACATGAGAATACAATGAAAGACATCCACACTGCCAAGGTTAGTAGCTAGCAAAAATCTTAGGTAGTAAAAAAAATGCCTACAAGACTTGGGAAGTCGTAACTAGTGGGGTACTGAAATCAATGATTCAACTGTGGGATTAAATGAAATATTTCCAGGTTTGTAGGTGACACAATATGCAGTGAGAGTGACAGCTGTCAGGAGGCTGCAATGATACTTCATGGGATTTGTACAGGCTAAGAGAATGGACAAAAAATTGACAGATAGAAGGCAATGTGGAGAAATGAGGAGTTGTTCATATTGACAGGAAACACAATATTTCTTAAATGGTAAGACGCTGGGGACTGTTGAACCTCCAAGGGAATCATGCATCCTTGTTCACAGGTCACTTAGCATTAACAGGCAGGAATATCAGGCAATTCAGAAGGCAAATGACACTTCAGCCTTTTTTGCAAGACAATTTGAGTTGAGGGGTGAAGTTGTCTTACTGCAATTGTATACAGCCTTGCTGAAACCATACTTGGAGCATTGTGAGAGTTTTGGTCTCCTTACCTAAGAAAGTATATACTTACCATCGAGGAATGCAATGAAGATTAACCAGACTCATTCTTAGCTTGGAGAACTGCCAAAGGTTAAATAGACTGAGCCTATATTCTTCAGAGTTTAAGAGAACAAGAGGTGAACTCATACAAACAGACAAAACTTTTACAGGCGTTCAAGAGGGTAAGATATTTCTCTGGACTGAGCAGTCTAGAATCAAAGGACACAATCTTAGAGTAAGAGGTAGAGATGAAGAGGAACTTTTGCACTCAGAGGATGATGAATCTTTGGAATTCTCTGCCCCAGAGGACTCTGGAGGGTCAGCCTTTGATACGTTGAAAACTGAACTTGATAGTCTACATATTAAACACATCGAAGATCTGGTGATAGTGCAGGAAAATGCTTTTCATACAGAAGTTGATCCATAGACTCATTGAATGGCAGATTGGTCTTGAAAAGTTAATGTTGTAGGTGTATGTGACAAACTAATAGAGGACTCTAAACTTGTAACAATCATTTATTTCATGCATGCATGGAGAAAAGCTTTAACACAGGGGTCAAAGTTTGGTTTGTCGAAAATTACAGAACTTCTCCAAGTTTTATACAGATTTCACATACAGTGTACAAATTATAATCACAATTGTAATTCCTACCCTTCAACATCCATGTTATGTCTGTTTCCCAAGCCTTTGTAGGCATTATTCTTTGCTACCTAAGGTTTTTGCTGGCTATTAACCTTGGCAGTGTGGATGTCTCTCATTGTTAGTTCTCATGTATTTTGCTTGTTTGCTAATTACTGACTGTTTGGCTAAATCTTTAACCTTTATTAATGTAACCTCTTCAATTACATTACTAATTCCTGCTCCTATTTCTTATGTCCTTATACCAGCTTCTATATCTGTAACAGGATTTTAATTCAATGCTTTTAAAACATCTTCTCTTCCATGCTCATAATGCAAGGTTAACTTTATATGAATTTTCTTCCAACAAGGTATTTTTATTAGATGGTGTGGCTCTGGTGGTATTAAATAATCCATTTATTACCGCTAACGATTTTGTACAAATGTTACATTCATCGACATAAATGTCTGGGCTAACATTAAGTTTGTACAGTTCAAACAGCAGCATGCTTCCAGTAGAGTGTCATGCTTTAAGTGATCACAGGCAAGGTGGAGTATGAGATATTTATATCCACAGGTCAAACGTTAAGACACAGTGATAACAAAATGAGTGTGTCTCTTAAAGGTATACTGACATACTGAGGGTGAGACACAACAAACTAAATGAATCATACACAGGAAACAGTCAACAGACATATAATCAAAAATTGAACAATAGAACACCACATGTAGTCTGAGATAGTAAGAACTGCCGATGCTGGAGTCAGAAATAACACAGTATGGAGCTTGAGGAACACAGCGGACCAGGCATTGTCCAGTGATTCACTCCTGTGAACTGCATGTAAAATGAAAAAGAAAAGGTGCCTTTTTCCCAAATATCATGGTCATAAGCATGCCATACAGGCAGATGGTTAATGATTTGACACATCCCTTCACATGATCTTCTGCCTCCACTGCCTCACCTCCACACTCCAACCATTGTTTTCCTGCTATGCTAATGTTCACAGTCACCTGCCTACGCCAACAGCTATCACCCATTTTACATTGATCAGTGTTCACAGCATAGTGCAATCAGCAATGTCTCTCTGAAATGTATGCATGATTGTCAGAAAGTCAGGCAAAACGTTTGTGGCAAATTCATTGTACTTTCAAAGTAAAACATTGATTATTTGGTCCTATTGTTGCTACAAATGAAATGTTCCTGGCTTCAAATATATTTGCTATCAGTAGTTATGTTATCACAGAGCAGCAATGATACAATTATTATTGTAGTCCAAAGATGTGCAGTTTAGGTGGATTGGCCAAGCTAAATTGCCTCATAGTGCCCAGGGATGTGCAGAATAGATGGATTAGTCATGGGAAATGCAGGGTTACAGGGATAGGGTGGGGTGTGGGTCTGGGTGAAATGCTCTTCGGGGAGTTGGTGAGGTCTCGATGGGCCGAATGGACTGCTTCCACACTGTAGGGACTCTATGATTCAATTTGTAAGTGGACACACTATCCAGAGTGACATCTGGCTGGAGAAGTCTTTCACGATATAAGGACAGAATCACAATATTTCTGCCATTTATAATAATTCCAGTATTCCACAGAAAATATGGAAAATGTAAGAAATACTTCTCAGAAGTAAGTACACCATAATGAATTACTGTCATTGCAGCCAAAGTAAAACATAGAGCAGAGTGCAGCTCCGAGATAATAGGTACTGCAGATGCTGGAGAATCCGAGATAACAAGGTGTGGAGCTGGATGAACACAGCAGGCCAAGCAGCATCATAGGAGCAGGAAAGCTCAAAATCCTATTCAATTGGCACTTTAACAGATAGCCAACAAAGAGGCTATATGCCACAAGCTGCTTTCTGATGAAGGGTCTAGGCCTGAAACGTCAAGCTTTCCTGCTCCTATGATGCTGCTTGGCCTGCTGTGTTCATCCAGCTCCACACCTTGTTATCTCGGATTCTCCAGCATCTGCAGTACCTATTATCTCGGCTGCACATTCGTGATTTGTTGAAATGTATTTCTTATACAATGCTAGATTCTCACTCATGCTTGAGCCCAGGCTGTGCAGTTGTGAAGGTGCAAAGTGGTGAAGGCGCTATATTATGTGGTATCTACCTCCTTGGCTGAATTCATATCTGACTGAAGTATCTTCAACTTTTATTGCCACATTTACTCTTTACAGACTTGCTGCAGAGATAAAGCCCTAATAATAAATAAACAGTGCTGACCATGCAGAAGTCCACAAACCAATACTGGTTCCATTGTTTATGCTACTCTAAATGTTATTAATTTTTTGATTGTCAAGGTCTTGCCACTGAATACAGCTTCAAAACTAAAAAGTACTAAAAAGATTCTGCTGCTGACATCCCTACTTATGCCTTTTTATCACCCATAGTTGAATACTTCAGTGATCTCCTGCGAGCTAGCCTCCAGTTTCCCACTCTCAAGAGACATCAGCTTATTTAGAACCTCCTCCCTGATATATTAACCCATACAATAGTCCATTCACCTCTGTCTTTGGTGACCTGAATCGTTTGCTGGTAACCGTGTATTCAATTTCAAATCCTTATTTTCATATCCAAATCCCTCCACGACTTTGCACTTTTTAGAATTCATTCATGGGATATGAGTGTCACTGGCTAGTTCAACACATAGTGCTGTTCCTAACTACTTTTGTGAATGAGGTGATGAGTTGTCTTCTTGAAATGCCACAGTGTTTGCGGTGTAGGTAACTCACAGTGCTGTTAGGAAGTGAGTTCCTGGATTTTAAATCACAGGCAGTGAAAGAATGGTAATATATTTTAATGTCAGGACTGCGTGTGCATTGGAGAAACGTTTGCATGTGGTAGTGTTCCCATGCGTCTGCTGCCCTTGTCCTTCTAGGTGATAGTACTTGCAAGGTGCTGTTAAAGCAGCCTGCATGAGTTGCTGCAGTATATCGTGTCAATGGTGCACATTGTGCGTTGATGGTGAAGGAATTGAGTTTTGAAGGTGGTGAATGGGGTGTCAATAAAGCAATCTGCTTTGTCCTGAATGGTGTCAAGCTTCTTGAGTGTTGTTGAGGTGGCACCTATCCAGGCAGGTCAAGAGTAATCCATCACTTTCCTAACTTGTGCTTTGTAGCTGGCAGACAGGCACTGGGGATACAAGAGGTGAGATACTCACTACAGAACTCCTAACCTCTGATCTGATGTTGCAGCTATAGTATTTATACAGCTAGTCCAGTTCATTGCTGGTCAATGGTATACCCTAAGATGTTGATAGAACGTGTTTTCAGCAATGGTAATGCCATTGAATGTCAATGGGATATGGTTAAATTGTATCTTTTTGGAGACATATCATCTGGCACTTGTGTGGAGCAATTGTTACTTGCCACTTTTAACCGAAACTTGAATATTGTTCAGGTTTTGCTGCATTGAGGCTTATACTGCTTCAGCATCTGATGGGTCACAAATGGTGTTGAAAACTATGCAATCATCAGAAAACCTCCCCACTTCTGACCCTTGATAGAGGGAGGATCATTGGTAAAGCAACTGAATATGGTAAGGCTTCGAACACAACCCTGATGAAATTCTGCAGAGATTTTAGAGCTGAGATGATTGACTTTCAACAATGATAACCATCTTGCTTTGTGCTCGGTATGACTCCAGCAGTGTAGAGCAACACCAGCAACATCCACCACCATCCAAGGTAACACCCGCTTGCAAGGACCACCAGAAAAGAAAGAAAATCCAAGGTACTCACCGGTCTGGTCCCACGTGTCTAACCACATCATCAGATACCACTAGACTGACTGTAACCGGTACTTGCGGCCCTTCGCTGAGGCCCAGCTACGGCCAGAGACTATGGACACGAGCCAGTCAAAATTGCGTTTTCACACCAGGGGTGAGCCTAAAGTCATCGAGACCCTCTAACCCAGGTTGGCTAGTCTGAGACAGGGGAAGGTGGGGTTTGGGACGGCTAACGGTGTAGGGCACCCCTCAGGAAGGGAAGTGGAATAGGACTCCGGGTCAGTAGGTTCCCTCTGCCTCTCTCTCTCACTGTCACCCCCTCATTAGCATAAGTAACAGCCACCCACTGGATCTATTTACTCACTGCAACAAGTCTTGGCTGCAAGACTTAACTGGGTCTCAAGTTAACTGGCAGACAGGTCTCAGACAGAGATAGGCAGGTTTTTAATTTTGATATTCACTTTCTTGTTTTTTGTAAATATATTAAATTTTGTTTGTTCAATAAAATCAATTTTCTTTGCCTTTGAAACATCTGCCTCCTGTGTTTCCCATCACACCACATTCCACTACATAAACCCAATGTCAGAACCAAGGCGTTGGTGAACAATAAACCAGGTAGCACTCCCTGCAAGTCCCATTGTGAAGACCTCTCTACAGCTGATCTACAACAATTTGTCACTTTGGGGAAAGTGGAAGCTGGAGATGAAGAAGCTGAAGTCCACGAGAGCTTTCCTCTTCTGTTTTGTCTTCTATGCTCAGGGAAATTGAGAAGCAGTTGCAGATCTTAGAGGACAACTATTTCAATGCAATCTGACCCCACCACCAAGGACATTTTTCCCTCCCCACCCTTGTGTGCTATCCGGCGGGACCACTTTCTCCGTGACTCCCTTGTCCGCTCCACACTCCCCTCCAGCCCTACCTCACCCGGCACTTTTCCCTGCAACTGCAGGAAGTGCTACACCTGCCTCTACACCTCCCCCTCACCCCTATCCCAGGCCCCAAGAAGACTTTCCACATCAAGCAGATGTTCACCTGCACATCTGCTAATGTGGTATACTGCATCCATTGTTCCCGTTGTGGCCTCCTCTACATCGGGGAAACCAAGCGGAGGCTTGGGGACCACTTTGCAGAATACTTACGCTGGGTTCGCACTAAACAACTGCACCTCCCAGTCACGAACCATTTCAACTCCCCCTCCCATTCCACAGACGACATGTCCATCCTGGGCCTCCTGCAGTGCCACAACAATGCTGCCCGAAGGTTGCAGGAACAGCAACTCATATTCTGCTTGGGAACCCTGCAACCCAACGGTATCAATGTGGACTTCCCAAGCTTCAAAATCTCTCTTCCCCCCACCGCATCCCAAAACCAGCCCAGCTGGTCCCCGCCCCCTCTAACCTGTCCTTCCTCCCACCTACCCTCTCCTCCCTCTTCAAGCCCCACCCCCATCTCCTACCTACTAACTTCATCCCGCCCCCTTGACCTGTCCGTCCTCCCTGGACTGACCTATCTCCTCACTGCCTCCTCACCTACACTCACCTTTACCGGCTTCATCCCCGCCTCTTTGACCTGTCTGTCTCCTCTCCACCTATCTTCTCCTCTATCCATCTTGTATCCGCCTCCCCCTCTCTCCCTATTTATTTCAGAATCCCCTTCCCACCCCCCATTTCTGAAGAAGGGTCTGGGCCCAAAACGTTAGCTTTCCTGCTCCTCTGAATGCTGCTTGGCCTGCTGTGTTCATCCAGCTCCACACCTTGTTATCACAACGCAGAATGTAGCAGGGTAGCAGTTTGTGGAATCAGATCTTATTTGGCACCATATGAACAGTTTCTTCGTGAAAGAAGAAAAAGGGCATAGCAGCAAAAACTGGATGTCTTTTTTAAGCCAACCCCCAAGAAACAGTCAGAAAACAATGAACCACAGCCATCTCCTTCTGGATTAACTATTTTTCGCTCTAACCCTGCAACAACAACTGCACCTGAAGGTGTTGATGATGATGATGACGATGACACTCAACTTCTGCATTAATAACAGAATAACCTCAAAACCTCATCCCCATCGTCATCTTGACATTTTTTCAAAGTAAGATGTTAAATTTATTTTTATGTCATAATTAGGTATGAATTAAACATTTATTCAAACTGTGCTATCCTTTATATTAGGCTTCTGAAAGATTCTTGAGCGATTTTTGAGTGATTTCTTTTTGATGGTCTGTCCCTAACCCTGCTTTTCCCATAGGCCCCGTTATTTCTATAGTGTGATTTTCTATAACGTGATGTTGCACAGGAACACAACTATCACGTAATAGCAGAACTGACTGTATCTAGGGGTGAGTGCTAGAGAATAGAGCACCTGCAGAAGGGGTCCTGTTTTCAGATAACCCGTAGGTTAATTGATGACAGCAATAAGTAAAATGTCATTTCGCAAGTATAATTATGAAGTCTTTACATGACTGACACAGGTCCGCATGCTTCCTGTGAAAGCTAGAATAGAACTCCCTGTCTCCACCCACAGATTGCTGTGTCACATCAGTAAAAGGGTGGCACCAATGTATAATGAAGATTAACCCTTTCAGTATTATTACCTCATACAACAAGGTCAGTCCTGCAGTTGTGGACAGGACGTACCTGGTGTCTGTACCTGAACAGTTTGGCCAGGCTGAAGCTAGTTTTGGAGCATAGGTCTTCAATGCTCCTGTGGGAATATTGTTAGAGCTCATAGCCATTGCCTTCAGCCATTTCTTGCTCTGATGTGCAGTGAATTCAATTGGTGAAGACAGGATCAGTCATGCTGCAGTCTTATGGAGGAGGACCAGGTGGATCAGCCTTATCTTTTATACTGATGTGCTGGGCTCTCTCGTCATGATGATGGAAATATTTGCGGAGCCTTCTCCTTCACAAATGAGTTGTTTCATTGTCTGTGTGTGGTGGCTTGCAGAGCTTAGAACTGGTCCTTCCTCCTGCAGAAGGGGTCCTGTTTTTAGATAACCAGTAGGTTAATTGATGACAGCAATAAGTACAGTGTCATTTCATTCTTGGATCATTGGGATCTCTTCTGGGGTAGAAGTGACCTGTACAAGAGGGACGAGTTGCACTTTAACCGGAAGGGGCCCAGTATCCTTGCGGGGAGATTTGCTAGTGTTACCCGGAAGGGTTTATTCTAGTTTGGCAGGGGTTGGGAGTCTGAATAAGACAGGGGCCAACGAGAAGTCAGGGGAACATTCATGAGCCATCGAGAGCAAGTTTACTATTCAGGATAGCCAGGGGTACCGTAAAGGGAGGGAAAAGACTCCTGGTTTGAAGTGCATTTATTTCAAAGCATGAGGCCTGACTGGTAAAGCAGATGAACTCGGAGCATGGATTAGCTCTGGGGATTGAGATATTATAACCATAACAGAATCTTGGCTGAGAGAAGGGCAGGACTGGCAGGTCTATGTTCCAGGATACAGAATCTACAGGTGTGACAAAAATACAAGTGAGTGAGGAGGGGGAGTTTCCCTTTTGATAGGGGGGACACAACAACAATGCTCATAGAGGTTATTCTTAAGGGGTCATCAAATGAGGCAATATGGTTAGAACTTAGAAACAAGAAGGGGATGATCACACTGTTCGGACCCCCGTATAGCCAGCGGGTGTCGGAGGAGCAGATGTGTAGAGAGATTGCAGATACCTGTAGGAATAATAGAGTAATATTGGTTGGAGATTTTAATTTCCCCTATTTTGACTGAGCCACCCAAAGTGTGAAAGGCTTGGACGGGGTGGAATTTGTTGAGTGTGTCCAAGAAAGTTTCCTAAATTAATGTGTAGAGGGTCCTACCCGGGAGGGTGCAATGCTGGACCTCCTCTCAGGAAACAAGGTCAGGCAAGTGACTGAAGTGACAGTCGGAGAGCACTTAGAGTCCAGTGACCATGACTCTCTTAGTTTTAACGTAGCTATGGGAAAACATAGGCTAAGGTGCTAAGCTGGAGCAGGGTCAATTTTGAAGCCATTAGGCAGGATCTAGCAGAGGTCAATTGGGTGAGTCTATTTGAAGGAAAAGAAATGACTGGCAACTGGGAGGCTTATAAAAGTGTGACATCAAGAGCCCAGAGACAGTATGACCTTGTTAGCGCGAAGAGAAAAGCTGGCAGGTTCAGGGATCCCTGGCTGTTGAGGGATATTGAGGGTCTGGTCAGGAAAAAGAAGAAGGCATTCATTGGGTTTAAGCTATCATGCTCAAGTGAATCCCTAGATGACTATAAAAAGTGTAGGAGCACACTTAAGAGGGAAATCAGAACAGCAAAATGAGGATATGAGATGGATCTAGCAGATAAGGCTAAGGATAATCCCAAGAGGTTTTATAGCTATATTAAGAGTAAGAGGATGGCTAGGGAGAGATTAGGTCCCCTTAAAGATCAGCATAGCTGCCTATGTGTGAAGTCATATGCGATGGAGGAGATTTTTAATGAATATTTCTCCTCACTGTTTCCTGAGGAGAGAATCATGGATGCTAAGAAAATAAGGGAAACAAGTGGGGATGTTTTGGACCACATACATATTACCAGAGAGGAGATGTTTGCAGCCTTAAAGCGCATTAAGGTGGATAAATCCCCTGGGCCTGATTAAGTCCACCCTCGGATGTAGTGGGAGGCTAAGGAACAAATTGCAGAGGCTCTTGCAGAGATTTTTGATTCATCTTTAGCCACTGGTGAAATTCTGCAAGACTGGAGGGTGGCTAATGTTGTTCCATTGTTTAAGAAAGGTAGCAAAGACAAGCCAGGGAACTACAGGCCAGTGATCCTGACCTCAGTGGTAGGCAAGTTATTGGAGAGGATACTGAGGGACAGGATCAACCAACATTTGGATAGTCAAGGTATGATTAGGGATAGTCAGCATGGATTTGTGTGGGAAGTCACGTCTGACAAATCTTTTAGATTTTTTTGAAGAGGAAACCAAGAGGGTGGATGAGGGTAGGACAGTAGATGTTGTCTATATGGACTTTAGTAAGGCCTTTGACAAGGTCTCACGTGGCAGGTTAGTCATGAAGGTTAGGTCACGTGGGATCTAGGGAGAGCTAGCTAATTGGATTCAAAATTAGCTCGATGGAAGGAAACAGAGGGTGATGGTTAAAGATAAAAGGTACTGCAGATGCTGGAGAATCCGAGATAACAAGCATGGGGCTGGATGAACACAGCAGGTCAAGCAGCATCACAGGAGCAGGAAAACTTGACGTTTCGGGCCTAAACCCTTCATCAGAAATGGGGGAGGGGAAGAGGGTTCTGAAATAAATAGGGAGAGAAGGGTTCTGAAATAAATAGGGAGAGATTATTTCAGAACCCTCTTCCCCTCCCCCATTTCTGATGAAGGGTTTAGGCCCGAAACGTCAAGTTTTCCTGCTCCTGTGATGCTGCTTGACCTGCTGTGTTCATCCAGCCCCATGCTTGTTATCTCGGTGATGGTTAAAGGTTGTTTCTCAGACTAGGGACCTGTGACTAGAGGTTTGCCACAGGGGTTGGTGCTGGGACTTTTGTTATTTGTTATTCACTTAAATGATCTGGATGCGAATGTACAAGGTGCGATTAGTAAGTTTTGCAGATGCTACAAAATTAGGAGTTATTATTTATAGTGAGCAAGATTATTGAAGATTACAGAGGGATCTTAATCAGATGGGGAAGTGGGCTGAGAATTGGAAAATGCAATTCAATACAGATTAGTATGAGGTGTTGCACGTTGGGAAGCCAAACCACGATAGGACTTATAAAGTAAATGGTAAGGTACTGAGGAGTGTTATGGAACAGAGGGACCTAGGAATACGTATACATAGTTCATTGAAAGCGGTGTCACAGGTGGACAGGGTAGTGAAGAAGACATTTAGCATGCTGGCCTGCATTGCTTGAGGCATTGAGTATAGGAGTTGGGATGTTATAACTCATTGGTGAGGCCACACTTGGAGTATTGTGTCCAGTTTTGGTCACCCTGTTATAGGAAAGACATAGTTAAACTGTAAAGTGAGCAAAGAAGATTTACCAGGATGTTGCTAGGACTAGTAGGCCTGAGTTATCAGGAAAGGATGGCTAGGATAAGACTTTATTCCTTGGAATGTAGGAGAATGAGGGGTGACCTTATCGAGGAGTATAAAATCATGAGGGGTATAAATAGGATGAATGCATATAGTCTCTTTCACAGAGATGGGGAATTCAAAACTAGAGGGTGTAGGTTTAAGGTGAGAGAGGATAGATTTAAGAAGGACCCGAGGGATACTTCTTCTTGCAGAGAGTGGTGTATATATCAAATGGACTGCCGGAGAAAGTGGTTGAGGCAGGTACAATAACAACATTTATAAAATGTTTGGATAGGTACGTGGATGGGAAAGGTTTAGAGGAATATGGACCAAATGCAGGCAATTGGAACTAGCTGAGAGGTCACCATGGTCAGCATGGGCCAGTTTGGGCCAAAGGGTCTGTTTCCATGCTCAATTACTCTATGACTTTCTGACTTTAAATGATATCTTGTTAACTAGATGAGACTCTTCCAGTTTGAAAAGTTTAGTTCAACAGTAGTTTTCCACCACCAGACTAGACCAAGCATGACCTATGGTTTCCTTCACTTAAAGGGGTTAGGCCAGCAAACGTCATAATGAATAGTTCATATGGTGTAATCAGCTGACATGCCTAGACAAGAGAGGCCAGTATCCATTTCTATCCGTTTATCTCCAAATGTTACCACAATTGAATGTAGCCTGGCTTCCACATGACAACAACGCAAAAGAAACGTACAGGAGAAAATGTACTGTGGTTTGTAGAAGCAATTGAACTGTCCTTGGGAGTTCAAGTTAAACTTTAGCTCCACTTGTTTTGCTGATAAGTGGAATTGATTATTTTTCAGCAAATGACATCTACATTCAATAAACTTTGCAAGCAATTTTAGCAAAGTTAGTCATGCATTATTTGGAAATGTTTCACAATAAATTGGCAATTGAATAGGTTAGTATTAACATTTTCTAGTTTGGAAAGCTTCCAGAGTCTTTGCAATGCTTTGTCCGATGCTGACTGCCTGTGTTTAATCCATGCAAAATATCTTTACAATGCACAATCATTAACTGTCTATGTGGGTTCTATGCAAATCACACCCACCAGATGCTCCACATGCAGATCCATTTGTCTTGCTCTTTCAGACTAGTTTTCTTCCTAATTTATTAAATTTGACCTGAATGATTCATGCATCTACTGTCTGCTACCCAGTGACTCATAATGGCAGCATAAGGCCATGGAGCTTTGAGCTGACCCAATTAATTATAGTCATATTTATATCAAGATTGCTGAACTATGGCAATAAAGCATATCATCAGCAACAATTTTATGTAACATCTATAATGACAAAAATTGCAGAGATGCATGCATAAAAGAATGGACTACTGAGCCAGAGAAAGAGATATAAGGAACGGTGGCTAAGAGCTAGTTTGAATTGGTGGGTTTTAAGGGAAAAGAGAAGTCCAAGGCAAAGGTGGTGAAGTATGGAGGTTTGTGGAGGAAATTTCAGAGTGCAAGATTTCAGTCGGTACTTCTCAAACTTATTCCACTGTCTGTAACCCCATCGAAAATGAGCATGACACTGAGTAAAGAGGAATTGGGGGTGGTGGTGGTGGGGAGAGACCTGTGGCAGTGGCTGAGCATTGGGTAATGCACTGGGAGAGAGGTAGAGACCCTGTGAGAGCCAGTGGAGAGGGGAGAGGTCTCGAGCATAGCTCTTCCATAGTGACCATTGATGTCTCAGAGGTGGCAACCGCAAAATTTCACCCATCACCCCTTCAGATTCTGAATACCTTCCCCCCCCAACAACCATCCCATTTTGGAACGCACTGGTTTATTTAGCTAAAGTTGTCAGTGGGCCTGGAAAACTTACAAACACAGAGGAGCTAGAGGCATGGTGAGCGGAGCAGAAAGGGATTTAAACAGTGAGATTACTGTCAATATATAGTCACTTACTCCAATAGAACCTTTTCAATAGCAAATCAATTCACTACTACATTAAACAAAAACAAAATTGCAAATGTGCATTAGATAATGTATAACTGAGACTTTTCATTCTAAAAGGAAGAATTTTGAGTGATGAATATTTGGAGACTTACAAGACAAGAATGGAAATGTAAATTCAAATTATTACTTTACATTAAGTCATGAGAGCAAGACAGGGCTAATAAGTTAAAAGTAGTGAAGAGAAATTTTAGGGCTGATTAAGACGTTCTTTCTCTCACAGTTGTGAGCAGAATTAATAATTGTTGGACTAAAGGGGCACTGACAGTATGGATACAAACCTGGTGAAGGGACAGAAAGCAGAGAGTTAAATAGGGGCAGAACAGTTCCTGCGTTGGTGTGGTATGAGTAATGGTGAGAAAGGTATGAAAGTGTAATGACAGCAAAATAAAATCAGATTCTCGACATTGAGAAACATTTTCCATTTTTGCCCTCAAGCCTTTAATAGTGACTTGACAATCTGCCCATTGAGTGGTGACAGTGTTATTTCCATGCACTAGCATTGCATTAAAGATCCAACCTGTTCTAGTTATATCCCACTTCTAATTCAAGCTCTCCTCAACTGAGAAATTAGATGCTGCAAATGCTGACAGGTAAATTAGAGTGGAGATCTTGTGGCTGTACCTTGCTGAATGCTTGTCCTGGTCGTTATCCAACTGATTCCTCAGCACAACATCACTGCATGCTCCATAGACACCATCCTCCTCGACTCATCATCTACACATCTCAGCACTGGCTAACCAGCATCATCATGCCAGCTTTTGGACTGACTGAGCCACCACTTCAGCCCGTCAACACTCTACTTTAGGGATTAAGGATCTCCATGACTTGCACGCTTCTGCAAAGTTACTTTGCATTCAGGGACAGATATGTACATCATGCATCTACACAGGATGCTTTTATGTTGATATCAATATATATCATCGTATTGGGGGTGGGGGGATAATGGTTAGCTTGGAGGGTTGGTTTGTAGTGCAGAGTGCTGCCAAAAGCATTGGTTCATTTCCTGCTCTGGCTGAGGTTGCCAGGAAAGATTCTCCTTCTCAACCTCTCCCCCTGTCTGAGGTATGGTGATTCCTACCTTATACCACCACCAGTCATTTCTCTCTAATGAAAGAACAGCCCTATGGTCCAGTAGAACAGTGGCAACTTTACCTTTTTATGGCTCTCAGCTTGCTTTCTTAGTATTAACTCATTGGACAACTTGCTTGCAGCAATTTCCTCTCTCTACTTCACATAGTTTTCTTACCACACACTGAGTTACTTCAACAATGATTTACAGACTGTGTGAGGCTCACAATGTTATCCTGGTGCAATAGGTCATTACTGCTCAGTTACAGGCTGCTAGCCTCCTACGGTTTGCATTGCTTTTTTTGGACCAATGGAGAAACAGGTAGATTGTGGTGATGAGGAGTATTGCACAGTCAATCTATTAGTCAGTTATGGAATGGATAAATCATTGTACAGCCTCATACTACATCAATGTCAGACCTGCAGTGCGTGCCAGCTGTTTACTTGGCAAATATACTGTGTGTGCTTCAAGCAAATGTGAAAGCCTTTGGGAGGTTGAAGAAGACCTACAGTCAGTCTGGGTGTTTCACCACAGCGTGTCAAGGGTCTAATCTGTTTCTAATCTAGGATGTTGGTCATGGTTAGTCAGGAGCTTGGTCCTTCCACAGTCTGGGAATTTGTGCTCTTGTACTTAGGGGCTTAGGTCACAGTCAGTTCTGCAGATGAAATGCAGCAAGACCAGAGATTACACGAAGGTCAGACCTGGGACTTTGGTTGGTGATAATCAAGGACTGAAAACAGTGGACTATCCATAGAGTCCTGGGGAGAGTGTGCAACTCAAGTCTGGGAAGGGCATCATTGTAATACAGTACTATGGAAATGTTGACAGTGACAGGGGAAACTGCAGATTTTACATGTTGCATTATGACTCACAGCTAGTATGAAATATACCTTTCAGGGACACACACTCATGTTTTCATCACTAAATGTAACATGTGACCTGATGTCAGTCTCCATCCTACTGAGTGCTCTAGCAGCATGACATGCTAAGAGAAGCAGGCTACAGTTTAAGTTCAGATTGCATAGCTTTAGACAAGACACACCAGTGCCTGTGGTTGTAGGTGGACTGCAGCTCACCACCACCTTCTCAAGGGCAACAAGGGACAGGCAATAAATGCTGGCCAGCCAGTGATGGCCACATCCCACACATGAATAACAAAAAAAAAATGGATAACAGGAGCTATAATAGGATTGTTGAATCCTTCAGTATTTTGTCATCCATATCTCATTCTTTGGTTATGGGGATTAACATAAGTAACACCTCATCAGGTATGAATACTCTGCTGAAAGTAAAAAGCCCGTCACTGTATCTACGAGAGATTAAGAGGACTCAGCATAGCTGGATAACAGCAGCGGCTATTTATAAAGAAACTAACACCAGACACCATATAATGATGGCACAATTTCATTTTGAATCCGAGGAGACTGGAAGCTCTGTAACAGGGTGTTCAAAAATGTAACAGTATATCTAGCCTCGTGATGGCAATGGTGTATGGCCAACAAAGACAGAATTTCCAAACTCATGCACTCGAGGTAAAGTGGCTACATTCACAGTTATTTGAAAGAAGTTGACTGAAATGCAGAGGTAGGAAGGTTAAAAGGGCACCAGGGATGGCAATTTAAAAGAAAATATGAAGGACGAGGGGAAATGGTTGGGTCACAGGCAGAGCCTGCAAGTCACTCACACTGACAAAATATTGGAATCTAGCTATAAAAACAGAAAGTGCTGGAGAAACTCAGTAGGTCTGGCAGCATTTAGGGAACACCTTTGGAACTGAAGTAGAGTCATTTCAGACACGGAACTTAACTTTGTTTCTCCACAGATGTTGCCAGACCTGCTGAGTTTCAGTTTTTATTGTTGATCTCGGGTTTTTGCATTATGGCAACCTTGCCATTTTGGATCAAAAGTCAATTGCATGAAACTAAACAACATGGCTGGCATCATATGCAAAGTGGGTAGTGTAAGCTACTGACTTTATCTTCGGGGGAAGCAACTAAAATCTAGGAATGGGAGGTCCTTCAGGAACAATTGTAATCATCGTTTATTAATGCTACCATCTGGATTCAATTGAAAATTTATCAGAAGGTCCAAGAATGCAAATTAAAAATGCTGGTCTCAAGTACTCATAAGCATTAAATTGTGCACACTAATTGTCTCCTTGTCATGGCAGATAAATAAATGTAATGAGAACAAGACACTTAGTCGCAGACTTGTATTTCAGAACCACATTCCATTGCAAGCATTGGAAGACAACACTGATAGTTTTACACACTGATCTGTAAGTATGTAAGGATATGGAGTGTCCTTTTCTTTCGAGATGTTCTCATGGTGGTGTGCTGTGGAATCAATATTATCATAGCAGCTTACTTGTCAAATGGTAATCCCAATGTAGCATGGGACAGTGTACCATATAATTGGATGATGTCACCTACCTCAGAGCTCCTTATGGAGACATGATAATAACCTCTTTGGGAAGCATCCACGCTACACTGTATGAAGGGTAACATGAGACATCATTGTGATGGATGAGAGGGCTCAGGAGGTCCTTCAATAAAACAGCATTACCTTTCTGACATTCCCCACAAGTTATCCACTCATGGAGCTCACATGGAGAACACCGTCACTGGAG
Source organism: Ginglymostoma cirratum (assembly GCA_024137785.1). Taxonomy (NCBI): domain Eukaryota; kingdom Metazoa; phylum Chordata; class Chondrichthyes; order Orectolobiformes; family Ginglymostomatidae; genus Ginglymostoma; species Ginglymostoma cirratum. The sequence goes on along the minus strand of JAHRHZ010000111.1, from coordinate 14,716,074 downwards.
TGACTGTGACCTTGTTTGCATCTCCGAAAACAATATAGAAAGAGATAGCAGTTACCACATCATTAGCAAGACCAGCAAGAACAGAAACCTCCTGCAGCAACCGCACAGCCTCCAGACAGAGGAGCAGCATGTGCAGATCCGCCGAGTTTGGGGAGGAGAATGCTGAGAACCCTGTATCACAGTAACTTTCTTCAACAGTTGGAAAGACAGTGCTGGTGCTGGTGTGGGATATTGTCGTCCATCTACCTCCAAAATGTTGCCAGCTGCTAGAAGAGGAAATGTGCTGGGTGGCCAGCCTATCCTGGTGACTGCCATTGACACAGCTGCTCTGAATTTTATGGCAGTGGCTGGTTTCAAGTCGTAACTAGAGCCTTGTGTGGCATTGACAGGTGAGCCTTGTTATTTTTGCAGACCATGACCTTTTGTGTTGCTGAAAACATGCCTCATTATCCGTATGATTAAGTTTGTGATTCATTCTAGAAAGAAGTAGCAATCAATGAGACAGCTGAGGGTCTCTGGAATTGGCCTTTTTGTGGAGGTTCATTGGGCACTGCCATTGTTTGCATAAGACAAGAAATGTTAGGGTTAGGCTTAGGGTTAGGGTTAGAAAAGTCTGTGCCAATTACGCAGATGATATTGGTGATAACGGGAGTGTAGCGCAGGACACCACAATACAGTTTACTGAGTTAGTTAGTTACTGAGCTCTTCCTGTCTCAGCAGACATCTCCAGCCAAATCCAGAATTTTGTCCTCTTAGGGAGTGAAGACAATGATGTCTGCCAACTCCTTACACCGATCTCATCCATCCCCCTCCCCTCCCTCCTTCCCTAGCCCCAATCATGGCACTGTCAGCCTGGTTCTGGGATATTTTTTCTAGCTTTCTACAATGTTCTGAGATACACCTGATCAGATCTCAGGGATTTTTTTTGTTCATTCATGGGATGAAGGCATTGCTGGCTACACAGCATCTATTGCTCATTCCTAATCGGCCAAGGGTCAACCACATTTCTGTGGATTTTTTCTACAATGAGACAAAAGGTGATGGAAGTGGCTGCAAGAGCAGTTAGTGGTGATGCAGGAGCAGGAGAGATGGTGAGGTGTCCAGTGAGTGAATAGGAATTGGAGAGGGCAGGCAGTGTTTGTAGTTTGGGGGGAATAAGATGGGTGAGAGTTGATGAGGGGACATAATGTCCATAAAAGTGAGAGGTACGGGCAGAGTCAGAGTTAGAGTGAGGTGTGAGCTCGCAGGGAGAACATAGTGGCACTTTTGCAGAATGGAGAAGACAATTGACTTTCCGTACTTCTGGGTCTCTTACTTCATCCAAGCAATTGAACTGATGTGAGCCAGTCTGGCGGCACATCTTGCAGTGGTGAAAGATCCATCCTGCTGTCCAACATCCAACCACCAGCACCTCCAGCTTTTTTTTTATTCATTCACAAGATGAGGGCGTCACTGGCCAGGCAGCATTATTGTCCATCCCTAATTGCCCAGAGGGCAATTAAAAGTCAACCACATTGCTGTGGGTCTGGAGTCACATGTAGGTCAGACCAGATAAGGATGGCAGTTTCCTTCCATAACGGACATTAGTGAACCAGATGGGTTTTTCCAACAATCAATAATAGATTCATGGTCATCATTAGACTCTTAATTTCAGATATTTTATTGAATTCAAATTTCACCATCTGTCATGTCAGGATTCAAACCCAGGTCCCCAGAATATTATCTGGGTCTCTGGATTAACAGTCCAGCAATAATACCACAAGGCCATCGCTTGCCTTCCTTTGGAGTTATGTCTTCAGTGAATTGGCTTGAACAGCACCATATGAGGTGAATTTCCTGGCTTGCAGTGTCTGAAGCATGGTGGAGCTGGAGTTTAAGTATATTGCCGGTCATGTTTAACAGTACCATATACAAGTTACAGAATACATAAGGTGGGATTTAACTAGTATTTACATACACCGGCTCCTCTAAAACCTCTTTGATGATAAACAGCACTCAATAGAGTAAAATTAATACCATGCAGCAATTTATACAGCTCTTTCATGACACAGCCTGGGTTAATCAATTTCTTGGCTTGTACTGTAGGTACAGAGTCACAGAATCATAGATATATAAAGAACAGAAACAGACCCTTCAGTCCAACTCATCCATGCCGAACAAATATCCTAAATTAGCCTAGTCCCATTTGCCAGCAGTTGGCCCATGTCCCTCTAAACCCTTCCTATTCATGTACCCATCCAGATGCCTTTTAAATGTAACCGTACTAACCTCCACCACTTCTTCTGGCAGCTCATTTACCATCCTCTGCATGAAAATTTTGCCTCTTAGGTCCTTTTTTAATTGCTCTGTCTCACCTTAAGCCTGTGCCCTCTAATTTTGGACTTCCTTACTCTGGGAACAATGCCTTGGCTGCTCACCCGATCTATGCCCCTCATGATTTTATAAACCTCTATAAGGCCACCCCTCACCTCCAATGCTCCAGGGAAAATAGCCCTAAGCCTCTTCAGTCTCTCACTTCAGCTCAAACCCATTATCCTTGTAGATCTTTTCTGAACCCTTTCAAGTTTCACGATATCTTTCCGATGGCAGGAAGACCAGAATTGAATGCAGTATTCCAAAAGTGGCCTAACCAATGTCCTATTCAGCCATAATGACATCTGAACTCCTATTCTCAATGCACTGACCAATAAAGGCAAACGTACCAAACTCCTTCTTCACTATCCTGTCTACCTGCGACTCCACTTTCAAGGAACTATGCACCTGCACCCCAAGGTCTCATTGTTTGGCAACACTCCCCAGAGCCCTACTATTAAGTGTATAAGTCCTGCCCTGAATTACCTTTCCAAAATGTAACACCTCATGTCTATCTAAATTAAACTCCATCTGCCACTCCTCAGCCCATTGGCCCATCAGCCCATCTGATCAATGTCCAGTTGTACTCTGAGCTAGCCTGGTTTACTGTCCACTTTATGCCACAGATTTAATGTTTCAGGTCCGGTGACCCTTCTTCAGAACACCCTTCCTTCTAAGTTTCTAAGGAAAGGTCGCCGGACTGAAATGTTAACACTGTTTTTCCCTTCACAGATTCTGCCAGGCCTGCTGAGCTTTCCCAGCATCTTTGGCTTTGTATCCAAATGGCTAGGTCTCTCTGGATTCCATGTGATCTAACCTTGCTAACCAGTCTACCATACGGAGACTTGTCAAATGCTTTACCGAAGTCCATATAAACAACATGCACTACACTGCCTGTATCAGTCTTCTTTGTCACCTCTTCAAAAAACTCAATCAAGTTAGTGAGACATGATTTCCCACACACAAAGCCATGATGACTAACCTTAGTCAATCCATGTCTTTTTAATACATGTGAACCCTGTCCCTCAGAATGCCCTCCAACAACATAACCACCGCTGACGTCAGGCTCACCAGTCCATAGTTTCCTGCCTTTTCCTTACCCTCTTTCTTAAATAATGGAATCATTTTAGCCAACCTCCAGTATTCTGGCATCTCACCCATGGTTATTGATGATACAAAAATCTCAGCAAGGGGCCCAGCAATCACTCCCCTAGCTTTCTACAATGTTCTGAGATACACCTGATCAGATCTCAGGGATTTTTTTTGTTCATTCATGGGATGAAGGCATTGCTGGCTACACAGCATCTATTGCTCATTCCTAATTGGCCAAGAGTCAACCACATTTCTGTGGATTTGGAGTCACACGTAGGCCAGACCAGGTAAGGATGGCAGTTTCCTTCCTTAAAGGACATTACTGAACCAGATGGGTTTTTCAGACAATTGACAATGGATTCATGGACGTCATTAGATTCTTAATTCCAGATATTTATTGAATTCAAATTCCAGCACCTGCCATGGTGGGATTCGAACCTGGGTCCCCAGAACATTTTCTGGGTCTCAAAGATTAACAGTTCAGCAATAATACTACTGGGCCATCATCTCCCCCATTAATCTACCTTTATGCATTTTAAGACAAAATCTCCTCCTCTGTAATATGGATACTTTTAAAGATATCACTATGTATTTCTCTGAGTTCTTTAGCTTCCATATCCTTTTCCGTAGTAAATACTGATGTGAAATACTTGTTTAATATCTCACCCAACTCCTGCAGTTCCATACAAAGATGGCCTTGTTGATCTTTAAGGCTCCCTATTGTCTCCCAAGTTACTCTTTTGTCCCTAATGTATTTGTAGAATCTCTTTGGATTCTCCTTAACCTTATTTGTCAAAGCTATCGCATGTCCCCTTTTTCCTTCCTGATTTCCCTCTTCAGTACACCCTTACTGCCAGTTAATTTCTGAATGAGATCCTTCTTCCAGCGGATGATGTAACTGTAAGGGCAGCGAGGGAGATCAAAGTAAACTGGATGAACAACAAAGCTAGGTGTGAAAGGAGGCATACCCACAATGTATCTGTGTATGAGTTTGATTAGGCCTACCCTGGCTGGTATGTGTGGTCTAACACAAAAGGTGATGTGTTGTATGTTACATGTGAAGATCTCATACTAGTGGTGATATAGTGAATTAGTGATGCAGTATTCTCCCTTCCCCTTTATGCTAGCCTGGTGACGTCTATGTTCAGGATCTGGGTTTCTACAGTCCAATTTAGAATGGGCATTTGTCCGAAAACCACTCAAGGAATGCTCATTTGAATATAGGGAGTAGGGCACACAATTACTTCTTTTGATAGCTTTCATTTATCCCGAATGGTACCTATGAGCCTTCCTTCTTTCTCAATAGCATTTGGAAGGGTGCTGTTATAACCTAACCATACTCACTCTCAGATAATGCTGACATTTTCTACTTCAAAGACTTGTAACCCATTTTGATTTGGCATTATGATCGAGATTCCCAATACCATCCCCAAAGCCTTTCCTGGGGTTCCCTAACAATTGTCATTAAACCAGACCCTGGTCAGTTGCGATAATTGACAATTTGCAATGTTGGGTGTCTCTTCCCACAGAACAAGTGCTCTACATGCTCATCACTGATGCAAGACAGGACCTGTCCTTGTTTAGCCTGCTTGAAGTTCTCCCTCAACTGTTTGATCATCCTCTGGCCATAGATGCTGCACAGGGCCCTTTTCCACTGCCTACTGTCATCATTTATATTTCTCCAGATGATCTAATTGATAGCCCAGATATGCCTTCTAGCACTGTTAACAGTTGATGGTCTGCCTGATTTTCTTTCATTGCCTCATTGGTATCTTGGCGATTGTCCAGGTTAATTTTGTCCAAGGTCTGTTTGATTTGCTGGGTTAAACGTCTAAGCTCATTATCCAAATTAATCAAATCAAGGGTATTGACTGTGGACCCTCCTGCTCTGTAAGATATTGCCAGATCATTCAAGATGTCACTTATACCACACCCCGCTGACTTCCCCTCTGTCAATCTTGTTTCTCCATCCTAACAGCCAATGGATCAAATACAAGAATAATTTCTGAGAATAGGAAGGGTGTCAGCTGGCTTCTGGATATGTCTAACACCACTTGTACCAATTTGTCATGAATGTTGTCATACAGGGTTTTGCCCATGAGTTTTAAAACCAACCCTTTTTGTGGTCCTGGGGTTGTCCTCAGATAAACACATAGGGATGCACTTTAACCCTTCTCTAATTTAGTACAGGACCACTCCGAACCATTTTTGCCCAATTTCTAGCCCTTTTTCTGGGCCTGCAGCCAAACATCCCACTTCCATACATCTGTTGGGGAAAACATCCCCACCGATTAGCAATAATCTGAGTTCCCATTTAGAACATAGAATATAGACCTGTACAGCACAGGAACGGGCTGCCAGGATCTGTGTACAGGAACGGGATTAAACTAATCCCTTCCACCTGCCATTGGTCCATATCCCTCCATTCTTTGCATATTCGTGTGTTTACCTAAAAGTCCCTTAAATGCCCCTATCGTATCTGCCCCCACCACCACCCTTGCCAGTTCCAGACTCCTACCACTCTCTGTGTAAAAAATGTGCCCCTCACATCTTCTTTGAACTTTCACCGTCTAACCTTAAATGCATGCCTCCCTAGTATAATGCATTTCAATTCTAGGGAAAAAAGATTATGACTGTCAATCCTATCTATACATCTCATAATTTTATAGACTTCTATTGAGTGTCCACTCAGCCTGTGCCGCTCAAGAGAAAATAACCCAAGTTTTTTGTAGCCTTGCCTTATAGCTCATGCCCCCAATCCAGGCAACATCCTGGTAAACCTCTTTTGCATCCTCTCCAAAGCCTCCACATCCTTCCTGTAATGCGGTGACCAAAACTGAATGCAGTACTCTAAATGTGGCCCAGCCAAAGTCTTGTAAAGTTGCAACATGACATTCTGACTCTTGGACTCAGTTCCCTGACCAGTAAAGACAAGCAAGCCATATGCCTTCTTTATTACCTTATTTACTTGCGTGGCTGCTTTCAGGTAGCTATGGACTTGAATCGCAAGATCCTTCTCTACATCAATGCTGTTCACAGTCCTGCCTTTAACTGTATACTTTTCCTTCACATTTGATCACCCAAAGTGCAGCACCTCACACTTACCCGGATTAAACTCCATCTGCCATTCCTCTGCCCATATCTGCAATTGATCTATATCCCGCTGTTTCCTTTGACAACCTTCTACAGTATCCACAACTCCACTGATCTTTGTATTGTCTGCAAACTTAATAACTCACTCACTCACTCATTTACATTTTCATCTAAGTCATTTATATATATATCACTAACAGCAGAGGTCCCAGTACGGATCCTTGTGGAACACCACAAGTCACGGACCTTCAGTCTGAAAAAACACCCTTCCACCAATACCTTCCGCCTTCTATGGGCAAACCAATTCTGAATCCATGGGGCCAAGTCACCGTGGATCCCGTGCATCTTAATCTTCTGAATGAGCCTACCATGAGTGACCTTGGCAAAAGCCTTACTAAAATCCATGTAAACAACATCCACTGCTCTACCCTCATCAATCACATTTGTTACCTCCACGAAAATTTTGATTAAGTTAGTAAGACATGACCTGCCTTGCACAAAGCAATGCTGACTGTCCCTAATTAGGCCATGCTTTACCAAATGTGTCTAAATCCTATCCTTAAGCATTCTCTCCCATTGCTTCCCAACCACCAATGTGAGACTCACTGGTCTGTCGCTTCTTGGATTATCCCTACTTACCTTCTTGAACAGAGGAACAACATTAGCTACTCTCCAGTCCTGTGGGACCTTTCCAGTGGCTAGCAAGGATACAAAGATCATAGTCAAGGCCCCAGCAACCTCCTGTATTGCCTCTCTCAATAATCTGAGGTAGAAACCATCAGGCCCTGGGGACATATTTATATTAACGCTCTTCAAGAGACCCAACACCACTTCTTTCTGGATCTCAAAATGCCCTAGCATATTAGCATGCTCCACACAAATCTCAACATCCTCCAAATCCTTTTCCTGGGTGAATACCGACGTAAAGTACTCATTTAGGTTCTAACCCACATTCTCTGCCTCTAAGCAAAAGTTCCCTGCTTTATCTTTGAGTGGCCCTATCTTCTTCCTAGTTATCCTTTTGTTTTTAATGTATCTATAGAATGCCTTGGGATTCTCTTTAACCCTAATTGTCAAGGTCATTTTATGGCCCCTTCTTGGTCTCCTAATTACCTGCTTGAGTACTTTCTTGCTTTCCTTATCCCTCACAGGCCCTGTCCAGTTTTAGCTTCCTAAACATTACACATGCTTCTTTTTACCTTTTGACTAAATTCACAACCTCCCTCCTTACCTTGCCATCCTTATCCTTTCCCCTTATTGTAACATGCCAGTCTTGAACTCCCCCCAGCAGGTCTTTAAACACTACCCACATGTCAAATGTAGACTTGCCTGATAACAGCTCATCCCAACTAACACTCCCTAGCTCCTGCCTAATACTGATGTAATTTGACCTCCCCCAGTTTATTACTTTCCCCCAAGGTCTTGACTCATCCTTGTTCATAGCTATCTTGAAACTTTAGGATATGTGATCCCTGTTACCAAAATGGTCTCCCACTGAAAGGTCAGTCACTTGGCCAGCTCATTAGCCAATACAAGGTCCAGTATGTCCCCTCAATACAGGTGTGGAGCTGGAGGAACACAACATGTCAGGCAGCATCAGAGGAGCAGGAAAGTTGACATTTTGGCTCAGGACTCTCTGTCAGGACTGATGAAGGGCCCCAACCTGAAATATCAACTTTCGTGCTTCCCCGATGCTGCTTGACCTGCTGTGTTCCTCTAGCTCCACACTGTATCGACTCTGACTTCCAGCTTCTGCTGTTCTTGCTCTCTTCCAGTATGGCCCCTCCTCTAGTTGGACTATCCGCATACTGTTTCAAGAAACCTTCTCGGATGCACTTAACAAATTGTGCCCCATCTAAGCCTCTTGCTCTAAGGGAGTCCCAGTCAATACTGGGAAAGTTAATGTCACCCACTATGACAACTGTTTTCATTGCACCTTATCATAATCTACCTACATATTGTTCCTCAAACTGTTAGTGACTGTTGGGAGGCCTAAATTATAATCCTATCCGAGTGATTGCACCATCTTATTTTTGAGATCTGCCCATATTGCCTCATTGGATGAGCCCTTCAGCATGTCCTCTCTGAGAACAGATGTACCATTCTCCCTGAATAGTATTGAAACTCCTTCACCTCTTTTACCTTCCTCTCTCATCTAAAACAATGAAACCCTGGAATGTTGAGCAGCCAGCCCTGACCCTCTCTGAACCAAGTCTCTGTAATGGCCATAACATCACAGCTCTAGGTACTGATCCAGGCTCTAAGCTAATCTGTTTTACCTTTAATACTTCTTGCATTGAAATAAACGCACTTCAGCCCATTAATCATAGCATCCCTACAGTGTGGAAACAGGTCCTTTGGCCCAACAAGTCCACACTGACCCTTGGAGCATCCCACCCAGACCCATCCCCCTATAACTCACCTAAGCTACACATCCCTGAAATCTATGGGAAATTTAGCATAGCCAAACCACCTAACCTGCACATCTTTGGACTGTGGGAGGAAACCAGAGCACCTAGAGGAAACCCACACAGACATGGGGAGAATGTGTAAACTCCACACAGTCGCCAAAGGGTGGAAGTGAACCCAGGTCTCTGGCACTGTGAGGCAGCAGTGCTAACCACTGAGCCACCGTGCCACCCCTAAAAGTAAGGCTTTCAATAATGAACAATACAGAATGTAAAAGCACAAAACCCCTAATCTTCACCTGCCACATTTTTCTAAGAAAAGTTTTGTTGAATGTTTCCTTGTAATCGATTTGTGTTGCTGTGTATCATGAGTGGTTTTATTATAACTAAAATTTTTATTATCATGTTCATTTATGTGTCTCTGCCTGTCCTTTCTTTCTGATTTACTGGTCCTAACATTTACCTTCTCCTCAATCCCTCCACTTGCTGACCTACTGTTCTGGCTCCTAGCCCCCTGCCACTCTAGTTGAAAGCCTCCCAAGTAACACTAATGAACTTCCCTGCGAGGATATTGGTTCCCCTCCAGTTTAGGGACAACCCGTTCTCTCGTACAGGTCGCTGTTGTTCCAGAAGAGGAACCAACGATCCAAGAACCTGAAGCCCTGTCCCTTGCACCAGGTCCTTATCCATGCATTCATCTGACCTATTTTTCTATTCCTTGCCTTACTAGCACGTGGCACCGGTAGTAACCCAGAGATTACTAACCTCGAGACCCTGCTTTTCAGCCTCTTCCTAATTCCCTGTACTCACGCTGTTGGACCTCATCCCTCTTTCTATCCATGTCATTGGTACTAATGGGCATAACAACATCTGGCTGCTTCCCCTCCCCCTTAAGAATTTCATGCAGCCACTCAGCGACATCCTTGACCTTGGCATCAGGGACGCAACACACTATCTTGGAGTCTTGGACGCAGCCACAGAAATGCCTGTCTATGGCCCTAACCAGAAATGTTAGAGACTGCAAGATTTAGTGAGAGTGAAGAATTGAGGGAGATCAATATTAGTAGAGAAATGCTACTGGGAAAATTGATGGAATTGAAGGCAGATAAATCCCCAGGGCCTGATAATCTACATCCCAGTGTACTTAAGGAAGTGGGTCTAGAAATAGTGGTTGCATTGGTGGTCATCTTCCAGGATTCTATAGACTCTGGAACAGTCCCTGCAGATTGGAGGGTGGCTAATGTCACTCCAATATTCAAAAAGGGATTTGAGGGAAAACAGGGAATTATAGACCAGTAAGCCTAACATCGGTAGTGGGGAAAATTCTCGAATCCATTGTCAAGGACGTTAAAGTGGAACATTTAGAAAACAGTGCCTGACTCAGGCAGAGTCAGAATGGATTTATGAAGTGGAAATCGTGCCTGACAAATCTGTTGGAATTCTATGAAGATGTAACTAGCAGAGTTGACAAGTGAGAGCCTGTTGAAGTGGTATATTTGGACTTTCAGAAAGCGTTTGACAAAGTCCTGCATAAGAGATTATTGTTTCAGATTAAAGCGCATGGGATTGGAGAAAGTATATTGAGGTGGATGCAAAACTGGCTGGCAGAGAAGAAACAAAGAGTCCTAATGGGTCCTTTTCAAATTGGCAGGCAGTAACTCGTGGGGTGCCACAGGGATCGGTGCTGGGACCCCAGCTATTCACAATATATATTAATAAGTTGGAAGAGGGAACAAAATGTAACATCTTAAAGATTGCAGATGATACCAAGTTGGGTGGGACGGTGAACCGTGATGAGGATGCAGAGATCCTTAAGCATGACCTGGACAGGTTAGGTGAGTGGGCAAATCAAGGGCAGGTGCAGTAATAATATTTACTTTGACTTTAAAGTCAGTTTCTCTAATGATTTTGTGTCAGTGTCTTATCATTTAAGCTAGGTTTTTATGCTCTTCCAACCCACACTAATCCTTTTGTCAAGTTGGTTTACATGTCTGAGACCAGTTCTTCAGTGCATGTTTTCTGTACTGTTTCATATTTGTTACCTCCGAGATAACTTTCACTTTTGCACACTTACATCGGTGTCCTAAGACCATTTCACGCATTCTTGACTCCCACACGATCTTATCAAATGATCTATGAGGTCTTACTTGCCTGTCCACATATGGTTCTGATACTCAGGTAGTGGCTTGATCACCAATTCAATCTTTCTTAAAAAGAAAGTCAAGGACACAAACATCACCAAGAGAAAGCTATCAGTTTGGTGCTCTCATCTAAACTTCCTTGTGACTACTGTAACATTTTAACCTGAATTGCCACTTCAACCCCTTATTCTAACTTTTTTTGTCTTCTGTTACCAGTCTGCACCCTGAATTACTTCATCTCATCCAATTTTACAATTTGACTATTACCATCATATCTGATTCCAGAGACCTGTAGAGATTTGATAGACCATAGAACATAATATTATAATATTTTAATACAGAAGTCAAATATTTCTGTTTGATTCAGGCACAACATACTTTGTTCTTTCTCTAAGATGACCCACGTTTTTCTTAAAGTTATTTGACAATTCATTCTAGATATTTGATATATATAGCTCTATGTAAATTTGTTCACATTCAATATTCTGTTTGCTCCCTTAAAGTCACTAACTATATTTTATATATTGAACTTTTGAGACTGTGTGTTTGTAAGTTATCATTTTCCAGAATCCCTTTAAATTTTCAGGTAACAATTCCATTTAAATGTTTTGGAATACCAGGGCATGTGAATCTCAAGATAACAAGGTGCAGAACTGGATGAACACAGCAGGCCAAGCAGCATCAGAGGAGCAGGAAGGCTGACGTTTCGGGCCTAGACTCTTCTTCAGAAATGATTTCTGATGAAG
>JAHRHZ010000111.1:14424274-14703842 GCA_024137785.1 Ginglymostoma cirratum | reverse complement strand
GTCTAGGCCCGAAACGTCAGCCTTCCTGCTCCTCTGATGCTGCTTGGCCTGCTGTGTTCATCCAGTTCTGCACCTTGTTATCTCAGATTCTCCAGCATCTGCAGTTCCTGAAACAATCATGTAAGTCTCGATATAGTTTTTGTCATGATATGCTCAAGTATAACCAGGCTCAGTGGTTTCAAGATTCCTGACAATCACTGTAATCAATATTTCCACAGTACGTCCCCAACACTGAAATGTGTTATTGATGAATTGTTTGGTGCGTTGAAGGTATCTCATCCATCACTGTGTTTCAATGTTGAAATTCTGCAAATGGGTCCAGCCTTCAGTGTCTTCAATTTCTGAAAGAAAAACAAGTTCCATCCATTCTACGTAGGCATAATGCGTTAATTAGTATTAATCTACTACAGATTCAAAAGGGGGTGGGGTGTAAACTCCTGCACGTAATTATATCATCCATCTCTCTTCCTTCTTGAAGGAAGGAAAAGCCCACCCCTTTGTTAAATTTGCCTTTCTTGCACGCAGGGAGTTTCAACATTCCAATATCCCAATCACTTGGATATTAACAATGAGTCAATCTTATCATCTAGAATTAAAGATGCACTCATGTCAGAAATTCATTCTGGCCAGTAAATGAAATTCCAAGTGTAGTAATTTCTGCAATTAAAATTTACCCAAGTCCAAACATAACACCAAAAGGTAAATGTCTACCAAGTTTTATGAACCAAATGTTTGAATCAACATTTTGCAAATTTTGGCTTTACACAACCACTGATAGTTTCTTAAAAGGACAACACAGTGTAGAGCTGGTGGAACACAGCAGGCCAGGCAGCAGAGGAACAGGAAAGTTCTTGCTTCGGGTCAGTACCCTTCTTCAGAGAAAACAACCCAAACATCAACTTTCCTGCTCCTCTGATGCTGCCTGACCTGTTGTGTTCCTCCAGCTCCACTCCGACTCCAACATCCGCAGCTCTTGCTATTTCCTTACATTAACCATACATGCTCCACACAAATACAGGCATACCCAGATTGCTAACCAAAACTTCAAAGTATCCCCAGATCTCTGGGAGCAAAAAGACATAAGTTGTATAGGATGACATTTAGCAACCAACATACAAAGGTGCATTCAAGCCAGACCACAAAGAATTAACAATTCCAGAAAGTTCAGTGCACTTGCACAGCACAGAAACCTGGCCTCCAGTTCTCCCTTTGTCCCAGTTATAACTGTCTCCCATTCTTTCGGGTGACCTGAAAGTGAGCTGCACCAGTGCTGTATTGAATCGTTTCTAATAATGCAGTTCGCGCCTTTTCTATGTTTGCAACAGGTTTGGTGGTGAACTTCTCAGTTTTGGAAAATATGGAGGAGGAGCAGGAGGAGGAGGTGGAGCACAAGATACAGTAGCTGGTTGTCTTGTTGGAAAATATTCCCTTATACCCTGTAGCTCCTTTGATACTGCAGAAGTTGTCTGTAATTCCACTGTGTGCACCAATTGATGCCAAAGATGCAGAGTGTTCATTCTCTGGTGCAATAAATGATTCTTTTTTAAGGTTGCTATTATCACTGTATCAGAAATCTTTCTAAGCTGTTCTTTGCTTTGCCCTGATTGGATAGCTTCCATTAGAGAACTGTATAAGTACTCATCTTTCTGAATGATGGGTTTGAACTTTTTGACAGGCCCAAACATGTTGATATTGGGCTTGATACTAAAGCAATCTGTGCGTACGGAAGGTAAATGTTCTGACTGTGTCACAAATGCTGTTTTCGTAGCTGGAGAGGATGCAGTAGATATTGTAGGGCAAGTTTGAGGCACATAAATTATGTGAGATGCAATCACCTTGTTTCATAGCAGTAGCGTGACTTTTAAAATAATCTGAAAATAAAGTTGAATTTGGATTGATTGCGAAGGGCACAGATGTGTTAATTGACTGATCACATGGAGCACTGGAAGTCATGACATCTTTCATAAAAGGTAGATGCGTTTTATTTTGTGGAATCTGCCTATTTGCAGTGGGACATTGCTTGTCAGTAGGAAAGGCATACAATTATTTAATGAATGAGTTCTGATTTGGAACAGCTTTAGCTTCCTTACATATTATCATTCTTTCGACGTTTTCTATGTTGGAGTGGAGTGCAAACCCTATCTTCTGTTGATTTTCCTTTCCTCTTTCCACATCTGATTTGAACTCTCTTACTTCCTTATGCTTCGGAGAGAAGTGCGTTCTCTACATATTGTACGTGGCACCTGTAGGTATCCTTTTCTTTTGTATGTCTCCTCTCTATTCCTGCTTTCAGTAATGCAGGGAACATTTCCCTTCTGGTTATCTTTTGTTTCACCTTCGAACCCACCCCATCTCCAACTTGTTGTCCCTGTCTACCACTTGCTCAGATGGGCCTCAGTCTTCGCTTACCAGCCTTCACATCCTCCAACTGTCCGAACAACAAGCCTACCTGTCCCAATGCCTGTCTCTGCACTGGCCCTAATAGGACTAACAGGGCACCTCTCATCCAGCCCGGACCACTTCGCCTTAGCTGGCTCTTCATTCCGGCTATGAAAGCTTCTTGATCCAGACCCTGAAACTGTGGAGGATGCATACCTGTTTGCATATCTAAATCCCTCAAATGTTTTATACCTTCGGGTATGCGCTCCCATTTTTCAGCATCACCATCTCAGTCTATTGGGGAAGGGTATTTGTTTCCTACTGCTAGTGTCAGTGCATTCCACAACGCTCCAGTCTGCTCTGTGTTTCTAAAGGCACTATTCTAAAGGCACATGTGGAACTGTGCAGTGCTCCCAGATTCGCACTCTCTGTGACACTCAGCATAATAAGGGCGGCACACAGATCCCATGACCGTATCAACCAAGAGGCCAAGGGTTCGCCCAACTTCTGCTTAAAGTGTGACCCCGAATCCTGCAATTCAGACATTGAGTGATCTCTGTTACAGAGATAGTAGGAACTGCTGATGCTGGAGAATCTGAGATCATTTCTGAAGAAGGGTCTAGACCCGAAACATCAGCTTTCCTGCTCCTCTGATGCTGCTTGGCCTGCTGTGTTCATCTAGCTCTACACTTGTTATCATTGAGTGATCTCTCACTGTTCTTGAATTTTGTGTGTTCTGTCCTTCCACCTGTTTTGCTTTATTTGTCGTTAGGGGTCGTGCTGTTAGTCCCTTCTCTGAGGATAGCTCCAGGGGCGGAGTATCCCCTTCCCATCTGTCCATTTAGACTCTGAATCAGATGAATACCACATCCCACTGGTTGGGGCCCCATTGTGAGGTTAATAACGCGCACACTTTGACTGGGTCAACTTTCCAATTGCTCTCTTTCGGTGTTGTACTGTCACCAGGCGGCATACTATCTGATTCTGTTTCTCCTCTGCCTTCTCAGCTTTCTCCTGTGCTGTCTTAACTGCTTCTGTTAGATAACATTAAGCTGTTCTGAGGGCGTCAATGTGGCCTCAACCTGGCTGTTTTTGGCCTGGCACTCTTCCAATTCCTTACATGTAGAATGCAAAGCTGTTAACAATGTCCGTAGCGACTCTGGCCCTAAACCCCACCTCTTCCTCTGTTACATTGATGACTGTATCGGCACCGCCTCATGCTCCCACGAGGAGCTCGAACAGTTCATCCACTTCACCAACACTTTCCACCCCAACCTTAAGTTCACCTGGACCATCTCTGATATCCTTTGCAGAACACCTACGCTGGGTTCGCACTAAACAACTGCACCTCCCAGTTGCGAACCATTTCAACTCCCCCTCCCATTCCTCAGACGACATGTCCATCCTGGGCCTCCTGCAGTGTCACAATGATGCCACCCGAAGGTTGTAGGAACAGCACCTCATATTCCGCTTGGGAACCCTGCAGCCCAGTGGCATCAACATGGACTTCACAAGCTTCAAAATCTCCCCTCCCCTACCGCATCCCAAAACCTGCCCAGCTCGTCCCCGCCTCCCTAACCTGTCCTTCCTCCCACCTATCCCCTCCTCCCACCTCAAGCCCCACCCCCATCTCCTCCCTACTAACCTCAGCCTGCCCCCTTGACCTGTCCGTCCTCCCTGGGCTGACCTATCTCCTCCCTAACTCCCCACCTACTCTCACCTTTACTGGCTCCATCCCCACCTCTTTGACCTGTCTGTCTCCTCTCCACCTATCTTCTCCTCCATCCATCTTCTATCCGCCTACCCCTGCCTATTTATTTCAGAACCCCCTTCCCCTCCCCCATTTCTGAAGAAGGGTCTAGGCTCGAAACGTCAGCCTTTCTGCTCCTCTGATGCTACTTGGCCTGCTGTGTTCATCCAGCTCTACATCTTGTTATCCCCACAATGTCCATCCCATTTGTGGTACACTGTCCTTGCTGAAGCCTGTCTCCCACCAGCCCTCCTCTATGGCAGCTTGTTTGCATAACCCCCATTTCTCTATTTTTCTTAATATGGCCATCCCTCTTTCTTGCAGGGGCCATAATTGTGCCAAAAAATTACCTACAAGCCCAAATCCACAGTCCGCCGCATTCCATCCTGGAATACAAAAGGTCTCCGGAGCATCAAGTTGCCTTTCCCTGCTCTTAAATATTTTCCTTAATCCCATTCCTCGTTGCCAAAAAGTGTCTTGGATCACAGCATGTATCCAAGTGCTTCTTTTCAGATTTGGTTAAATATTATTAAGAGAAGGCTCAACAACAGCAACTTGCTGAAATATGAATGTTTATTTAGTAATAATAAGTGATTATAATGGCAATAATAAATCATTACAGTGGTAATAATAAATGGAAAAGACGAGAAAAAAGCACGAAGTCTCATGCCTTTCCAGAAAAAGCAACAAGTCTCATGTTCTTCTGCCTGTTGGAGACCCATGAATCGATGGCTGGTCTGGAGGTTTAGGTTTGTTCCTGGCAAGCCGAAGTGAGGTCCAGCAGCAGCAGCAGCTTGGAACGAAACTCTCACTCTCTCTTATACAGTGTGACAAACACCCAGCACAAAGAAAGCAGATACAGCAAGACAAAACTGCTGGCTGGTACAGAAAATGCAGGATGGGAAAACAAGTGCAGGCGTCATCTTTGGCTCGTGAAGGAATGTTCACAGGACTCATCCCAAGGTCATGCAGCTTGTCAAGAATCATCAACAATTTAAACCATTCAGCCCATCCTATACAATCTATCTCCTCATGCAGCTGTTGAATATCATCATTAACTCTTAGCCTTTCGGCCCATCCTGTACAATACCTCACGAGCTCTACATACCAACTTTGTTTGGATCAACAATACCCACGTGGTCATTGGGTACTTCATTTGCTTAGCCACTTTCTCAACTGAAATGAAAACACTTCTACATCCTTCTTTGGCAATGCTTGGACATAATTAAACAGATCTCCACCAGATCTTTGGCTATGATGGGACTGCTCTCCATTACTGTCCTCAACACTTCTCCCACCTTTCACCTCTACCTCTGCCAATTTAATTGACATTGGTTTGCAGTATTAACCTCTAAAGTTCAAGAACTCTGTCTTTCTCCTTTTCTTCCCTCTCTTTCTCCCTTGCTTCTGCTAGGGCCTTCCTTGCCCTTTTTTGGGCTGCTAGGAATTTTTTTTTTTCCTCTGCTGGAGCTTTCCTCTCTTTCTGCTTTCAATCATAATTCAAAATGTTTCATTTCCTTTTCATGTTCAAGCTGTTTTATTTGCAATTAAATTTGAGCCATTTCTAATGATTTAAATTACATTTCTGGCAATTGAAAATGTCGTGTGTTTTTCACAATTATCTCCCCTTTCCTCAGGCTCAGGCATTTCCAACTTCAACTTGTTTGCCAATTCCAAAAACTTTGCCTTGCTCATTTTCTGTACAACTCCCAAAGTGACTTCTTCCATCCCCCAGGGAACTCTTAGTGACTGAAAGAGCCATTATTACACAAGGCACACCCCTTCAACCAACCGGATGTAACACCTGGAATAAAAAAATACACCAACACTCGCCACTCACTGTCTTTGAGTCCAATAATCTTAAACCCAAACTGGAATTAGTGATTTTGATCCCAACAATAGCCCCCAATTTGTTATCGACTAGCCCAAACCCCTTCAAAATATATTAACAAGCTACCCGAGAGCCTAACATTTTCTTATTTTAAACACAAATACCATGTGTTGCATTCCAGAAGCAATTAGATTGGCCAAACTACCAGCCTTGAAGCAAAATACACTTTATTCACCCAGTGTAGTTAAATTACAACAAAAGAATGAGTTGGAATAAGTTAACTCCATTGGAAAACCTAACAGAATAATAGATTATTTAACTACTAAACAGTGACTGTTTTAATACAGTAACATCCTTTAAGCACACGATTGGCAGAAGCAAATTCAGTAAAATAGTAAAATTTTCTGAAGAAGGGTCTAGACCCGAAACGTCAGCCTTCCTGCTCCTCTGATGCTGCTTGGCCTGCTGTGTTCATCCAGCCCCACGCCTTGTTATCTCGGTAAAATGGATTGTGTCACACGCAACCCAAGCAGCAAGAAGTGAACCCCCAGCTTTTAGCTGGAACAGAGAGAGGAATAACAGCTTCCACATCCAGCTTCAAGACCCCAGCAACTATTACTGAAGGCTAAAACTGAAAGAACGCTTGTTCTGTGGGAGCTTGACCCCACCCATTTAGGCTGCTTCTATTGTCCCAACTTTAAAAATAAACCAAGGCGTCACAAGATGTTTAATTTATTGGCTTTTGAGCAGATCACTCAGCAGCTCTGTCTTAACCTTTCTTCGTTAAGAAAAGGACAAACTACACCTCTTAAAGCCATAGTGCCATCATACCTCTAACTGTTTCTTGATATCACGTGCAGTGAATTGAATTGGCTGAAGACTAGTATCTATAATGCTAGGACCTACTAGGCAAGGCCACGATGGATCATTTCCTTGGAACTTCTGGCTGAAGATTGCTATGAATTCTTCAGCCTTATCATTTGCACAAATGTGCTGGGCTCTTCCATCTTTGTGGATGGGGATATTTGTGGAAATTCCTTCTGTGGTGAGTTGTTTAATTATCCACACGATTCATGATTGGACATGGCAGGACTGCAGATATGCTCCAGTGGCTGTGGGATTGCTTAGCTCTGTGTATCACTTGGTGCTTATACTGTCTGGTGTGCAAGTAGTCCTGTTTGGCAGCTTCACTAGGTTAACACCTTATCTTCAGGTATGCCTGGTGCTGCTCCTGGCATGCCCTCCTGCACTCTCCATTGAACCAGGGTTGATCCCCTGGCTTGATGGTAATAGTTGAATGGGGGATATGCCAGGCCATGAGGTTATAGATTGTATTGGAGTACAATTCTACTGCTATTGATGGTCCATAGTACCTCATGGATGCCCAGTCTTGAATTGTTAGATCTGTGCAAAGTCTGTCCCATTTAGCACGGTGATAGTGCCACACAACACGATGGAGGTTATTCTCAAGGTGGAGGTGGGACTTTGTCTCCACAAGGACTGTGCAATGGTCACTTGTGCCGCAACTGTCATGGACCGATGCATCTGCCACTGGTAGATTGGTAAGGAGGAAGTCAAGTGTGTTTTTTTTCCTCTCTTGTTGGTTCCCTCACCATCGGCTGCAGACCTAGGCTAGCAGCTATGACCTTTAGGACTCAACCAACTTGATCAGCTTGATGGCAGACATTGAAATTCCACTCCCCTCCCAAGTACATTTTGCACTCTTACCACCCTCAATGCTTCCTCCAAATGTTGTTCAACATGGAGGAGTCCAGATTCCATCAACCGAGGGAGGATGGTACATGGTCATCAGCAGGAGGTTTCCTTGTCCATGTTTATCCTGAAGCCATAAGACTTCATGGCGTTCAGACTCAATGTTGAGGAGTCCCAGGGCAACTTCCTCCCGACAGTGTACCATTGTACTGCTATCTCTGCTGGATGTGTCTTGCTGGTAAGGACAGGACATATTCAAGGTGATATTGTTATCTGGGCCATTGTCTGTAAGGTATGATTCCGTGAATATGACTGTGTGAGGCTATTGCTTGACAAGTCTGTGAGACAGATCTCCCAATTTTGGCACTGCTCCCCAGATGTTTGTAAGAGGACTTTGCAGGATTAAGAGGGCTGTGTTTGCTGTTGTCTTTTCCTGTTCTCATGTAGATGGTGGACAGTCTGCCCAACTTATTTGCTTGATGAGACTTCATACTGATTGATACAACTGAGTAGCCTGTGAGGCTGTTTCAGGGTCAACTGCGTTGCTGTGGGCCTGGAATCACACATAGGCCAGATCGGATGAGGAATGCAGATTTCCTTACTGAAGGACATTAATGAAGCACATTGTTTGTTTGACAATTGACACTGGTTTCATGGTCACCAGTAGATTTTTAATTCCAGGTTTTTTTTAAAAATTGAATACAAATTCTACCATCTCACGTGGTGGGATTTAAACCTGGGTCCCACAGCCAGAACACCAAAGTAACAAAATTATGGAAGAACTTTTCTTCTGAGCAATCCCTCAGAAAAAGTGCCGTTGTCAGTGTTACCAAGCAGCTCTTACTGACCATTAACTGGCTGATACTCATTTTGAGTTCTGCTCGGACTACTGAACTCCAGATCTTGTTACAATCATGGGTCAATTATAGACCAAAGAGCTGAATTTCAGATGTGAGGTGAATCCTCACACAAGGAATACTCTGCAACATTGCTGTGTGTCCATTCTAGATCTTGTACTTCTGCTCTAATATCTTCCTCCCTCCCAAAACAGTTACAGGGTTCTCCTTGCCTTCCTCTTTCACTCACCAACTGCTGGATTCCCTCAACTCTCTCATCTCCATGATGCCAGCATCAAATACATCCTCCCCTGTCAGCATTTTCTAAACGCTGTTCCCTCTGAGATGCTGTAGCACAACTTTCAGTCACCTCCTACACCCTCTTCTGTTCCTGCAGTATGGGAGATGCTATGCTGCCCATTTACTTCCTCCCTTATCACTATCCTCTGTGCCACACATCCTTTTTAAGCGAAATAATGATTTAATCGTACTTCTCTCAATCTCATTTACCGTACTCTTCATTCACAATTTTGTCTCCTTCGTTTTAGGGAAACTAAATGCAGGTTGGTGCTTCCAGTCTACAATCGTGACTCTGCGCTTGCTGCTGATTGCCATTTAACTTTTCCACGTTGCTCTAAAGTTTCTGCCCTTGCCCTGTCATAGTGTTCCAAAGAGCCTTAGCCTAAGCTCAAGGAATTGCACCTCAACATTTACAGCCTTAGTCATAGAAAAGAATCCCTACAGTGCGGAAACAGGCCCTTCAGCCCAACAATTGCACACTGACCCATCCCCCTTAACCCATGTAAGCTTCACATCCCTACACACTACAGGCAATTTAGCATGGCCAATCCACCTAGCCTGCACATCTTTGGACTGCAGGAGGAAACCAGAGCACCTAGAGGAAACCCACACAGAGAGAATGTGCAAACTCCACACAGACAGTCACCCGAGGGTGGAATCGAACCAGGGTCCCTGTCACTGTGAGGCAGTAGTGCTAACCACTGAGCCACCATGCCACCCAGAGTCTAGAGTTGACATCCTTCTAGAGCCAACGTTGAGTTCAACAATTTTAAATCCATAAGATCATAAGACACAGGAGCAGAACTAACCCATTCAGCCCACTGATCCACCATTCACTGAGATCACGGTTAATCTGAGAATCCTCATCTCCACCTTCCTGCATTTTTCTATTGTAGCGTATGATACCAAAAATGACATTTCCAAACCAGATTAATTAAACATCGTAACAAGCAGTTGATGGAGAGTGGAAAAGTACATGAGAACAGCAGCAATACCTGACTTGTTTTTGATCACCAAGCACAGAAGAATGCTTGCGGAAAGTTCTCAAAAGGGGAATTCAGCACGTAACATCAAATCCAGTACACTATTAATACTGAGGACTTTTCACAGGTCAGTGGACCTCTCCATCAGATTGGGTTTGTGACCAGTGCTGTGGAAATTGAAATCGAGTTCCAGGTGCCAGCTATCATTGAGGGGCCCTTGACAGAAGAGAGAACGTGAGACTCACTTGTTTGCATATACCTACATAGTATAAGTTTTCATTTTGTTTCAATATAGCTAAAGTAGTGTAATCTAGTAATTACTTCCTACATAATATGCGATTTAAATTAATAAGTTTGACATAATGCAAAGTAAACGTGCCATTTTGATCAGACCTGAAAGAACCAGTTAAGGCACTTACGCTATACTGTTATATTTGGCGTTATTAATAGGATCTGAGGGAAATGTTCAAGAAGGAAAAAGCAACCTTGGGGAAGGATACACATTCTGTATCCTGGAATAGTTTTCATTTAGGGTGCTGGTGATCCAGACGGCTGAGTTAAGGACTCCACAATTTTGAGATAGGGATTTGGAGCAATGTTCCAAGAGTCAACTCCAGGCCACGAAGGACTGTCTGGAGAAAGCATGTTTCCCCACGCACACCAAGGGTGTCACCCAGATGGAGTTGATTCAGGATGATTGGCCTCTGTATGTTATCCTGTGAGGTGCATGAATTAAAAGGAGGTGAATAATAAATTGGCTGCTGCTCTAGTAGAATAGCAGAAGGTTGCTGTAGCAGAGGCAGTTTGGATTGCCCAGGAGAGGATGGATAAAGCTGAGGAAAAGCAGACCCAATGTTTCCCTCACCTGCAGGTTAGCCACCTGTCAGCATTAGAAAATGGGCAGACTGAAAGAATTGGAGGGTGAATCTGATGAAAGTGTGCCCTTTATTAGCTTCAGCTGATTGAGACCCAGATCAATGGGATGCGGACATTTGGTGTTCAAATATGAGTGGACTGATGGGGGAAGAAGTACATTTGTGTGCCCATTACAAACTAATAAAGCAAAATGGCATGGCCAACAGGCTACATGATATACCCAGCTTCTGCAGGACTACACTCTAATAGAATTTCAGGATGTGGGAATGATGCCTGCCAGATGGCCTGGGGAGACATTGGGAATTTTGATTAATCCAGCTATAGGATTAGGGAGCATCCAATGTTTCCCTCACTGTGAGGAGCTCTGAGGAATGAGAGCCTTATCCACAGCCATGAATATGCTCTCAATGAGGCCAATGGACTTTTTTATATTCCTTCATGGGTTGGGGCTTCATTGCCTAGGCCAACATTTAATGCCTATCCCTAATTACCCAGAGCACTGTTAAGAGTCAACCTCATTGTAACTCTAGACCTGAAACATGTAGGCCAGACCAGGTAAGGATGACAGTTTCCTTCCCTAAAGAACGTTAGTGAACCACATGGGTTTTTATTTTTCCTGACAATTGACATCGGTTTCATGGTCATCATTAGACTCTTAATTCCAGATTTTTAAAAAAATTGAATTCACGTTCCATCATCTGTCACAGCAGGATTCAAACCCAGGTCCCGAAACCATTACCTGGGTCTCTGGTTTAATAATCTAGAGATAATACCACTAGGCCATTACCACCCCTTGGAATGCTGTCCATATGGATAAGTATGGCTGTGAGACAAAAGTATCTGGATGCCATGAGTTGAGAGCAGAACACTGCCTCGTGGCAGACCTTATCAGTGGGAACTATCCAACTGAAAGAGTTAGCTTTGCTAGTTGGATGGTACAGTAACAATTCATGCTGGAATGAGGAGTCGAACCCTCTGAAGTGGACTGGCTCAACTATAGGCACTGTTGCGGTCAATACAGGAAGATCAGCAGGTGAAGTTGTTGGACAGTGGGTGAAGAGGAACGTGGAGCTGAGTCTCAGGTGAGGAAGGAGAGTGGAGTAAAGGGAAAGCTGCGAAAATGTGGGAAGCAAAATAAGATATTACCTGCTGTATTGGCAGTAGGAATACATAAGTCTAAAATAGATGGTATATTGTTACTTATTCGCTCTGGAAGAATCATTTTGCACTTGCTGAGGGATTGAAGAGGCTACCAGCCCCACCCATGGTGCAAGAAAAAAAAAGTTGAGACTTTTATGCTACTCCTCAGGCAAAGGAGGGTACACCGGAGCTCCCCGTTTATGACTACACAAAGGGTCTGGTCAAAACTGGGGGATACACAAACAATGTCTCTCCCTGTTGTTCTAGCTGAGTGCCAATTTCACTTGACATATCATAATTCATGTCCATTAATAATTATTCATAATTGTATCACTGTTCATGATGGCTGTTGATGATGTAATATTAGCTACAGAATTTTGTGCACTGACTACCCCATTCAGACTGACTCAGAAGTGCATCACCATATCAGGTTACATTCCACTTAAAGGTGCAGTCATGCGTAATGCACTCCACTTAAAGCCATATAAATATCACAGGATAAGACATTTTTACATTTCCATACCAAAAGTAGTGCTTTTCATATTAAAGCCTAGCCTCAAATAGGTGCAATCCCCAACTTTTACTCTAAGCTCCTTTCCAGCCAGCATTGCTCCAAGAATCATTCTAAGATAACAATTGGATTAGCCCTCTTCTTTAAAAGTAAAATGCCACTTCCTTGCAGACTTTCTTGTATTAGATTAAACATGTTATGATTTGTAGGTGACAGGATTTACCTTGCCTCAAGTTTTTATTCAATATCGTGTATATAAGCAACCTTTAATCTACCAATAAAATTAAAAGTGCTATGTCCAGAACCAGATGACTTTGAATGAATGAAGGTATGAATGAAACTGACAGCACTACTATCACAGACGTGATTGTGAAATTGAATTAATGAATGAGCGATAGTAAACAGAACTCACAGATAGATGCGACTGTGAAACAGAATGAATAGGCAATACTAAACAAAAGTCACAGACAGCCATGACTGATAGAAATCCGAATTTTTATTTAACACAGACACATTTTTACCAACATTCTAACTTTGGATATAACAGCACTAACACCTTTTGAATTATGTAAGGACAAACCATACAGACACACTAATATTAATTAGAACAACCGCTAACATTTAGCGAGTGTTTAAACCATCTGATTTCCTGCAGGACAGTTTTCTGTACAACAGCCATTACTTAGCACTCAAGTATTGGAATATACATACACAGGCTATGTATAAAAAGAGGCTATTTTTGAGCTATGATTTTGGGATTCTATTTTTGCCTCACATCGTGCTGCTGTGAATGTACAATAAAGAGGTTATTTTTGCCACTCAATGATCTCAGTCATTTGCTTCTTTGAACACGATCCCACGCACATCATAATGACTCTCCCATTGCGAAGGTTGATCACCTCTGTTCATTATGCAGTACAGGTCCAAGAAGTCCTTTTTGGTTTTTGATCTGTGGTGACCTGGCCTCTTCGCATTCCAGTAGGTCTTTGCTTTCAGAAACTGCTCAGCCAATTTTATGTTGGGACTAGTTGCTTAGGCCATTGGCCACTAAAACAACCCAAGCCACTACAATAAAAAGGGTTACAAACCCTTGCTTTACGATATGTGGAGTCAATGGAAATGCAAACTAATAATGGGTTAAATTTTGCAGCACAATCAGTACGGCAAAACAGGCACTTGAAAATGGACTGTTATCAAATGACCACAAGGGGGCGACAGAGTTGTGTCTCTGTAATGGGGATGAGGTATGGATCCACTACCCAAAACAGCCAGTCACTCTTGGGGAGGTGTGAGCCCATGGATAGGGAGACACTGATATCCCCAGTGTGTCTAGATGGGGAAAACCCTGAAAAAAAAACAGCAAGAGTTCTGGAAAAATGTGAAAATGGTAGGAAGTATTAGATATCAATGACAGAAATCGCATTTGTTCTAACAAACTGGTGATGTGGTGACTGCTATGATACTTCTGTTTTCCCCTGCCTTGTGTGAAACAAAATCTGCCATTACCTGTACACCATCACATTGGAAGGGAATTTGGAAGATAGAGTCCTAGTACTAGAAACAGAACTCAAGACCATTTTAATTGTCCACCAAATGCGAACTGCAGGTTGTTCCTTGTGACATATACATGCAACAAAACATGCACCTCTTTTTGTGGAACTGGATAATTTAACCTGGCTATTGTACACTGTGGACACCCTACTTACCCTACACATAATCAAGTGGAACATTACAGAGTCTTTAATTCATTGCACTAAATTAAATGAGACCAACAGTGCTAGCTGGAATATGATTGTTTTGAAGGAGGTTATACAATCTCCATTGGCCCATAGCCCCTCATACACAAGGAGGTCTAATGTAAAATTACAAAGTACTGAATGGCTACAATATCAAAATGTTAGAGGTAATGGGTCATGGGCCAAGGGTAATACTATAGTGGTCTACACATCAAGGTCCATCAAAGACCATACAGTTACCCCATCTCCAGTGATTGTATCTTACATGTACCTTGGTGTTTAAACCCAAATATCAGGTTAACCATAACAGTTGAAATAACTCACCCTCCTATTGTTGACATCTACGTACACCATTAACATTACAGAGGGAAGGTAGGAGAGAACATAAATGCCACCATTGTGGGTGGAGCAGGGACTGGGATTGGTGCGTTAAATTCAATGGATATTGAAACCCTACAAAAAAACTTGCTAAAGCTGGACAACCAACTAGGGAGCCTACTCGATTATCTGCTGTATGGATCAAAATATTAGTACAAAGATTTAGCAAATTGGTTTTTAACCAACATGGCTTGGGAGTTTGCTAATAGCATTGCCTGCAAAACATATCACACCCAGACATATCTTAGTGCTGAAGCTAATTGAATGCACTGTAGTTTGTTAGATCAATGGTTTGACACAATGACATGAACTAACCACTTCATTGCTATCCAGACGTCTGCTGTCTTGGAATCAATTAATTAATCACACATATGCTAACTTAATTGCTTAAGTCTGATTTATTATTAACTAATTACAACGACACAATGTGCAATGCTACTTTTTTGATTTTAAATAGCTCCCAGTGGGAAATATGGTGCCAATTTATTACTCAACCTCATCATGTTACAAACACTTGTATTTTATGGCAAATGGCTAGATGATGACAACTAAACCCACGAAGAGGATGATTGTGAACAATAGCCAGAAGGCCTGGTATGTCCCTTCCACAACCCTACCTTTGAACCATGTACATTGCAACCTAGCAGGGGTACTTGCATGTGGAGAAAGTTACCATTCAATGATACAACCATTCACAAAGTTGGCCTGAACCATGTGAGTTATTTGTGCTCATACTGTCAATCTTAAATGATAAGAGAGAGGAACCATCCATCAACTTATGTCAGTACAAAATTTATATTATCTCTTATTCAGTTAGACATAAAACCTAAAAAAAATTAAAGAAGGGTAGGATATAACCTTGTTAAATACTACTAACCAATTCAGTAGGGTACCTCAGTATGTATCATTTGAAAAACTGCAGACTTTCCTCGCATAGCATAAACCGGTTAGTTTGCATTTAGCAGCCGTACACTATGGCATCTATCAGCTAGAAAGTGACTGAAAGCCACATTTAATTATTTCATATAGTGGGTAGTTTAGGGACTCTAATTGTGCATCATTAGTGGGATATATTTAAGGGGTGGTCATCCAAAGCCTCAGCAGTACTCTTGCTCTTATGGCATCCAATTATTACGTTATTGCTAACTGTTTTCTAATTGTTTGTATTTGCCTGTTTAATGGCTTGGAAACATTATCACATGTATAATCAGCTCGCAGCTATCAAACAACATGCGTGTGCTTAAGTGAGTTTTTAACCATCTACTTTGGAGATATCAAGGATGGAATGTAGTGTATAGCATCAAAAATTACATATCCAAACCAAATCATTAAAGATTAATTGGCCATAGCAATAAGCAAGTGATAGAGAGTGGTAAAGTATGTGAGAACAGGCTATTTTGCTAGAAGATGGATTAGGCATGAACACAGTCTGTTTTGCAGCAATACCTGGACTTGTTTTTGATCACCAACACAGAGGGAATGCTCGCGGAAAGTACTCTGAAGGAGAAATTCAGCACGTAACATCAAATCCAACGTTGGGGACTGTTCACAGTTCAGTGGACTTCACTATTGGATTGGGTTTGCAACCAATGTGGTAGAAATTGCAATCAAGCTCTAAGTGGCAGTCTTTGTTGAGGGGTCCTTGATAGGTGAAAGGATGTGAGACTCAATTGTTTGAGTATATTTAAGTAGTTTAATCTAATAATTTTGCTCCAATATTATCTAAAATAGTATTAACAAGTGGGTAGAGGTTATGCTGTTTGGCAGGAAGAATAGAAATGTTGAATATGATTTAAACAGAGAAATGCTGCAGAAACTGCGGCACAGAGGGATTTATGGATCCTTGTGCATGGATCACAAAAGCCAGCATCCAAATTCAGTGAATAATTGGCAAGACAAATGTCTGTTGGTTTTTATTTCAAAGGGAATAAAAATAAGATCTTGCTAAATCTATATAAGGCACTAGTCAAACCAAGCCTGGAATAGTGTGAATTGTTTTGGTTTCCTGATCTCATGAAGATATCATAGAATCATAGAATCCCTACAGTGTGGAAACAGGACCCTCAGCCCAACAAGTCCACACTGACCCTCAGGGCAACCCACCCAGACCCATCCCCCAATCTACTCATCTCTGGGCACTATGGGCAATTTAACATGGTCAATTCACCTAACCTGCACATCTTTGGACTGTGGAAGGAAACCGGAGCACCCAGAGGAAACCCACACAGACACAGGGAGAATGTGCAAACTCCACACAGACAGTCGCCCGAGGGTGGCACTGAACCCAGGTTGCTGGCACTGCAAAGCAGCAGTGTCAACCACTGAGTCACCGTGCCACCAGGAAGCAGTTCAGAGAAGGTTTACTAAGTTGATTCTGGGTATAGAAAGATTTTGTAATGAGGAGAGGTTGAGTCATTGGGCTTGTACTCATTGGAGTTTAGAAGAATGTGAAGAATAATATCTGCTGCCCTTGTGTATCAGGATGGTAGCGGTCATACGTTTGGAAGGTACGGTCTAAGGACCCTTGGTAAATTTCTACAGTGCATCTTGTAGATGGTACATGCTGCTACTAAGCATTACTAGCGAACAAAGTAAATGTTGTCAATGTGGTACCAATCAAATGGCTGCTTTGTCCTGAGCGGTGTCAAGCTTCTTGGGTATTCTTGGAGCTGCACTTATTCAGGTGAGTGGGGAGTAGTCCAACACTCCCCTGACTTGTGCCTTGTAAATAATGAACAGGCTTTGGGGAATAGGAAGGTTAAGTTAGTCACTACAGGTTCATTTATATAGCTAGTCCAATTCAGTTTCTGGTCAATGGTACCTTCCAGAATGTTGATTCTGGGGTATATGGTAATGACACTGAATGTCAAATGGTGTTGGTTGGATATGGTGGTTGCAGGCTGGTACGTAGTGTGACGGTCACTTTGTTGCTTATGAGCCCAGGACTGCATATTGTCAGGTCCTATAGCATTGGGATGTAGACTGCTTAGGTATCTGAGGAGTCGTGAATGGTGCTGAACATTGTGCAGTCATCAGTGAACATTCCCACTTCTGACCTTATGATGGAGGGTAGGTCATTGCTGGAGCAGCTGAAGATGGTTGGGTTTCGGGCACTACCTTCAGAAACCTCTACAAAGATGTTCTGGAGCTGAGATGACTGACCTCCAACAACCACAACCATCTTCCTATATGTCAGGTATGACTCCAGCCAGCAGAGAGATACCCCTAGACCATTCCCAATCCACAATGACTCCAGTTTTGTAAGGGCTCCTTGATGCAACGTTAAGTCAAATGTGACCTTGATGTCAAGATAATTGACACACAACTACATCTGAAGTTCAGCTCCAAGGCTATAATAAGGTCAGGAACTCAATGGCCCCAGTAAAACCAAGACTAAATGTTTGTGAGCAGGTTATTGCTGAGCAAGTACTGCGTGACCGCGCTGTTGTTGATACCTTCCACCACTTTACTAATGATCGAGAGTAGACTGGCAGGCAGTAATTGGCTGGGTTGGGTATGTCCATTTGTCTGTGTACATCACAAACCTGGTAACTTTCCATGTTGTCGGGTAAATGTAAGTGTTGTCGTAGTTCTGGAGGAGCAGGTGATTTCCTTGCCCATGCTTGACCTGATGTCACAAAGCCTCAAGCAATCCAGAGTCGTTATTGAACGCTGCCAAGGTAACTGCCTCCCAACTTTATACCACTGTGCCATCACCTCTGCTGGGTCTGTCTTCATGGTAGAACGAGAGTATCCAAGGATGGTTATGATGGTGGCTGGAATATCATATGTAAAGTACAATTTTGTGAGTTTGACAAGTTTGACTCTGGCTCCCATATGTTAGAAAGGAGGGGTTTACAGTGTCAATGGGGTCATTTTTGCATCCAGTCCCATCCATTTGTGACTTTTTAGCAATTTGATACAACTGAGAGGCCTGTTAGGTCACTTGAGAGTGCAGTTTAGAGTTAAAAACATTGCTATGGCTCTGGAGTAAGATGTAGGATACACAAGGTAAGGAAGGCAAATTTTCTTCCGTAAAGTGTATAAGTGAACCAAATGCGTTTTTATTAAAATCAGCAGTGCTTTCACAATTATCATTCAACTTTTGTAGAACATGGAACAGTACAGCACAGTACTGGCCCTTCGCCCCACAATGTTGTGCTGACCTATTATCCTACTCTAAGATCAAACTACCCTGCATTCCCTACATTTTACTATCATCCATGTGCCTATCCAACAGTCGCTTAAATGTCCTGAATGTATCTGACTCCACTCCCACCGTTGGCAGCGCATTCCATGCACCCACCACTCTCTGTGTAAAGAACCTACCTCTGACATCTCCCCTATACCTTCCTCCAATCACCTTAAAATTATGCCCCCTGTTAATAGTCATTTCCGTCCTGGGAAAAAGTCTCTGCTTATCCACTCTATCTATGCCTCTCGTCATTTTGTACGCCTCTAATCAAGTCACCTCTCATCCTTCTTCACACCAATGAGAAAAGCCTTAGCTCCCTCAACCTTTCCTCATAAGACCTGCCCTTCAGTCTAGGCAGAATCCTGGTAAATCTCCTCTGCAACCTCTCTAAAGCTTCCACATCCTTCCTATAATGAGGCAACTGGAACTGAACACAATATTCCAGGTTTTTAGACAGCTGCAGCATAACCTCATGTCTCTTAAATTCAATCCCCCTGCCAATGAAAGCCAACACACTGTGCACCTTCTTTACAACCCTATTAATTTGGGTAGCAACTTTGAGGGATCTATGGACATGGTCCCTAAAATCCCTCTGTTCCTCCACACTGCCAAAAATCCTGCCATTAACCCTATATTATGCACTCAAATTCGACCTTCCAAAATGAATCACTTCACTTTTCTGGGTTGAATTCCTTCTGCCACTTCTTTGCCCAGCTCTCCATCCAGTCAGTGTCCCATTGCAACCTACAACAGCCCTCCATACTGTCCAGAACTCCACCAACCTTCGTGTCAACAGCAAACTTACGAACCCATCCTTCCACTTCCTCATCCAAGTCATTTATAAAGATCACAAAGAGCAGAGGCCCCAGAACAGATCCCTGTGGAACACCACTGGTCACCGAGCTCCAGGCTGAATACTTTCCATCTACTACCATTGGATAGCCAATTCTGTATCAAGACAGCCAAATTTCCCTGAATCCCAAGCCTCCTTACTTTCTGAATGAGCTTACCATGGGGAACCTTATCAAATGCCTTGCTAAAATCTACATCCACCACATCCACCGCTCTACTTTCATCAATGTGTTTTGTCGCATCCTCAAAGAATTCAATAAGACTTGTGGTGCATGACCTGCCCCTCACAAAACCATGCTGACTATTTCTAATCAAACTGTGCTTTTCCAAATAATCATAAATACTCTGTCTCAGAATCCTCTCCAATAATTTTCCCACTACAGATGTAAGATTGACTGGTCTGCAATTCCCAGGATTATCCCTATTCCCTTTTTAGAACAAGGGAATAACATTTACCACCCTCCAATCATCTGGTACTACTCCAGTGGACAGTGAGGGTGCAAAGATCATTGTCAAAGGTGCGATAATCTCTTCTCTCGCTTTCCGTAGTAACCTTGGGTATATCCCGTCTGGCCCCGGGGACTTATCTATCCTCATGTTTTTCAAAATTTCTAGCACATGCTCCTTCCTAATATCAATCTGTTCGAGCGTATCTGCCTGTTTCACGTTGTCCTCACAAATGTCAAGGTCCCTCTCACTGGTGAATACTGAAGCAAAGCGTACCTTGAAAACCTCCCCTACCTCCTTCAACTCCATTCACAAGTTTCCTCCTCTATCCCTGATTGGCCCTACCCTCACTCTGGCCATCCTCTTGTTCCTCACATGAGTATAGAACGCCTTGGAGTTTTCCTTAATCCTACCCGCCAAGGCTTTTTCATGCCTCATTCTAGCTCTCCTAACTCCATTCTTCAGTTCCTTCTTGGCTACCTTGTAGCCCTCTAGATCCTTGTCCAATTCTTGCTTCCTCAACCTTAAGTAAGCCTCCTTCTGCTTGACTAGATGTTCCACATGTCTTGTCATCCAAGGTTCCTTCACCTCACCATCCCTTCCTTGCCTCAGTGGGACAAACCTATCCAGTACTCGTAGCAAGTGCTCCCTAAACAACCTCCCCATTTCTGTCACGCATTTCCCTGAGAACATCTGTTCCTAATAGAAGCTCCGCAGTTCTTACCTAATAGCATTGTAATCCCCCCTCCCCCAACTAAATACTTTCCCATACCATCTGCTTCTATCCCTCTCCATGACTATAGTAAAGGTCAGGGAGTTGTGATCACTATCACGGAAATGCTCTCCCGCCAAGAGAGCTGACATCTGTTCTGGTTTGTTGCTAAGCACCAAATCCAATGTGGCTTCCCCTCTAGTCGGCCTATCTACATATTGAGTCAGAAATCCTTCCTGGACACACCTGACAAAATATGCTCCATTCAAGCTATTTGCACTTAGAAGATTCCGGGCTGTATTAGGGAGCTGAAGTCACCCATGACAACAACCCTATTCCTTCTGCCGCTGACTCACGCGGCAAGTTTTTTCTACAGGCACCTTACCTTCCTGGCTGCCCCCTAGCTCGTGTTATCACCTCTCCTGCGGCTGAAATTAAGCTTTTCAATTCCAGCTTTTTAACAATTCAAATTCTACACATGCTGGGTTCAAACCCAGGTCCACAGAGCATCACCTGGGTCTTTAAATTGCTAGTCCAACAAAAATACCATTACACCATCACCTCTGTTCTCACACTCACTTTAGAATAATAGCACTTAGTTAATATTGCCTCTCCTGTAGATACGTGAGCAGGTTAGATACAAGGAATTCTGTTGTAAACAACTCAGCTTCTGACTCCCAAATCCTTCCAGCATCTGAAAGCCACAGGTCATAAATATAACCGAATATGCACCACTTTTACCTGGATGACTGCAGCACTAACAGTGTTGAGGAAACTTTTGACATGTCCAGGACAAAGTAGCTGACTTGTTCAGACCCCAGTCACCACTTAAACATTTGACAAATGATTGCATAACTGAAGTCCATACATGCATCACTTTTACCAAAAGGCCTTAGTGTCTTCCTAGTTGTCCCTGCGAGGTAGTTCATCACTAGCTACAATTGAAAGTTTCAGGCTGGAGGATCGTGGTTTTAGTCAGACTAATATTTTTTTTCCTGTCAACATAAATGGATTAGTCTAATAAGAAGTAACATAAATTATCTAGACATGAAAATGACATTGGTAGAGCATGCCGAAAGCCAAGGAACAAGAAGAACAGTGTAACTAACTTATGTATTAATGAAAATTTACACAACCATGTATCATTACTGTCACTAATAACAGATGACCCATTACATTAATACAATCAAAATTGATATAAAATAACCCATTACATCATTAAAGTCACAGCTAATAACTGATAACCCCTTACATCACTCCTGTCACAACCCTCAACAAAACAAAGAAAAAGCTTACATGAACAATTAGTGATTACTTCAGCAATTTTCTTAACGATGAAGAAATAAAAGACCTGGGAAGAATGTGCAAATGCAATTCTAATTTTCTCAACTCCCTTCAATTCATACTTGAAAACAGAGTAAACAATGTCTCAAATCAACAATAGTGTTATTTGGCAAAACCACCTTTATAGGAGAGAGATATTCTACAAATTAAATCATCTATACGACGCTCTATTTTTCAAATTATTAGGCGACATCTCCAAATAGATGCCAATTCTCTAATGAGTCTCCATTTAACCAATATTTTATTGCTGCTGCCTATAGTTACAATTGCCAGGAGATCTGCTGTCATGATATATCAGATCCTCTATCTTACACCACACATTTCCACCTAAAATTACAATGCAAGAACATTCAAATCACTTTAAAAATTACAATGTTATTGATAGATAAGTCATGCACTTACACACAGAAGAAATGTTCAAACATTATAATATGCAATCATAAATTAACATACATTGGCATATGATATGGGGACGACATTTTTTCTCTTAATAGAATGTGCCTTTAAGTATGAATAAAAATTATCCAGTCTATTTAAATGTCAGCTTTAAATGACAAATTCTTGAACAAACTCACGCAAACATTGTGGGCTTCTGAAAGTGAAAATAAATTGATTTGATTTCACAGCCAGAATGTATAATGACAGATGCTCAGTCTTTCAGTGTCAGCATGTTCAAGATTCCAAATCTAAGGTTGATGTCAAACACAACCTGAGGCAAAAGTAACATTATAAATCATCATAATCAACTCTTGAATATAACATCTTCTCATAAATTTTGCCTTCATCCTCTTTAATGAAATCCTTTTTAAAATGCTGTGCCCAGAATTGAACACAATACTACAACTGAGATCTAACAGGTGTTTTACAAATGTTAAGCATAACTCCTTTGCTGTTGAACTTTGGTTGTTTCTGTTTACAAAGCCATGCTTTCCCAATGATCTTCCTATTTTCTTCTGTATCTTCATAGATTTGTTTTCACATAAACCTAGGTCTCTCTGTTCCAGCACTCACTTTAGAATGATGGCGCTTCGTTGATATTGCCCCTCCTCAAACTTCCCACCAAAATACATCACTCCACATGTGTTCAATTGCAGCTGTCACATGCTTGTCCAATCCACAGTCTGCCCAAGTCCTCCTGATGTTGTTTCCTTGCTCCTGTTTATTATATTTCTGAGTTCTGTTCCATCTGCAAATATTCACATTATGCATCTTGGGAGTAGTTCTATTACCAATCGTACCACCTCTCAATATTTCCTTCCAGCCTGAAAAGCAAAAAATGGGGGATTTCAAGGCTAGGGAGCACATTTTTAAGGTGAGAGGAGAAAGATTTTAAAAAAACATATGAAGGGAGATTTTGTTTTACACAGAGAGTAGTTCGTATGTGGACTGAACTTCCAGAGGAAATGGTGGATGAGGTACAGATACAACGTTTAAAAGACATTTAGATAAGTACATGAATAAGAAATGTTTGGAAGAATATGGGCCAAACGCAGGCAGGTGAGACTGGTTTAGTTTGGGATTATTGTCGGCATGGACTGGTTGGATCGAGGGGCCTGTTTCTGCGCTGTATGACTCTATGACTCCATAACTAATCATCATTGCTCTCAGCTGCTGTCCTTTAGCCAGTTTCTTCAGATGTCAATATTCATCTAATCCCATAAATATCAATTTTGGTAAGAATCAATTAGGTAGCATATTATCAAAGGACTTTTGAAAACCAAAATATAATCAACTGCACCGTCCTCATCAACCATTTCCACTACAACATTGAACAATTCAACCATGTTATTCCAGCATCCCAAAACCAGCCCAGCTCATCTCCACCTCCCTAACCTGTTTTTCCTCTCACCTATCCCCTCCTCCCACCTCAAGCCACACCCCCATCTCCTATCTACTAACATCATCCCGCCCCCTTGACCTGTCCATCCTCCCTGGACTGACCTATCTCCTCCCTACCCCCCTACCTACACTCACCTTTACTGGCTCCATCCCCACCTCTTCGACTTGTCTGCCTCCTCTCCACCTATCCTCTCCTCTATCCATCCTCTATCCGCCTCCCCCTCTCTCCCTATTTATTTCAGAACCCTCTTCCCCTCCCCCATTTCTGATGAAGGGTCTAGGCCCGAAACGTCAAGTTTTCCTGCTCCTATGATGCTGCTTGACCTGCTGTGTTCATCCAGCTTGTTATCTCAGATTCTCCAGCATCTGCAGTACCTTTTATCTCTTATTCCAGCACTATTTGTCTTTGCCCTCCATGCTCTTACCTGTGTAATCCATGCTGAATGTCATTTATGAAGCCATACTCTTTTCAAATGACAATTGATTTTTTTTTCATAGATTACTATCTCTTAAAGTTTCCTTGTAACTAATGTTAGACTGCTTGGTCTGTAATTACCAGGTTTATTCCTCTGTTGTTTATTTGGATAGTGGTGTGTCATTTACAATCCATCCCACTTGTAAGGCTCACTGAAAAAGTACATTAAAAGGATAATCTGTGCAAATGCTTCAAACCAACTATACAAATCATAAGAGATAGTAGGAACTGCCGATGCTGGAGAATCAGAGGTAAAACGTTGTGGAGCTGGATGAGCACAGCAGGCCAAGCAGCATCAGAGGAGCAGGAAAGTTGACATTTTGGGTCGAGACCCTTCTTCAGAAGAACTTTCCTGCTCCTCTGATGCTGCTTGGCCTGCTGTGATCATCCAGCTCCACAACGTTTTATCTCTTATACAAATCATAAGGCTGTGATGCAAAATATATTGTTCAATAAAAGAAAATCATAGCCTTCTCATTAAATTGTAATAAAAGAGGAAGCCCACAGATAATGCCAAACAAAATTCTATCGAGAAGATAACAATTTCTAATTTTTTAACTAACAAAAGAAATAGAATGTTCTTCAAGCAAAATGTCAGTTGCAATAAATCTCCATGCAGTAATCGCATCAAAAGTGAAATAAATGAAAGGTACCAAAGAGAACACAAATCCATGTGTTTGACTAATTACTGCATAGTGACTTGTGAAAAAATACATACTCAGTGTTACATCATTGTGTGTACATGTCACTTGGTCACCTCTGTAACAGAACATGCTGCTATGTGTCACATGCAAGTGGTCATGCCTCAAGTTTACTTATATACATAAAAAAGTACGTAACCTAAGCTACGTGTACAAACGTACATGTTTCTCAGTACATGTGTATGAGTACGTGTGCCTTGAATACATGTGCAGCAGTACATATCCTTGGTTACATATCAGAGGGTATGAGTTGCTCGGGTACATATGTAAACGTGCATACTCTGCAGGTACTTATGTAAGATTACACGGGTAAGAGTACATATCCTTCAGTTGCACGCATCGCCCTCAAATATATGCTAAATGCACATGGCTTTCAGTCACCACTCATGGGTACATGCATTTTATATATGCTCCTCAGGTATTTGTATAAGAATCCATGACTATTGAGTAAGAGCATAAGATTCTTGTTTACATAGGGAAGAATACATGTCCTATATTTAGATGCATTATGGTACATACTGTAGTATGTTACAATTCCAGCCACTGCTAAACACGCCTTTTAGTTATATCTGTGAAAATAGATGCCCCTCAGGTATGTGTGTAAGAGTAAATATCCCTTGTTTACATGGGTAAGAGCACATATCCATTTTTCACATGGATAAGAATACAAGTCCTTTGTTTACACGTGCACATGTAAATGTATATGTCCCTCTGTTACAAGTGATGTGTGTATGTCTGTTGATCATATGTGTGAAAATATATGCCCTTTATCTACATGTGCAATTTAGTTGCCCCTCAGTTACATGTGTAAATATATTTACTCCCGGTTATATGTGAGAGTACATGACCCTTTATTAGATGTGACTTAGAATCATAGACATTCAGACCACAGAAGGAGGTTATTTGGTCCAATGTGTTCACAGCCACTGATAGGGAGTCATTCAGCCTAATCTCACTTTCCAGGTCTCGGTGGGAATTCTAGACTCATACCATACTCTGGATGAACACATTCCCCTTTAAACCACCTACCTGACAATAAATCTATGCCCCATCAATTCCAACCCCTCAACCAGGGATAATAATAACTTTGCCTGCACTCTATCCATGTCCTCAATTATTTCATACACCTACTTAGGCCTTTAGTCAGCATTCTTAGTGTCAAAATAAACAAAGCTGGTTATTGTATAACACTGTAAGGATCCGAAAGGGTTAATATTGAGGAGTGTGAAAGCACATCTTGGAGCATTAGCCTATCAATCTTTCATTATAACTAACATTTTTCAGTTGAATCAATATGCTCTCTTCTACACCCCTTCTCGTGCAACCACATAATTATAATCCTATGGAGTGATGACCAGAATTACATGCAATACTGTGGACCAACTTGTGTTTTATACAGTTCAGCATAACTTCTCAGTTTCTGTATTCTTTTCCTTTACCAATAAAGTCAAGGGTCACATATGCACGTTATCATTCTATCCAGGAATGGGCATGCACTCTAAAGTTCCTCCATTCCTCTGTTACTTATGTTCTGTTTATTCATTCATGGGATGTAAGTATCACTGGCTAAGTCAACATTTAAGGCTCATTGTTAATTTCCCTCGAGAAAGTGGCAGTGAGCTGCTTCTTGAAATGCTACAGCCCATTTGGGGTAGGTACCCACTCAATGCTGTTAGAGAGGGAGTTCTAGGATTTTCACCCAGTGACTGTGAAAGAAATAGCAATATAGTTTCAAGTCAGGATGGTGAGTGTCTTGGAAGGGAATTTGCAGATGGTGGCGTCCCTATGCCTGTGCTGCCCTTGTCCTTCTAAATGGTACAGGCTGTGGAAGGTATTAAAGAATGAGCTTTCGTGAGTTACTGCAGTACATCTTGGAGATGGTACACACTGCTGCCACTGTGCATTGGTGGTGGAGACAATGAATGTTGAAGGTGGAAAGTGTGCCTATCAATCCATATACTTATTGTGTATTTCCTTTCCTTGTTTGCCTTCCCTGAATATGTTGTTTCCCTAAATATATTACCTCATACTTCTCCAGATTCAAATCGATTTGCTAGAATTCTACACACATGACTAATTTACTGATATCTTCCCATGGTTTCTTCAGCTTCCTTCTTCATTACAAACCACAGAATCAATTGTTTAATCATCTGCAATTTTCTTAATCATACACAGTGCAATCAAATCTGGATCATTGATATGTGAATCAGCAAAAACAAGGGACTCCTTACTAATCATTGTGAAATCCCTCTGGAGATAGCATTTCAGGCATGAACACCTTTTGCTTTTTGCCTCTGAGCTAATTTTACCTTCAACTTGCCACTTTGCCTTGAATTCTATGGACTTTCACTTTCATGAACAGTCAGTCATGTGAAACCTAATCAAATGCCTTGCTAAAATCCATAGAGACTGCATCAAATACATTTCCCTTATCTACCCTCCTTGCTCCTTCCACGTAAAATTTGATCAAGTTGATCAGACATGACATTTCCTTAACAAGTCTGTTTTAATTAACAGTGATGAAATCATATCTTTCTAAATGAACATCTATTGTCCTTTAGAGTATTTTGCAATAAATTTCCCATCACTGAGATGAGGCTCACTGGCCTGTAATTACTCAGATTATGCCTTTCTCTCTTTTCAAAATGCTGGAACAATGTTATCGAGTCTTCTGGCATATGCCAACAGTAAGAGATTTGGAAATGATGGCCAGAGTTTCTGCTATTTCTTCTCTTCTTCAAGCCATAGCCTCTGATTCCAAGATGGTGGCACAGTAGGACACTCCAGTCAGAGCTCCTCTGCTCGCCAGGTTCTTTACCCCATTTTTCTTTTTTTACTCTTTTTCCCTTTCTCCTCCATCCCCCCCACAACCCCAACCGGAGGGTCGGGTTGTTGAGGACCAGAGCGAGCGCAGGCCGACACTCGTGGAGGACCGGAGCGAGCGCGGGCTGAGACTCGTGGGGGACCGGAGCGAGCATGGGCCAAGGCTCGCGGAGGACTGGAGTGAGAAGCATGACCGGTTTGAGGGGACAATCCTTACCTTAAAACACTGTAATGCTAACCCCCTTAATATACCCCTTAATATATTTCTATCTTTAACTTATTTTCAACTATGTAGTTAAGCAACTACTTTTATCTGTGTGCTGTATCCAAGAATTGTACCTAGGTATTTGTACCTAAGATGTCGCTATAAGAAGGCAGACTTTGTAAATGCTTTTCATAGTACGACTACAATGGGGCACATGTGACAATAAGAGGATATTGTAGTGAATTGTGTTGGTATATTTGATCTGGCTCTCAGTTTTCATCTGATTTCAAGCCCATTGACATTTATTTTCTCACTATATTAATTTCACTTAGCATTTCACACTTTGCCTCTCTGTTTGACATGTGCTTGTCATCCCTCTACTCTGTAAAAACATTTCTGTAAAATGATACCAATGCCCTTCATCTCTACACACGTTACCTTTATGGTCCTGAATATACTTTCCTTAGTTAGCCTCTTCGTCTTTATGCATTGGGAAAATATCTTTTAAGTTTTTCTTCAATTTACTTATCACTAGCTTTCCATAACAAAACAAAAGAATTACAGATGCTGGAAACAGAAACAAATACAAAAAACAGAAATTGCTGGCAAAACAATGCAGGTCTGGCAGCATCTGTGGAGAGCAAGCAGAGTTAACATTTCAAATCCAGTGAACCTTCTTCAGAACCCAATTCAGAATTAAATAGCTTTTCCTCTCTCTAGTTTCCAATTTCCTTTGTAATTTCATCCTATTTGTTTTTTGTCCTGTAGATTTTCTGCAGTATTGAGCCCTTGATACCCTTCCCAAATGTCACTTTCACCTTTTGATCTTTCTCCTTTACGTCCTTGACATTCTGGGGCAGGGGAGGGGTAGTGGAGAGGACAGTGGATTTGTTTGCCCATCCCTTTTTATAGCAGGACAACTTGTTCTGTGTCCTCACCATTTCTTCCTGGATTGCCTTCTATTGATCTGGCACTAATTAACTTTCAAGCATTGTTTACAGCCAAATTTATTGAAATCATATTTCAGCTTGTAAAAATTAATTGATCCCCAGTTGAGAGGTTTTTATCCTCTGATCTAGCCTCACCCTATCACATGACCATTCTAAATCTCGTTGAATTATGATCATTTCTGCCAACATGCTCTCTAATTGAGAGTCTTCCCACTTGCCCAGCTTTAATCCCCAAAAACCCAGGCCAGAATCAACCCCATCATGATCAGCTATAAAGGTTCTCCTGAAAGCGTTTTAAAATTCTGCTGCCTTGGTGTATTTCACATTAATTTCATTCCCAGTTAGTATCAGGGTGCTTGGAATCTTCCAGTACCACTGCCTTATTGTTAATGCACTTCTCAGAAATTTGTCTATAGATTTGCTCTTCTAACTTCATCTAACCATACATTCCCATTGTGTGATTGTCTTTTAATTGTTCTCCTTCTACAGTGTCATTCCTCCTCATAGCTTTGATTGCAACTTTAAACAATACTGCATTCTCACCTTTTTAATAACCCTCTTCATGTTGCTCTTTCCCTGGTTCTATGTAAGAACACAATTCCCTCCATGTATATGGCTATCACGACATACTCTCCCTTGCATGCATGAGAGCATATGCCTCTTGGGTACATGTAAGACTACATATATCATGGACACGTGTAACAGTGCACTCCTCTTAGTGACATGTGCATAAGTACATGCCCATCAGACATATGCACACATATGCATTGTCTTTGGTTACACGTGTGTGAGTACATGCTCTTTGGTTACATGTGTGCATGTACATTCCTTTGGGTATGAGTGTAAGAGAGAATGCCACTCAGATACATCTTTAAGAATACATGCTGTTCAGGCACATGTGGAAGAGTACTGTGTAAGAACATGTGTAAAAAAAAAATTCCATTCAGCACATTTGGAAGCGTCCTTGACCGTCAGGTACATGTGAAAGGTGTATTTGTGTAAGAGTGGATCCCCCCCCTTTGGTTACATGAAGGAATGTAATTTGGAAAGGAATTTGCCCCTTGAATATATGGTCCATGCACAAGGGTACTTACAAGTATATATGTAAAGATGCGCCCCATTTGGGTAAATGTGTAAGGGAACATGCCCCCTATCCTGTAAATGTGCAAGCATATATGCCCCTTGGGTACATGTATAAGAATGCATGCACTTTGTGTGTAAAGGTACATGCTCCTTGAGTATGTAGGTACATGTTCACTTGGGTATATACTAGGGGTACATGCCTCTTGCATGTGGGAGGAATGAGGGTGGGGCGTGTCTCTCAGGCTAGGGGGTGGAGGAATCTCCCAATCAGGAGGGTGGGGAATGACGGTGGCGTGTCTCCCAGGCTGGGGGTCTCCCAGACAGGAGGGTTGGGAATGAGGATGGGGTGCCTCTCAGGTTGGGGTTTGGGGGAAGAGGATGGGGTGCCTCCCAGGTTGGGGTTTTGGGGATGAGGATGGGGTGCCTCCCAGGCTGGGGTTTGAGGGATGAGGAAGGGGTGCCTCCCAGGCTGGGGTTTGAGGGATGAGGATGGGGTGCCTCCCAGGCTGTCGGCAGGGGGGAGCATCTCGCAGGCTGAGGGATGGGGGATGAAGCTTGGGTGTCTACCAGGCTGGGTGGGGTGGGTGTGGGATTCTCCCAATTTTGAGGGTGGGGGATGAGAGTTGGGTGTCTCCCAGGCTGGGAGGTCGGGGTGAGGGGCAGTTGGAGCGATCCGCTCATGCCCATTCCCATTGGAGGGACTGCGGGAGAGTGAAGTTGGTGAGGAGTGGGCACTAGGAGAACGTCAGCCGGTCTGAGTGATACCTCCTCCCTCGCCACTCGCGCTCTCGGAAATCCCTGGGTAGCTGTGTGCCGGGGAATGGAGCGATCTGGGGGAGCGGGCAGTCTGTGAGCAGACTCTGCAATGAAGGAGATGGAGAAGGACCAGGCTGAGCAGCTCAATGCAGCCAATGAGACCAACAGCAGCGGCGCCCTCCTGTCCGGAGCTGATTACGACGATGAGTTTATTCGCTACTTGTGGCAGGAATATTTGTACCCTGAGCAGTACGAGTGGGTGCTCATCGTCGCTTATATTATAGTGTTCATTGTCGCCCTGGTCGGAAACATACTGGGTAAGTAACACTTTGCTGCCCTTTGCACCAATGCAGGCGCTGCGCTCCGGGGTTCCTGTAGCTGATCTAGTGTAAAACCTTTACCTGCTCTGATACCTCTCTCCCTTCCTGCTTCTGTTCATTTAGGAACAGGCAACAATTGCAATAAGTCGCCAGTCACTTTTAGGAAAAACTGTCCGAAATTAATTTTAAGAGCACTTTGCTTTCCGGTTCGTCCCGTTGCAATAGTAAAGGTGAACCCCTTTTATTAGCCAGTTTTCCAATGCCTTCGGTGTAATGTGAAACGATGTAAGGATGTCTTGTTTCCTCAAGAATACATAAATGTTAGCAGCGATTATCAAACCGACGAAATCCAAACTAGCCAAAAGTGTAACGCACCCGCAAATTCCCGCGGATGCTGGAAATCGGAACTGAAA
Organism: Ginglymostoma cirratum; assembly: GCA_024137785.1. Taxonomy (NCBI): domain Eukaryota; kingdom Metazoa; phylum Chordata; class Chondrichthyes; order Orectolobiformes; family Ginglymostomatidae; genus Ginglymostoma; species Ginglymostoma cirratum. The sequence continues at coordinate 14,672,294 of JAHRHZ010000111.1, read as the reverse complement.
GCAGCAAAGCCTTGGGTATGTTCTGGGTGTCTATGAACAAGAGATAACGTTCCAGGTCCCAGATTTCACAGGAAAGGTCATTGACGCGAAAGGTTAACTGTGTAATGTCTTTGGGTGTGAACGAGTCCTTGCTTTGCAAGGGGCTGAGTAAATGCCATCAATATCGCTTTCAGTGTTTCTCACTGAGAGGGAGTTGGGTTGTACCAGCTAGCTTCGATAGTTAGAGACTATCCAGTCCACACTGAAGGAGTAGCTGGCGCTCTCTTTGCCCTTGTTAGATAGATGCCTTAACCCGGCTGTGTTTCCTGGACCTATTCTGACTGCATGCTTTTCAGCGTTTATTTCCCTGTTCTTCTAGAGTAACAGTTTAAGGAGACGTTCAAGGAGTAAAACAAAACACCATAATAAATAGTGGATTCTGAAACTTGGGGTCTCTCTCATTACAAAATACTACACGGCCACGTTATGGACTTCAGACTGATGTGCCTTCAGAGAACAGAGGCATTGGGCAAGGCCAGGGAATGAAATCATGAGCTCGGTTACCTTCAGGAATCCAGATCCCTTACCCCAAACTGCCCAATCTCCCCCTCTTTTTCTTCCAGTGCCCACAAATGAGAATATAGTTACAGATTGAGGAAATTGTCTTATGTTTTCTGTTCCTATATTTGTAAAGTCCTTGAGGAGCATAGGTTTCAGTGTCATATATTTTCTAACCATAGCTTTGACAGACAATTATGTACAATTGTTGACATTATGCATCCATCTCCACTTCTTGAACCTATGCAATATCAAGACAGCAACGTCCTAAAGACTTGAACCTGTAAACAACAATCCCACGCACAATGGAGAATATGTTCAATGAACAGTGACATACTCCATCGACATTTGACTCCTAGTTTCACTTCCAAGTTTAAAAGTAGATAAATGTTCCAATCAGGCAACATCAGAGGAGCAGGAAAATTGACGTTTTGGGTCGGGACCCTTCTTCAGAAATGGGGGCGGGAGGGGTAAGGGAGACATTTCCACATTAGACAGTGGTTTGCCTGCACATCCATCAATGTGGTCTACTGCATCTGCTGCTCCTGATGTGGCCTCCTCTACATTGGTAAGACCAAGCGAAGGCTCGGAGACAGCTTTGTAGAGTATCTGTGCTCTGTTCACGAGAAATGACAACACCTTCTGGTCACCAAGCATTTTAATTCCCCCTCCCACTACCTGGGTGACATGTCCAAACTGGGCCTCCTCCAGTGCCACAATGACACCACCCGCAAACTGGAGAAACAGCACCTCATATTCTGCCTCGGGAGCCTACAGCCCAATGGCCTAAATGCGGATTTTACCAGTTTCAAAATCTCCCCACCCCCGGCCTCATCCCATGACCAACCCTCCCTCTTATCCCCTTATCCTTGAATTGACACAACCTGTCCATCTTCTCTCCCACCTATTCGCTCCTCCCACCAATTCCCACCACTCCCTACCTGCACTCACCTATCACCATCCTACCTACCTTCCCCAGCCCCACCCCTTCTATCTCTATTTATTTCTGAGCTCCTTTTTCACCACGCACCCCCCATCTTCATTTCTGAAGAAGGGTCCCAACCCGAAACGTCAACTTTCCTGCTCCTCTCATGCTGCCTGGCGTGCTGTGTTCCTCCAGCTCCACAATGTGTTATCTCCAACTCCAGCATTGGCAGTTCTTGCTGTCTCAAAATGTTCTAATCAATTAGCTCCAACCCATACCGTGAAATAATGTGCAATTTCTATTCACACAAGAGGACTTCGGAAACATAAAAAAATGCATATTGCATTAACAGATAAAAATCTTCCTGTTTTAAATTGAAACTACATTTTTAAATGCCCAGCTTGGAGGATATAATAGGAGAGCAAAGTACTGCAGATGCTAAAAATTTGAAATGTAAACAGAAGATTTTTGAAATACTCAGCAGGCCTGGTAGCATCTGTGAAGGCCCATGATCAGCACTAGTTTTGATCTCTCATATGCTACCAGATGTGCTGAAATTTTCCAACACTTGCAGTTTCTCTCAGAGCAAAATCAAACCCTTTTTTAAGCCCACCATAGAGCAATCGGACTTCTTGTGTGCCTTTCCTATTCATTCAGCAAGAAACTCCCTGAAGGCCTCAGTCCCAGTATTTGGAATGCTATTCATCTCCCACTCTGGCCCTTCGCATAAGGGTCTAACTTGGGACTTGGATTCACGTCAAGCTGTCAATTAATTCAGCAAGTATGTAGATATATTGCCAGGGAAAATGCAGCTTTAGTGGAATAATGAACTAGATAGGCTATAAAACCAATTCACCTTATGATGCCTAACTAAACAGTCTTCATTGAGAGATGTGAGACCTTCTCCAATAGAGAACATAGCATCCAGCTTTGTGGAAAAAAATCCCATTTTATAAGCACCTGAATAGTGCATTATACTTGCTGAAATGTTCACAAATTGATTTTTCAATTTTTTGCTGAGAAAGTAAATGTTGCCACCCACTCTGTTAAAACATTAAATAGTGCTAGGTCAAGAAGTGCAATGATCAAATCCACAAAAGCAAAGAGACACCTGCAATCAAAATAGTTTGAGGAAATTGTTGCGCATTGAATTATAAGGTTTAGAACAGGTATAACAATTCACAACAGTGTAAATTTTTTATTTTTTATTTTGTTAAATCTTTTATTGGTATTGAGAGTCTCCTTATTCTTTAAGTATGTCCAAGTTGTAAGTAATTTCAAATGTCATACTTTTCACAGCTAGACCTAGAGAAGGAATTTGATTACCCTGGAGGAATGGCGTCTGCTGCTTCCCCCACTCTCTTGGCTGCTTTAATATAATCCCAGAGTCAAGAGGGCCAAGGCATTTGCATCTGGATGACTGGTACAGTGTGTTTCACTGTTTTTGCCCTCTGTTGCACTCCACTGAGGATTACTAATGCCAGCTTATACCATGATACCACTACGGTACAAGCCCTCTGTGAAGCACTACTTAATGCCTCATTGTTTCAGGTGGGGCCTGGTCATTGTCAGTCAGCACATCATCCAAAATCTGACTACCATCCCTTAAAGACTATGTTGACATTGACAGCACCTCGAAGACCCTACGTTCAACAGCCATGTATAGGCTTCTACAACAGTCCATTTGCCAAGTCCTATACCAATGGGAAATTTGATGATAGGGACAGGGCTGTGAATCTGGGAGTCCCTTGTGAAGAGGCTGCACACAGGTCACAGATGTATGAAGGTCATGAGGCACTTCTATTGTAACAGTTGTGTCTTTGAACAGCAGCATCTTTGACTGAGTAGTCTCTTCTGGATAGTGTCTCCTCACAGTGAATTCGGAAGGGGCTAGAAAAGGTGCATTAAAAATAAACTGTCCCACATACTCCTGGCTAAGGAATAACACCTTGAGAAATCAACAGCCTTGTGATTAAAGAAAGAAAACTCCAAATTTTACAACTTGCAATTTGAATAATCTCAAGACTGACAGTCCCAGAAAAAAAAAACATGCAATTGTATCCTGTGAGCAGTCTAGACTCGAAATTAACATCACCACCCTCAGTGAGATCTGTCTCCCTCAGGAAAAGCAGCGAATAAACAAGTAGGGAAATACACCTACTAATGGAACAGAAAGGCTGACAGCGATTGTCATGTTCATAGCGTTGGCTTTGCCAATTGGAATTGGATCTTGAACATGCTGCCAAAACACCCCTCTAGGATCACTGACAGTCTCATGACATTAAATTTCGGTCGTAACCATATGCCACTTTCATCACAGATCTCTAACTGGATTGTAACATTAAATCCTGTCTACGTCAAAAACATTTTGACCTCTCTTGCCTCCAAGTCAAGACTAAATTGACTTCCATGATACATGATATGAATGACTGCAGTGTTGTGACGTACTTTGCACAAAATTTGCAAGCAGCTGTCAATCTCTTCAGTTATGCAGAGGAAACTCAGCTTGTCATTGACTGCTGCCAAAACAAAATCCTTCAGTCAACACACATCTGGTCAACTAAATATTCCACTCTCATACATGTCGAGGAGAGGCTTTGGACTGCATTAGGCACTTCCCACATGTTGGCAGCCACCTCTCTTTAATAGCCTCAGAGATAGTAGGAACTTCAGATGCTGGAGAATCCGCGATAACAAGGTGTAGAGCTGGATGAACACAGCAGGCCAGGCAGCATCAGAGGAGCAGGAAGGCCGACGTTTCGGGCCTAGACCCTTCCCGATACTTCAGCCTTCCTGCTCCTCTGATACTGCCTGGCCTGCTGTGTTCATCCAGCTTTACACCTTGTTATCTCTTTAATAGCCATCATTTTTCTGAAGAAGGGTCTAGACCCAAAACGTCAGCTTTCCTGCTCCCCTGTGGCTGCTTGGCCTGCTGTGTTCATCCAGCTCTAGACCTTGTTATATTGCTGAGTGCCTTGCAGTGAGACTTGGACTATGCATCAGTCAGTGACACATGAGAGCAAAGGAGAAATTACATCAGGAATACCTCTGCTGCATCTTGGAAGACCACCAAACACCGATGTCTATTTTGAAACGAGGACTCCAAAGATTCAGGCAAAGACTCATGCACAATTAATGGACTGGATTCTGTGACCCAGTGGTCAAAAATTAGCTTCCCTGCAAGGCCCCTTTCCGTTCTAACACTGAAATGGGCAATATTCCATGGGAAGACAAAGAAAATTCTCCAAAGACACTCCAAAGCTCTCTTTTACATGTGACAGCATTACCATAAATGACTGGGAGGAGCTTGCCGTGAATCATTGAAAACGATAACAATTTGTCCATCAAGCTGTATCGCACTTACGAATTACATCATCCTAATGATGAGGAAAGTGGTAGCACGGAGGGAAAGACAAGTAAAAAAAAATCCTGCACTCCAAATCCCTTCTCCTCACAGAATTTCCTTCCTCATATGTCCAATGATCTGTGGCTTGAAAATCGATCCATTCACGTAAATTGAGAACCATGACAAAAACTCACAAGCCTGAGTAGACACTGAGAGATGGTGATAATAAGAATGATGGAGTAAGGTGATGGGGTGATCTCTAAGAACTAGCTCAGAAAGTACGGACGTTGAACTTGTCCTGTTAGCATTATTCTACACCACATACTGAACTGAATGACATGACTGTCCACACATTCAATCTTTCAAGTAGTTGAAACTCCTATGTAGTCTGAAAGCTCTTTTCAGACCATTACTCACACTCATCCCTGACCAAGGACAAGTGAAGACATTCAAGGACTCCTACTGAATTCTATATAATATGCAGTGAGGTAGATCTGCCAGTATATTTTCCTAATTCCCCATTCTACAAGCACAATTAATTTGACATTACAATTGTATCACAACAGCCACTGGCATATAAAATTATTAAGCTTTGATTCTTCATCATTTTAGAGCATAGTGTATATACATAATGGTGTGTGCTTCTTATTTACATGGGCAGCAGTTGCAATGCTGCTGCTGGTTCACTGCTCTAAGGGATCAGAGTGCTTAGCAACAACCCTTCTTCAGTGTCTAACTTCCTGTTGCTGCTGGTATGCGTTGCAGCTCCTGTCTGGTGTGGTTACTATGTCTTTAGACCAAGGGTACACATAATGGGACAAAATGTCTCCCTCATTTGTACGTATCATGTTAGAATCTAAATCAAATTGTGTTGAAAGGGGTGGGATCACCTCCAATAAACATCTCTCTGTGCGATGATTGGGTATTTCTGATGAATCAGTATAAATCCATTTTGGTGAGGAGGGTGACTGAGATTGATTGGAGGAATGGTACATGTAGGTAGGAGAGTGTTTCTGTGACCTTTGGAGGGGTATGATGAACAGTGTTCCGGTAAATTTAAAGAAGTTGGAGTTACAGAATGTCTTTTGAATCGGGAAAAATGCTGAGAAGAACAGATGAAAAAGGGCAAGCAACATTTGAGGTAATTTTAAAGGACATGACAGTCCGTTTCAACTGTTAATTGTATCTGTCTGTCATCAGCAAAACAATGCAAAGGTATTCAAATGTTGGAGGCAATACAGAGAGAACTGGAAAGATGATTCCCAGTGTTGGATGTCTGAATTGGAAAGGAAGACTGAAGAGAGTTGGGATATTCATTTTGTAAAGAATATATCAGACGTGAGTTCATAGAGGTTTGTAATGAAACAAGTAATTTACCCAGGTAAATGTGAATAATTACTTAGACCATGCATTATTATTAGTGGACTGTAAGTTGGAACTAATAAATAACGTATTTAGGATGGATGACAGGAGTTTGCATGGAATGGAAACCTGAAATCACAGGGTTCCTAAAGTAAAAATATCTAAGGACTGATTTAACGGAGGGTTTGTAAACAGAAGACATGGACCTAAGAGTTTTGGAAAAAGAATCGATGGTGATGTGAGATAACAAGGCGTGGGGCTGGATGAACACAGCAGGCCAAGCAGCATCATAGGAGCAGGAAAACTTGACGTTTCGGGCCTAGACCTGTCATCAGAAATGGGGGAGGGGAAGAGGGTTCTGAAATAAATAGGGAGAGAGGGGGAGGCAGATAGAGGATGGATAGAGGAGACGATAGGTGGAGAGGAGGCAGACAAGTCGAAGAGGCAGGAATGGAGCCAGTAAAGGTGAGTGTAGGTGGGGGTGTAGGGAGGAGATATGTCAGTCCAGGGAGGAGGGGATAGGTGAGAGGAAAAACAGGTTAGGGAGTTGGAGATGAGCTGGGCTGGTTATGGGATGCGGTTGGGGAAGGGGAGATTTTGAAGCTTGTGAAATCCACATTGATACCATTGGGCTGCAGGGTTCCCAGGCTGAATATGATTTGCTGTTCCTGCAGCCTACGGGTGGCATCACTGTGGCATTGCAGGAGGCCCAGGATGGACATGTTGTCTGAGGAATGGGAGGGGGAGTTGAAATGGTTCACGACTGGGAGGTGCAGTTGTTTGTTGTGAACTGAGCGCAGGTGTTCTGCAAAGCGGTCCCCAAGCCTCCGCTCGGTTTCCCCGATGTAGAGGAGGCCACAACAAGTACAGCGGATGCAGTATACCACATTGGCAGATGTGCAGGTGAACATCTGTCTGATGTGGAAAGTCTTCTTGGGGCCTGTGATTGGGGTGAGGGAGGAGGTGTGGGGGCAGGTGTAGCACTTCCTGCGGTTGCAGGGAAAAGTGCCGGGTGTGGTGGGGCTGGAGGGGAGTGTGGAGCGGACAAGGGAGTCGCGGAGGGAGTGGTCCCTCCGGAAGGCAGATAAGGGTGGGGAGGGAAAAATGTCTTTGGTGGTGGGGTCTGATTGCAGATGGCGGAAGTGTCGGAGGATGATATGTTGGATCCGGAGGTTGGTGGGGTGGTACGTGAGGACGAGGGGGATTCTTTTTTGGTTATTATTGCGGGGACGGGGCGTGAGGGATGTGTTACGGGAAATGAGGGAGACACGGGCGAGGGCGTTCTCGACCACTGTGGGGGGGAAGTTGCGGTCCTTGAAGAATGAGGACATCTGAGATGTACGGGAGTGGAATGTCTCATCCTGGGAGCAAATGCGGTGGAGGCGAAGGAATTGGGAATAGGGGATGGCATTTTTGCAGGAAGGTGGGTAGGAGGAGGTGTATTCCAGGTAGCTGTGGGAGTCAGTGGGCTTGAAATGGACATTGGTTTCTAGGTGGTTACCCGAGATGGAGACAGAGAGGTCCAGGAAGGAGGGAGAAGTGTTGGAGATGGTCCAGGTGAAGTTCAGGTTGGGGTGGAAGGTGTTGGTGAAGTGGATGAACTGTTCGAGCTCCTCGTGGGAGCACGAGGCGGCGCCGATGCAGTCATCAATGTAACGGAGGAAGAGGTGGGGTTTAGGGCCAGTGTAGGTACGGAAGAGGGATTGTTCCACGTAACCTACAAAGAGGCAGGCATAGCTTGGGCCCATGCGGGTACCCATGGCCACCCCCTTTGTCTTTAGGAAGTGGGAGGAATTGAAAGAGAAGTTGTTGAGGGTGAGGACGAGTTCGGCTAAGCAGATGAGGGTGTCGGTGGAAGGGGATTGGTCGGGCCTGCGGGTCAGGAAGAAGCGGAGGGCCTTTAGGCCATCTGCATGGGGAATACAGGTGTATAGGGACTGGACGTCCATAGTAAAAATGAGGTGTTGGGGACCGGGGAATTGGAAGTTCTGGAGGAGGTGGAGGGCGTGGGCGGTGTCACGGACGTAGGTAGGGAGTTCCTGGACCAAGGGGGTGAAAATGGAGTCTAGGTAGGTGGAGATGAGTTCGGTGGGGCAGGAGCAGGCGGAGACAATGGGTCGACCAGGGCATTCAGGTTTGTGGATTTTGGGAAGGAGATAGAAGCGGGCGGTGCGGGGTTGGGGAACGATGAGGTTGGAGGCAGTGGGTGGGAGGTCACCTGAGGTGATGAGGTTGTGGATGGTTTGGGAGATGATGGTTTGGTGCTCGGGGGTGGGGTCATGATCCAGCGGGCGGTAGGAGGAGGTGTCAGAGAGTTGGCGCCTGGCCTCAGCAATGATGGTGATGTGAGTCTTTTTTATGCAGAGTTATTCTGGTGTACAGGCTGGCAAAGTGGTGAAAGAAGATTCAATGATAACATTCGAAATGGGATCAGATTCACATTTGAAGCGTAAATGTTTGTAGATCATTGGCAAGTGCGATGGATTAAACAGCTGTTTCAAAGAGACAGCACTGTTACAGTGGTGCACATGAGCTCATGCTCCACTGCACCAACCTTAAGAAAGTTAGTTTCTGCAATGCGGACATCACTGGGTTAGACCAGCATTTACTGCCCAGCCCAAAATGCCATTGAGACTGTGCAGATAAGCTGCCTTCTTGGACTGCTGCAATCAAATATGGTCCAATTCATTTCCAGTGATTCTGTAAGTGGACTAGACATTATTAGCTCCTGAAGTCTGACATTTTGTCCTTATTTCTATTCCCAGATTTACAATACAATAAATTTGCTAAGCAATTCTATTTCTATTCAATTTCTATTCTTTCTATTCAGTGGGACTGCAGCATCTTTAATGGGAGAGAGAAGTTTGTAATGGACTATTTACCTTATAAACATGAAGATAAGAAATTGCGATACGAGGGCACACACTAAGTTATTTTAGTGTATTAACAATTTGAGAGAATGTTTTACCCATGCATCATTTCAGTTGAATGCTCCTAGCATGACATTTGTTTCCTTTCAGAATCTTGGGGGGTGGTTGGGTAGATGGTTTCCATCAGACTAACACAAAATGACATTCAGACACTAGGACCAGATGTTCCAACCTCATCATCCAAGTCAAGTGCAAGGCCCCAAATTTTTATTTCGTACCGTCATCGCTGGAATTGGAACTGAGTGAAGCTGTCATTGGGGCAACTTGCAGATACAATGGGTGGATTTTTCGAGGACTGTCAGTCACACTCAGATTGCCACTCTGTTTCTTTTTTCCCAGTTAGCAAGACCTCCATACATCTGGCATGAGATTCTGATTGAGGTTATTTCAGAAATATGGAGCTGTACAGGTTCATTGTACAGTCAGCGGGGAAGCAAACAGGGGAGGTGAATGGTATGGGGTCTGGCAGTGGGGAAAGAGATGTAGAGTCCTGGGGAATGTGGTAAGCATTGGGTCCCAGGTTTGGATAGGGGTGGTTGGGGAAGACATGTCTGGTCCAGTGACATTGGTGGGGGGGGGGGGGGGGTGTGGGGGGGGGGGGGAGGTTTGTGTCAGGTTCTGGGCACGGGGGGAGGTGTAAGTGTAGAATCCTGGATGGAAAGAGGGATTGTCAGATCTGACAGTGGTGGAAAGGAATGTTGTTGGGTGCCAGGTCTCAGGAAGAAAGGGGAATATCAGGACTCCGGGTGTTTGAAAGGGAGTCCAGTCCCAGGGTGAGAGGAAGTGGGGTAGTGTGAGGTTTGGCAGTGGCGGTTGTTGGGTTCTGGAAGGTGGGAATGTCTGGTCAGGATCTGAGGGTGTAAGAGGTCTGGGGAAAGTGTGGTTGAGGGGATGTACAGTAAGCTGTGGAGTTACCCTAGAGTTAGACTGCATTGTTAATTGTCTCATTTTTCTTTGCTAACTATTAGCCTAACTTCAGCTGAAACCTCTGAATTTTTAAATTTAAATTAATACCGTTTGGATAGAAATGCATCCTGTACAAATGCCCTTCACAATTTAATTAGTCATGTGACCTGTACCATGAGGCACAGCTCCTGTCGACAGATAACTTGACTTTACTTCAATAAAGTCCACATGTTGAACACACTGCAGCACTGTCCGCTCAAAACATGACATTAGAAGAGACCCTGAGATGAGTGTTGCAAAGCTGTAAAAATACACAGCCACTGACTGAGAGACACAGGTACATGCAGGTGATGAGCAATCTGTAGATTTTAAGAAGTGAGATTCAACAAAGTATGTCATAGTTGTTCTGTTTGCAGTTGACGTAACTATTGGACAAATCAGATCCCAGGCTGAAATCTCACTTGATGGACCTTGTTTTCTTTTTCTTTTGTTTTTCTCAAGGCATTTTTCACTGAAACATAGCCACACAATGCTGGAGATTTGATTTTAACAATAAAATAGATGTTTATATTTAAAAGAAATAATGAAAACATGGAATAAACTAAACTACTGATATTAAACATGTTTAAAGATTTTGAAACTCATGATAAATTTACTTCCATTAATCTGAAAAAAATGTCCTTTATTTATACCGCAGAGAATTCCTTTCTCTATTCCCTATACAGAAATGAATTTAACTGTGGCTTCAAGTTTCAGTCTTGAGAATATGATAACCTCTTCTTTGAGTATTCATACAACCAACTTAGACTTTCTCAGTTTCAAACAAACTCTTCAGCAAACACTTCTGGTCTGGAACTTTAAAACTAACTCCTTACGCCGAGATAATCTGTTGCTTAACAGTTCTAAATTATCTCTCTTCTTTAGGAGAACTGTTTTACACATCTACCTTCAGCAAAGACTTCTATAAATTATCAAACTGAAACTAAAAAGCTTTTCCAAGCTATTGGTGTTTCCCCTAAGCTAAATCTCACCACTCCATCCCTATATTTCCAGAATCTTCGACCTGAAACTGATGAATGATGCTGCCTTCTTCATGCTTGTGAAGCTACCCAAATGTAAATAAATTCCCATTAGCGTCTAAGAACTGTTCCATCTCAATACTGTTTGCTTTTACAAAAATGTCATCATGGCTATAAAAATACTTGGAAGTTATTCACTGAACCTCTTCACACACAGAGAAAACCCACATGCTGCTTATTCAAAATACAAAAATCTAAAAGAAATGATATTAAAATATTGATACATCACATACTTTACATCACATATCTTAAACACTGGTTAAAAGACAATGGCTGCAGTTTTTCTCCAACCAGATCCAGTTGAAATCATAGAGAATATGAAACAAATTTGGAAGGTCTTGCATGCACAAGGGAAGAACTATGCAATAGTTATGGACTTGTTGACTATTTTCCCTGGAGTGTCAGAGGCTGAGGGGTGACCTTGTAGATGTTTATAAAATCATGAGGGGCACAAATAGGCTGATTAGCAAGTGTTTTTCCCTAGGGTAGGGGAGTCCAAAACTAGAGGGCATATGTTTAAAGTGGGAAGGGAGAGATTTAAAAGGTGACCTGAGGGCAACTTTTCTGCACAGAGGGTGGTACGTGTATGGAATGAACTGCCAGAAGAGGTGGTGGAGACAAATGCGGTTACAACATTTAAAAAGCATCTGTATGGGCACATAAATAGGAAGGGTTTAGAGGCATATGGGCCAAATGCTGACAAATGGGACTAGGTCAGATTGGGATGTCTGATCGGCACGGATGAGTTGGACCAAAGGGTCTGTTTCTATGATGTATAACTGTATGACTTTATCACTTTAGGTACAAATGTTACCCTTTTATCACTGTTGAGAAGACACTTTCAAAATATATTCAACCCTAATTTTTTTCTGAACAGCAGAAATAGCACATGCGAGGAGCTTTGAAAATTTTTGAAGGCACACTTTACGTTCCAAGAGAATGTTCTGGTTTGGGTTCACTATTAGGGACCAAGAGAGAAATAGAGCCCATTGATCAGTATGTAACATCATTCACTGTGCTCTTTGGTACCTCTGAATTTGTGGAACTAAAAGATGAGCTAATTAAAGATAGAATAATCTTAGGGCTATGAAATCATATCATGACAGTGTGACTACTAAGAGAGGAGAATCTGACTCATGATGGAATTGTAAACATGTGCAGAATCTCCGAGCTTGTAAATCAACAGCCATAGTGCAAACACGGGAGAACATGCAAGTTTATCCACAATGTGGAGAAGCAACTTAGACTTCTGTGCAATGTTGATAATCAACCCAGACTTGTGTGCTAATGTTAATAGTCAGCCCAGACTTGTGTGCTAATGTTGATTATCAGCTGACATTTTACACATGCAACAATGTGGAAAAAAGCACCAAGCCAACAAAAAGGTCAAGCTTGAAGGACAATTTGCAAATATTATGGAAGTCATCTTATAAAACAAAAGAAAGCATGCCCATTGTGTGTGCAAAAACAGTGTTTTAACTGCACAAAGCTAAACCACTTTGTACAAAAGTGTTCAACTGGAAATCACACAAACAAGCCTAGAAAGATTATTGCTACAAAGAAGTCAGACAATGATTCAAATCAACCAAAGTGGCTACAAGGCATGTCAGATGAAGATTTGGATGATTTAATCTACACAAGACAGCAGGTTGGGAATGTTGAAACAAAAGGAGAAAAATAGCTTTTAACAATTGCAGTGAAGACAGCAGAATAGGAGAATTATATCCACACAAAGTGTTAGATAGACCCTGCTGCCTCTTGCGGAGTGGCGACGGCAATCCAAAAGTAAATTGATGGTAGGGTAGAGGTTCTGTGTTGGAACATTGCTCACTCTGAGGGGACAAATTAACCTGAGACTCAATGCCGTGCCAGATTTGAGGATCTGGAAGTCGCAATGCTAAGGCACTCACCTCAGCAAAAGCAAGTCAAGAGCTAATCCTAAACAATCCTGTAGAGATTCAAACATCAGCTAACAGAGAAACAAACAGTGCAAGACACAGAGGGTCTGACTGCAGGAACTCAAAAGAATTTTGATGCTAAAGTCGCAGAAATAAAAAATTGCTTTCCCAGAAGGAAAAAAGAAGACTTAGACTGGTAAATGAGAAATACTTGTCCAACCTGTCTTATATCCTTCAAAATGGAGGATTAGTAAGACCACTGTGTTCATTTTCTAATATTAATGCTTTCTTTTTTATTGTCTTTCCCTTCTGGATTTTCAGACACAATTAATGTGACTAAAGGAAAGATGTATCTAAGGCAACAGTGTAAATCAGCCGAGTCAGCTGGGAAGATTTTAAAAGCAAACCAGAGAGCACACTATCGCAACCAGCAGATGTTGGCAAAAAAGCTAATAATCTGCACATGTTCCATCATAAGACACAAGCATTTCAACGACCATTGGTACTCTACATGTAAATAAACAAACAAAAGTGGGACTAGCTAAATTAACAAATAGTGGCTAATGAGAACAGTTGTATAAGTGATTTCTTTTATATATTCATTTGCAGGATCAGGGCATCATTGGCTAGGCCAGCATTTATTGCCCATCCCTAATTGCCCAGAGGGCAGTTAAGACTCAACCATATCACTGTGGGCATGGCCAGGTAAGGACGGCAGTTTCCTTCTGTAAAGGACATTAGTGAACCAGATGGATTTTTCTGTCAATCGACAATGGATTCATAGTCATCATTAGGACTTCTAATTCTTGATTTTTATTAAATTCAAATGAGACCATCTTCCGTGGTGGGATCCAAACTCGGATCACCAGAACATTCTGGTCATTCCCATTGGTAACTTGGACAACTTAAATGTACATGATAAAGGGTGCAATGTACTTTCTTTGATTTGTACAAAAAGCAACATATACAAACTTCGAGAGATAGTAAGAACTGCCGATGCTGGAGTCAGCGGTAACACATTGTGGAGCTGGAGGAACACAGCAGGCGAGGCAGCATCAGAGGAGCATGAAACCTGACACTTCAGGTCAGGACCCTTCTTCTGAAATGGGCTGGTCGGGGCCAAATTGGGATGGCCTGAATGTAGATTGCAGTGCATTTGGGATGATTCTGTTCTGTAGGCAGGTGCTGAGAAAGGCGATGTAGCTGTAGTACCTGGTTTGCTTCAGTATGTGGTCGAGCAGTTTCAGGGCTGAAGAGATTACCACAGGGTTGCCGTGGGGGAGAGATCCACTGAGGTCTTTCTGGAGGGAGGAGGATACCTTCTTCAAGGTGGGCATCCCTGCAAGAGGCTTTGCAATGGGGTTATAAATCTCTGAGAGATAGTAAAAACTGTCGATGCTGGAGTCAGAGATAACACAGTGAGGAGCTGGAGGAACACAGCAGGTCAGGCAGCATCAGAGGAACAGGAAAGCTGATGTTTCAGGTTGGGACTCTTCTTCAGGTATGGGCCATTTCTGAAGAAGGGTCCCGACCCGAAAAATCAGTTTTCCTGCCCCTATATACAAACATCCAGCCTAGTTTACGATAATCATATGACCTATCAGGGAACTCTATAGAACCACACCCCCTGTAGGCAGCTAACTTGTCTTTGTTTCAATAAAGTCCCCGAGTTGAATATACTGCTACATTGCACACCCTAGACAGGAGTAGCAGAATTGCTGATCAGACACTTCAATTTCCCAGGCAGCTCCCTCAGAGTCTAAGGGGATATAGCAGGAACCCATTAATTCCCATCTACGATTAGCAGGCCATTGGAAAATCTGGACCCATGGTGGGATTTTCTTGTAACCACTTTTCAAAAAATGCAGATCTGTTCATAAAACTGGAACATGTGTGGTTCACCTGAGAAATACATTTGAAAGATTTTATCAGTGACAATGGTTAAACCGATGGTAAATCTGTTTTTAAACCTTGTCAAATTCAATCTGACATAAAATCACATTGTTAGCCTATTAGCTGAATAAATTTGCCCGGCTTAAACTGTACAAGCAAATACTTCAATATGTTCCATGAACACATTGGAACTATTAAAAAGACACTATTAAATGAGGCTGCTAACTTCATTTACTCCAATCCTGCAGGATTTTGGAATCAGTATTATATTTAAATTAATAGATATAAAACTAATCCCCATGCAGATGCTGCTTGCAGGCTATGGTCTTTGATATGTGCTGTCGTTGGAAAATGAAAAATGAACTTCAATTCTCCTTAACCTTTAAGGCTTTAGATCTTGCTGCAGTACGGATGATCAATTTGAATACGGAATTCTCCGCATGGGCCTGGAGCACTCAAAGACGTCGACAGAGAAAGCTGGATTGCAAGATGCAGTCCAGGAGGGAAGACAGATTTGGGGAATTGGAAATTTGTTGTTCACTTCTCAAGGCCAATTTGACAGGGACAACACCAAGATTCTGGGTCAAGCAAAGCAGAGACAAGCATGGGAATTCCTAGAAGCCTGGTACTCCACGAAGAAAGCCATTAACAAACACATAGAACTCGACCCCATGTACACTCCAGTACGAAGGAAAACCGGAAGTGAGGTAATCCAGCTCAATGGACTCCAGAGTTTAAAAACCAGGTGGGAAAACACGACAGCACTTCATCGGAGGCTGCACTGATGATGTTACCCAGCAGGGTAATGAAACGTCTGCGGAACAACAAACCAGCTCGGCGAGCCAACCAACCACAACATCCACAACCCGAGCTACAAATCTACTCCAAAACCTTAGGACAATTAAAGCGTTATTATATGACAGGAGGGGATCCTGAAGAATAGATGGTGTTCAGTAGGATTAGTTCTGTAGACTTTGACATTTATGGTGATAGGGTTAGATGGAGTAAGGTGGGAGGAGGATCATGTGGAATGACAATACCACAGGCAACCACTTTGGGCTGGAAGGTTTAATTCTACCCAATATTTTATGATATCACTGGGGCTTAGGAGACTCATCTACGCTGCATGATACTATGACTCTGTAATCTGGACTGCTGTGTGCAGTTTTAATTTCTGTTGCTATGAATTGCTTTGGACATGATAGACATTAGGTTATTCCATCATTCCCAAACATACACACTCTGCATCACTGATGCACAGTTTGTACCATCTGCAGAATGCATTGCAGAATTTCACCAAGATTCCTTAGACAATGACTATTACGAGGGGACATAATTTTAAGGTGATTGGAGGAAGGCATAAGGGAGATGTCAGAAGTAGGTTCTTTACACAGAGAGTGGTGGGTGCGTGGAATGCACTGCCGGCGGTGGCAGTGAAGTCAGATACATTAGGGACATTCAAGAGACTCTTGGATAGGCACATGGATGATAGTAAAACATAGGGTGTGCAGGGTAGTTTGATCTTAGAGTAAGATAATAGGTTGGGACAACATCATGGGCCAAAGGGCCAGTGCTGTGCTGTACCGTTATGTTCTATGTTCTATGTTCTCTGTTCTATATTCTATGTTCTAATACCATCCAAACCCATGGCCACTACCATCTAGAAGGACAAGGGCAGCACATACTTGGGAACACCACCACCTCCAAGCTCCCCTCCCAGTCAAACAACATCCTGACTTGGAAATATGTCACTGTTCCTTCAGTGTCACTTGGTTAAAATCCTGCTGCCCCTCCCTAAATGCATTGTGGGTCTACCTGTACAAAATGGATTATAGCAGTTCAAGAAGCAATGACCATCTTCTCAAATGCTTCAAGGGATGAGTGAAACATGCTGGTTCAGCCAGCAATGCCCACATCCCATGAATGAATAAACATAGAAACATGGAAAGTAGGTGCATGAGTAGGCCACTCAGCCCTTTCGGCCTGCACCACCATTCAGCTGATCATGCAATCTCGATATACCATTCCCACCCTCTCCCCATATCCTTTGATTCCTTTAGTCTCAAGGGACACACCCAGCTCCCTCTTGAGTATATCTAATGAACTGGCCCCAACACTTCCCATCCAAGAGAATTCCACGAGAACTCTCTGTGTGAAGAAATTCTTCCTCATCTCAGTCCTGAATGGTTTACTCATTATTCCTAGATTGTGACCTCTTGATCTGGGTTTCTCCCACACTGGGAACATTCTTCCTGCATCTACCCATCAGGATTTTATATGTTTCTATGAGATCCCCCCTCATTCTTCTAAATTCCATTGAATACAAACCCAGTTGATCTAGTTTTTACTCATATGTCAGTCCTGACATCCCGGGAACCAGTCTAGTGAACCTTTGCTGGACACTCTCAATAGCAAAAATGTCCTTCCTCAGACTAGGAGACCAAAACTGCACACAATACTCAAGGAGTAGCCTTACCAAGGCCCTGTATAAGTGCAGCAAGACATTCTTAGTCTGATATTCAAATCCTCTCGCTATGAAGGCCAGCATGTCATTAACTTTCCTCACCGCCTGCTCCACCTGCATGCCAGCCTTCAGTGACAGTTCCACCATGACACCCAGGTCTCATTGCTCCTCACCTTTTCCTAAACTGCCACCATTCAGATAATAATCTACCTTCCTGTTTTTGTGACCAAAGTGGGTAACGTCACATTTATCCACATTATATTGCATTTGTCAAGTATTTTCCCACTCAGCCAGTCTGTCCAATTCACCGTGCAATCTATTAGCATCCTCCTCACAGCACACACTGCCACCCAGTTTAGTGTCATCTGCAAACTGGAGATATTGCATTCAATTCCTTTGTCCAAATCGTTAATGTATACTGTGAATAGCTGAGGTCCCAGCACTGAACCCTGTGGCATCCCACTCATCACCGCCAGCCAGTCTGAAAAGGACCCATTTATTCCAACTCTCCGCTTCCTGTCTGCCAACCAGTTCTCTACCCTTGTTGATACATTACCTCTAATACCATGAGCTTTAATTTTCCTTACTAATCTCTTGTGTGGAACCTTGTCAAAAGCCTTTTGGAAGTCCAGATACATAACTGATCTATTCTACTGGTCACATATTTATAAAAAAGTTCAGAAGATTTGTCAATCATGATTTCTCTTTAGTGAATCCACGCTGACAAGTACTAATTCTGTCACCGCTTTCCAAATGCTCAGTTATTTCATCCTTAATGATTGCCTCCAGCATTTTCCCTACCACTAATGTAAGTCTAACCAGCGTATAATTCCCCATTTTCTCATCCTCCTTTTTGGAAGAGTGGAGTTATGTTAGCTACCCTCCAGTCCATTGGAATTCTTCCAGAGTCTACAGAATGCTAGAAAATGATCACCAATGCATCCGCTATTTCTAGGGCCACTACCTTAAGTACTCTGGGATGCAGAGCATCAGCCCCTGGGGACTTCTTTGGTTTTAATCCCATCAATTTCCCCAATGCCATTTCCTGACTAATTAGAATTTCCTTCAGCTCCACCTTCATACTTAACCCTCTGTACCCTAGCATTTCCTGAAGAGTGTTTGTGTCCTCGTTAGTGAAGACAGATCTAAAGTATTTGTTCGATTGGTCTGCCATCTTTTTGTTGTCCATTATGAATTCACCTGATTCTACTGCAAGAGACCTACATTTGTCTTCGTCACTATTTTTCTCTTCACTTATCTATAGAAGCTTTTGCAGTTAGTTTTTTTGATTTCCACAAGCTTACTTTCATATTCTACTTTCCCTTTCCAAATTAAACCCTTTGTCCTTCTCTGCTGAATTTTAAACTTTTTTCCCTGTCCTCGGGTTTGCTGCTTTTACTAGCCAATTTATATACCTCCCCTTTGGCTTTAGCACTGTTCATGATTTCCCCTATTAGCCATGGTTGAGACACCTTCTCTGCTTTATTCTTCATTGAGATGGAGCGTGACACAATTAAATCTGAAACCAGGGTCCTGATCTTAAAGAAAGCTAACTTTGATGGTATGAGGGATGCATTGGCTAGGATAAACTGGCACGGTGGCACAGTGGTTAGCACTGCTGCCTTACAGCGCCAGGCACCTGGGTTTGATTCCAGCTTTGGGCGACTATCTGTGTGGAGTTTGCACATTCTCCTCGTGTCTGCATGGGTTTCCTCCAGGTGCTCCGGTTTCCTCCCACAGTTCAAAGATATGCAGGTTAGGTGGATTGCCCATGCTAAAGTGCCCATAGTGTCTAGGGTGGGAAATGCAGGGATATGGTAGGGGGCAGGACTGGTAGGAATGCTTTTTGGAGGGTTGGTGTGGACTTGGTGGGCTGAATGGCCTGCTTCCACACTGTAGAGATTCTTTGGATTCTTATGCCACACAGGGATGTACAATAGTTGAAGTTCATCCATGTGTTCTTTAAATGTTTGCCATTGCCTATCCACCGTCAACCCCCGAAGTATCCCTGGCCAGCTTATCCTAGCCAATACATGCCTCATACCACCAAAGTTAGCTTCCTTGAAGTTCAGAACCCTGGTTTCAGATTGATTGTGTCACTCTCCATCTTAATGAAGAATTCTACCATTTTATGGTCACTTTTTCCCAAAGGATCTCGCATTACAATGTTGCTAATTAATCCTCTCTCATTACACAATATCCATTCTAGGATGTCCCTGCAATAATAACCAAAAAAGAATCCCCCTCGTCCTCACGTACCACCCCACCAACCTCCGGATCCAACGCATCATCCTCCGACACTTCCGCCATCTGCAATCAGACCCCACCACCAAAGACATTTTTCCCTCCCCACCCTTATCTGCCTTCCGGAGGGACAACTCCCTCCGCGACTCCCTTGTCCGCTCCACACTCCCCTCCAGCCCCACCACACCCGGCACTTTTCCCTGCAACCGCAGGAAGTGCTACACCTGCCCCCACACCTCCTCCCTCACCCCAATCCCAGGCCCCAAGAAGACTTTCCACATCAGACAGATGTTCACCTGCACATCTGCCAATGTGGTATACTGCATTCGCTGTACCCGTTGTGGCCTCCTCTACATCGGGGAAACCGAGCGGAGGCTTAGGGACCGCTTTGCAGAACACCTGCGCTCAGTTCGCAACAAACAACTGCACCTCCCAGTCGCGAACCATTTCAACTCCCCCTCCCATTCCTCAGACGACATGTCCATCCTGGGCCTCCTGCAATGCCACAGTGATGCCACCCGAAGGCTGCAGGAACAGCAAATCATATTCAGCCTGGGAACCCTGCAGCCCAATGGTATCAATGTGGATTTCACAAGCTTCAAAATCTCCCCTCCCCCAACTGCATCCACCTCCCTAACCTGTTTTTCCTCTCACCTATCCCCTCCTCCCTCAAGCCCCACCCCCATCTCCTATCTACTAACATCATCCCGCCCCCTTGACCTGTCTGTCCTCCCTGGACTGACCTATCTCCTCCCTACCCCCCCACCTACACTCACCTTTACTGGCTCCATCCCCACCTCTTTGACTTGTCTGCCTCCTCTCCACCTATCCTCTCCTCTATCCATCCTCTATCCGCCTCCCCCTCTCTCCCTATTTATTTCAGAACCCTCTTCCCCTCCCCCATTTCTGATGAAGGGTCTAGGCCCAAAACGTCAAGCTTTCCTGCTCCTGTGATGCTGCTTGGCCTGCTGTGTTCATCCAGCCACACACCTTGTTATCTTGGTTTGCTCTTTACTTCGTTCCTTGACACATTTCTTGAGGAAATCATCCCTCATACATTCCAGGAACTCCCCCTCCATTGCATTGCTATCAGTTTAGTTAGTCCAATCAATATGTAGATTGAAGTCATTCATAATAACTGCTGTACCTTACTGCATGCATCTCTAATTTCCTGTTTGATACAGTCCCTGGCATCACAACTACTGTTTGGTGGCCTGTACACAACTCCCACTAATGTCTTTTTCCTTTTGGTGTTCTTCAGCTCCATCCATACAGATTCCACATTGTCCGGGCTAATGTCCTCCCTTACTATTGTGTTAATCTTCTCCTTAACCAGCAATGCTTTCCCACCTCCCTTTCCTTTCTATCTGTCTTTCCTGAAAATTGAATAACCCTGGATATTGAGTTCCCATCCTTGGTCAGCCTGGATCCAGGTGTCTGTGATCCCAATTACTTCATCTCCATTAATAACTGTTTGCACAGTTAACTCATCCACCATATTACGAATCCTCCTTGCATTGAGACACAGAGCTTTCAAGCTCATTTATTTTGACGTTTATTGCTCTTTTAGAATCATTGTGAAATATGGCCCTTTTGATTTTTGCCTTTGGTTTCTCTACCTTCTACGTTCACTTTTCCCTTTACAGTCTTTAGTTTCTGTCCCTACTTTGTTTCCTTCTGACTTCCTGCATTGGTCGCCGTCCCCCTGCCATATTAGTTGAAACCCTCCCCATCAGCACCAGCACACTCTTCCCCCTAGGACATTGGCTCCAGTCCAGTTGGTGCGTATATGCACCATGACAGCTGGCTGTTTATCCTCCCACCCTGCAGAATGTTCTGCAGCCTCTGAGACATCCTTGACCCTTGCACAAGGGAGGCAACATACCATCCTGGACTCTCGTTTGCAGCCCCAGAAACACCTATTTATTCCCCTTGCTATTGAATCCTCCGTCACTATAGTTCTGCCACTCTTTTTCCTGCCCTCCTGTGCGCAGAGTCAGCCACAGTGCCATGACCTGGCTGCTGCCACCTTCCCCTAGAAATAAGCACAATAGTAGTTGTCAATAATCACATTACCCTTGCTATCATACAGGACCCATAATACGGAGTCATTGCTGCTCCAATGCTTGTCCATTCCTCCTCTTCCAGGTGAATCAGCGCAACACACAATAGAAGGCAGGTGACTGGAAGTTGACTTTCGTAGATTTGTAACCTGACCAACATTTGAGAAGTTGATTGTGCATTATATAATTTGCAAGATCTCAGACTGGAAGAGGTAGTGACTGTGAGCACCATAGATATGAATCACTACCCTAGATAGTTCATGTTCTCACATGGTTTAAAGATTATATCTTCATTAGTACCCCCAAAATCCCTGTCTTGTGCACTGTCGATGATAGCCATGATGTGGAGGTGCCAGTTTTGGACTGGGGTGGACAAGGTCAGGAATCTGTGCACTGTCAGTAACCCATGATGTCAGACTGGAATGGCATAGGAACTGCTGATGGCCTTTTCTCTTGACAGGTTGCTTATAGGAAGCTAAACAGAGTGCTGTAGTCGGCGGACCAAAATACCCTCCAGTATCAAAGACATTATTAAAAAAACACAAGAGATACTCATAGTGAGGGCAAATTAGCCATTACCTGAGAGATGAAATCACAAGATTACATCAGGTTAAGTAAGGAAGGGTGTGGTGATGTGATTATAAATCAGCAAGACTGAGACATTCAAATATCACCTTTGCCGCTTCAAATAAAGAGAATGCTGCTTTTGCCATAACTCCAAAAATATGAACTATTCCTTTGATGACATAATGGAATGCTACATTGTTCCTCTATCTTTAACTCAACATCGCTGTTACCAACTTTGGTGCCGACATGCCTAGCATTCAAACTGTTACTTTCGCCATACCACTATCCATGACAGATATGCTGGACCTTTCCACACCTAGAATAGATGAAGCCTCTCATAACGATCAACCATTTTTTGACAATATAAGATGGGACATTTTCACACAATTGGAACATTGCAAACCAGTATCATGAACAAGAAACCCCAGGTAGATGTTGGAAACCTGGAATATAAGCAAAAAAATGTTGAAAATCCTTAGCATATCAGGCACCATCAGTGGAGACAGAGAAAAGTTAATGTTGGTAGCTCTTTATCAGAAGTGGAAAAATTTAAAGGTATGTTTGGTTTTAAGCAGGTGTAGAGACAGCGAAATAGGAAATGCTGAAATGAATGAAAGGAAAAGATTATGATTGGGAGGAAGCCAGGAGAGATTAAATGACTAAGAAGACAAGTGCAAGGTGAGAAAGAGGGTTGTGCTGGAACAAATAAAAAACAAATATTAACAGGTCTAAATGGCAACCACAGCATCATTGATAATAGTTACTCACTAAAAATGGGAGCACTGGTTATGAACTGAAATTATATAATTGTATATTAAGTCATAGAGTCATACAGCATGGAAACAGACTCTTCGGTCCAACCAGTCCATGCCAACCATAATCCCAAACTAAACTAGTCCCATCTACCTGTGTTTGGCCCATATCCCTCCAAACATCTCTTATTCATGTACTAAGTTAAATGTCTTTTAAACATGGTAACTGTACCTGCATTCACCACTTCCTCTGAAAGTTCATTCCATCTGCAGACTACTCCCTGTGTAACAAGTTGCCCCCATGCCTTTTTTAAACCTTCCTTCTCTCACCTTAAAAGTATGCCCTCTAGTCTTGAAATTCCTCATGCTAGGGAAAAGATACCTGCCAATCACCTTACTTATACCCCTTGTGATTTTATAAACCTCTGTAAGGTCACCATTCAACCTCCTACGCTCCAGTGGAAAAAAAGATTCCAAAGCATCTAATGTAAAGATAGTTCCTCAAGGTTTTATGGAGCTTTCCGAAAACAAGATAAGAAGATAATAACAAAATTAGGAGTGAAGCTGAGTATTGAAATGACAGGCAAACATAAGCTTCAGGTCATGCTTACAGATTGAGTAGGGATGTTCTGTAAAAATGATCCCCAGTCTGTGTTTGATCTACCAAACTAGAGGAAATTGCATTGCCAGTCGAGAACATTCAATTCTAAGACATATAAATGTACAACTTCAGCTTTGAGGAGTTTAAGGCATTGGATAGTGGGGAGGGAAGAGATGAGAGAACAGTTACAACATCTCCTGTACTTGGATGGAAAGATGCAGTGGTAAGTGGGATAGGATTTTGGGACGGATTGAGAGTGGATCAGGTGTAACAGAGGGAATGGTCCCTTGGAATGCTGGAGGGAGTGAAGTAGATAAGCAGTGTTTAGTGGAGCACAATGTTGGAGGCGATGGGAGTAGTCAAGAAAATCCATTAAATGGGAAGTTAGTGGGATGTAGAGGCATCCTTTCATGGTTCTGGGAATGGGGGAAGGGTTGAAAGCAGAAATGTGGGAAATGGACAAGCACAGTACTGGGCCCTATCAGTCACATTGGACAGGATTCCTTAATTGAGGGAAAAAAACACAGATCAGAAAAGCGGGTTGGGATGGTTACACATTCAAACCAGATGCAAATCCAGAGAAATCAGAAAATTGAATGGAATTCTTACAGCAGTAAGAATTGGTTCTTGCACCACTTGTGGCCTTTGCAATTTATACGTTTAATGATGATAAAAATCACTCCCACCAAACCAAAGTATTCTACTTAATCTCAGAGGCAAAAAAAACTGCAGATGCTGGAATCCAAGGTAGACAAACCTTGGAGGCTGGAAGAACACAGCAGGCCATGCAGCATCTGGAGGAAGGAAGAAGTCAACATTTTGGGTATTACCCTTCTTCAGGACTGGATGTGGGGATAGGGGGAGCTGCAGGTAAAGATGGGGGCAGAGGATGGCAGAATGGTGGTGATAGTCGGACACCGGGAGTAGGTACGACCTGGTTGGTTAATGGGAGGGATGAATCTGGTTGGTAGCAAGAAGGGAGGGTGAGTTGGTGGAATGGAAGGGATGAGGTGGGGTTGGAAGAGGAGCCGGGGATGGGTGAGAAAGTTAATTGAAATCAGAGAACTCAATGTTGAATCCTCTGTGCTGTAGGATGCACAGGTGCAAGTCGAGTTCCTCAAATTTGCGTTCCAAGTCACTGTGACACTGGAGGAGGCTGAGGATGGACATGTTGGAGAGGGAGCTGAAATGGGCTGTAATTTGGAGGTTAGGCCAGTCGTTATAGGCCAGGCGAAGATGCTCGGCGAGACGGTCACCTACTCTACTTTTGGCCTCACTGATGTAGAGAAGACCACATTGGGAGCATCGGATGCAATAGGCTAGGTTGGGGGAGATGCAGGTGAAGCTCTGTCTCACTTTGAAGGACTGTTTAGGACCCTGAATGGAGGTGAGGGAGGTGGGGGACTATAAGGCTGGAGGCGGTGGAGGGGAGGTCACCGGAAGTGGTGAAGTCATGGACAGTGTGGGAGACGGTGGCTTGATGGGCCATGGTAGGGTCGTGGTCAAGGGAGGGTGGGGATAGGACATGGTGTCGGAGAGCTGGTCCATCCTCCAGACTCCCACAGCCCCTTCTTTGTCAGGGTTTGGTAGTGAAATGAGGATTGGTGCAGAGAAAGTGGAGCACTGACCGTTTGGAGGGCGAGAGGTTGGAGTGGGTGACGGGGGTTGAGAAATCGAGGCGATCGATGTCGCATTGGCAGTTAGCAATGAAGAGGTCCAGGGCAGGTAAGTGGCTGGCAGGGGGTGTCCAAGAGGAGGAGGAAGGTCGGAGGCGGGAGAAGGGGTCCCCAGAGGGTGGTTGGGAGCTTTCATCGAAGAATAAGGCATGGAGGAAAAGGCGGAAGAAGAGTTCCATGTTGTGACGGGCATGGAACTTGTTGAGGTGGGGTCGGAGGGGCATGAACTTGAACCCTTTACTGAGGACAGACCATTTGGCCTCAGAGAATTTGAGGTCAGGGGGGTTGGTGAATATGCGGCAAGATTCAGGGTGGGGTTTTGGGGGTTCTCAAGGCGACCCTAATTTCTCTAATTTCAAATAACCTTCCAACCCATCCCCCGGCTCCCTTTCCAGCCCCACCTACTCTGTTCCATTCCACCTTCTGACCCTCCCTTCCAGCCACCAACCAGATTCATCCCTCCCATCGACCAACCAGGTCGTACCTACTACCAGTGTCCACCTATCACCACCGTTCCACTATCCCCCTCCCCCTCCTACCCCCACATCCAGTCCGGAAGAAGGGTAATACCCGAAATGTTGACTTCTCCTTTCCTCCAGGTCATGTCTGGCTTGCTGTTTTCTTCCAGCCTCCTGTTTGTGTGCTTAATGTTAGCTCAGAATAAAGTGTACAACCACTCTGGAATAGTTTCCGTGTCACATACCTTCAGATCAAAATGCGGGAAGTCAAAGGAAAAGGCTCATTCCAGTGTCTCATGGCAGGAATATATATAATATATATTCAATCAAGAGAACTTCTCAACTTTGATCAAATGGAATAATGTTACTTTGTGCTTTACTAGCTCATCTGGTGCTGGGACTATCACATCATCAACCTGTGTCACTCCACTTGTGCTAATGAATTAAGTTTGTCCTTGCATTGTGAGATTTTATTGCTTGTGCACCTACTGACTTGCCAATGTGCTCTGAACATACTCTAAGTACCCAGTCCCCACAATCTTTTTAGTGAAGTGGTACTTCAAAACATTTGCTGAATGAATCAGTCCCATTTGTTTCATGATGCTCTGAGCTACACTGATTACTCTGAGTAATATAGATGCACAGCAAGCTGAGGTTATACTGATTAAAGGAAGACTCATTGAGTGGCACTAAACAACTCTAATTTTGTAAATCTCACATAATATTCTAAAGAGATTGACAATCATTAAACGTGTTAATCCCATCTCTCCAAATTATGCAGCAGTAACACAATGGAAGTCATTTCTCTGATTTCAGCTATTTCTAACTGGAATGTTAACAGTGCAATAGAATCCTGCTCTCACTAGAAAGTTAAATGTGAATAATGTGAAAGGAAACTGTGGAAGCATAAGTTATTCAGAGAAATTGAAATGGAGCTGAAGATTAGTCAATGTACATAGCATTGATGACTCAGTATTTTGCAAATAAGATTGATAGTAATTCAGTGTGTTCCAATTTAATGAAATATTCATTTTTAAACAAAGTGGTCAGTCCATTGAATATAGGAGTTGGGAGGTCATGTTGCGGCTGTACAGGACATTGATTAGGCCACTTTTGGAAAACTGCATTCAATTCTGGTCTCCCTGCTATAGGAAGGATGTTGTGAAACTTGAAAGGGTTCAGAAAAGATTTACAAGGATTTTGCCAGGGTTGGACAGCTTTCCCTGTAGTGTCAAAGGCTGAAGGGTGACCTTATAGAGGTTTATAAGATCATGAGGGGCTTGAATAGCCAAGGTCTTTTCTCTGGGGTGGGTGAGTCCAAAACTAGAAGGCAAAGGTTTAAAGTGAGAGGGGAAAAATTCAAAAGGGACGTAAGGGGCAACTTTTTCATGCAGAGGGTGCAGTGTGTATGGAGTGAGCTGCCAGAGGGAGTGTTGGAGGCTAGTCCAATTACAAAACTTAAATGGCATCTGGATGGGTATATGAAATAGGAAGGTTTAGATGGATATGGGCTGAATGCTGGCAAACGGGGCTGAATTTATTTATGATATCTGGTCAACATGGATGGGTTGGACCGAAGGGTCTGTTTCCATGCTGCACAGTTCTCTGATTCTATGACTTGCGTTCATAGATAGTTAGTCCTTGTCTAGAAGAAGGAGAAGTCGAGACATTTTGAAGGGAAGTGACATGTATGATGCAGCACAAAACTTTCAGGTTATTGGACAATGTCTGCTTCTGTTAGCAGGTGCAAATAAAACTATTAGTCTCAGGAAATTTCAGCATTGCAGACACCAGCTTTTATGACGTAAACCTAAAAATGTGTTGAAATGGGAATCAGCATTGTGCAGTAATTTGTTTATTGTAACAGATGGACGTGTAGGCATCCTCTGGTTGTTCGTCTGTATGTTCCAGTACTGACATCCAGTACTGCCCATTAATTTGCTACTCCCTATAGGGAGCTCTCGAATCTGGAATCCCAATCATGACTGCACTTTACAGAAAGGTGCAGTTGCAATTTTTCTCATCCATTAATTTCAATGAGATGCTACAAAGCTGCTAATTTTCCAACAGACACTCTTTACAAACACCACAAAACACATCAGTGAAGCTTTATTTTTGATGTACATTTGGCATGTTCTTGCTCATATTCAACTTTTCAAAGGTATCACACCAGATGGTGTACCATTTCAGGGCATCATACACTAGTTAGATACTGAAATCGCTCGCAAATGTTAATATACCAACCTAACAGACAAACAAAAAGCCCATAAAAATTAAACCTTTTAGAATTAAATTGGGATGAGAAAAGGATGAAAAGAAGCTGGAGATACATTTGGAATGCTTGTTTGGATGTTGAAATGATTACATTGGGTTTTGTGGCCTTTATCTGCTGCTGAATGACTCTTCCTGATTGTAGCCTGTGTCAGTCACAGTAAGTTGCTACCTTCAATCCTAACTGTCTGACCCTGCTGAATTTCTATTGAGTTACCCAGAGTTATCCTTGGTCACATTCAAGGGGTCTAGCCCAGCATTAAGTTATTCTCTAATGTTCAGCTGAATTTTCTGAAGAATCAGCAAGATGTCGATTTCAGGGAGTTTGATCGACTGTTTCTCTCTGTGAGCTCAGTCGACTCATCTCATACAGTTCTTCCCTGCTTACATCATTTTGTAATGCTCCATGCCTCAATGGCATTACACTCACTTTATCATGTGCTGTCTCAGAAGTGCTATCCTGCTGCCAGGAACTTGGGGCTTTCCACTGTCAATGCTATATTTAAAAACTGACTGCGTACCAAATCAAACACTGCCAGCCAGAAAGAGCCCTTCATAGTACATATAATGGATGGGAAACAAGAAAGAAAAGATTGAAAAGGCAAATAGGTAGCATTGGTGACATTTCATTGTGAATAGAGTATCCCATTTGTAAATATATTAGCACGTCAAATCATCACCTGTCTCACTAACTGTCATTATAGCAACAACTACCCTGTCTGGAGTGTACTGCAGGATCCCACCTCCCCTTTCCCAGAATGATCAAAGCATCAGAACCTCATCTTCAGGAGGCCGATCATCTGCTCCACGAAAACACCAGTGGAAGATTTGACTGCATTGGATCTATCCTTATTCCAATCAGGGGTTGCATAATGGAGTAATTAGCCATAACTTCAAAGATGTGATACAAACAATCACGAATGGTTTGTACCTTGGCTGAAATTTTGATGAAGTTTGCCACTTTTTGATATTCTCAATACAACGTGTATAATCTGTAGCACCTTGGTGCAGTTAGTGATGATGCAGAGCCCACTACCGGGACTGCAGTACTGACTTCAGCATGAGGAAATGAGTTGAAGTGGTATGATCTGTTTCAAATAGCATCAGTATTAGTCTTGATATATTTGTGGTTTAAGGATTGAGAGATCCCAGATTGAGAGTTCTCCAGTGGCTCCTTGGAAATATCCAATCACATAAGAGTTTAACACAGCTCTCACCTTGTTGGCCACTGGGATAGGATGGCCACCCACCTCTTCAGGTCGCAAACTTCCATGTTTGTCTCTGCCCTGCAGTTCCTACCTCTCCATCAGGTATGATATTCCACACATTCCCACTAACACTTCTCTTCAGAAGTCCCCAACCGTGACCCCCCACCCCCAAATGCCTCTCTCACCGCAGTGTAGTTAGTGTCACAACTCATTGGGTGGTGTTTTGTGCTGATAAAGAAGCTCCAGGAATTCTACGTGCTGTCAGAAAAGTGAAAACTTTCACATCTACTGAATTGTCTAATTTTGCTGAATTGTCTATGTTTAGTTAAACGGACGCACACATCAGGTTTTCCATGATCAAGAACACAATCAAATAAATCAAATTATTTTTAACTAATGGCAAGAGAAAGAACTTGAGTTGCTAACTTATAACTCCACAACTTAAACTTCACTCCTTTGTAAAAGATTACGTCCACATATAAACAGATACACAAAGAGGGCTATAGTCACTTGCCTGGCAACTAGTCAAGTGACAGGTACTATACTGAGTAGCTGGAACCCACACACTAATTGACTGAAAAAAACAATCAAAAGAACGTTTCTAGGCCAACCCTTCCTGAACACACACATAAGCAAACAAGCACCTAATGTGTCTAGTAATGTCACCCCCAACTGCTCAAATAACTCAACATTATAGATACAAATGACAATGAGTTCCAGCAACTATTTTTAAATCTGCAGCATCTTCTTTCACTTCGTTTACTGTGCATCATTTCCTTTTTTTCTGTCCACAAGTCTTAAAATAGTAGTCATTATATAATGCCAAATATTGTAATGCACTATTCTTCCATTGTATTCAGGATGGTGGTGAACATCAATAATAGACTGTCCTATCATAATCCATGGCCTCCATTTCTCCACCATACCCCACTCTTAAATGTTGAGTATCCCCCTTCACAATTATTGTTACCTCTGCATCCCAGTATGCTACCTCCAAGCCCCACAAACTGACAACCTCAACTTGCTCATCACACCAGTTGCCCCTGAGAATTCAATTTGATTTTCATTGAATACACCTCCAGTTCTGACCATGGCCTACCCTTCCAGGTAACCTGCAATGACAGCCCTGACAGACGACTCTTCATTAGTAAACTGCACAGTCTCTGACTAACTTACCACTAACCTCCAAACTGGTTGCACTTGTCCTGTAGCACTGACCATGGCCTTTCCACAGACTGTAGTTATACAGAAACCCTGACTGCATGCCAAAAGCAGTCGACTGACCATGTCCAAGCCCCTGAGTTGAAACCGAGCAATGCCTTTGACTGAGTGTGCTGACGCTCCCTGATTAATGGCAGTCTCCTTGATCTGACTAACCCATTAGACTTTGAGACATGTCCATTTATTTGAAGGACTTGCATTGTGTTTGCTACGTAAGTTGCTGGCATGTGGTGATGTGTGACATTGACGTAGCACCGTGCCATGTAGCGACAGGTCTGCTCCCTTGAATAATCATTGCCTTTGTGCCTGAGAGGTAAGGCGAGGCAGGATGGAGCCTGTAAGTTCTCAATGAGGCAGCAAGGGCATGTAGGTGCAAATAAGTGGGGGCTGAATGAGCAAACTAAGAGCCTTGTTCTAATGCAGGAGATAGGGTCCTGACCTTGTGTGTAAAGTGACCTGGCAGCAGCATTACAATGTAAGGCATCGGTGAACTCCAAAGTGCAGTGTTAAAGTAGCGAACTGCACTTTAAGTCCATGATATGCCTTGATGATATGGCGCTTGTCCAATTCCGATCTCCGTGGAGCGGGGTAGGGGTATGGAACATGTCCCGTGATATTGGGGGTGCTGGCCAGGCTGGAGGCTCAGAGAAGATGCCAGTGAACTGCAACTGGCAGGTACTTGTTCAGTCTTTCTCACAGACTCAGTCAGGGAATATTGCTGTCTACTTTCTCTCCACTGAATGGGAAAATGGCAACTCATGTATAAATAAAGCAAAAGTAGATAATAGTGAGATGTTATTGCGTGAAAACTGGTCTGTTGCTTCTCACTAATGAGATTCTCATCTAACCATTAAAACTTTGGAGTTGTATATTGTTTTGAAATCAAGAGTCTGGCTTTTCTGATCTCACCATATTTTCCCAATTGACTCATCATCGCCTACATCATTCAGGGCTGCAGAAATTCACCATTTGTTTTCCTCGTTCCAAATGTTTTCCACTGCCCGGCTGTACAATGATTCTGTGCCTGTAGATAGCACTGAACTCTGCCCGTTTGGCAAATGCAGTGTGGGAGCTGAATGCACTCACTCATACTTTTGCCCTCTTGGCTTCTGTGCTCAACTCAATAGTTGTTGATCCTCCTGTTCCAAACACTTTTCTGCCTGCTTGCCTGTGTCATTTCTTCTCCTCCCCAACCAGCCTCCCAACTTGACAGGTGGTTTCTGGAACACTGCTTCCTGGGCTATGTGTAGAAACAGAGAGAGATAGAAAACCTCTCGTGGTCATAGTAACTGCTGCCTTGCTTCTGTAAGCAACAAACTAATACTGTGTTACAAGCTCGCTGGACAACAGCCTTATTTGTACTGTTTCTTTAATGAACCAGCTGTAAACTGGATGAATGCAGTGAATGCCTCATGATGGAGATCATATAGCAGTCCAGGAGATACATTTCTTTTTTAGAAATCCCTCTTTTCAGAGAATAAAAAAGGAACGATTGCAGGCATGATCATTTAGTCTGTGAGTTACAAGAGTTACACAAGTGACATGGAAGCTGTAAGCCTCTGACTGAGGGAGAGCTCGAATTCAAAAGTATGTATTGGCAGTGACCGCGTTCAGAGTGGGTGAGTAAGTGACTTGACCTGTGGAAGAAGGGAGGTGCAGGTGCCACAGATGTTAGGGATTTTAAAGAGAATGAACAAAACAGGCACAGCCATGTGCTGTGCAGAACCTAGAGCCATGGCGTCCCCAATCCACTGGCTATCCTACTGCATTACCTCTCTGTGTGTCGCACCTCTCTACCATAGACATCACTGAACAACTCAATCACAAGAACAAGTTTTGCACAAAGTGGTTGGGAAAGCATAGGGATGTTGTAGAAGGAGGGCCAAAGGTGTCACCATGACCCATTGCCCTCTGCTGGTACTTTGTTCCTCTTGCGTCCAGTTGCTGTAGCAGGCTCTCACCACAGATATCCATCCATGGTACTTGGGTTGTGGCTGGAACAATGACATTTGGGGCTACACAAAGAGACAAGCAGCCAGATGTAAGTTGTAAGTAATACTATTTACAAAAAAGTGCAAAAAGAACATAAAGTGCACTGTCACCTGAGAACCAAAGTGCCCTCAATACAATTTTTTCTTCCTTCAACAAAGTTTTAATATACTTCCTAGTTCTGCTGCTGGGAATGGAGGAAGTTCGCTCATTAGTGGATACTATTGGCCCTGGAGGTTTGTTCAGGTGATCTGAGGGTGCACTCATGTCTGCATGAGCCAGACATGCTGAGGGTCTTCTGCCACATGCAGTTGACACTTCACAGTGTGAACTTTCAAGAATCAGAAAGGAGCTGGCCAGGTGGAGGTGAAGATCCTGGCTACCTCTGGAGTGTCCTAAGTGGAGACCCCTGAGGGGGCTGTGTCTGGTTCCTCTTCTGGCTGAGTGCCCCCTGGTACTACCCTGTCTCCTTATGAGGAAGGGACACTTGGAGTGCTGTTTGAATGATGTGCTCTAGTTCAGTTCTGAAATCATCTCAGTTGACTCTGCTGATTTCCACTGTTGCCTTCAACACATCTTTCATTATCATGGCAATTTTTTTTTTATTTTTAATTTCGTCATCAGGTTTACTTTGTGATCTTGTAGTCAGGCCACCCCTGACTCACACTGTTTGCTTGTCCTCTTCATCAATAAATGTGATGGGTGAAACACTCTTCTGGCACTTTCAGGATTACTTGTCTGAGCTTTTGATTTGCTTCTGTTGAGCCTTGTGGTTTCACTTCATGTCTGGTATCTGGAACTTCAAACACAAACAAAACCAGAAAGTAACGCAAAAACTCAGCAATGACGGCAGCATCCGTGAAGAGAAATCAGACTTAATGCTTCGGGTCCAGTGACCCTTCTTCACTGGAATTTTAAGCCTTCGGTCTTGCCAAAGCCTTGGGCTCTCAGAGCATTCGATCTTCTTAGGGATGTTCTGACACAGAGCTTCAAATTTACCATTGAGGATCCCACTTTTGGATCACCATCAGGTTCAACTTTACGTAGGTGCAAGAAACTCTTACGGAAATTTGCGTTGTCCAAATGGCATTTATTAGTCATTTGAAGCTCTTGTTCCACTGTCTTTATTGTAATAATTGCAAACAACTTTTCTCCTGTAGGTTTTGATGGTGTAAATTGAATCATCCGAATCTTCATCTAGCATCTCTCAGTAGCAACAGTGGATTGAATAGAATCCTCATCTGACATGGCTGTAGCAATAGTCTTTCAGGTTGACGGTTTGCATGCAAAGATGCTTTGTTTCCTGCAATTAAATCACTGTACATGCTTTCTCTGGTTTTACGTGATGACTGCCACTATATTTAGAACTTGTCTTTGGGTCTTAATCATTTTTGCTGGCCTTTCTGTGGATACTTGTTGATTTCCTCTACCTTATTGCGCTTGAACTGTCCAGACTGCTTTTCAACAGAGTGGACAGACCTGAGCTCCCCATCAACATAATGCATAGCTGTGGGTTGATTCTCTACCTGTTCTCCCATGTATGTGCTATAGCTATTGGTTGACAACCTCAGAGTCTCTGCACATGTTTAACGTACTCAAGACCCAGATTCTCTTCTCTTAGCATCTGTGTTGCCATCATAGGTTCTTTCATGCCAAATATAAATCCATCTTTAATTAGAATATTTTAAAGTGACTGAATTCACAGGATGCTGCAAGCTCTGTTAATGCAGCCACGTATTGAACAAAAGGTTCTTTTTCACCCAGAGCTTGAACATTAGACATATACCTTCATATGTTACATGTAATTTAGGGTTAAAATGCTTCGAAGGTCTCTGCTGTCCTTTATGTATTCTTCAGAGAGATTTAGGTTGGAACACATTTTAGAATAGTGTCTCCCAACAGTGTTGTTCCACATTTTTATCACACTCCTATGATATTACTGTATATTAGAAACTTATCCCATTGGTATTGGTTTTGTATTATGGTGCCATGGTCTGAGATCCAGTCGGCCGTCACCGCTGGATACACCAGTTTTGT
Organism: Ginglymostoma cirratum; assembly: GCA_024137785.1. Lineage (NCBI taxonomy): Eukaryota > Metazoa > Chordata > Chondrichthyes > Orectolobiformes > Ginglymostomatidae > Ginglymostoma > Ginglymostoma cirratum. Next base: position 14,637,867 of record JAHRHZ010000111.1, on the reverse strand, counting down.
ATTAGAGGCCTCAAGAAGTGTTACAGAAATAGTTTTAGTCAAATATTTTTAGATACAAGTGTGGTAACTGGCAGCTTGCCAGCCTGCAACTGGCAGCTTGTTAGTTAAATCCATTGTAGTTTTGTTATTTTGTCATTTTGCCATTACAATTGGAAAAGCTGCCGTTTCTCTTTCATATCACATATTTCTTTCTGATGGCAACTGGCATAGGAAAGTTATAGGAAAATTATATATTGTGTGACTCACTTAGTACTTTCAGTCGTGGCTTGCTTTCTCGTTCTTTTTCTGCAGCTTCCAGTAGCTTTTCGCGGCTCTGAAAATTTTGTTAAAGATGTGAATACATTGAATGTTTTAATCATTTGATAATTTGGACTGAAAGCATTTCTGTAACCCTTCTTGAGGTCTCTAATGTGAAACTAGTATACCCAGGGGTAATAACTGGCGCTACCTCAAACCGTGAGAGCATAAAACAAAACTAATATGGGGTGACACTACATGTCGCCTGAGAGATCACCGTCACCATCATTGCCAGTTGCATAGAAGTCCAAAGTGGTTGTCATTGGGAAAGGATATCCCATAGTCCTTGTTTCCTGCTTTAACAGCCAACACAGTTGCATCACAGTGTCTTAGTTTTTGCTGCTTTGTATGCATTTGGATACTCTCCATCCCAGCCTTAGTTAACCATGAATAGTTGATCCTTCTCATTGAGCCTTTCATTTTGATTGGAATAAATTTTCACTGAGTATTACAAGATATCTGCTTAAAAATCTGTCCTTGCTCATCTACCGATGCTCCCCTTAATCTATTTTCCCAGCCCACTTTAGACAATTCTTTCTTCATTTTTCAGCATTGCCCTTATTTAAGTTGAGAATACTGTGTTGAGACCCAGGTTGCTGTCCGTCAAACTGAATTTGAAATTCTACATGTTGCAATCAATGCTCCTATAGGATCCTCAACGATAAGGTCGCTTATTAATCACACCTCATTACATATTACTAGATTTAACATTGTTTGTTCCTGGGTAGATTCTGCAGCATACTGCCCTAATGAAGAATCTCTGATGCACTCCAGAAATCCTTGTTACCCACGCTCATCTAATGCCTCCAATCAATATGCAGATTAAAATCACCCATGACAGTTATCATGATTAATTCTTACATGCCTCCATTATTTTCTGATTTATATTTTGTGCTTCAGTGAAGCAACTCTTCAGGTGTCTATAGATAACTCCCATTTGTGATTTCTTTCTCTTGCTATTCCTTATTTCCGCCCAAACTGATTCTATATCGTGATCTATTGCACCTCTATCATTACACTCCACCACACTGATACCTCCATTTTTTAACAAAGCCCCCACAGTTTTTCCAAAATGTTGAATACCATACCTGTGGATGTTGAGATTTGAGTCCTGGTCACCCTGTGACTATATCTCGATAATAGCCATCAAGTCATATTCATTTGTTTTATTTCTGTCTGTGGCACCTGGTCTCGGAGACTGCTAACCATAACTCTGGGCCTTGGGGTGCTGTTAAAAATTTCTCAAACACTTGGGGTTAGTTGAGTTCACTCTGATCCTCAGGTTGCCTAGCTCCAGGTTTTGAGGGCTGCCCACCGTTATTCTGGGCCTTGAATATTGTTGCTGGTCAGGTCTGGGAAATGCTGCTTGAAGTAGGTTTGGCTGAGGGGCTGATGGAGGAAGCTGCAAGGACTGGAGTCAAGGATTGAAGACACTGGAAGGTCTGGGTAGAGGAGGACACTTCAAGGGATAGGGAGGAATAATTGGAAGGCTACAAAGAGTGTGGATGAGACGTAAAATGCTGAAAGATGGAAAGGGAAAGGACTCTCAAGGCAGTTGGGAGAAGGTGGCTTGAGAGAGGCAGGTTGAAGAGGAGACTACAAAGGAGAGAGAACAATTTCAAACATTTAAAGAAGGGACATTTAGTTACTCAGCGGCCAGGAAAAATCAAAATCACAGAGGTAATATATTCTTTGAAAGGGGTAACAACTGTGCAGAAATGTAACAGATATCTTGAAACTAAGACCGTCAACTATTAAATTTAAATCTGTGATTAAGATCTGTGATACCATAAACAGGGTAGTGACCACCTGGTTAATCCGTTCTTGGCCTGTGTATTTGCAATGGAATCACACCTCACCAGTCTACAGAAGGTGCGATTAGGGCGATGGCTTTATTTGTGTAGAAGCGTCCTTCACTTATTTTGAAAATAACTTTGATTGATAACTTAAGCCTATTGATTATGCCAATTTAAATACTGTCTGTCTAGAAAATTAATGTTTTCCTTATGTGTTGTGGATTGTAGTTTAATGGAGGGTTGATAGTTGAGGATATTGATGAATTCGTCTAATTTTGCTTCTGTGTGTGTTGAAATACCCCATAAACTGACTCAAATACAAAAGATATTGTTACTACATGACTGCCTTACTTAATACATGTGTAGTGAGGATTAAAAAGGGGACACTGAAAACCAAAACATAGCCTCTGAAAACTATCAATTAGCCCTTAAGACAAACAGTAATTGTTTCCAACGGCTGAAGGATCGATAAGCACATGGCCCAAATGTGACTTCATTTAAATTGTTTGGCAAAAGAACCAGAACTGGCGGGGGAGAAAAAAAAAACTTCTCCACAAACACTGGTTATAATTTGGAAGAAATTTGGCAGGAAGAATGAGGGGAACTAACACACGCTAAATAGTACAGTTTTGAAGAGGATGCAGTAGCAGGGAGCCCTGGGGTTACTTGTGCACAAATCTATGAAGGTATCACATCAGAATAATAAAGTGCATGAGATCTCTGTTTTTAATTATATGTGTGGAGTTCAAAGCCCAGATAGCTTATTTTTTCATTCATTAATGGGATGTAGGTGTCACTGGCTAGGCCAGTATTCATTCCCCATTCCTAATTGCCCAGAGGGCAGTTAAGAGTCAATCATATTGCTGTAAGTCTGGAGTCACATGTGGGCTAGACCAGGTAAGGATAGAAGATCTCCTTCCCTAAAGGACATTTATGAACCATATGGGTTATTCCGACAATCGACAATGGCTTCATGGTCATCAGAAGGCCCTTAACTCCAGATTGTTTATTGAATTCAAATTCCACCACCTACCATAGCAGGATTTGAACCCAGGTACCCAGAATATTAGCTGAGTTTCTGGATTAACAATCCAGTAATAATACCACTAGCCCATTGCCTCCCAAATACAATAGAAAATATTAGTTAACTCCATAAAGACCACATCTTTTTATTTTCCATTATTTTGGACTATAGTCCAAAATGTTAAAAGGGCTGTTCGAAACCAAGGACTGTGGAAGGATTTGCTGTACTTTTTAAGGCAAGTTACTGGAACTCATTGTGAGTTGTATTTACACAGTGACTGTTTCAAGCAGTCATGCAAGATGACTGAGACTCAGCAGCACTGTGGGTGTGGGGTCAGAGCAAAAATCATCCAGAAACAGTCTGGTCATTTTTTTTTTTTAAATTATGACCAATTTACAATGATTTGTGAAAGACATGAATGCAGTGTTATTACGCAATTAGCGGTTAAGATTTGGAATGGATTGCTTGAGAGGGTGGAAGATATGATTTCAATAGCAGCCTACAAAATAGTGCTGAATATTTGATGGAGAGAAAAAAAATTGCAATGATCTGCAGTTAATTCAAAAAGCAGGACCAATTGGATTGATCTTTGAAAGCACAGGGACGGACTTGATTCTTTGAAACAAGGCGAACTGACATCGTTTTACAAGCTACCTGCCACAGCCACAAAGATAAAGGGTGAGTGTGACATGCAAGTCCCTATTCTATTCAATGTGACTGAGAGCTTTTTATTTCTTCCCAGATGGTCTAATTAATGCGTATGATGATGGTGGTTCTATTAATGTGCAAATTATCTTCTGACAATATAAACTTGGGCATGGGAATAGTCAATTCAGTTGATGGGTCAGCTCGTAAATCATTGAATGCGGAAGGTTATGACCATTCATTTCCTGTAATTGAAGAAAGTATATACTCACAAACGAACAGGAGACTGAAAATATGAAATGGAAGGGTAGTTTTTCAGCTCAAAGTGTGATTTAATATTCTACCCATTTATCAAAGAGAGAATTGAAATCAGATAATCAGGATCGTTGACAGCCTTTCCTACACATGCATTTTCTGTGTGTAAATTAAAGAAGCTTAACAATTCATTACTATTGAGATTTGTTGCATTGAATTATTTCTTAATCCTCCCACTGAAAGATTGGACAAAGGAATGACATGACATTAATTTCAATATCACAAGATATTGTTAATCTTACGGGTCATGCAATTGCATAAGCAAAAGCTGAATTGTTAAATCATCTGGCTGTGTGGAAGATCCTATGAATCCTTTTGGGAGTGACCAGCCCTGTTGCACTGAGGAACTTGATAGGGCACACACAACATTGGTAATGGGACATAAAAACTCAATGTTGAACACTGAATTATGTGAACACATGGCCAGACAAAGGGCTTGGCATTCTTAATCTTCTGAAAGCATGAGTACAAGTGGATAATAATATAAATAAAGGCAATGTATTGATATAATGTAGTTTCAAGAAATTTATACAAAACAATAAGCTGCATTCAGAGCATTTATTCAGTTTTTGATGCCTGTGACAAAGGACAATAAACCAAACATATAGCTTCATCAAGATGAAAACAAGAAGGGGAAATTACAGTGTGGAATGACATTAAGATACTCACAAAAGAAGAGAAAGTTAGGATATTGAAAAGGAAATTGGAGCCTTTTGATATTTGAATAGAAAACTTTCACTGAATGGTGGTCAGTTGGAGAATATATTTCAATTGGAGCCTACTAAAGGTAATTGGATAAATATTTGAAGGAGAATTTTGTTTCAGGAATATGGGGCCAGAGCAAAAGGATGAATTTAAATGGATTATTCTTGGAAAGAACAGAGACTGACTAGATGTGCAGTTCAATCATTCTTCTTTAAAACAATGTGAACTTACATAATTTGAAAACCACATACTGAAGCCACTGAGATAGAGGATGAGTGTGATGTACCAGTGATCCTACATTCCCTATCCTGTTCAATATGACTGAGGACCTTATGGATCTGTTACTTCATCTCAGGTGATCTGGTTAAAAACAAAGGTGTGACTGTCAGTCGTTTAAAATTTCTGCTGAGGGAGCGGACTAATTCCTTTATACAGCAAGTCATTGGGAAGTGGAATACATCACAAAAAGGAGTAGTTAAAACACAGAATGTTGCATCTTTTAAGCAAAAATTGGATTAAGTGAGGAGACAGTCAAAATGAGTTAAACAGCACCCCACTCTGGCTCCGCCTCCACTGACCATCATATAGTGACTGAGGCTCTTGCAGCCAGCTGCTGGATATCACATGGCTATACGCTAATTGGCTTCCTCTGATGGAATTCAGAGTTTACTGAAATTACAATAGCCCACTGAGCGCTGCACTTTGGCAGTTCGGTGGGAAAGAAGAGGAGGCTCTTGATAAGTCAAGAACTCTTTAGAGGGAGGTGAACAAGAGCTCCTTTGTGGCACAGAGGGGAAAAAATGGGTCCCAGTCTCCCCCACCAACACTAATCATAAAATGACCAAGATTCAGCCTCCTTCTGGATCTAACCTTCATGCAGCCTAGGGACCCTTGTTGTCTGCCTGGCCAAAACAAGCGGCTTTTCCTCATAATTTCAAGTGTGCAGCTGGCAGGCAGGATGTAAAGCAAGCTCATTGATTAAAATAAACCTTTGCTTTCCACAGATACTTGTAGGAGTATGAGACATCGTCTCTCACATTCCCTCCTTCCTGCCCACCTACAATCCATCAGCCTGTTTTCCAAACAAGCAGTTAAAGTCTAACTTACAGAAATGACTTAAGAATGTACAAGCGGTGAAGAGACTGGATTTTATCTCTACTTTTTCTAATTTGTTCTTTCTCTTTCAGTTTGCATTGCAGTCTGGAAGAATCATCACATGCGGACAGTCACAAACTATTTCATAGTTAACTTATCATTTGCCGATATCCTTGTTACAATTATTTGTCTTCCGACCAGCCTACTTGTCGATATAACTGAGTCATGGTTTTTTGGGCCAGTTTTCTGCAAAATAATTCCTTACTTACAAGTAAGTACATTACCAATTCTGAGACTTCAATGGCTATAAATGCAAATTCTAAGACAGGGTTCGTAAAAATAATTTGCATTTATAGAGTGCCATTTGCAAACTTTGGATGCCTCAAAACTGCTTTCAAATAAAATAAAATTACACAATGTAAGCTTAAAACTTCAAGAGCAAAAGTGTGTCGCGAATTTTGCAAATGGAAGCAGAAAACGACTGTAGGTATTGAATTGAATTAGTTTTATTGTTATGTACTCACATGAGTACAGTGAAAAGCTTATAAGTTACCACTTACAGCACCTTCTTGGATACAAAGGTATCTAGGTACAGATTCTTGAGTAAAAATTCTTTGGAAGAAAAAAATAGAAAACTAAAGAAATTACAATGCCCAACGTTACAGACCTCCAAATCATAGTAATAAATTAGAAAACGAAAAAATAAAAAGTTCAAAATAACAGTCCTTCTACAATAATAACATTAAAAAAGAAATTTTAAAGAAGAGAATTTAAGAAAATTATATTAATTGTTGATAGCTGAAGAATTACTGTTCTGATGAATTAAAATAATTCAATGTAACCTAAAAAATTGTTTAGATTAAGGATGATTCAACCAAGGAGAGGGGCTAACATTGAGGTTTCCTTTTCCTGTGAAGTGCAGCAGAGCCATAAATCTATTTATAAGAAGCACATTTCTAATTGGACACAGAGAAAAGCTTACTGTCTAATAGTGGAAAGGCACTGATAAATTATCCTGCTTGATTCACTGTCAATTCCTTTGTTCACACAGTTGGCAATGTGCTGCATGTATCTATTTTAGACCTGACATATATAGACCAGAAAGGCTTTTACATTCAATTCTGAGTTAGTTAATCTCAGCCAGTGCAGAAATTAGTATGCACCACATTGGATAGTAATTCAGCATCTCTTTCAGGGAGGATGGGGAAGGATGAGGCAGTATTCCTATTCCTAGTTACTGTCTGATGACTGTACTAAAAGGTGGGAATGTGTGGATACCAGTTGAAGGTAGCATTGTTCTTCCATTCCATTGTACAGTCAAGTAGCCTAATGACAACTTAGTGTCTTGACTCACCATCAAACCGTTGCTATGACTAGAACCTGGGTAATGTTCTATGATGTGACCAGACGGACATCTCCTGGGTGAGCAGAGTTGAGCTGGCACTCGTTCCCCATCCACCTGTCCCCTCAGTTGATCACAGCAAGGTTAAAGAAGTATACTTCAGTTGGAGCTGCCTTTCTTGCACATCAAATGAATTTGTGTTTAAAAAGGAGGCCATTTATCCCAGCATTCTTGAGTTAACAAGAGAGTGAGTTCTTTAGTTATTAAGCATGAAAAGAAATAATATTGCAAAAACACAAACACACAGATTCAGATTAAGTGTGCGTCCAAAAGTTAAAAGATATATGGAATGGTTTCCCAAAGTCCTTTGTGAAAGGAGATACTGGAACTCTGGTAGTTGAACATTTGATTTTGCAATTCTTGGCTCTTGGAGGTTAGATCAAATCCTCTTGTTATGTTTCTTTGGTTAGTTGCTAACACTCAGAGCAAGAGAATTCTTTTCACTGCATTTCCTTTTGACTGGCTTGAAGTATAGTTCACTTCACTTTACCAGTACACAGGTAAAACTAGATAAATCTTTGACTTAACAAGGTGTGGAGCTGGATGAACACAGCAGGCCAAGCAGCATCATAGGAGCAGGAAAGCTTGACGTTTCGAGCCTAGAACCTTGACTTTACAGCTCACAAGCACTTGAACCGTAACTAGTACACAGGGAACTCATTTCACCTTCTTACGCTAGTGTGCGTGTGCGCGCACACACACACACACACTCTCTCTTCAGGATGCCTTTTTTCTTACATATTCCTGTACAGGAAATTAAAACATACTTGCAAGAGGTGGCTTCTTGTTAAGAGGGGAAAGATAGTCATATCCCTCATTATCTCTTTCTGTTGCATCTCTCTCTTTTTTTCCTCTCTGTTTGAAGTTTTGCTGACACTTTATGAGTAACACATTCCATGCGTCCCACACAGACAACGGTCAGTTTACATCCAGTCTCTTTTTTTGTCTGTCATAATTCTTTTTTTCAAAACACAACTGGAATTAAGTGTCCATAGTACTTTGGGATTTTGATTTTGATCCATTGTCAGACACAGTCGACACTTAGTGAGGTAGGTAGAGCACCTAGTTCAAATGAACAGGATCCTCCACATAAACCAGTGCCTTATAAAGGAACAGAGGAAAGTTTCAATAGTAATTTAGTGTACTCTTCTCTTATTTAACTGTGTTTCAGGGTAATGAAAAACCACTGTTTAAGAAGAAACCAAAATTTAGAATGAAATATACTTCATTCAGTCATACTAGGGGCATCTGCGAAGTGGTGGGGACAAATCTTAGTGTTTTGATAGCATCAATGCCTTGAGGTTCTTTTACATTTTTAATGTAAACTCCTTTACTCCTTCATCTCCTGACCTTCACTCCGCTTAATTTCAGTTTCTTGAGCAACAACTTGCCTCTGCATAACATATTGTTATGTTTAAACATCCTACGTAATTTAGCAGAAGCAATTATGACTTCAATTTACTATGGCTTTTAAATTTATAATTCTGAGTTATTGGTGTTATTTTAAAACCCTGCTGGTCAGTGAGTCATAGAATCCGTTTGGTTTTATTCCTAATCAAATCGACAGGATGAAAATCAGTTGGGCTCATATAAGGTAGACTAGGTTATGTGACCACAAGCTTAATGAAAGAATGACCTTTTCAGGATGCCTTGAAGAAGAAGAGTGGAGAATTTAGGAAGGAAAATTCCTAACTTAGGAGCTAGCCCCAGCTAGTAGCCACACCTACCAATGGTAAAGCAGTTAAAGTTAGGAATGCTCAAGAGCCAGATTTGGAGGAAAGTGGAGATCTGAGACGGTCCTAGGGCTTGAGGAGATTCCAGAGATAGGGGAAGGTGTGTGACTATAGAGAAATTTGAAAACAAGTGTGAGAATTTTAAATTTGAGGTTTTGTGAGTCTCTAAGTAAGACTCTAAGTGGATCATTGAGCATAAGGATGGTGGTGAACAAGATAAGATTACATTCGGTGGCCAAATGGATAAAAACAGAACTGTCATCTTGACTCCATATTTAATTATGCTATTAATCAAATGCATTCTGATTTTCAACCTATCATTTGAATCAATAACACAAGAAACATTTTCTTTCTTGTCTACATTGTTTGTCCCTCAGCTGTTCTCACCCAGATTTCATTTATTATCTTAGCTACTTGCTAAGACCAGAATTATCATTTCAACATGTGAAGCCTCCATAACTTTGGACATGATTGAAGAAGGCTATTTATTGGGGATTATTTCCAAAGACCAAGTTAAATGTAACATAGCAAATGGTCCAGAACAGATCTATTACACATTTTTGTTTGCAATTCCAGAAAATGAAGCCTAGACTTCTACATTGCACACACAGCGATCCATGGATGGTTTTCTACCCAGAAAAATGAAAAAGGACATAATTTCTTTTAATAAACGGAAGCTTCAAGTGCTAAGACTAAGAGATGCCAATGTTAAATAATGTATGTTTCCATCTTGCAGACCCATGTAATTGGAAATGTACTGCTTTTTAAGATGTGCAACTAATTTTACCCATGGAGGTTAAAACTTGCATAAGCCCACTGAGGAATTTAGAGTTCTTAAATTTTTAAAGCCCATGTAAAGTAATTGCTCGCAACTTTGTGTTCAAATTTGAAGTGTAGTTTTACTCCAGCATTAAACAATCCCAATGGTAATACAGATGAAATTTCCTCATGGCTTGCCCCACTCCACATATTCATTTAATTCACTGAAATTGGTGATTGCATCAAAATGGGTTCAGTGGTTGTATTGATCCAATAATTAGGTAATTGCCTCACTGAAATTTATAATTATTTAATCAACCTGCTCAGACACATTATGATAGAACCTCTGGAGCAGCTTGGGCATGATCCTGGATCCTCTAGTCCAGAGGTAGGGACAATGCAATTGTCTTGGATCACAGGGTATATCCAAGCAGTTCTTTCCAGATTCTGTTAAATGTAGTTACGAGAAGACTCAACAACATAAATTTGCTTAAATATGAACAGTTATCGAGTAATAATAAAAAACGGAAAAGGAAAGGAAAATTTATTAAGTAAATAAAAAGAATGAAAAGGAAAGGAAAAAACAACAAGACTCACACCCTTCTGCCCATCAGGGACCCCTCAATCAATGGCTTATCTGGAGGGTCATGTTGTTCTTGGTACCATTCGTGATCCCAGTCCAAGGTAAAGTCCAGCAACTTGAAACAAGTCTCTCTCTTATATGAGATAGCAAGAACTGCAGATGCTGGAGTCAGAGATAACACAGTGTGGAGCTGGAGGAACACAGCAGGCCAGGCAGCACCAGAGGAGCAGGAAAGTTGACGTTTCAGGTCAGGACCCTTCTTCAGAAATTCAGAATCACAAGGCACAGAAAAACGACTACAGAAAAAACACATTGATTGTGCCGGCTTCAGCAGGTGCAGGAATGTTCATAGGATTCATTCCACATCATGCAGCTGTCAAATATCATCCACAAGTTTAGCCCTTCAGCCCATCCTATGCAACCATTCGACTACAAGAGCGCTCCACTATAGTTAAATAGTGGCTTAACACTGGCTGATTGATACGAAACAGAGGTTGCTGGAAAAGCTCAGTAGGTCTGGCAGCATCTGTGAAGAAAAAAGTCAGAGTTAACTTTTGAGGTCCAGTGACCCTTCTGCAGAACTGGACCCATAACATTAACTCTGATTTTTTTCTTCACAGATGCTGCCAGACCTACTGAGCTTTACCAGCAACTTCTGTTTCAGTTCCTGATTTACGGCATCTGCAGTTCTTTCGGTTTTTACTGGCTGATTGATGGTCAGTTTCAGCTGAGAGGCCCCTGTTAAGATGCAAATTTAGGTTCTGCAATGCACAAGGGGGCAGCAGTGAGCCATTCAGCCCCTTGAACCTCATTTGCCTATCCCTATTGGACAGAAAGGAAGTTTGTGTTTCTTCATAGTCACTGGGTGCCTTATGGTGCTTTCCAACCAATGAAGTACTTTGAATTGTAGTTATTGATGTAGGATAGGAAATGCAGCAACTAATTTACAGACAGCAAGGTGATAATGACCAAATTTCTGTTTTGATGCTGTTGAATTAGAAATATTAGCCAGGATATCACCTTTTTTGTTGTTTGAAATAATGCCATGGTGTCTTATTTGTTCCACTTGATAGCGGCATGTGCTTCAGTTTTAATGTCTAATACAAAAAAACAGCATCTCTGAGGGCGACATGGAATGTCAGCCTTTATTTTTTTGTTCAAGTCTTGGATTGGAATTTGAACTGGGATCTTGTGGTTTGAGAGGGTGAGATTGCTGCTACTGAGCCATAGCTAACACACAGAGAGAATGACTTCTGAATTCTACCAAATCCTTTCAGAATCTTACGGGCCTTCATTCATTCCACCCTCCACATTCTAGGCTCAGAAGGTAGTGAATACAGACATCAAAATTTAACACAAAAACTGAATACTGCAAATGCTGGAAAGACTCAGCAGGTCAGGAAGCATCAGATATCTCTGATATCAGTGAACAGAGAAGCAGAGTTATATTTCAGGTTGATGATCTTTCATTAGAACCCGAAATTCATAAATTAACATCTTGGGCCCAATATCATTCTGTTGAACCATGTTGTATAGCCTCCAAAGATAATATCATTCCCAAGGTTCAATGCTGAGAACTGAATTTGCTGCACGCAGTTTGACCAAGGCTCTGTACAATAAAGTATAACTTGGTCATGTTTGTATTCCACCTCAATTTCTCTCTCAATAATTTTCCATCACTTTGCATATGTGCAAAAATTTTTAATGATGAGTGTACAAAGATATACAAATCTATTTGCCCCTCCACAGCTTCAAGTCTCTTCCCATTAAGAAGATATGCTGATTTCTTGGATCTAATTGACTTTACACTTTCTCAACAAATGCCTAATGCATATCCATACAGGGAATATGCAATGACACTTCCCTTATCTCCCACATTGATTGGCCCTTTTAGATTAGTCAGATGTTTTGATGCTCACAGCTTGCTTAAGAAGTTTCGAAAGAGTTTCAGACTCTAACTTAACCTAGACAAAAATATTAAAATCTCTCCTTAGCCCAGTCATGTCTGCAGAAATTGTTTGCAACGCAAGATCAACCTGAACAGGGAAACAGATTTAGGCAGAGCAACAGGAGACGTCCCAAGAAAGTTCACTACCAATCAGTTTGTCCTTTTTGTATGATTAACTAATATTTGGTTCTAGAAATGAAGTTTAATAAATGTTCCCTCTTTCTTTCAGACTGTTGCAGTGTCTGTATCTGTACTGACACTGAGCTGCATAGCACTGGATCGCTGGTACGCGATATGTCATCCACTTATGTTCAAAAGTACAGCCAGACGAGCACGAAACAGTATCATTATGATATGGATTGTCTCCTGTATAATAATGATTCCCCAGGCAATTGTAATGGAATGTAACATCATGGTGCCAGAGTTAGCAAACAAAACACTTTTATTCACCATCTGTGATGAGCATTGGGGAGGTAAAGACAATTTTATATTTTTGAACATCTTAAAATTGTAAACAAAAACTAAACCACAAAAATCCAGACTGCCTGCACTTTACTAAGCACTGATGATCATGCCGATAGAAACTGTGCAGGCTGAACCTATACTCTCAGAAGTTTAGAAGAATAAGAGACAATGTTGCTGAAACATATGAGTTTTATAAAGGACTCAACAAAGTAGATGCACAAAGATATTTCCCCAGGCTAGAGAGTCTGTTACCAGGGGACACAGTCTTAGAATGAGGTAGGCCATTTAGGATGAATCGTAGAACCCCTACAGTGTGGAAACAGGCCATTCAGCCCAACAAGTCCACACTGCCCCTCTGCAATCCATCCCACCCAGACCCATTCCCCATCCCTGCATTTCCCACGTCTAACCCAAACGTCCCTGGGCACTATGGGCAATTTAGCATAGCCAATCCACCTACCCTGCACATCTTTGGACTTTGGGAGGAAATCGGAGCAAACCCACGCAGACATGGGGAGAATGTCTGTGTAGAGTTTGCACAGTCACTCAAGGGTGGAATCGAACCCAGGTCCCTGGCGCTGTGAGGCAGCAGTGCTAACCACTGAGCCACCTGCTGCCCTTGATGGCGAAGAATTTCTTCACTGGAGCGTGATGAATCTTTAGAACTCTGTACTGCAGGAGGCTGTGAAGGTTTAGTCATTGAGTATGTTCAACCCAAAGATTGGTATATTTCATATATTGAAGCCATCAAGGGATATGGGGAAAATAGTGTTGAAGCAATGCAGCCATGATCTAGTTGAATGGCAAAGCAGGTTCAAGGGGTAGAATGGCCTGCTCCTGCTCATCTTTCTTATCTTCCAATGCTTATTACAAGTTCCACAGAACCAAGTCATTAGCCAGCACTATTCTTTTTGTTGTTTGCTTTTTGTAGAACAAATTACAGAACTTATATAAATATCTGCCTTTGTGCTTTCATAGCAGTATCTTTATTAACATTGTTCAGCCAAGCCTGATACGACACTAGAAAACACAAGACATTTTCAATAATCCGGAAAAATGAAATTTTCTTACAATTATAATTGAGAACTTATCATTAATTGCCACTGTACAATAGCAATGACTGTGGTTGGTTTGTTTTGAACACAGCCGGTGCTGGGTGGACTGCATACTGGAAAAAAAAGACGCGTACATGACAGCAGTTCTTCAAGGGACTCCAATAAACTTAGCGTTGAGAACAGGCTTGCCTGATTGTTGAGCTACGACAAAGAGGAATGCTCTTCCCAGTCCTCCATTCGAATCACACAGGCTGCTCCTGGCCAATTTTGTCCCATCATTGCATTCTTGACCCATTTCTATTAGCCACTGGCTGATATGCAGTCTTCCTGATTTCCCTGTATCTCCTACTGTCTTCCCAGGTGGCAATTAGGCATCCACAATGTTACACCTTGATAAGACGAAGGCTCAATATTAGTGTGCATTGAACCATCCTTTTCGAAACAGGGGTCATTTCTGCTCCCTCTGGCTGTTCATTTATGCATGCATTTTCTAGGCTATTATGCTTAAATATCTAAGTGGCCAGTCAACAGAATGCATACGAGCAGATTGAACAAGTTTGGACAAATCTAGCTGAAGAAGTAATATTATCAAACAACGCACTTAAAATAGTTCCAAACCCAGTTGTTAGCCATGGCTGTACATTTAGTGATAACTTGTCACCACTCTAACCAGATCAATACTGCAAGATCCTCTTGAAACTCAGTAATCTAATCCGGAGGTTCTATTATTTCAGGACTTTTTTGTTATTTATTCCGGAAATGTTGGCATCACTGGCTATGCAGCATTTTTTGCCCATTTCTAGTTGTCTTTAAAAAGGTAATGGCAAGCTGTCTTCTTAAACTGTTGCAGTTTATGTCGTGTGAGGTCATCATACTGGTATCCAGTAAAGGGATCATGGTCAGTGGGGGTGTTGATGGGGAGTGTGTTAGATCTTCTATTTAATTGTTACCCAGGAACTAGATTAGGTTTTTAATCCTCCAGTTTTTTTTTCTATTAAGCTAACTGAGTCAAAACTGTCTGAATTCTCCAACCTTGAGAGTCTATTTTAGAGGGTTCCAATTGCAGGGAAATTGCCCATTGGAAGTTTCAATTTCATTGATAATGCCCTTGGCGTCAGCTGCACCATGGTTTCTGCGTGGACCTGATGTACAATTCCAGCCTGAGCTGATCCAACAACTACCTGGCCATCGGAATATCTAGGCCCATCTTCAACTTTCCAGTCCCCATTAATAGCAACTGGAGGAACGTAACATTGAAATTTAAACCAAGCAGTGGGTCGACATTATGTTCGGTTACAATTACCTGATTAGAATTAATCACTTCAATTTTATTGAATTTCAACGTACAATTTCATTTCTACTTGTCTTTTGTTCATTTCAGATGACATTTACCCCAAGATCTATCATATTTGCTTTTTCATTGTTACATATATGGCCCCTTTGTGCCTAATGATTTTGGCCTACTTTCAAATATTTCGGAAACTTTGGTGTCAACAGGTAAGTGTGTGCCAACACCTTCCATGGAAAGATTATTATTACCCTCATGTAGGTTGCCATATACTTGATTTTACATTTAAATTACAGATACCGGGGACTTCCTCAGTAGTCCAAAGAAATTGGAAGCCTCTTGCCCTGCAGTGTTCATCTCAGAAGGCTGGCAGAAGACAGGTCAAGTCACAAATAAATGCTGTTGCTGCAGAAATCAAACAGATTCAAACAAGACGGAAAACAGCACGGATGCTTCTGGTGGTTTTCATTTTTTTCACACTTTGCTACCTTCCAATTAGTGTTCTGAATATTCTGAAAAGGTGAGTTAGCTATTTCCAGATACTGTCATTAAATTAAATGTATACAGTATCTGAAACATTCATAAGCCTCATTTATGAGAAGTTGTTAGCATTGTCTCCTTAATTGGGTGTGGTAAGCATGCCATCTTATGACTTCTCTATTCATGAGATTGGAATACATTTTTTATTCAGTTACCTTTCTGTATCTATCCATTTGTATTCATTTATTGATCTTTATATCTTTTTGAAGAAAATCCAGAAAGTAACATGTATCCAAAGTTGTTAACAATTTTAAAATACATTTACTGGGCTCCAAAGGAACAATATGAGAATGAGACTGGATATATCTTTCCAAAAGCCATTTTAGTCTTTGAACCCATTGTTTTCAACTGTGTTGTAATTTTTACTATTTTTTTGAAGAAATTCAAAATAGCAACAATGAACATATCTGTCATAACTTCTGCAGTAAGGGAATCTGAGTCACTCCCAAATTATTGCATTCCTTCATTTTTTGCAGTTAACTTAAATTCTGCTTTTGATCTTTCCTTTCTTCCTTTTTCTTGCAGTTTACTGACTTTAAAACCTGTTGCATCTCGAATTTTTTTCAGTCATGATGAATGGTCATTGTCTTGCTTGTAATTCTGTTTCTGTCTTGAGGGTTGCATTCTGAGCATCTCAATCATTTTCCATTTTTCTTATGTATTGTAAAATACCCACAATATAATGTGTCCATAGTTTTGAAAAAAATGACTGTGCAAGGTTTGAAGTGAATCTATTTATGTCTTCTTTGCCATACATCCTCACAATCCACAGTGCAGGTGAGAGCCATTTTGGATTTATTGGGCCGGTGATATCATGATTAGACAACGTGACTGTATGGAAAATCTAAGAATTCATCCCTGAAACAGAAAGGCACCTTAACATTAAACTTGCCCAAACTTTGTATTCGAAATGCCATTAAAGTTATACCATATTACTGCACTCTACATCGGATGTGAGATAGTGTTCTCTTATCGGTATAGTTGTTATTGCCCAGGTACACATGGCATGGATGAAAATGAGTTAAACAGGATTACACACCAGTGACCAAGATCAATTTTTACATTCGAATATAAGAACCAGATGCAGGAGTAGGCAAATCAGTCCCTCGAGCCTACTCTATCATTCACTATGAATAAGGCTAATCTCATCTTGGCTTCAACTCTATCTTCCTGCCTGCTTCTCATAGCCCTTCAACTCGTTTCTAATTAAAGATCTGTCTATTTCCTCCTTAAATTTATTCAATGTACACGTACCTGCTGTACCCCAGGTTAGTAGTTCCACAGATTCTTTGAGAGAAGTAATTTCTCCTCATCTCTGTTTTAAGTCCGCAACCTCTTATCCTAAAACTATGACCTCTCATTCCAGATTGCCTCACAAGAGGAAACACCCTCTCAGTGTCGACTTTGTCAATCCCTTCTAGCATCTTCATTCATCAAATTGATCTCCTCTCATTCTTTGTTAATCTAGAGAGTATAGGCCTAAACAGCTCAATCACTCTTCGTAAGACAAATGCCTCATCTCTAGAATTAATGTAGTGAATCTCCTCTGTACTGCCTCCATTCAACTATATCCCTTCTCAAGTAACGAGACCAAAACTCTAGATGTGATCTCACTAATGCATTGTGCAGTTGCAGCAACACTTCCTGACATTTTTTTCCCGTTCCTTTAACAATAAATGCCAAAATTCCGTTTGACATTTTTTTTGCTCCACCTGAATTATTGGTAGATATTGAGTGGGCTTCCACATGGGATTCTCTCTGCTACGTCTTTCTCTCTAACAGCCACTACAGTGAAGCAGAGCCTTGAGTTTTCAGAACAAGCAACAGAGGAAGCAAATTGATTTAAAATCCCCCAACATAGATTCTGCCCTTTAACACAGGTCACACTGTAAGCACAATTATGAGGTGATTAAGATTATATTTACAGTTGTGGTATAATTCTGTAAAATGGCCATAGGGACTGATATAATTTTTCTTGCTCATTTCTTCAGGGTGTTTGGAACCTTTGACAATGTCAACAACAGAGCAACACTCTATGCATGGTTTACCTTCTCACATTGGCTAGTATATGCCAATAGTGCTGCAAATCCGATCATTTATAACTTTCTGAGTGGTAAGTTGCCTTGTTTTCAATCGATACAGAAAGACAAATGATACCAGAGTTATTTTTGCTTCAGGCTTACAAAATGCTTGACCTGACAGTATACAAACAAAGATCCTGCAGGGAATGAAGGAAATAAAATTATATTTCAACATTCTGTTGAGAGTGGATGTAACAAAACAATAAATAGGCCTCCCAGCGCCTTGAGCATGCTCTGCTTTTCAATGAAATATTCTACTTCAACACAATTTCCTGCACTATTCCTGTATCCCTTGATGATTTGAATGTCTATTTATCTCTGTCTTGAACATACTCAATAATTGAATCTCCACAGTTCTCTGTGACAAAGAATTCCAAAGGTTCACCATTCTCTGAATGAAAAAATTCCATATCACCTCTGTTCTCAATGGTCTCTCCCTTATTCTGAGACTATGCACCAGTCTGCCCTCCTCAGCCAGGGGAAATATCCTTCCTGCATCTACCCTGTAAATGATCAGGAACTGGAAAGTAGCAGACACAGTTGGACTGAATGACTTCCTTCTGCATTATATCATTGTCTGACTCTTTCATAATGTATTACTTATTGTCAAACCTAGAGATAGCAACTTCAGAGTCACTTACAGGTCAGTTATAGAATCATAGGGTCATAGAGATGAAAAACATGGAAACTGACCCTTTGGTTCAACACATCCATGCCGACCAGATATCTTAAATAAATCTAGTCCCAGTTGCTAGCATTTAGCCCATATCCCTCTAAACCCTTCCAATTCATATACACATCCAGATGCCTTTTAAATGTTGTAATTGTACCAGCTTCCTCCACCTCCTCTGACAACTCATTTCATACACACACCACCCTCTGGTGAAAAAGTTGACCCTTAGGTCCCTTTTAAATCTCTCACCTTAAATCTGCCCTATAGTTTTGGATCCCCCATCCTGGGGAAAAGACTTTGGCTATTGACCCTATCCATGCCCCCCACGATATTATAAACCTCGATAAGGTCACCCCTCAGCCTCTGACGCTCCAGGGAAAAAAGCCCCAGCCTATTCAGTACGACAATGCTGTCACTTTAAAAAGGTTATTTTGTCCTGAGTTTTTTTGAAGAGAGGTTGTAAAGGCAGAGGTGCTGAAGTGGCTGCTGTCAACAGCCTAAGTTAATAGTTTGTGAGGCTTTCGGTTTTCTTTAAAACAGTTGTACAATGGAAGGGGAGTGTCCAGTTCTCACAGATCAGGCTTTCCAGTTTTTTTGTGGCTGTAGCAGTCAGAAGCTGTTTGGGTCCCAGAGGAGTTGGAGCTTCAATAAAATGATTCCTAGATGCTACATTCTCTGAAATCTTTCTCGATGTTGTTTCCTCCTAGTTTGGAGAATTGCCTGTAAGAATCTGTCTGAATTTTCCTTTTTGCCAAGGGGTGTATTTATGAGATGTTACTATATAGGAACAGCTAATTAGTAATAGGTACAGTATCTGTTATTCAGTTAGGTTTTACAATGGTTAAGTTACTCTACGTTCCTCTTTTTTTGTTTGTATTTTAGCTATAGGGTTTGAATAAATTATGTTTTGCTTGATGTTGAGTGGTTTGACCAGTTGCATCCCGTCTGGAACATGCACTTAACATCTACCTTTAAATAAAAAAGTTAGGGTCTAGGCTACCTTTCTAAAATATTTTGAGGAGTTCTGTTCTGGTCCACAGCCTCTCCCCATTGCTCAAACCCTCCAACCCTGGCAACATTCTTGTAAATCTTTTCTGAACCGTTTCAAGTTTCACAACATCTTTCCCACAGCAGGGAGACCCGAACTGAATGCAGTATTCCAAAATTGGCCTGACCAATGTCATTTTAACTGTGTTAAGGTAGGTTTGCTGGGGTTAAGGTGCAGAAATTCAGCAACACCCAGTTTGGACATGCATTGGCACAGCTGTAGGAAGCAATCCCTAAAGATTTGGTGAAGCTGAAGATACCCCAAATATTGGGTTTTGGGTCTCATTTTGGTCAAGTGAAAGGCATGAGTATCATACCTGGCATGGATTGACTGAACGTCAGGCAACTGTTGGCATTCTACTGGCTTCCAGTTTAGTAAGAGATAGTAAGAACTGCCAATGCTGGAGTCAGAGATAACACAGAGTGGAGCTGGAGGAACACAATGGGCCAAGCAGCATCAGAGGAGTAGGAAAGTTGACATTTCGGGTCCATCTCCCCACCCCCGGCCTCATCCCATGACGAGCCCTCTCTCTCATCCCCGTCTCCTTGACCTGACACAACCTGTCCATCTTCTCTCCCACCTATCCGCTCCTCCCACCTCACTGACCAATCCCCACCACTGCCTACCTGCACTCACCTATCACCATCCCACCTACCTTCCCCAGCCCCACCCCTCCTCTCTCTATTTATTTCTGAGCTCCCCTTCACCCTGCCCCATTTCTGAAGAAGGGTACCGACCCGAAACGTCAGCATTCCTGCTCCCCTGATGCTGCCTGGCTTCCAATTTAGTCAGTTGGGCAATTGGAAGCATGGAGGAGCAAAGTCACCAGGGTGATGATACAGCTGAATGAGAGGTGACATTATTTGGATGATGAGGCGAGAAGAAATTACAGCTAAATAGAATTCAAGTTATTGGTACCAGTTAGTATCAATATTTGGCTTTCCTGAATGCAGCCCACCTTGGCTGCAATATCTATTCATATGAAGGCATGAACCAAGGAACAATAACAATTAACGTGTTTGTGGCTTAATCTCGCATGTGGTTCCATGGAGCATTCTACAATTTTCTGACAGATGGATCAATAAGCCATTTCATGTATTATGGAGGGGCAAATCAACAAACTTCTTTACTTTACAACTGTTATATGAGGAAGTAGGGTAGTATTTCTAAAAAAAATCCTGTGGCGTTTTGAGTTCATTCAATCCCCCTCTTTGTAATAACTAAAAGGATAATAAGCTGTCATAGCTACAGAGCTGTTACTTTCCAGCTCATTATATCCAGTGGCTTTATTTTAAATAAATCATGCTCACCTCCTGCAGATTTCTTAAACGCTGCAGTAGACCACGTGTCCTGCGGTTTTGTTTTGCCCATTCACTGGATTGGAAACCCACAATTGAATCTCTGAAATGCTGCCAGTTATCTGTAGCCTGGGAGGTGAGCATTGCTGGTAGACCCAGCATTTGTTACCTGTCCCCGGTTGGCCTCCTATAGGTGGTGGTGAGCTCCCTTCACAAACTACTGCAGTCTATCTAGTGTAGGTACACCATCCATGCTATAGAAAAGGAATTCCTGAAGGGATGGTGATATAATGCCCATAATTAGGTCGATTTGCCATAGGAAATACAGGGATACAGGAATAGGATAGTGTGCGGGTCTGTGTGGGATGCTCTTCTAAATGTGTTAGTACGGACTCGATGGACTGAATGGCCTACTTCCAAACTGTGGGGATTCTATGATTTCTATGATATTCCCATATCAGGATGGTGTGGGACTTGGAAGGAAACATGTACATTGTGCTGTTCCCATTGCATCTGCTACCCTCATTCCTCAAGGTAGTAAAGGTTGTGGATCTGATACATGCTGTTGAAGGAGCCTTGGTAAGTTGCTGCAGTGCACCTTGCAAACGGTGCACACCGTTCCCACCATGGGCTGGTGTTAGAAGGAGCCAATTTTTAAGGTGGTGGATGGTGTGCTAACCATGAAGGCTGATTTTTCCTCAATGATGTTGAACCTGGAGATTGTCGTTGGAGGCAAACATCTAGATACGTTGGAGAGTCGTCTATCACATTCCTGAATGTGCCTTGTTGACAGTAGATATGCTTTGGGGAGGCAGGAAGTGAGTTGCCAAGGAATTCCCAGCCTCTGACCTGCTTTTGTAGCCCCAAGTTTTACATGGCTTGTCCAATTAAGATTCTATCAATGGTGACATCAAGATGTTGATGGAAGAACTATCAACTAAACAAAGGCCATCACATTTTTGTGCATTTTTAAATCACATTTTAGTGTTGTCATACTCTTCAGGTCAATGCTTTATCTCAATATTACTTAAACTTTTCATGAAAAGAGTGCATGCAATGGGGAGGAGGCAGTAAACTCACTGGAGAATGTAATGCTGCCAAAGATCTGCAACAGCCAGATTCAGGAGAACAGTGCTCTCACAAACTACAAGATTGAATAGTATGCTAAATTTGCCTGACAGCAGTAAAATACGAATACAATGCCTGATAGCCCAATTTGTTTTCCGAGTATATTATACTCAGTATTTTATTTGCAAAAACTACCTTGAAATGTCTGACGAAATATTCATTCTGATATGTAATTCTCACCACTTATATTTTTCTTCTCCTTTTGTTTATGTATAAACATCCAGCTACCAATGATGCTTAAGGGATTGGATAACAAAAATAAACATGGCTTCATTTATTAAGGAATAGAGAAGTTGGGAGCAGTATTAATTGGAGAAATTGTACATATATCCAAATCAATATCTTCCTCAGAACAAAATCCTGAGACCAAGAGCCAGATGGAGTCATAGAGATGTACAGCACAGAAACAGACCCTTCAGTCCAACTCATCCATGGCAACCAAGTTTCCCATAATAAACTAGTCCTACATGCCTGCGTTTGGCCCACATCACTCCAAGCCTTTCCTATTCATGTACCCATCCAAATTTCTTTTAAATGTTGTAACTATACTTGCATCTACCACCTCTTCTGACACATTATTCCACATATGAACCACCCTTTATGTGAAACAAATTGCCCCTCAGGTCCTTTTTAAATCTTTCTCCTCTCACCTTAAAAATATGCCCCCTTGTTTTGAAAAATTCTACTCTAGGGAAAGGACTTTTGCTATTCACATTATCTATGCTCCCATTATTTTATAAACCTCTGTAAGGTTACCCCTCAACCCCCTCGGCTCCAGTGGACAAAGTGCCGGCCTGTCCAGCCTGTCCTTATAACTCAAAATCTCCAGTCCTGGCAACATCCTGGTAAATCTTTTCAGAAACCTTTCTTGTTTAATAATATCCTTTCTATAGCATGGCAATAAGAACTGTCCACAGTACTCCAAAAGTGGCCTCACAAATGTCCTGTACAGCCTCAACATGATGTCCTAACTCCTGTACACAATGATCTGAGCAATGAAGGCAAGTGTGTATCATGATCTGACTTTCAAAGAACTATGTACCTGAACAATGGATTTCACTATTCGAAAGACTACCCGGGGACCTACAATTAACCTTATAAGTCCTGCCCTTGTTTGTTTTACCAAAATGCAATACCTCATTTATCCAAAATAAGCTCCATCTGCCACTTGTCAGCCCATTGGCCCAATTGATCAAGATCCCTTTGTACTCTTAGATAACCTTCTTCACTGTCGACGATACCACCAATTTTGGTGTCATCTGTAAACGTACTAACCATGCCTCCTAAATTCTCCTCCAAATCATTTATACAAATTCCAAGCAAAAGTGACTCAGCGCTGATTTCTGTGGAAAACCACCAGTCATGGCTTCCAGTCCAAAAACTAACCCTCCTCACCACCCTCTGTCTCCAACCCTGAAGCCAATTTTGCAACTAATTGGCAAGCTCTCCCTGAGTTCTATATGATCTAACTTTTTAATTAGTCTATCATGCAGAACCTTGTCAACAGCTTTACTCAAGTCCTTGTAGACAATGTCTACCTCTCCGCCCTCATCTATCTTTTTGGTTATGACCTCAAAAAACTCAGCTGAGTTTGTGAGACACGATTTCCCATGCGAAATGGCAGATAGCAGCAGTTAGAAAAATTCCCCAATTTCTGCACCTGCCTTAGGAAGCACTGACTTCAAAGGCAGGATCTTTATTGTGCTGGGTGCCAGCTGAAGCCAAGAATACTTTGCTGAGGACTCAGGTAACCATTAGAGAGCTCCAGCACCTCAGGCCTTACTGGGCTGACAGCTCTAGATGCCTGATCTCTGGTTTAAATTTCACAATGTTCATTTACACAAGCTTAAATGATTTTAAATGCCTTGCCCTTTTAGGTATTGAAACTTTAAATAATTTGGATCATTAACAATTTTATTGGGCAGCAGTGAATGGAGGTTTTTTTTTAAACACGCTGATGCTAACTGTGAAAAATTATAAATTAATCTTTTTTCAATAGTTTTTTGAACACTTCCAGCTATAGTGTCACTATGCAGTTCATTGTTTCCATACATTGTGTACAGTGGCTGAATGAACATTGTAGTGTTGAACCTTGATATGGGGGCATAAGGGCCTCTGGAGGGTGTTTTGGGGATACCTTGGCAATGGGGAGCATGAGAAGGACCTTTTGAATTTATCGTTCAAAAGGTTTCATCATGCAGACTATTATTTGCAACACTTCTGTGGTACCACGAACCACAATCCTTTAAAAACCTGCCTGACTTCATGAAAATTGTGAAGGCGTAGCTCATGCTTATCTCAACAATGGAGGTAGCCAGGTTGGGAGTCTACAGTATGGGCTCATGACCTGAACCAGTCTGTACCCTTAATAGGACTGTGATGAAAATGAAGAACTCTAGGAATGGGTCAGGGATCCTGAAAGGACGGCCAAGTCAACCTGACTCGTAGACCATCTGACCCTAAGTCTGGATCACATAATACATTCCTGTATTTTCCTCCTGGTGCTGTATAGAGAGAGGATAACCTGACCCACTTACAGCAACAACTTATAGACCAAACATTTCACAAGCATCACTTAAATTTAGAAAAGGCTTCCATGACTTGATAGCACCCCATAAGTCAATCAACAAGCCACTTTTTATAACATATTCAGCCATTTTGCAAAATTCACTCTCATTAAATTATCGTTGCAATGACACGGTTGATATGGTACCTTATGTTATACCAAGAAAGCCCTTTCACAGTTGTTTAAAGTTACATTGACTACCAATTTAATAAATTCAAAAAATCCCCATGATGATTGGGAAGTGATTGAGTTAAATGAATGGTTTTATATCTAGTTAGTATCTTGCACTTTGTTCTCATTTGCCATTTCTCAAAAGTATAACTTATGCAAAATGGGCATCACCTAGACAACTGATGAGGTGATTTACCAGGATCTGCTAAATTGAATGTGTTGGTACACCCAGATATAAATATCAGAAAATTACAAACTGGTAGGCAAATAGGGATATTCTGTGAATCACCAATCTTTTCGAAACCAGTATGTCACTTAATGAACCAGAGATGGCTCTCGAAGTTATGGCAGGGCTAATGGAGCTTTTTTTAAAATTTATAGTTGGATGGTACAGCAAATCCAGTTGAGAAGCAGATACACTTTTAAATGTGAATATCCAAAAGTTACTGTCTGCGCCCCGTTGCCTTGTGCCCTGTGAAAATGCAAGTGGCCTTTAGTTTGCCCATTTTCTTCACGGAACTTGTTGTATTTGCCCAGAAGTTGCCCACTAAACTTGTTACACATAGTTAAATCTTGTCAAGATAATGGTAATTGCCCTGTTCATGATGTAACAAATGTTCACAATGGGCCAAAAACCTCTCTAGGACCGAAAAGTAACTTTTAATTGTGGAGCTTCATTTCTCAGGACTTTTAAGGAGAATTATACAATATATCAAATTTTAACTGTTAAACTTATTTTTCATTTTTTTTCTTTCTCTCCTTTCTGACTCTTTGGTTTTATATTTCTCCCAAATCTCTTTATTTCAATTTAGTCATGCTAATGCACCCATCTTCTCTGTACTGCTATGGTTTATTTTCCAGTTCTTATTGGGTGTTGAGATCCTGTTCTTTACCATGTTCCCTGAGGCTCCAGATGCACTGTTTCCAATTCAGACTTGCAGCATCTTGATAAAAGTTGCATGAGCTTGCGAGGGTCTGAGTTATTGTCAAGAATTGCATTAAGCATCATTCAGTTTGATGATGCCACATGGATGAGGAAAAGGTAACAGTCTTGCATCTCAAAGAAGTAAGATCTGACCTTTAAGTCTCCTTTATAATCTTAATAAAATCGGATTCTATTCCAATATAACTTGTACCTAATTTTGTAAGGGCTTCAGGACCCTGGAGGAACCATACAATATGTCACAGAGCTATGCAGCCCTGATCATTAGTAGCAAATTGAGGGTGGAGTTTGAACACACTTAAAGGATCAGACTAGAAGACATGCTGCTAGATTGAGTCTCTTTGGAAGAGACACAGAGCACATAGACATATTAGGTTTGTCCTTACCAAATGCACTTGTAAGTCAGAGCCTGGTATACCTATGACTATCATATACTGTGGTATTTAGTATGATGGTGTAATAGGGAGTGTTACTTAGAAGTCCAAGCCTGAAGACTGTCCTTGACTTTGTCAGTTTGTCTTGAACCCAAATACATAATGGACTTCTAACTACACAATAAAGAATTTCTATTATGTAATAAACTACATCTTATTTAAGACAAGAACTCCTTATCATTAGACTTTCAGTAGTTTTCCTAGACCACACTACATCAAACAGGTTTTCAGATCCCTACCAGGAAAGAGGATGGTGGTAGCAATTCTAATAGATGGATATTAGACCAAGCTAGGCAGTGGTGAGGATCTATCATACAAAAGTAGGCATAATTGTTTTGAGGTGAGAAGTACTGGGGTAAGATTAGGCAACAGCAAACTTTACTGTATGTCCTGAAACAGCAAAATCCGTTTTCATATTTTTTTCTAAATTTATTAATTTGGAACCTGTATCTGTAACAAAAGAGTACCGTTAAATTATTAATTTTGTGTCAACAATTTCCGTTGGTCACAATGTTAATTCTTCAGCTGGCTGATTGGAAAGTGTTCTTCTGAGTTTAATGTTGCACTGGTAGATGGAGCTGTTTCATCCCCCAGGAAAGTTGTGATTAGATTATAAAAGAGATCATGTTTTTGTTCTGTCCATGATTCATAACATCAAATCATAAAGTAGAAAACACAGTTGATGGTGATAGAATAAAACTAGTGTAATTTATTGGTGTTCCCATTTCTGGTCTGCCAAATGCTTTGAAACAAATATTGTAGAATATTTAGCAAAACGTGCAGGAAACAGTGTTACTTAATATTTTATGTTGTATTCTTTTTGTTGTTTGTCAAACTGTGATATACCACATATTGATATTTATTTTATTCATTAATACAGGTGATCTTGCATTAGCTATTTGTATATAGGACATAATTCCATCAAAAATGTATTGACTTTTTTCAAATGTTATTTCTGTATGGTGCTTGCCTATTGGCAGCCATAGGGCTACCATCCCTCTATAATACAATAAGGGTTTGAAAATATCTTCAGCCCTCCAATCCTCTGCTAAAAGTGATGACGCAGCACGTTTTTGAAATTCTCCCATATGTGTGTCATTACTAGCCATTGAACTTGTTTGGCAATTTCAATTAAAAGACAACCACATCGATATGGGCCAGGAGTCATGTAGGCCAGACCGGGTCAGGTTGGCAGATTTCCTCCCCTGGACGACGTGAGTGGATGAGCTGGGTCTTTTCGACAATCAGTTATAGTTGCTTTACCTTGTGCTTTAAACCAATACTGTTACCAGCTCATTATGATAACAGTCTGGGAAATCTCAGGTTGAGGGAGTCAGTACACACATTGTACTAGAGGCAGCTTGCTCTCTATCTCGAAATAAGATTCTTACACTGCACTACGACATCAGTCCTTATTTACATCTGTAAATTGCAGGATATGAGAAACAGCTCTTTAATGTAGTGCCTACAGCTTCTCTCTCTGTCTGTCCTGTCTCCCAACTGTCATCTATGCCATATCATCAATTAATAAATCTCATTGTATCACATCTCCACCCAGGTTTCTCTCTGCTTGGTCTACATTATTTCAGTAGTTTATTTTTATTTACTTACATAGTCTTTGTAATCATTCGCACCAGTATTATCATCATTATCACTGTTATCAATGTTATCACCATTACCAGCATGTTCCCTTCAGACCCCAAAATGTGAATCTCCTAGGTTGAGATAATCTGGAATTCTGACTGGACATTCGGATATCATTTTACTTGTGTTCAGCAATAGAGTAATGGTCTTGTACTGGGGAATAGTTGTACCACTCTGTACAATGTCTGTAGTATAGCAATGGCTGTTCCACAATCTATGACCGTCATACACAGACTTGGCTCAAATTATATTAATGCCTTTCTGTTGCTCCTCAGTGCCCTTACAGGTGTTCTGACACTATGCCATCCTGGTTGATCTGTGTCTGGTGACTGTAACGTCAGATATCCTGTCCCTTAACCAGATTTTCCGTCCTGGCTTTAAGATGGACAGAGTTTTCGCCTTTTGTCTATAATTGTACTATCTCTACTGCATTTTAACATGATGTGGAAGTGCCGGTGTTGGACTGGGGTGGACAAGGTCAGAAGCCACATGACACCAGGGTATAGTCCAACAGGTGTATTTGAAATCATGAGCCTTCATCAGGTGGAGTTATGCCTGATAAAGGAGCAGTGCACCAATAACTTGTGATTTCAAATAAACCTGTTGGACTATAATCTGGTGTTGTGTGACTTCTGGCTTTTTAACATGGCAGTTGTTTATCCCTCTTGCAACTTTGAGAACTTACATTTGACTTGAGGTTATATTCTAAAACTGATATGTCCATTTTCAATTTTCTGTCCATTTACGGTTGCTCTGTAACTATATCAAGCTCATTCCCAGTCTGGATTCTTATGCATAAATGACTTCACAGTTTTCACTGCTCTTTCCACTTCTCTGTTTGACTGACGGTGGAGTGGAGAATTTGTCAGCTGTTTGGTGCCTGCCTCCAAACCTCCAACCCTCATTCACAGATGGAGGTCCAGTGTCCGATACCAAATCTCATGGGACACTGTGTATCACGGGGATCCTTTTCTGTGCTATGATCACTGAGTCTACTGTGGTTGAATGGAGACTTGCCACTTCAATCTGCCTTAAATCATAGTCAACTAAGACCAAATACATTTTCCCTTCAAAATTAAATGAATCTGTTAATAATCATATCCATTGTCTTCCTGGAAATCTCGATGAAACTATTGTCTCTATAGGCACATACTTGTATATGGCACATAGAGTCATAGAGGTGTACAGCATAAAAACAGACCCTTCAGTCCAACAGTCCAACAATGGGGAGGTGATGGCCTCGTGGTATTATCGCTGGGTAATAAATGCTGCCTGGCCAGTGATGCCCTCATCCCATGAGTGAATAAAGAAAAAAAAAAACTTGTCCTCACTGACCAGATATCCTAAACTAATCCAGTCCTATTTGCCAGCATTTGGCCCATATCCCTCTAAACCCTTCCATCATTTACCCTTCCAGATGCCTTTTAAATGTTGTAGTTGTAGCAGCCTCCGCCACTTCCTCTGGCAGTTCATTCCATGCACACACCACCCTCTGCATGAAAAAGTTGCCCCTTAGGTCTGTTTTAAATCATTCTCCACTCACCTTAAACCTATGCCTTCTAGTTTTGGACTCCCCTAACCTAGGGAGAGGGCCTTGGGTATTCACCCTATCCATACCCCTCATGATTTTGTAAACCTCTATAAGGTCACCCCTCAGCCTCTGAAGCTCCAGGGAATATAGCCCCGGCCTATTCAGCCTCCCACTCTCCAGCCCTCCAGCCTGGAAATCTGCTATCTTAGGGCAGCATGGTGGCTCAGTGGTTAGCACTGCTGCCTTACAGCGCCAGCAACCCAGGTTCGATTCCACCCACGTGCGATTATCTGTGTGGAGTTTGCACATTCTCCCTGTGTCTGAGTGGGTTTCCTTTGGGTGCTGCTGTTTCCTCCCACGGCCCGAAGATGTGCAGTTTAGGTGGATTGGCCGTGCTAAATTTTCCATAGTATCCAGGGATGTGTAGATTAATTGGGTCACAGGGGGATGGGTCTGGGTGGGATGCTGTGAGGGTCAGTGTGGACCAGTTGGACTGAAGGGCCTGTTTCCACACTGTAGGGATTCTATGATTCTAACCCTAGCAACATCACTGTAAATCCTTTTTGAACCTTTTGTTTGGCATGGACAAAATATAATCCTGTATGTTTTTTCAAAATGCATAGCTACCATATTGATTGTTGTGCTCTTGCTCTGCATTTCATGACAGCTCACTGCCCCCGCAAGGAGTTTGTCAGATTTCTTGAAGCTTCGACTGTGTATAACCATTCTATGGTTGTCCGCCAATAAATCTTCCATCATTGTCAAGTATTGTTTCAGCTCATGCTATCTTTTCAGCATTTGGTCTGCTGGACTATATTTCAACCATCCGCGCAGACTGAGTCATTGCTGTCAACTTATGGAGCTGCACAATTTGTCTAAGTTTTCCCTCAATTGCTGGTAATTTGTTGGCCATTCCCATAGAATAAGATTCCACTTCTTCTGCTCAATCCACTGCTGCCCTCAAGAGTGGAAATGCCTGTGCCTTCCTGGAACATATACTACATCTAGTTCTAGGGATTAGGAGCAGGAGTAAACCACTCATCCCTCAAGTGGGTTCTGCCATTTGATAAGATCACGATTACTCCATATTCCTCCCCCATTCCCAATAAACTTGCATCCTTTGCTAATCAAAAATCAATGAATCTGCTTCTATTGCCTCTTAAGGAAGAAGTTGCAAAGAATCATGACTCTCCATGAGAAAAAAAATGTCTGCTCATCTCTGCCTTAAATGGTTTTGTCTCTTATTATTAAACAGGGATCCCGAAGTCTAGATTCTCCCACAAGAGGAAACATCCTTTGCACATGGCCCTTGTCAAGCTCGGTTTCTATGTTTCAGTATAGTCACCTCTTTCTCTTATAATGATCACAATCAAGGAATATACCCCAGAGGCTAGAAAAAGACCTCATAACCTGGTCTGCATAGGACAATGCTATTGAACCACAAGGATATTGAACCAATGGTAACACGTCATTTTGATTTTAATTCTGACTCTGCCTGGTTTTTCCAGGCAGGGAGGAATTTAAATTCTTCCTAATGTCTCTTCCCTTTCAGTACAACGAGTAGTGTGTAGTAGGTATGGGAACAGATGGGTTACGGGGAGATGGAGTATCTTAGAACCACAAGAGCTGGAAAAGTGTTAGAAAGAGGATGCTGAAACTTCATGATCTACATAACCAAGTACATGCCAAAAATACAAATTGCGAACAAATTCTTCCTTAACAATTTAACCTTGAAACATGGGAGACGTTAAGTGGTTGGTTAAGCCCTGGATGCAATTCCACCTCAATTCATAAGGCATGGAATGGCTTCGTTTGTATGGGCCACTTAGGAAACATGCTAAAGTTACAATGAAGCAGTGCACATGGCATTTAGTGTGCACAGCAACTGATATTTAAAAAGACCTTGATGAAGGAAACCTGCATCCTCAATTTGTAGCATCCTGAAACTGTGTAGCTGTATGCTATTGTTACAGTTCATCGTCTAAAGGACTTTACTGAAACAGATGTTCAATGATCAAGCAAAAAAGCCACTCATTCAGCCTGTGCTTGATTTCTGAAACAGGTATTCAATTACTTTTTACAAGTTATTCCTTTGCGAGTACAGACTGAATGCCTTCTGTAAAATTATTATTGAACCTATCCCCTTTTGAGACAGTATTCCAGACTGTAAAGGTAGGCAGTGTGGAAAATAAAAAAAAATCTTTCCTCTGGTTCTACAGATGATAATCTTATAAATCTCTCTCCTCTGCTTATTCTCCCTCTGCTAGTGGAAACATTTCCTCCTTATCTGCGCTATCAGATCTAAAAGAACTGACGCTCGCTGTCAACACTCAGTAACAGGACTCTCACACTATGTGGTACTAATGGCCATCTCGTTTCTCACACAGAAACACTTCCCCAAAAGGATGCTCGGAGGCAGACAGCTCAGAGAGGCCTAGGCAGAGAGGGTCCACATGAAAATTCATACAATGTACAGCTTAATGAGGCTGAGAACCTCAGAGTGTCAGTGAAACAGAGAGCATTAACTTCTACCATGAGAGAACTACAAATAGGAAATAATAGGTTAGATATTGTGGCCTATCAGCAAAGTTTAAAGGCTGTACATTTTAATTAATCTGACTGGGGTTATTTGAACATCTCACAATGTGAGATGCATAATTCTTTAAACATTTGTTCCACATATTGTACTGAGAATGTATTTGATGATTCCCTTGAGCTCTGCACTAATTTAATCTGGACTTGTAAGCATCCCTGATTTTTAATTGTTTCACCATTGGACCTTCAGTTGTCATAGCCCTTAAGTTTGGAATTCCGTCCCGAAAACTGTTCTCTTCTTTGTCAGTCAGTCTGTCTATTTATCTTTTGGAATACTGTATGCAATTCTGGTCTCACTGCTATACAAAAGGTGTTGTTAAACTTGAAAGGGTGCAGAAATGATTTACAAGGATGTTGCCATGGTTGGAGGGTTTGAGCTATAGGGAGAGTTTGAATAGGCTGGGTTCTTTTCTTCCCTGGGTCATTTTGAGGTCAAGGGGTGACCTTGTAGAGGTTTATAAACTCCTGAGGGACATGGATAGGGTGAATAGCCAAGGTCTTTTTCCTAGGTTAGGGGAGTCTAAACTAGAGGGCATAGGTTTAAGGTGAAGGGGAAAGATTTAAAACAGACCTAAGGGGCAACTTTTCATGCAGAGGGTGGTGCATTTATGGAATGAGCTGCCAGAGAAAGTGGTGGAGGCTGGTATAATTACAACATTTAAATGACACCTGGATGGCTACATGAATAAGAAGGGTTTAGGGGGATGTGGGCCAAATGCTGGCAAATGGGACAAGATAAATTTAGGATATCTGGTCAGCATGGGCAAGTTGGACCGAAGGGTCTGTCTCCATGCTGTACAACTCTATCTATCTATCTGTCTATCTATCTAGCTAACTATCCATCCATTCATCCATATTGTTCTCCGACTCTGATCGTGGCGACTTGCCCCAATATTTGCTTTTTGTGTCTTGCTGTCTAAGTTTGCTTTATAATAGTTGCATGAAGAATACTGGAATATTAGTTCCATTAAAGATGCTACACAAATACAATTTGCTGAGTTTGTCTGCATCAGAGCTCCTTGTATCAGCAGTCAGATTTCGTTCATGACTGCAGTACTGTGTGCTGAGCTCAATACAGCCCTTCTGCTCTATTTATTGTGAATGTAGTCAAGTTGCTGAATATTGGCCTCTATGACTTTTAACTAATGATCACAGATCAGCTGCACAATGAAAGAGTGGAATCTTTTGCCATTCATGTATGTAGCAGTGATATGAATGGAGAGTCAATTAATCAAAAGTGGGTGTAATTATTCAGGCTTCAAAAATATTTGACATTGTCCAGCCCCGTCCTTACTGCTCTTCCTGATCTGCAATGAATATTAAGAAAGCATTTAGTTTTGCGAAGGAAATATTAGCTACCTGATGACACAAGCATGGGCAGCAAATTGATGGCCTATGAATTCACTGCCCTTCTATTCTGTTCCCCATAGCACTCAGCGATAGCAAGGTAGCTGAGCTTCATTTGTAGTCGACTGTCAGATCTGTAAAGGAGGGTAATATCTAGACTGGCAGCCATGCCGTACTGTATCGAGTTGTTCTGTAGACTGACACCAAAGCTATTTAGAGCAATGGCTCATGTATTTAAATTATACCCCTGTGATTGTTGAAGGATTGTTATGTGATATTGGAACGTCCCAACTTACCATGTGAGGAACAGGTCTCAAAATCCATGCTGATAAACACAGCATGTCTTTTAGCAGTGTGAAGTAGTGGGATAATGTAGCTAAAACTATAGGTTAATGGGCGATTTGATCTTTCAGTTTGCTGGCTATTTCTGGACATTTTTTTCAAATGCCGTTTGACTCTAGAAATGTATAAGTAACTACTGAGAAGCATATCTGACAGCTTTCCAAGCAGTTTGCAGCCATGGTAGGTCTAACAGGATTATTTCTGGGGCTGAAGGATAAGGGGGAAAAGATAGAGAGGTGGAGAAGGTGGAGGACCTGTTCAGAAGGTGATAGTCCCAATGTATATTGAGAGATTATGCTTCAGTGAATTTCAACAGGATCAATGTACAAGTGACCTTCAACTGCCAAAGGAAGTTGGTTCTGACATAGATCACCTGCTCCACCAGATTTTCGGTTGCAAACCTTACAATGGACAGCGGTGCCTGAGACTATCAGGATCACTGTGTCCCTTAAACATTTGTACCAGATGTGAGCTGTGTGAGAGTGCACGGCAGTCACTGTGTGGGGAAGAGGAGGTGGAGTGAAACAATTATGAAAAAGTGGAGAGAAGATGATATGGGATTATTGTGAATAGGAAGACTGAATATGTCAGAGGCATGAATAGAGGAAATCGTTGAACATCTTTGAGCATTGCACCCATGTAGTGGCAGCTATTCACCTCCTCTGCAATGCCTCCGCACTGGTGTTGGAGTTACTTCCTGGAGGGTTTTCTGTCCCCTTTGAGGGAAGAGTATTTCCCTCCTCTTGTTCCCTGCCTGTTCTGGGGTCTCCATGGCAACAGAGAAACTACAGCACTAACTTTAGGATTAGTATCTATTTCTTCCCTTACATGGCTCCCTTTATCTGCAATGCCAAGTGTGCATTTCCCCTTTAAGAAGTACACTGAGTGCCTATGAGGGGATCACAGATCCTGCATTGACACATAGTCAACAAACAGCAGTGGTGTGATTGCATGCTGCATTCGTTACAATGACCACAGAGCACAATTGCTCCATGCTCCCTAAGATAACATTAACAGATAGGTACAGTATATTTTGCTCCCTGGTGAACATTACTTGGTACAATTTAGCTTCTAGCCACAATTCTCTAAGTCATGCCAGGCACATAGGAAGATGGTCGTGGTTATTAGACATCAGTCATCTCAACTCCAGGACATCTCTGCAGGAGTTCCTCAGAGTAGTGCCCTTGGCCCAACCATCTTCAGCTGCTTCATCAATGATCTTCCCTCCAACTTAAAGTCAGAAGTATGGATGTTCGCCGATGATTGCAAAATATTCAGTCCCATTCGCAACTCCTCAGATACTGAAGCAGTCCATATTCAAATTTGACAAGATCTAGAAAATGTACAGGCTTCAGCTGAACACTGGCAAGTAACACTCAACATCACACAATTGCCAGGCAATGACCATCTTCAATAAGAGATTTAAACACTGTCCCTTGATGTTCAATGGTATTACCATCACTGAATCCCCCAATTCAACATCCTGGAGTTTACCATTGACCAGAAAATGAACTGGATGTGCTGTATATAGTGCTTATAACAGCACGTCAGAGGCTAGGAATACAGCAGCAAGCGACTCACATCCTGACTTCCCAAAGCCTGTCCATCATCTGCCAGGCTCAAGTCAGGAGTGTGATGAAATACTCCCCATTTGCGCTATGGTTGCTGCTGGTATCCAGGTAGGCTCAAGGTGATTAAGTGCTAAAGGAACAAGCAAGCAGCCCTAGTCCAAACTCTGAGTGCCTATCCCTGAGCGAATAGTGCCCTTGCAGCTTAATTTCACTGCTAGCTGCTGGTGTGCTCTTAAGTACCTGTAAGCAAACTGGAAGGTGCCATGATGGTCACAAGAGACTGGCAACTGTGGGATGTCAGCACCTGAGGACCTGAGGTAAGTATGACAGGTACCTTGGAGGTTGCCTTAAGATGTTGGAGATTGCTTTCCAAGATGGGAGCTCAGAGCAGCAAGGAGTGAGCTGAAATCACCAGTTACCCACTCCGATTTCAAGGATGAGAATTGTTGACATCTAATTTCCTCACAGCGTGTGATAGGATAGGAAGCTGCATATTAATGAGTCACGATGTACAACAAGCAATAAGTCCCTGTCTCGCTGTTCCCTAGCGAAAATCTTGTCTCAACTCTCGGATTTCTGTTTGAAAATGCAACAGATTGCTCCCCACATTGAGAAAGGCCTCACCTGATGTCTCATGCAATTCTCTCAAATTTCTCTCCATAGCCCATTTTGTCCAGGCCCCTGTGAGATTCCATCCAGAATCTGCAATCTCAAAGCTTAATGCTCTACACTGTTTACTTTGTGGAGAGAAAACAGAGTTAATGTTTTGGGTCCAGAATGTGCAGTTCTGAAGAAGGGTCACTGGACCCAAAATGTTAACTCTAATTTCTCTCCATAGATGCTGCCAGACCTGCTGAGCTTTTCCAGCAATTTCTGATTTTGTTTCTGATTTCCAGCACCATCAGTTCTTTGTTTTTGTTTTGTACATTGTCTACTTTGTTCACTTGTAAACTCTCCCAATGTAAATAAATCCCCATTATTCTCAAGGAAGTCTTACTCTAAGGTGTTGCTTGACTCATTTGAGCAGCTAAAATGTAGCTCGTGGCATGCAGAAAGTATCAAGTTGATTAAGTGAATCTCCTCATCCCTGTCAAGCACTGATTACAGTAGCACTAATAGGATTCATTATACTTGCAAATAGCAAAGGGTCTTCATAGGTCCACCTTAGTGATCGACAGGCAAAGAACATATACTTTTCAGAGATAGTAGGAACTGCAGATGCTGGAGAATCTGAGGTAACAAGGTGTAGAGCTGGATGAACACAGCAGGCCAAGCAGCATTATAGGAGCAGGAAAGCTTGAAGGGTCGAGACCCGAAACGTCAGCTTTCCTGCTCCTCTGATGCTGCTTGGCCTGCTGTGTTCATCCAGCTCTACACCTTGTTATCTCATATACCTTTCTGCACTCTTTTGTTGGCCAATTATGTTGTTGTAGCGCGAATGTCAGTCTTTATGTCAGCGGTTATATTAATGATTGTAGAATCACAGACTCTGGGGCCTGTTGTCCATATACCAGCTCTCTACAAGAGTAACTCATCTAGTCATTGCCTTTTCCCTTGGTTCTGAAAATATTCTCTTCAGGTAGTTGTTCAGTTCTGTTTGAGAGCCAAGAGAAAATCTGCCTTCGCACACTATCGGGAAGCACAGTCCAGATCTAAACCACTCACTGCATTAAAAAGATTCTACACGTGTTGCTGTTGCGTCTTTTGGCAAGTCAGCTTGAATTGGCTTCTTGACCCTTTTCTCTATGGGAATAGTTTCTCCCGATCCATTCTGCCTGAATGCCTCATTGTGGTGGATATTGTCTACACTGCTGATGTAGATAGAAAAATGCTGCTGACGCAGACAGCAAAAATTGCTGTCCCTAATTGTGATGAAAAGTGCATCATTTATATAATTTAATATCATTTTTGGAATTTAGGTTTCAAAATAGGGTCATATGCGTTTTTGGTCACTTTTATGAAGAGTTTTCTTTTAAAAGGAGAAACAGAGAGTCAGAGAATCCTTCCAGCACAGTGACTAGATCTAGCAATTTTCAAATGACTACACACCCTCTGTGTTTTAATGGAAAGCCGTTTATAACATTTGGTTTATGAATGGTTAACCTTGAAGATCATTTGCTTTATTTTCAGTTCAGAAGAATCCAAGAGTGAATGAGTTTTAATTCTGTTCAGAAGACAATTACCTTCAGCTCAGAAGATGAGTTTAGTTTATTTCCGAGAAGGAGTACAAGGCAATCCAGGGACAAGTAAACTCAGCAGATAGGTGTAACTTGTGAAAATATCAAAGCAGGAGAGATTGGATAGAAACCAGCAGGTCAGTAGAACTGAGAAAGTTTAGGTGCTCAGATTCAGGAAAAATTCATGGAGTCAGACATGGAAAGGACTCATTGAATTGTCTTCACAGTCCACAGCAAGAAAACTGTAAGGAATCAGTTAATTAGAACTCCAAAGGGAGGGGTATAATTTCCTTGAACTGGAGACTCTGCAATGGATAGTACCAGGTTGCAACTTTATTGTTGCTTTGTGTGGATAGAGCTGCTCACCGTCTTCTATATGTAGATTGGCTTGCTTTATTTTAATTCTTCCTTGATGTAAGCTTCTTTTGCCTCATGTAAAATGCTTCAGAAACTAAGTATAATGATAACTAACTGAACAAAAATGAAATAAAAATATGATGTAGCAGGCCAGGTTTCATTTTGTGATCTGACTTGTCCAATTGGATCTTCAGCTGAGGACAAAACATAATTCAAAATTCATAATCTGTCGCTCCAAACAGGAGAATCAGCCACTGAAGCCCAAGAAGAGTCTCCCATTCCAGGAAGCGGTCAATGCTCAGTCATTGAATATTCTCAAGTCTGGGTCACTCACTACCGGGCAAATGAAGGGGTCTGGGCACAGAGTGAGCAGTGAAATGAAGGCAGACTATCAGCAATAATTTTATTAGTCATAGCGTAAAAGAAATGTACAACACGGAAACAGACCCTTCTGTCCAACTCGTCTGCGCCGACCAGATATTCTAAATTAATCCACCCCCATTGCCAGCAATCAGCCCATATCTCTCTAAACCCTTCCTACTCATGTGCCCATCCAGATGACTATTAAATATTGTAATTTTACCAGCCTCCACCACTTCCTCTGGCAACTCATTCCATACACACACCACCTTCTGCATAAAAACAGTCCTCCTTAGCTCCCTTTTATATCTTTCCCCTCTCATCTTAAACCTATACCCTCTAGTTTTGGATTCCCTACCCTGGGGAAAAAGACCTTGACTATTCACCTTATCCATGCCGCTCGTGATTTTATAAACCTCTATAAGGCCACCCCTCAGCTTCTGATGCTCCAGGGAATATAGCCCCAGCCTGTTCAGCCTCTCCCTATAGCTCAAACCCTTTTATTGAATAATGGGCAGTTTTAAAGAGACATTAGCCACTTCTGCTCCTTTTTTTTTAGTATTAATTGGTTTGAAACTTAATTTTTCTCATTGAAACAACATTCAAATTTGCTTGGAGGGATTTTAACAGATAACGAGAAACAAGAGAAAAATGAATGTGCTCAGTGAAGATCATACTTAATTTATCTAGTTATTCACTCAAGCAGTTGGACTTTTATCTCCTTTTTTGAACATTTCTGTACAAATTCCAAATCCAATCATCTTTTCTTCTGGTCCAATTGGCAATAATAATATCAGTTAGCTCAACAGAGGTCCACAGCAATTGAAATATTCTTGCTTTTCTCCAAGGCAAATTCCGGGAAGAGTTCAAAACCGCGTTCTCTTGTTTCCGGGTGGACCGTCGGAACGATGAACATCTGAACAGAGCCCGGCTGAGCACAGAAAGCCGCAAGTCATTTACCACACAGATCTGCCACTTTGATAATGTTTCCAAAACATCAGAGCATGTAGCGCTTACAAATGTAACCGCATCACAGACCAGTAACCTTACTGCGAACAACATCTGGTGTCAGTGATAATTTTGCAGCATTCATCTCAATGTTGGCCTGACCTTTATTATTTCCTGTAAAATGTTGCTGCTGTAAGCTTTAAGAGCAAAAGTAATTTGTCTTGCAATGGGTAACTATTTTTGGACTTGTAAATAAAATAATTAAAATGACATCCTACTGGTAGAGAATGACATTTCTCCACTGTACTTTTTTTTATTATTCTGTGTTTGCCTAAACTAATCTCCGGTTCTACCTCCCTCTCCCCTTGAAAATCCTAAAGTTGTCGCCTCTCATATCTGTATTCGTCTTCTCCTGGACTCCCTGCTGGAAGCTACATGATCGGATTAATAGCACTGACATAGCTCTTGATAAAGTCACAAATGCCATCCTCTGTGACTGTGACTGTGACATTGATACTATTTCACTTCATCCTTTTCAATTTGTATGCAGCTTTTAACAGTGTGGAAAACCACCAACGCCTCTCCACTGTCATCCAACATGGATGGAACACTTTCGCATGGTTCCCTCCTTATCCATCTGACAACAGTTGGACAACCATTTACAATACATTGTCTTCCTGATTCTGCCTTCTTGTTGCCCCTCATCCATTAGGTTCCACATTATTGCTGACAATCTGTGTTGTCTGCCTCACCTTCACCTTTCTTGTTCCTCTTCACTGTCTTTGTGCTGTCAGCCTGTTTGCAATACCAGGTGAGCAGAAGTTGCCTTACCTAAATATTGATAAGACAGAAGCAATTGTTTTTGCTCAATGCCACAAATCCTATTCTCCTGCCATTGAATCCACCATTGTCACCAGCAATGTCTGAGGCAGAAGCAATTTGTTCGCACCCTTGATATTTCTCATTTTGGACTCCTTGTTGGAATTTACGATTGAATCTGCTTCCACACTTGTGCTTTCTTATTTCCCCATGCTACCCCTCAACAGTACCATTCAAAATGCGATCATGTATAACCTGCCACCAAACCCATTCGAGCTAATCTTCATCTCCCTTGCTTCTGTCCCCTGTTTCTAAGCGGACTTATAGAATCATACGGCTGTACAGTCCAACTCATCCATGCCAACCAAGTATCCTAAATTAATCTAGTCCCAATTGTGAACAGTTTTGGACTCCCCTAACCTGGGGAAAAGACCTTGGCTATTCATCCTAGCCATGCCCCTCATGATTTTATAAACCTGTATAAGGTCACCCCTCAGCCTCTGAAGCTCCAGGGAAAAAAGCCCCAGCCTATTCAGCCTCTCCCTATAGATCAAACCCTCCTTTCTGACATATCCACTTGTGCTTTCAGACAATGTATTCTAGTTCATAACAACTCACTGTCTGAAGCACTACTTATTCCTTCCTGATTTCTGGTATCATTTTATTAATTCTCCTGTAAATCATCTCCAAAGCCCTGACACCTTTCCCAAACTATGCCAATAATTGATCACATGATTCTGGCTGAGACCTAACCAGTGATGTGTATAGCATCCTTTCCTTGTTTTAATATGCTAGGCCACGAATATCACACAGATATTTTTAAACAGCTGTATCAACTCACCATACACATGTATGAAGATTAGTGAACCACAAGTTCTCTGTTCCTGCATCCTCCTTAAAACTGTATCTTTGTATTGCCTCTCTGCATATCTCCTTCCGATATGCATAACTTTATACTGTTCTGCTTTAAGTC
The DNA here is from genome assembly GCA_024137785.1 of Ginglymostoma cirratum. Lineage (NCBI taxonomy): Eukaryota > Metazoa > Chordata > Chondrichthyes > Orectolobiformes > Ginglymostomatidae > Ginglymostoma > Ginglymostoma cirratum. Next base: position 14,597,211 of record JAHRHZ010000111.1, on the reverse strand, counting down.
TCACATATCACATGGCTGCTAATTTCATCAAACTGTGCATATGTCCTCCAAACGTTTGCCACTATCCTGTTCCTTCTACAGTGTTTCCAAATCTTGTGTTATCTTCAGACTTTGAAATTATGCCTGTGAGAAACAGGTGTTTAGTAAGTATGAGCAATAGTGCAGTTCCTAATGTGGAGCACCACTGTATACCTTCCTTCAGCCTGAAAAAAAACAATTCACCACTACATCCTCATGATCATAAGAGACAGGAGCTGGAAGTTGCCATTCAGCTGATCAAACCTGCTCTGCCATTCGATAAGATGATGACCAATCTGATTGTGGGCGTTGCTTCACTTTTTTGCCTATTTCCCTAGACCATCCCCACCTGGTAGATCAAAAAGTGTCTAACCTAACCTTGTTTTCTGTCCCTTAGCCATTTTTGTATCCTTGCCCCTTTAATATGTGCAATATCAACTGCATGACATTTATCAGTACCCCACCCTTTGTGTTACAAACACATTGAGCACAATCTCATTGGTCAAATAAAATTTGATTTGACTGTCAATTCTAAATTCACGTTATTCCATATGACAAGTAATTTTGTGGCTTGCTGTGGTTCCTAGAAGCCTCTCCACCATTGACTTTAGGCTGTGTGACCTATAGTTACCAGTTTTGACATCCTCCCATTCTTAAATATGAGTATAACATTTGAAAACCATTTTAACATCATTCAGGAATGCTGGGAAGTTGGAAACATGACTGTCGGTGGTGGGATGCAACACTGGGAGATGGTTGAGGTTGTAGACATGCTCACAAAGCCAGTGTGTTTGGTTGCAGACGTTTTGTCACCCTGCTAGGTAACACCGTCAGTGTGCCTCCTGTGAAGCATCGGCGTTCTGTCCTGTTTGTTATTCAGATGCCTTGGTTTGCTGGGGTGGTTGGAATTACTTCCGGTTTTGTTTCTGAGTGGTTTGTACACTGGGCCTAATTCAATGTGTTAGCTGATGGAGTTCCAGTTGGAATGCTAGGCCTCCAGGCATTCCCTGGCTTATCTCTGTTTGGCTTGTGCTGTTATGTTGTCCCAGTCGAATTCGTGTCCCTCGTTGTCCATGTGTAGTGAGACCAGTGAGAATTGGTCTTGTCTCTTGGTGGCTAGTTGGTGTTCCTGTATCGTCATTGTCAATTTTCTTCTGGTTTGGCCTATGCAGTGTTCCTCACAGTCCTTGCATGGTATTTTGTATATTACACTGGTTTTGCTGGTTTTGGGTATGGGATCCTTTACGTTCATCAGTAGCTGTCGCAGGGTGGTTGTTGGTTTGTGGGCTACTCTGATACCTAGGGGTCTTAGTAGTCTTGTGGTCATCTCTGAAATGTCCTTAATGTATAGTAGGGTGATTATGAGTCTGGTCGTATTGTGTTTTCCTGTTGTGGTCTGTCTTGGAGGTAATGGCAGATTGTGCTTTTTGGGTTTCCATTCCTTTTGAAGACTCCGTATAGGTGCTCCTGTTCTGCTTTGTGTAGTTCCAGGTTGCTGCAATTGTTGTGGCTCATTTAAATAGCGTTCTGCTGTAGCTCCATTTGTGGGCATTGGGGTGGTTGCTGGTATAATTGGGTATCTGGTCCGTATCTGTGGTCTTTCTATATACACTACCCTGGAGTTTCCCATTGTTCTTGTGTTCTACCGTTATGTCCAGGAAAGGGTTGTCGGTTGTTGTTCTCTTTTCCTTTTGTGAATTTTATCCTGGTAAGGATGTTGTTTATGTGTCAGCGTGTTTCTTCTAGTTTTATGTTTTTAATAATCACAAAGGTGTCATCTACATATTGGACCCAAAGTTTGGGTTGTATAGTGGAGCACTGTCCATTCTAACCTTTGCATTACTGCTTCTGCAATCAGTCCTGATATTGGGGATCCCATTGGTGCTCTGTTGATTTGTTTGTATATGCCCTCGGTGAAGGTGAATTGGGTTGTGAGGCACAGATCTAGTAGTTTCATGGTGGTGTCCTTATTGATGTTGTTGGTGTCCTGGGGTGCCTGCCTACTTGATTCATGGCAATTGTCTGTTTGGCTGGTTCATTGTTTGTGGATGTAAATAGGAAATAGAGATGGTTCAACGTAGAAGCGTCAAGTTAAGCTTTGGGCTGCATATAAAAGAAAAGGTAACATTGAATAAGAGGTCGTGTTTACCTAAAGCCTGCAGCCTCCATAAACTCCAAACATGAATATAACTAGACAACAGTGACAGACGCTGGTGACAGGGATTGAAATGGTTGGAAATTTCCTTTTTGGTGACCGATGTAGAGAGTCCATCGGAGAATGAAAGTTGGAGAGGATGGTCCTGAACATGGGTATGAGCGTTCAGATGGACGCCGAGTGTTAAGGATGTCAAGAGGGCAGTGTAATAAGGGGAAATGCAAGGGGATGTGGAGTTGCTCAGAGCAGGTAAACCTCACGGTCAAAGAGAAGTAAAACTGAATACCGAAACAAGAGCAGCAAGGTTGAGAAGGATCACCATCAGACAAAAGAAAGCCATAGATTAATAGTTCAGGTGTGACTGGAATGTTCCATCCCAGTGCTGCTGAGTAGTTCTAGCATTTTTGATTTCAAGCCTCCACAGGAATTTGCTCCCGAAACTTTTTATGTTTACAGGTATATAGTTCACTTTTATAATCATTATGGGCTGAGAGAAGATTTACATCAGCCTGTGAGTGAAATGGAATTATGAGCTCCTTTGTTTCAAGCTAATGTTTGATGTGTTCCACACAGCGGCAGCAACGACGTGAGAAATACTTCCTACAGTGCAGCTGGAGCAATGTTCTGTGATGACCACCAGAGGACACTCATCTACCATCTTAATGTCTCAAGTCACACATCGCCAGGTAATAGTCCAACAGGTTTATTTGAAATCACAAGCTTTCCAAGTGCTGCCCTCCATCAGTTCTGGAAGCTTGTGTTTTCAAATAAATCTGTTGGACAGTAACCTGGTGTCGTGTGACTTGTGACTTTGTCCACCCCAGTCCAACATTAGACATTAAGATGATGTGGAGATGCCACTCTTTGGACAGCATGGTGGCTCAGTGGTTAGCACTGTTGCCTCACAGCACCAGCGGCCCAGATTTGATTCCACTCTCAGGCAACTGTCCGTGTGGAGTTTGCACATTCTCCCTGTGTCTGCATGGGTTTCCTCAGTGTGCTCTGGTTTCCTCCCACAGTCCAAAGATGTGCAGGCTAGGTGGATTGGCCATGCTAAATTGCCCATAGTGTTCAGGGATGTGTAGATTAGGTGGTTTATAGGGGGATAGGTCTGGGTGGAATGATCTGATATTCAGTGTGGACTTGGTGGGCCGAAGGGTCTGTTTCCACACTGTAGGGAGTCTAAGTCTACGATACGCTTCCTATAAATTCACTTTATCAAAAGACAGTGTCCTGAAAAGGGATAAAATTATCTTAAACTTGGTATAGATCTCATTATTTTAATGACAACTTTGATAAACACATGCATTAAAAGCCAAATAACACAAAGTATGGAACCGAAACCTTTGCTTAGCCATTATGAGGGAAAGGTCAAAGGAGTCATTCAGGGAAATGTTACAAAATGTTTGTGCAGGTCCTTCCTCAGGAACGTTATCCATTCTGTTCTTCTATCTTTGATTGAAATAAGACAATCTTTGTCTAAGGCCATCAGCTCTGCTGAGAGCAGCAACGCAGTAGAAATCCAAAAGCAGTTAATTTCTGTTTTTATTCTCATCCAGCCACTGGGAACAGATGTGGCCAGAGCAGAGTGAGAAGAGGAAAGCTGAGTTAGTTTCTCAGTTCCAGAGAGCAGATCAAGCCAGTCAGAGCCTCTCTCGCACAGGCTGCAATTTGAAATGGTGCTTGATAAGAAATCAAGAAAGACATTGTTTTCTATCAGGTACCAGACCTTTCTGTCACTGCATCACTGGAGATTGGAAGTGTCAACCAACATGCATGGTGGGATCCCACAAAAATGGGATGGTTCAATGCACTGACCTCCGTGGGAATTGTTCACGAGGTTTGAACTTTTGACACGACACTCTGCAGTTTCCTTCCTTACCTGCATATTTCCCCAAGGAATGTTAAAAAGATTCAATCATAGTCTAACTCCTGGGTATCACTCACACTGACCCCCAATTACCTCCCTCAATACCCACATGACCCAGCAACTACCACCACCCCCCCCCTCCCAACCCGATTGCTCCTACCTGACTACCACCTGTCACATCCCTGGCTACCCCATGAACTCATGACGGCCACCACAACCAGATCACTGCCCCCATCAATCCCCCTATTTCCAACCACCCCCATCAGCAACCTGACCTGACTAGCCCCCCTGACAACATTAACCCCTGGCCACCTGACTAGCCTCTTCCTAGATGAGGCCAGGCTCTGGCCAGACCTGACTACCCTCCAAGGGCAAAGGGGATAAGTCCAACCTGATACCTTTAAGATCCTGAGAAATCTTAAACATCTTACACCAAGGGAATTACTTTTGAAGTTGCCTACAGTGATATAGACAAACACAGTGGCTAACTTGAATAATAAGAGGCCCAAACCAGCTATGAGATAAATGACCTGTTCATCTGTTTTATTAGTGCTGATTGACTGATAAATGTCATTCAGAACATTGGGAAGATTCCCTGCTCTTTTAAGAATTGTACGGTAGGATTTCGCCACCTCCTACTGAAAAAGCAGACTAGGGTCCATTTTAATGTCCCATCTGAGATTCTAGTGGTGTATCAGTGAAGCACTGAAGTGTCAGCATGATCGATGTTGCTCAATGCCTGGACCGCAGCTTAAACCCATTGACTTCATGGAAACTTGTTGCAATATGACTTACTAACAAGATAACAGGAGTATATCTGCAAAGGAGCAATTGTGACACTCCAGTGTCATTTAAACATACCATTGTAAGAATAGGCCAGAGACAGAACTATACTATTATCAGCCATCATGTTCAAGTTAGTGCCAAATATTATAAACCTATTCCACTAGGAAACATTTTCATATCTCTTCACTCACTTGACCCAGCTGTGGGGGAACGGGCATCTGTATCAGGCTAACAACATTTTCACGGCTCATGCTCTTGGCAGTTGCTTTATGTGAAGGAAATTTGATAAGATCTTGCATTAGAAACTCTTGTGCAGATTTTTACCTGAGTAGTACGCCCAATGGTACAAGATACATGCAATTGAAAAGGAAGTGTTATTAATATGGAATTACCTGCCAACACCTCGTCCCTTTGCCATGGTGCTTTCCTACTGAAACACAGGTGTAGCACCTGGCCTATTACCTCCTCACTGTCCACAGTTCACTGTCTGAGGCCTCACACACTCATCCAGACTGAAGTCATGGTTTCAAGTTAGCATACTGCAGTTAATACACAATGTGGTCTTCCACTATATTGGGGGTAGATAATGCACATCCTCTCAGTTCATGGGCACTCAAGCTTCTAGATTTCTGACATTTTAATTCCCCACTTTGTGAAATCTGAGATGTCTGTGCTTGGTCCTGTATTTAAAGAACAGTACTTCGTGCTTTCATTCAGTAATTTACTTTCTGACTCAATTTTGAGTCGAAAATCCTGGAACTCCCTCAGTAACTGCTCTGGGGGTCTACTTACATACGCACATCTACCCACATGGACTGCAGCGGTTCAAGAAGGAAGCTCAGTACCACCTTCTGTTGGGCCATTAGGAATGAACAATGTGCACTGTGAAATTATGAAACAAAAACAACCATTAGCATTCACTTTGTCATTTGTACCATGCAATCTTTTGTCATTTAGACTCAGCTCATCCAGATAATTGGAGAACAGCCCAAGATGTATTGCTTCAGAAGTCCCAACTTAGAGTCCTGGGAATCACCCTGGAAGTTCCGACTGACAAAATGAATGAAGCCAAAAGACTACCCTAACATTGACCTTGAGCACTGGAAATTATCTCCTCCCTCCCAGAATCTGGGGGCTAGTGCTAAAATTGGGAGAGCTGTCCCACAGGCTAGTCAAACAACAACCCGATATACTCATACTCACAGAATCATATTTCAAAGAAAATGTCCCAAACCCCACCGTCAACATCCTGGGGTATGTCCTGTCCCCATGAGCAGGACAGATCAAACAGAGATGGTGATACACACTGGGACACAGTCCAAAAGGAGTAGAAATGGGAGTCCTCAATATTGATTCCATTGAAGCCTTCTCAGGTCAATCATGAGAAAGAAAATGTTCTACTGACTAGAACCAATACTACCAACACGCACACGCAAAACATACATGCACACAAACATACATGCACGCGCACACACATACACACCCTACTGTAGGAATTGGTTGAGTTTAAAGGGACATTGGTGCTAGACTGTCAGCAAGTGGTGAGGAAAGCAACAAGAAAAAAAAGTTCACCTCATCCTCACCAAGCTACCTGTCACAGATGGACCTGTCCATGTTAGTATTGGTAGGAGAGAACACTACACAATGTTCAGCACTTTACATGACTCCCTAGCCACAGGATCAGCCGATATCCATAATCATGTGCCAAGCAACAACCAACTCAAATAAAGGATTTTTCCACTATTAACCTTGCGGGGGTTATCATTCACCAGAAACCAACCTGGTCTAGCCACATAAATACTGTGGGAACAAGAGCAAGTTAGAGGGTAGCAATTCTGTCTGAATAACTCAACATCTGTTTCTCCATGTGTAGACATTGACTAGACCTTAGATAGAATAGTCTATGTAGTTCTGGGTACCACACTTCATGAAGGATGTGCATGTTTTGAAGGGAGTGTGCAGAAGAGATTTACAAGAATGGCTCCAGGGAGGAAAAACTTCAGCTATGAAGATAGATTGGTAAAGTTGGGTCTGTTTCCCTTGGAAAGGGGGAGGGTAAGAGGATATTTTTAGACAGTTTCAAAATCATTATGTTCTGGTGAAAAGTTCCCACTTATAAAAAGTTCAAGAAGAAACTGGCACAGATTTCAAGTAAATTTTAAAAGAAGCAAACACGATTTGGAGGGAAATGTCTTTCACCTAAGGAATGGTTAAGATTGGGAGCACACTGGCTAGAAGTGTGGTGAAAGCAGGTTCAATTGAGGCATTCAGAAAGCTTTAGCTGATGATTTGGATATAAACAGCGTGGAGGGTTACAGACAAGAGGCAGGAAAATGGCACTTAATTATAATGCTCATCCAGAGAGCTAGTTCAGACAGGATCGGCCGAATGACCTCCTTTTGATTCATAATAATTCTGAGTCAGTGAATGAGAGTCACAAAATTGTTACATGTCAGAAAACATGTCAACTCCTCAAGTCCATGCCAGCTCTCAAGCACAGCATGCAAGAATCTTAGAAGGAAGGTAGTTATACAAAAAACATTTATGATTATTTCATACAAGAGGGAAAAATTTTGAGGTATATTGCGATCCCGTATGCTCCAATATATACTTAGCCAGTAAGGTAGTGTTCAACTGAACTGAATCAGGTAATGTCACATGCATTCAATATAAAATACAATGTAAATTGTATACCGTCACCATTCTCACCAACTTTAAATTAAATATAAAGAAAAATAACTGAAAGGGAGTCCCGCTCCGGGCTACACCAGCCCGCACCATGCGGAAATGAGAGTCCTACTCCAGGTTTCACCAGCCAGCCGACTATGTTGCCATGCTGCCTCTGAAGATTCTGCTGCCACTTTGGAACCTATTGAAGCCATTCTCCCACCGAACAGCTCTTTATCAGATAGGTTTGAGCAAAAACTAAATAAAACTGAGAAAAGAAGAAGGGGAAAAAAGGAAAAGAAAGAAATGGGTGAATAGGACACAGCAGCCTACTCTGTCACGGCCACCTTCACCACTTCACTAAGTGCAAACTCCTTTTCTTTGATCCTTGCTTAGTGTCCAGTCCATGTTAGTGGCATCAACGTTTCTTCATTTCATGCCCCCAGTTGGGGATTCTAGAACCAGGGGCTCGCTGTCTCAAGATACAGAGCTGGACTTTTAGGACAGAGGTGAGGAAGCATTTCTTCACACAAAGGATGGTCAACCAATGAAAATTGCTACCACAGAAAGCTGGAGAGACTCAATCACTAAGTATATTCAAGAAAGATTTTTTTAAAGTTATTAGAAGGCATCAAGAGGCATGAAAAGAAAGCACAATTATTGCACTGAGATAGAGGATGAGCAAGGATCATGATGAATGGTGGAGCAGGCTTGAAATTCTCCTAATTTCTATGTTTCCATAAAATATTAGTATCTAACATTAGGGCAATGTCAGTGCAGTTCCCAGTGCGCTCAAATTTGGGTTCAAAAATTGCTCATTATTTGAGAGCACTCTGACAGGGTCACTCAGACTACACCAGAATGGGAAACTTCAGAGTTTGTATTGCTTGTTCGTGTTGGCATTATGGTTACAGGCAATATCCACATGCATTTGAATAAGATGCTAGGATTAATGCAGGATCTGCTGATGGAAGGATAATGTGCTATTAAAACCAAGTTGCCTTGTTACTGAGCTAGCATTCTCCTGCATATTGTAACAAAGTGATCTGCTAACAAATACAAGTGCCTGGCTAAGTGAATTTGTACTATTCAAATTCAAAACAAGTTTCCATTATTTTGAAGGGTATTATCCCATCAATAGAATAGTTCATTCAGCTTAATGTATATGGTATGTGATACATAAGATATAACTGTAGATCTGAAATACTGATAACAATTACACCTAGACTTATCTATCCCCACAGCTCCTGTAACATTCAGTGTAAAGGCAAGTATATACCCTTATCTGTTTGTCAATCTAACCTGGGACTGTTGGAACCAGACAGATTCCTTAGTAAAATATGTTTACAATGTACATTTGAAGAAAAACTTCCTGCTAAATAAAGCCAACTGTGAGGATCTTCAACACTGAAAGAAAATTAAACTGCCGAATATAGTTCCTCACATAAATAAAAAATACTGTAGTTTATTGTAATTATGCACAGAACTAAAAGCATATAAAGAACATTTCAAAGAGATCAGCTTTAATGAGCTGCTTAATCTGTTTTATGGAGGAAGCTCATTTTGTGGGGATGCATTCCAAGAGATAACTATTATGCGCTAATGAAGACTTTGGAAATGTGTTTTTCATTTAGGCAATTCAGATTCAAAGTATCTGGTTTCTCATCATCTTTCCCCCTTGCCATACCCACCCCCAAGCACCAACAGAAAGATGTTTAGTTTCTGCTGAGTATATGCTGACTGGGTGTATCTGACTGAGGGATTAAATCTGCATTGCACCTTTCCTCAGCACTATGCTAATGTTCCAGTGCTTCACTTACCATCACACTTATCTGTTGAGAGGTTGATTTGAAGAAGACTTTGCAAACTTCTACAAATTACAGTAGTTCGCACGTGTTAGTTAGTGAGACTACTAAAAATAATAGAAAAAAGTAATACGGAAACATTGGATGGCCAAAAACATATACTGGAGATAAAAAGGTACTGCAGATGCTGGAGGATCCGAGATAACAAGCATGGGGCTGGATGAACACAGCAGGTCAAGCAGCATCATAGGAGCAGGAAAACTTGACGTTTCGGGCCTAAACCCTTCATCAGAAATGGGGGCGGGGAAGAGGGTTCTGATACTGTCAGTGTCCATTCTGTATTTCTAAGGGATTTCACAAGAAAAAACGAATACCTTGAGGAAGACCTGACAGAAGATCCCTGGATTTGAAACATCTGAACTGCACTACACAAACTGTGGTACATTTAGTGCATAAATGGAACTTTTAAGACTCTGTAGCGGGTGACTGTGGTGACCCAGTACAGACAATGAGACATATGACTGACTCAATAATTCATAAATGCAAAGGCAGCATCACAGGGACACATTCCACTACTCCTGAAATTACCTATCTGAACCACAAATAGATTGGCTTTACATCAGAATCACCTACAAGGAAGCGAGGTAGGACTCCAAATATGTGCAATGATAGATTAGAAACTGTCAATTTTTTTCAAACACAGGACTAATACCACTTAAGTGGTACGTATTCCATTTTTTGCTCAGATGTTCTTGCATTTCTCTTTCAAAAGCTACTATCAATTGTTTCTAACATTGCTTGTAGCAGGAATTTCACTCTAGGACAATCCTTCATGTGAAAGAGCATTTGGTCTTTCTTGGCAATCTCTTGATGCTGAATTCCAGTTAATAGTTGACTGAGTAATGGAAAGAAAAGAGAAATTGCTAAAAAACAACTTGGCGAATTTGGCATCATCTGTGGAGAGAAAGCAGTTAACATTTTGGGTCCGGTGACCCTTCCTCAGAACTGGACCAATAACACCAGCTCTGCTCTCTCTCTAACAGGTGCTGCCAGACCTGCTGAGTTTTTCCAACAATTTCTATTGTTCTTACTGATTTATAACATCTGCAATTCCTTTGGTTTGTTGACTGAGTAATGGAAATGGTTTCACTCTAATTGTCTGATCCTAATTCTTAAATCAGATGTCTTCTCACAGGATCAGCCATCTTCTCAATCTTCCTTAACTGAAAGCAATTGTTTTTGTTCCATAGTAAACAGCCTCATTTTTACTGGTTGCTCCTCATAACTCATGCTTATATTCTAAGCTCCTCATAACTAATAAATTCAATCATTTCAGTGAACTTTTTTTGCACTCATTCCATGTGCTGGGCTCTGACTGCAAACATGATTTTGCAGAAGTGAAGAGGACTGATGAATGCAGTCAAATAATTCGTTTGAGGAACCCAATCTGGAATCAAGAGGAACAAATTCCAAACAGCCAATGCTTTTCTTGTATGATCTTGATGTCAGTTTCTTGCAGTAAACATGATACTTTCAGACAAGGTGAAAGTGGCTGACCCTCTCAATAATGCAGCATTTGATCAAGTGTGGCATCAAGGAGCCGTATAAATAAATAGACTCAATTGGGGGAAAACTCTGCTGGTTGGAGTTATACATGGCACAAAAGAAAATAGTTCAGGTCAGTCATCTCAGCTATAGGACATCACTGCAAGAATTTCTCAGGGTAATGGTCTGGGCCCAACCATCTTCAACTTCAAATGACCTTCCCTCTGTTATAAGATCAGAAAACTAACTAATATAAAACAATACACCTTTACAAGGACAGATCACTGACCTTGTGAAAACCATCAAGGAATCTCCCTACTGTGCATTGCTGAGAACATATTTATAAGAGCCCTGGGAAACTGCAGCACTGCATTCTAAACAGGACCCTCTTCTGGATAGAGAATGCAGGTCAAAATTCTGTCGAAATCAGCCACAAATATATTTAATGGCCCAGTCTGCACTGCTGTCTGGGGGAAGAGAAGACTCAGCCTTTTGAGGGAAGAAATTCCTCCTCACTTCCATCTCAGGTGTAGTTTATCATTTTTTTAAAATTTGTGCAGCTCAGTCCTAGATTCCCCTATGAAAGGAAACATTCTCTCAGTATCTCTTGTGTCAATATCTTTCAAAATCTAATGCACATTGTTTCCAATACAACTACAGCACAAGTACCAGAGTCAAATATCCATATTTCACAAATAAGAACCTCCCAACAAGTAAATTCCAACAAGTGTAGGCTCAACTTACTCATCATTTCTTGGAGAGACAACTCCATCATCCCAGACATCAGCACAATGTAAGTTCTCTGAGCTGTTGCTACAGGAAATCTATTGCTTCTTCAGTAAGGAGACCAGTACTACACAATATTCTATATGTGATCCACCAATGTCCCATACAGTAAGGCTTACTTTCTTTTGTAAACTTTGCATCTCACCATACTGGCCAAAATTCTATTTGCTTTAATCATGTCTCACTGGGGTAAAGTGTTTGAAGCCAAGCCCCACTATTCCTGGAGTCACATTAAATGTTTAAACATTTAGTCAAATTATCCAAAGTCCCAATTTACTGGAGTGACAAACCTGGACTAAAAGAAAACATTCATGCACTTAACAACACTTCATAACTGTTTATCACAAACAAATTGTCTTTAGCCAATGGCAATTGGGAAAAATGAATTGCTAATTCATAACTCTACAACTTAAATCTTATTCCTTCACCTCTCCCCCCACCCTCCACGCCCATGAACAGAGACAGGACACAGATATTAAGAGTCAAAAAAATTAACAAAAACGTTCAGGGAAATACAATTTGATAGAACCAGTGTGGACCACGGGATTCAACGAGTTGCCATCTTTCTCTTCTTCCCAATTTTTTTGGGTGCTTTGCTATTGACCTAAAGTTGTCTGCACATCAATGCTCATTTTAGTGGCTGGTTGAGAACTTGTCTTCCACTAATTTTTAATGGTGTTTCACTCCTCCTTCAACAAGGGGTTGTGGTGGAAAAGTGAATGGAAGAAAGCCAGCTATTATTGAAAACTTTTTAGTACCCCCACATAAGAGAGTGATGTTTTTAATGCTTTGGTTCCCTGATGCACTGGCTCCATGCAAGTTATGGTCACTTGTCAGAAGTTAATCGGAATGCTATTATCCCCCTTATTTCAGAATCCATTGGCTCCATGGTGTCTTATCTGGCTCTCACTGCTCCAGGGAGAAACAATATTGTATACAATTGACAGTGTGCTCCAATAGTATGATCTTTTAAAAAAAAACTACAGCCATCTCTCTACATAGTCTCCTTGGTTTAATGTCTACATTACTGCATAGTCCAAAAATATGTTCCTCAAAATATCTCCTTACAGTATCTTGCTACTCTCGGATGAGCAACTGCCCATACCTCATCCGCAGGTCTATGAGTATATCTCCACCTGCCTATCAAAGTTCTATTTTCAACAAAGAAACAGTCTGAAGCTCCTTCAGCTAAGGCCATCACGCAAGTCAACCTTATATCCATTGACTTCATCTACAAGTCTCATTGCCAAGGAAAGGTAGCCAACATCAAAGACCTCTCCCACCCCGGTTATAATCTCTTCCAACCTCGTCTACCAAGGGGAAAATACAAAAGCTTAAACACACGTACCAACAGGTTCAAGAACAGCTTCTTCCCCGCTGTTATTAGACAGCTGAATGGATTTCTCAAATTTCTAATCTAATGTCGATCTTGCTTTTTGTATACCTTCTTCGCAGCTGTAACTTTGTATTCCTCTCTGTTAATCACCCTACGATCTTTGGTATCTTTGTATATTATGATCTGCTGTACTGCACACAAAACAAAACTTTTCATTGAACTTAGGTACATGTGACAATAATAAATCCAATCAAGTCAAACCAGCTTCAGTGAGCTGCCTGTGCTAACTTTCTATCTTCTTTGTGAGCCTCAGCTAATGAGGTCATGCTAAGTATATTCTTTGAATTATCCTAACCATTAAAGAAAGGTTCTGTTACTCTACCACCTGCTCATGGTATTACTTTGGCCTCCAGTGATGCACTTTGTTTCTCTATTGGTCTGGTCACCAAACTCAATGGAAAAATACCCGGAACTTGTTCCTGGAACTGCTGCATCTCTTTGACATGTCTCAGGCTTACTGAAATTACTGGCAAAGCTATATCCTTCACTCCAGTCAAATCATTACCCGGGAGTAAATCCACTCTGTCCATGGGTAATTTATTAACTACCCCTATTAGCGCTAGACCAGATAATGAACCACATTCCAATTACAATTTGTACAATGGAACCAGGATGTGCTCATCACTTAGAGATAGTAGGAACTGCCGATGCTGCAGAATCTGAGATAAATCGTTGTGGAGCTGGATGAACACAGCAGGCCAAGCAGCATCAGAGGAGCAGGAAAGCTGACATTTCAGGTGGAGACCCTTCTTCAGAAAATGTGCTCATCGCTTGTCCTGTTTACAAACTCTTTGGCTTTCATTGAGCTTTATGGAGTGAAAATCAAATCCTTCCACAACAAAAGAATTGAGTACAACCTGTGTAACTTAATATAATTATGAGTTTAGCTGCATTGTTTGAAGCAAATGGAGCTATCTTTCCTTTTGACAAAAGTCCTTTATGTCTCTCATCAACCATATTGATCTCTCCTGCACTCAGCAGTTTTTACTTCTGGTTCGCTGGTTGTAGTTAGAGCTATTACTGGATTCATGATGTTTTCCTCTTGAGTGTCCTTTTCAGGTTCACTCTTATACGGCTCAGTGAGACTCATAGGTTTTTGCATTCAACTTCCAGCTTCCAATGTGACTCAGTCCCATTTCGTCACAATGGAAACACTGATTTTTCACCTCCACCCTCAACATCCTTCTTTCTGATCAGTTGTTCCTTGTATTCCTTCACTCATTCATCTTCTATCCTTCTGAGTTTATGGGGATGACAGAAACAGGTTTAGTTTTATTGATCAGCTCATAATAGTCAGTCATTATTGCTACCTGTTCAGCAATTGCTCAAAGTCAACAAGGGTTCTTATTACAAAATTGAAGTTTTAATTTCTTCCAGACTAATTATCTCTCCGAACATTTGATATGAAGTTACAACCTCTAACATTTTAGAAATTACTTTGCTTAACCATTTCAAATTAAATTTAGGTTTTCCCAGGTTGGTGCTTTAAATTTAGAAATTTTTTACTTGTATACTTCAGGGAGTAAGTCAAATTACCCACCAGGGGATTTTTGACAGTGACATAAACCCTAGAACTTCCTGAAAGTGAAGCATAAATTTCCTGCACTTTACTTGTCAAATTATTCCATTTGGGCAATTTCCGGTGTTCCTTTGGCCAATATTTTTGTCCTACCTTTTCAACAGGACATGACAGTTTCTTCCATGTCCCTTTCCTCAAATTTTGCTAGGGCACAAAAATCTGAACATTTCCTTACTGCACTTCAGACTATGACTAGGATTTTCCCCAATTATACCCTGCCTTAGCATCATCCGGCTCTTTCAATTTTTTAGTTTCAGTCACTTAAATTCTCTTTTTGCCTTTCCCCTAAACTCCAAACTTTAAAGTTCAATTTCCATTTTTTTGCATATTCCACTCTATCTCAAACTTGTTAATTTCTTCCATTTTAAGATTCTTTAATTATAACTCAATATTAAATGATTCCTATGTCTCACTGTAGTGATTGGAATGTGGTCGTGAATACGAGTTCATTTACTGGGGCTGTTAACCTGGCCCAATCAGGGAGCCCTGGCTGACAGATATAAAGGGGAGTGTCAGGGTTCTGTTCACTCTAAGAACCAGCTTGGAACTAGCTGGGTCAGTGTCATGTACTATGCATGTGTAAATAAAGGTTAACTTGGTGACGGGATATCAGCCTTCGTGGAGTTATTTCTACTTGGGGTTCTTGGTCTCTTTTGTAATTCCATTAATTCTGAATGCTGTGTTAATCCTTCAATTATTTCCACCTTTTTAACCTCTGTAAGCAATTCCACTTCTAGTCCCATCAACATGGCTTTTGCAATCTCTTGTAACTTTGTCAGGGCCGTCTCCTCCACCTGCAAGAAACCTTTAGCCGATTCTAATGCCATCTTATTCTTAGTAGATCAAAACCTGGTGTTCATGTTTTACCTTTATCATTCACTAACTCTGCACCCAATATTTTGTCTTTTGTTCCATGGCCACGAACGCCGAAAACTTTGCTACAGTTCACTTGGGTAATGTGTTGGAAATCAAACCTCATTATTCTTGATGCCATCACAAATGTGAAAAGATTTAGTCAAACAATCCAAAGTGACCAATTTACTAGAGTGATGAACTCAGTTTAAAAGCAATCACAGTCTTCAGGCTTCTGTACCCATCAAGAAAATAACTGTTTATGAACATTTTGCATTTCAGTAATAGGCTATCATTGAATCATATTTTTCTCAGTGGCTTATGTGGTTTACAATGGTTTTGGAGTCTGAGAGCTGCCCATTCAAAATTGCTCTGTTTTAGCACCATTTTCCATCAAGTACCACACTTTACCTCCAATCCCATGACACCTTACCTTAACCATTAAACGTCAATTCTGAATCTTGTCAAAAGCTTTCTGAAAATCCAGCCCAGCTTAGTTTAATCAGATCCTCCCTTACTAATTGCTTTAATTGTGCTTCAGTTATTATACCCTAATCCCTTCCAGCTGGTTTGAGTTTCATGAAGAAAGAGTGGACATGGAGTAATCATCTTAAACATTACCCTTTCGCTAATGGAAAAATATTGCAATAAGTAGTAAACAGGCAGTAAGATCTCTGTATAACGAATAAGCCAGAAATAATTTTTCCCATGTTTGAAGTAACAGGAAATTCCATAGTTTTTCTTAGTATGATTTACATGTTATTTACTTATCCAGTACCTCCTTCGCATTTCTAACACAAGTTATTTCCACATGAAGTCCTCTGTGTGGGAGATTTGTCCAACAGATAAAGCTAAATGTCAAACACACTCAGTTTTGTTGCTCAAATCAGCCGATTAAAGAAGTAGTCTGTCCAACAGGTTCCCAAAATGTACCCTGGTAAATCAGCACATTTCATTGCCAAACCCAAGTGAACTAAGCCAGCACTCGTGTCAGTGAAGGGTGGGGGGAATTACCACAATTGTACACACTAGCAGCCAGAATAAAAACTGAGAAACCGCAATGCTGTATATCTTTCCACCAAACATATTTCAGGCATTCACTCAATAGTATACAATTACACAGTGATGACCTAAAGACACTGGTTAGGGAGGAATTCTCTGAGGATTATGCACCACACCCAGAAAGGACCAAGTGTCCCAACTCAAATAGTTATTTCCATCCTGAGTTTATGTTTGTTTTCTCTTTTCCAAAATCATTAATCCAAGGAAAATAACCAGGGGCCTCAGTTCTTGAACTAGGAAATAAAATCTTTTTTGATGAATCTATTTTCTGGTATTTGTTGTTGAGACACTTGCAGCTACCATAAAACATGTGGAGAAACCACATGGGTCAATTCAACATGTCACTTTTTAGCTGAAACATGCAGCCAGGACCCTGGAGAGGTTCGTGCATACTCTGGGTCCATGCCTCTAGAAGGACGTGAGCTCATTGGCCAAGTACACTGTCAATCTAGGCGATCAGAGCCCACAACAGCCAAGCAGGGAGACGGATCATCCCAAGTGATTGGGAATGTTCTGAACAACAGCCATCATTGACTGAGTGGGACATGCTAGATTCTGCCAGCTCTCCTTTTTTTTTTCTCTTACTTAGTGTTGGGCTTCTGGATTGTTGTGTAGGACCTGATTAGAGGCAGTAGGAACATGAAGTAAGGAAAAACACAGTCTCTAATGCTACTCCAAATTCATTAATTGAATAGAATAGAGCAGGTGATGTGTTGTAGCTGTAGTATGTGGGAGCTGGTGGATACGGGTGCAATGACTACATCTGAAGCAAGTGTTGAGCACTCGAGGAACTTCAGCTCACAGTTAGTGAGCTGGAGTCTCAGCTGTAGACACTGTAACACATCAGAAGGGGAGAGGTCCCTGGATACCATGTTTAAAGAGGTAGTCACACCCCTTAGATTAATTATATCAAACCTGGCCCATGGAAAGACAGAGGAGGTTGGGTCTTTGACTGAGGCAGAAATGGGATCCAGAATGCAGATTTGAGGACCTCCAGCCAGTGCCCTTGTCCAATAAGAATGAGGTTCTTGTTTCTGGTGTACACAAGGGCATGGACTGAGAGAGGATGAGCAAATCAAGGGTTATAGGGAAAGACAGGAAAGTAGAGTTGAGGATTATCAGATCAGACATGACCTCATTAAATAATGGAACTGAATCAATGGGCTGAATAGCCTTCTTCTACTCTTTTCTCTTATGGTCTTATGAATTGTCTTTCAATCACTGCAGCACACTTGACTAAACCTCCTTCTTTAGTGTAATTACACTCCTCACTTACCCTCAAGTGACAACTCACATAGACACACTGTCAACCATTCCATAATGAATCACATTCTCCAAACACCTTGCAAGACTCTCACTATCACACTTCACTGTCTCTCACAGGAGCAGATCACAAACAACACCAGACAACAGTCTGCCATTGTGGATGGATAGTCTGTCTACACAGCCTCTTGTCCCTTGAAGGCAGCATCCCGACCATTATAGTAAGGGCCAGAGTGGGGGTCATGGTCATAGGTGATGCTGAAGGAGAGACCATGAAAGGTTTTTTCCTTTTTACAGCAGAGAGTGGCGGGAGCTGGGCGGAAGTGAGGTCAGAGCAGAAAGGCTGTTGGAAAGGTAAGTGTTTGTTATTTAAGCACTTACCTCAAAGCCAGCTGTCCTTTTTAAGTAGGTGTGTTCTGAAGAAGGGTCCCGACCCAAAACGTCAACTTTCCTGCACCTCTGATGCTGCCCGGCCTGTTGTGTTCCTCCAGCTCCACACGATGTTACCATCTGATTCACTAACGTTCTTTAATGAAACCAGTCTGTCATCCTTATGTGGCCTGGTCTAGGTGTGATACCAAACTCACAGTAATACAGTGGACTGTTAATTTCTCTCTGAAATGGCCTAACAAGATATTCCTAATCACAAATGGACAAATCCTTGACTTGCCAGAAATTTTTCACCCTAAAAAACTAAAACAGATTAAAAAAAAAGTGATGACTCACTTAAACCCAATTTTGGTCAAATGGAGCACTAAACAACAGTTAAAAGAGGGGAACTCTGGCATTGATATGGTTTCTTTCGTAAAAGCTGGAAAACCCAGAGCACAGTGATCGCTTCTATATTGTAGAAAACAGGGTACCAATTTAAATAGATTAGAACAGAATAGAATATCCTTTCATTATCACGTGTACTCCATTGTAGGAGTGCAGTGAAAAGCTTTTACAATGTCTGCCGTCTTATGGTGATATGTTAGGTACAAGTACCTCAGCATAATTCTTGGATCCAGCAGTGCAATAAAAGTAATTGTATTACTTTGCAGAGATGAAAAATAAGTTAAAAATAGGGCATCTTTAAAAAGGTTAATATTAAAGCAAGATGGGAAATTTCAAATAGACATTACATTGCAGCAACTCAGCGGAGGACCTCTGCATGTGATCTGACTGTCCGCCCCAGACCCCAGTCCAACAGCTGTCCCCACTCCACTCCAAGCCCCAGTCTGCTACATACCGGCACTCAGCTGCTCCAAGGTAAGTTCCAGGACTGCATCCCCCATGCTGGTCTCCGTTCAGAACTCGCTTCCTGCGCGCTGCTCTGGGGCTGTTTCCTTGAGCTGTTTCAGGGCTCACAGCCCACACACTGCTCCAGGCCTCGTTGCTCGCGCTACTTCAGGGCTCGCTGTTCCGGGGACTTGCTGCGAGCACCTGCCGCTGTCCCAGGATTCGCCTCTGGTGCAAAGGAGACAGATGAAGTAAAAAGAAAAAAGGGAAGAAAACGAACAGGCGGAGTGGAGGAGCTCTGGCAGGAGCATCTTGCTCTGCCGCCATCTTCCTTAGACATGCTAAATACAACATATTCCCACAAGCACCTACAAATTAATGACCAGACAATTGGTTTCAGTGAGAATGGTTGAAGGATAAATACAATCCATGTGGCTGGGAAGAACGTACCTGCTCCCCTTCGACTGGTTCTGTGAGATCTTGTCAAATTGAAAGAGTAATTGGAGCTTCAGTTTAGTGGCTCATCCACAAGAGTTTCATCACAGAAAGCAGTACCTCAGGAGGGATATGTCATTCTGGAAGGGAGAGACAGTACAGATTTACTTTAATGATACTAGCACTGAAGAGGTTAAATCACGTGGACGGATTTTACAGACCTGGCTTGTAATCTCTGAGTTTAGATGTTTGAAGCATGATCAGCAAGACTGCAAACACTGGGAGTTGAGCTAAGTGTGGGAGTTTAGGCAAGTAGGGGAGGGAGGCATTGCTGTGCCTTGTTCTGGCCATTTTTGCAAGGGGCTGTTTTGTGGTCAAGGTGCAGCTGGTAAAATCTAAGAGCAGGCCTGGGTAAATACCAAGCTTGGTTTGGAAGGGCAAGCAGTAATAAGGTAAGGGCAAGACCTTTCTTTCCTCCTAAGTCTGTTAGTTTTGAAAGGGTCAGAGATGGCAGTTAGTGAAGTGGCATGCTCCTCCTGTCAAATGCAAGCAGTTGACTGCCCCTGGCGACTATATCTGCAGGAGGTCTGTCCATCTGCAGCTCCTCTCAGATGGCATGGATTGGTTGGAGCGGCTGTCGGAAGCTCTGAGGAGCATACAGCATGCAGAGAGTGTGGTAGATGGGAGTTTCAGCGGTCACATCATGGGTTCAGTCTAGTAGATGGGTGACAGACAGGAGAGATAGGCAGGTAAGTGCAAGGGTGTGCTGTGGCTAATTCCCTCTTAAACAACCATACTGTTTTGGAATGTGTTGGGGGGAACGGCTCTCAGGGGAAAATAGCAGCAGAAGCCAGGCCTTTGGAACTGCGACTGACTGTGCAGTAAAACACGGTATGGCAAAGTCCAAGTGGACAGTTGTGATAGGGGATGCTGTAGTCAGGGACACAGACAGGCATTTCTGTGGCTGTGAGCAAGACTTCAGGATGGTGTATTTCATTCCTTGTACCACGGTCAAGGGCATTTCAGAGCAGTTGCAGCACATTCTCAAAGAGCAGTGTAAGCACATTAGGTCGTTGTATGCATTGATACCAACAACATCGGTTGAGAAAGGAATGACGTCCTGCAGAGTGATATATGGTGTTAGACAGGAGGTTAAAAAGCAGGACCTCAAGGCTAGTAATCTCTGGATTACTCCTGGTGCCATATACTAGGAGGATAGGGCAGATGAATGCACGTCTGAGGAGCTAGTGTAGGAGTCAGAGATTCAGATTTTTGGATCATTGGGATCTCTTCTGGGGCAGAAGTGACCTTTTTAAGAGGGATGTGAAGCACCTGAACTGGAGGGGGACCAATATCTTGGTGGGGATATTTGCTAGAGCTTCAAACTAGTTTGGCAGGTGGTGGGATGATAAATAATAGAGAGACAAGACAAGAAGGTTGAGGTTGGTACAGAATATAAAGGGAGTTGGTTAAATAGACAAGGCAGGCAAGTGCACAGCAGAAAATGAGGGAAGAATGATTAATTAAACTGCACATATTTCAATGCAAGAGGCCTGACAGTTAAGGCAGATGAACTCATGACATGGATGGGAATGTGGGACTAGGACATCACAGCTATTACAGGAGAATGGCTGAAGGAGGGACTGGACTGGCTACTCAATGTTCCGGGGTAGAGATACTATAGGAAGGATAGTGGGGAGGCAAGAGAGGAAGGGAAGTGGCATTTTGATGAGTGAAAACATCACGACACTCCTTAGAGAGATTATTTTTGGGGGATTGTGCAGTGAAGCTATATGGCTGGAACTGAAGAATAAGAAGAGGCTGATCGCTTTGATGGGATTGTACTATAGGCCCCCCAGTAGGCAGCAGGAAGTTGAAAGCAAATGAGTAGGGAAACCGCAGATATCTGTAGGAATAATAGGGTTGTAATAGTAAGGGATTTTAACTTTCCAAATGTAGACTGTGACTGCCATAGCATTAAGGGCCTGGACAGGAAGGAATTTGTTAAGTTCGAGAAAACTTTCTCAATCAATATGTAGTTGGCCCTACTAGAGAAGGGGCAAAACTCAACCTCCTCTTGGGAAATACACCAGGGCAAGTGCCTGAGGTGTTAATGAGGGAGAACTTTGGGATCAGTGACAATAATTCCTTTATTTTTAAAATAGTAATGGAAATGATAGGCCTGGTCCTCAAGTTAAAGTTCTAAATTGGGGCAAGGCCAATTTCAATGGTATTAGACAGGAGATTTCAAAAGTTGATCGGAAGTATTCGCAAGTAAAGGGATGTCTGGCAAGTGGGAGGCTATTAAAAGTGAGACAATGAGAGTTCAAGGACAGCAGGTTCCTGTTAGTATGAAGGGCAAGGCTGGTAGGTGTAGGGGACTCTTGATAACTTGAGAAATTGAGGATCTGTCAAGAAAACGAAGGAAACATATGTCAGGTATAGACAGCTGAGCTCAAACGAATCACTTGAGAAGTAAAGGGAGTGTAGGAGTACACTTAAGAGTTAAGTCAGGAGGGCAAAAAAGGGATATGAGATAGCTTTGGAAGAAAAGGTAGAGGAGACTCCAAGGAGATTTTACAAGTATATTAAGGACAAAAAGGCAATTAGGGAGAGAATTAAAGATTAATGAAGCCATGTATGTGTAGAACCGCAGGAGATGGGTGAGATCCTAAACAAACATTTTTCATCAGTATATGCAGCAAGATGTGGAAGCTAGAGAACTTATATACTTATATAAACTAATGTCTTGACAAGAGTCCACATTACAGAAGAGGAGGTGCTGGAGATCTTAAAATGCATAAATCCCTGAAACCTGACCAAATGTATCTCAGGACATTGTAGGAAGCTAAAGAAGAAATTGCACGGCCTCTTACAGAGATACTTGTATCATCAACAGTCACAGGTGAAGTGCCAGAAGACTGGAGGGTGGCTAATATCATGTAATTATTTACGAAAGGCTGAAATGAAAAGCCAGGGAACTACAGACCGAAGAGCCTGATATCAGTGGTGTGTAAGTTGTTGAAGGCAATTCTGAGACACAGGATCTACATGCATTTGGAAAGGCAAGGTCTAATTAGGGATGGCCAGCATGGCTTTGTGTGTGGAAAGTCATGTCTCACAAACTTGATTAAATTTTTTGAAGAGGTGACCAAGAAGATTATGAAGGCAGAGCAGCTGACATTGTCTGCATGGACTTTACTAAGGCCTTTGACAAGGTTCTGCATCATAGTTAATATGGTTAGATCACATGGGATCCAGACAGAGCTAGCCAATTGGACACAAAATTGGTTCAATGGTATGAGACAAAGGGTGATGACAGAGGGTTACAGTTCAGACTGGAGACCTGTGACCAGCAGTGTGCTGCAAGGTTTGGCGCTGGTCCACTGTTGTTCATGATTCTTATAGACGGTTTGGATGAGAATCTAGTGGCATGGTTAGTATGTTTGCAGATGACACCAAAGCTGGTGGTATAATCGACAGTGAAGAGGGGCAGCACATGGCTCAGGGGTTAACTCTGCTGCCTGACAGCGCCAGGGATCTCGGTTCAATTCCAGCCTCAGGTGACTATCTGTGTGGAGTTTACAAATTCTCCATATGTCTGTGTGGGTTTCCTCCCATAATGCAAAGATGTGTAGGCTAGGTGGATTGGCCAAGCTAAATTGCCCATAGTGTCCAGGGATGTGTGGGCTAGGTGGATTAGCTGTGGGAAATGCAGTGTTACAGGGATAGGGTAGGGGGGGGTGGAGCTGGGTGGGATGCCCTTCAGATGAGCCTAACAGCCTGCTTCTGCTCTGTAGGGATTCTAAGGTTATCTAAGAATACAATGGGATTTTCATCAACTAGGCTAGCGGGCTGCGGAATAGCCAGTGGAGTTTAATTTTGATAAATGTGAGGTATTGCATTTTGGTAAGCCAAACCAGGGCAGGTCTTACACTATTAATGGTAGGGACCTGGGAAGTGTTATTGAACAGAAAGACCCAGGAGTGCAGGTACATAGCTCCTTGAAAGTGGCATCACAGGTAGACAGGGTGATGAAGTAGGCATTTGGCATGCTTGCCTTCATCAGTCAGAGCACTGAATACAGGAATTGGTAAGTCATGTTACAGTTGTACATGACAATGGTAAGGCCATATTTGTAGTACTGCATACAATAGGGTCTCACTGCTTTAGGCAGGATGTTATTCAACTGCAAAGGGTGCAAAAAAGATTTACAAGGATGTTACCGAGACCGAACAGTTTGAGTTATAAGGAGAGGTTGGATGGGCTGGGTCTTTTCCCCTGGAGGGTAGGGGTCTGAGGGGTGGCCTTTCAGAGGTTTGTAAAATCATGTGGGGCATAGATAAGGTGAATAGCTAAGGTCATTTCCCTAGGGTATAGAGTCCAAAACAAGAGGGCATAACTTTAAGGTGAGAAGGGAAGGATTTAAAAGGGACCTGAGGGGGAACTTATTCACACAGAGGATGGTGTGTATATGGAGCAAGCTGTCAGAGGAAGTGGTGGAGGCAAGTACAATGGCAATATTTAAAAGATGTTTGGACAGGTACATGGGTAGTTAAGGTTTAGAGGGACATAGGCTAAATGTAGGCGAATGGGACTAGTTCAGCAATCTGGTCAGCATGGACGCGTTGGGCTGAAGGGTCTGTCTTCATGCTGTATGACTCAATGGCTCCATTGAAGTCAGGAGATACATTTTTACACAAAGTGCATTAGAAATCTGGAATTCACTCTGCCAAAAAGGATGGATGTTTGAAATTTTCAAGATGCGATCAATAGATTTTTATTAGGTGAGAGTATCAAAAAATATCCAATAAAAGCAACAGAATAGAATTGAAATTCGACTCCACTTGAAGATTTTTGAAACCAGTAATACTATAAACATACTTCTTCAACAACACTGAATTGGCAGCCATTTACAGGCTGTCAATTACATATAATTTTTGAACTGAGTATTCCATAGAACGCCTACAGTGTGGAAACAGGCCATTCAACCTAACAAGTCAACACCAACCCTCTGAAGAACATCCCAACCAGACTCAATCCCCTACCCTATCACCCATGGCTGATCCACCTAGCCTACACATCCATGAACACAAGGCACAATTTAACATAGCCAATCCAACTAACTTGCACCTCTTTGCATTGTGGGAGGGATCCAGAACAAACCACACAGATACTGGGAGAATGCACAAATTCCACACAGTCACCAAAGGCTGGAATTGAACCCAGTTCCCTGGCTCCGTGAGGCAGCAGTGCTTAACCATTGAGCCATTGTAAAAAAAAAACTTATCTCATTGATCTGCAGCAAATTCTTTAGCTGTTACTTTAGAAAGATTACAACAAAGGTACATTGGGAGCGATCGTTCTTTCATACCCGAGGATTCACCAAATGATGTCAGGTGCCATCTTTTGAGAATTTTGGTCATTTTGCCACAGAGGAAAGATTGGTAAGGAGTGCTATTTCAACATTTAAAGAAAGTGAATTTACATAAATTTAAAATAACCTACAATGGACAATAAAGAAATGGCACAGAAACCAAATTATTACTTTGTATGTCTTTGCTGAGGAAGATACAAGAAAGACCACAGAATTAGAGATCCCAGTGATTGGGGAGAATGAGGAACTGAGAAAATTAGTGTTAAAAAGAAGGTTGTGTTAGAGAATTAAGGTTGATAAGTCTCCATGACCTGATATTCTACATCCAGAATGTTGAATGAGGTGGCTATAAAAATAGTCAATGTTTTGGTGATTATCTTCCAAAATTCTACAGATTGTGGAATGGTTCCTGCTGAGTGGAAGATAGCAAATGAGAGAGAAAACAGGAAAGTACAGAACTGTTAGCTTTACGGCAATAATAGGGAAAATGCTACATTCTAATATCAAAGATGTAATGAAAAAACACTCAGATAATAGTGATCTGTTTACAGTCAGTATGCATTTTGAATCAGAAATTATGCTTGATGAACCCGTTGGATTTTATTCAAAATGTTACTAACATTAAAAGATAACTACTATGGTAGTATACTTGGATTTTCAGAAGATTTTTGACAAAGTACAGAAGGCTTACTTGTTAGCACATTAAATCAAAATTAAAGCAAATGGAATAGGGCTTATCACACTACTATGGATTAAACATTGGCTAACAGGGAGAGAACAGAAAGCTTGAATAAACAGATCATTCTCATGTTGGCAGACTGTGATTGGTGGAAGACAGAAATGATCAGTGCCTGAGGCCCAGCTGTTCACAATATATATCAATTATTTGGAGGTGAGGACCAAATTCAATCTTTCCAAGTTCATATACAACACAAAGCTAAGTAGGAATTTCTACTGTGAGGAAGATCAAAAGGATTTGAACAAGACTCAGTGAACGGGCATGAACATAGCAGATGGCAAATATTGCAGAAAATGTAAGGATATCAACTTTGGTAGGAGGAACAGCTGTGCAGGGTATTCTTAAATGGTAAAAGGTTATAAAGTGAACATGTACAAATGCCCCTATGTGTCCTTGTCACTGAACACCAGCATGAAAGTACAGCCAGAAAGCAGGAAGGCCGGAGTATGTTAACATGTAAGCTAATCAGTAAATTACTCATGACATCTTGCTTCAGTTGTGTAGAACCTTGGTAAAACCACAGCCATAATACAATGTGATAGTAAGAACTGCTGACGCTGGAGTCAGAGACAACACAGTATAGAGCTGGAGGAACACAGTGGGCCAGGCAGCATCAGAGGAGCAGGAAAGTTGATGTTTCGGGTCAATTTCTGAAGAAAGGTCCCAAATTGAAAAGTCAACTTTCCTGCTCCTCTGATGCTGCCTGGCCTTCTGTGTTCCTCCAGCTCCACACTGAGTTGTCTCTAGACTACGAGAATGTGTAGGTTTTGTCCCATTATCTTAGGAAGAATATTATTGCCATAGAGGTGAAATGTCACCAAACTTGTTCCTGGGATGGCTTGGCTGTACAGGTAAGAGAGGTTGAGGAAATTGGCTGTGTATGTGATATTTTCCTACCAGATAATGACAAGATGCTGGAGACCACTGGGCATTGGAGAAAGAGTAATGGAACTCAAAGACAGCCTTCATTTGGGATCTACCTAAAGTAAAGTGTGGCCTGATAGTGAGTATGAATGTTAGAGACTACTGGCATCAGTGCAAGAGTGAATACCGAATGGTATTCAAGCATGTTTGACAACAGTGCACAGAAGAAATGTTGTATTTTTCAGTGTGAGGAAATACTAGAAAATTTAAGAATAGATATGAGAATGGAGTTGCATGTGCAAAAGACTGTCAATTACACCAGTCATGCCTTGGTCAGTGTGCCTTTGTGTCTGCTGTGTCATTACACTGCCAATGAAGGGGAATGCTGGATTTCCAGTGCTTCTCTGGTTGTGAGTGGTCTTTCAAAGATGGTGCAGGTACAAGGGATGCCAATATTTCAGTGGCTATGTGCTGAGTGTCAAGTTGTTCCCAGAACGGCGCACCGTAAGATGGGGTTGGATTTGGATATGAGGGAAATCATAGGGGTGGGATAGGTAGTAATTGAGGTTCTTACAATTTTATGAAATCATAATAGCAGGCTGCGAAAATACCAGGACTATGCAATATTAGACCATTTTAATGCCAGCACCATGGGGTATTGCACTCCCATTACAATGCCAGGACCGTGCAATATCAGGCCATCACAGTTCCAGGATCATGGAATATTGGGCCATTACAATAATAGGACCATGCTATATCAGCCATCACAATACCTCTACAGTGCAATAACAGGCCATAATGATAGCTGTCCATTCTGATATCCCACCAATAATAATACCAGATATTTGTACTTTCAGATGACAGCAATAGTATTCAGTCATTTGCACATTACGTCCAACTTCCCAGTAAAGGTATTGTATAAAATTGTAGCTTAAGATTGGTGACCTGCGCAAGATGCAAAATGATTCAGATCATACTGTAAACAATGAATTCACTTGTTAGCACATTCTTCATCAGTGGTAAAAGTGACCAAGAGTGAAATAGGTCCATTCATGATTTTTTTGTGGTACAGAATGAGTGATGATTTGATCATGGTACCCATTATCAGGCAGGATAGTATTGATATGTCCTACCTCAGTGTTGAGCTTAAGCAGTGAGTAGGTGGCTCGGCTCCTATTCATATGGTTGTCAATAAGATTGATCATGGGCCTATAGGAATCCCAAAGTGTATATTGACCAGTGAGCATTTAGCCCTGAGTGGTGTCCGGTCTACCTCGGATTACCCAGGAAGGGAAAGGTGTCTCAAAAATTTGAACAACTAGTGAAGTTGGCTGTCTTCCGCTGCTATTGAGCCTTAATTTCATGAGTGGTTTTCTGCACTAACAGGATACTGCTTCAAGCCAAAGAGGTGTTTTGCCTACCACACAAATGAGTAATGTGATATGAGTTTCAGTGCTGATGTATTGCCTAGTACGTCCCAATGGCTGGTCGACCGTATCACGGTGTGATGTATTTGCGCAAGCTAGATGCTACGGGTATAAATACACAAGACTTTGTTTTATATTTTATGTGATATTTCTCTGGCAATTGGAGACAGCAGCAGCAGTGGATAGGACACAGTTCCTCCTGACATTCAGGGCAGCAGCGATAATGGCAGTAACTGTGGCAAAGCCTCTCCAGAGATTGGAGGCGGCAGCGGCAGCCAGAACGTGGCTCCTCCTGATGATTGATGCAAGACTCACATGCTGACCAAAACTCAAGGCCATGGCTAGGCCCAGATGCCTGCATCGGTGGCTCCAAACACCTTTATGGAGATACAACTTAAACTTTAAGATCTCAACATTTTTCTAATGATTTCACTTTCTTTTGTTTCTGCTGTTTTTTCGTCAATTTCAGGTTTTGTAACCAAGATGTTGCTGGAGAAAGGCAACTTTGTACACATTTCACTGTACTCATGTATTCCTATATTTTGAGTATGCATGACAATAAAATCTAATTCTAGCTCTATCAACAATTTATATTTACATAGTAAATGGTGTTCCGCGCAACTTTGAAGTGGTTATTAAAATGATTAGTGGATTTCCCTTGAATTTCTCAGGACTTCAGTAACTTCTTTTGGCAGTGTTTCTCCGTGTTAACCATGTGTGTCTCACAAGGTGATATCCCAGGCTCAGTGCTATGAGTTCCCCCACGTGCTTTTCTCGCCTTGAAGTGATCAGCGGGGGAAGTATTATTTCTGATGCCTTGGAATTATCAGTATTAACACCAGTTCCTCTGTGACCTGCTGCTAAGGGATGCTGTATCTAGGTGCTGAGCTGGATGACTTCGAGGTCTCAATGTGAGTTTGGGTGGGGGGTGGTGGGGAGGGTGGGGGGTCTTCTGTCCAGGCCGCCTGGAAAGGTGGCAATCGTCCAGCTAGGATCTACGTGGAGGGAGGGCGAAGACACTGACGTCAGGTTGAGAGCTGTCCATTCATGCAGTGCTGAAATCAAATCTCAGCCGTCTCCACTCATCAGCCTAACAGGGCAATCAACACCTTGCCACAGAGACATCTGCCCCTGTTACCCTTTCCGATCAGCACAGCCATGAGGAGCACATTCTTGGTCGGTGAGTGAGGACAATTTTTTTTTACTGGTCACTGGTTACACTCATGCTGCTAGGAAGCAGGGAATGCAGAGAGAGGGGAGCGATTAACCTCAAAGACTGTTATCCAGAAGTGTGCTAGTTTAGAAGTTGGTGTCATTGTGTTTTTAATGGCTAAAATTCCTGGGTTTTGAATTTGACAAGGCTTGCTAAATCCTTAACATTATCACATGCAGGTGGTTGTTTAAACTACTTTGTGTCAAGTGCCGTGACTTTCAAAGTTTCACTGAGTCATTTGCGATTTTAGTTTTTCGTTCCGATTTATGAATGCTATGTCAAATATTTGTGATTAGAGGTGACTTTAAAGCTTGTTTCTAAGGGATCGAAGCGACTCTACAATGAAAACATACAACTTCCTCGACCTTTCTATCGAAATTAATCAGCCTTTAGGAGGAGGAACGTTGTACGTTGAAAGAGTTTGCAGATCGCGATTTTCACCACCTCGGTACGTCCCAAGCGCAGCCCAGCTAACAAAGCACTTTTGAACTATAATCAAAATTTGGCAGTCACTTTACGCATAGCAAGATCCCATCGAACAGCAGTCCACTAAAGACAGCCCTTGTTTTAGCCACTTTGTTCTAACAAAATGCAAACAGCGAGCTTTCGGAGCCAAGGATACAGTGCCAAATATGTCACTTCCCACAGAACAAAGTGAGTCAGATGTCGTAGCGTAGGGGAGCTGCTTTGAGCAGTGTTGGCATAAAGAAAAAAACCGAGATCATTGTCAAATGATTACAAAGTGAAACATCCATTTCAGCAAATGAAACATTCTGTCTGATAATGTAGTCACTCTACCACCTGATGAAATTTAAAGTGGGATGCTTGTGTGTAAATGAATATTCCCACGTTTACTCAGGGCAATAATAAAGCAATCATTCAGCGCAATAGGGTCACGTAAGATACATTTAGAGCCTGGGCTGCGAGGAAATTCCTTCTGGAACGGGCAGCTCCCATTACTCAGCCTCACTTAGCAAAAGGTCAGATCGAATTAGGTGCTGGGGAGAAAAGCTATTTTTCTTTGAAGAAAAGACTTTACCCCAATTATAACTCAACTGAAAAAAAATACCCAGAAGCCTCAATCAGACATAATGCTCGTTTCCTCACTAAAACAGATGTACCTGGAACTGAGGGATTTCTTAAAATGAAATTCAGTTTGACTGTATGCAGTAGTTAGTTAAACTGGCCTTTTGACCACGTGTTGATACTTTGCATAAAATTATTGTCTGCAATTTTAATGTAGAGATTAATTTGGTATTTTTAAATGTATTTTCAATTAAATTCGATAAATTATTATCCTATGGCTGTCTTTCCACATTTGTTACCCATGTTAGAGTGTGTTTTAACAATAGTTTGCGTCAAGGACACCAGCAGATTAAGCATCTGATGTAAAGTGTTTTTGGATGTATTGTTCTTTCATAGAGAAGACACAGTCTATGTCAATCATCTTCAGATGCAGTTGGAGTTAAAGGACTCATAGGATTGAAAAATTATATTGTCAAGAAGGACCATTTTAAAATCCCCTTCTCTGATTGGTATTTCTTGTCTGGCTAAAATTGTAAAAAGAACAATTCAAATTAAAAAGTTGCAAAAAACACTTAAGAGTCTGCTGGGAGACAGCAAGTTACATCATGATAAATTAGTACATTGTAAATAAATGATTTGATGGCCAGGAGAAAGAAGGCAAGCATTAGTGAACAGTAATAGATTGCATTCCCAGAACTACCATAGCTGATCAGAATCAGCACCATGTGAGTGCTTAAACTGCTCCAACTGGCTTATCTCTGCTCTTGTCCTGTCCACTAATGGGTGGAATGAATGTTCTAACAGGCTTCATGCTGGGATATGCAGACGTCGGCTCATTAGAGCTGGTTGCAAGCATTCACCAACAAATACGACTATTTTGACCACAGACACATTAGTCAGTCATTTATCACATTAATTAAAACAAGACAATGACTTTGAATTCTTTAAAAGAAAATAGGCTATTGAGGGAAATATATAGCACAATCAATATGAGAGGAAACATTGAGAACTGAAAGAAAAACCTATCTGTTAAGATGTGGACAGATTTGTTGTATGTTTTCACCACCTAAGCTTATTTCATCCAATGCAAGATAACAAGCATGGGGCTGGATGAACACAGCAGGTCAAGCAGCATCATAGGAGCAGGAAAACTTGACGTTTCGGGCCTAAACCCTTCATCAGAAATGGGGGAGGGGAAGAGTGTTCTGAAATAAATAGGGAGAGAGGGGGAGGCGGATAGAGGAGAGGGTAGGTGGAGAGGAGGCAGACAAGTCGAAGAGGCGGGGATGGAGCCAGTAAAGGTGAGTGTAGGTAGGGGGGTAGGGAGGAGATAGGTCAGTCCAGGGAGGACGGACAGGTCAAGGGGGCAGGATGATGTTAGTAGATAGGAGATGGGGGTGTGGCTTGGGGTGAGAGGAAAAACAGGTTAGGGAGGTGGAGATGAGCTGGGCTGGTTTTGGGATGCGGTTGGGGGAGGGGAGATTTTGAAGCTTGTGAAATCCACATTGATGCCATTGGGCTGCAGGGTTCCCAGGCTGAATATGATTTGCTGTTCCTGCAGCCTTCGGGTGGCATCACTGTGGCATTGCAGGAGGCCAAGGATGGACATGTCATCTGAGGAACGGGAGGGGGAGTTGAAATGGTTCGCGACTGGGAGGTGCAGTTGTTTGTTGCGAACTGAGCGTAGGTGTTCTGCAAAGCGGTCCCCAAGCTCCGCAATGCAATCTATTTTCTATAATTAAATAATGACGACCGATTTCTTGAATTGCTCAGGTAATAGATAGATCATGCAGCAAAGAAGTTATAGCCTGCCACTACTTCACTACTGCTATGGTTATTTGAATGCACTCCAGAGGTGAGGAGCCTCACCTACATGTAGGCATTTTTAAATCAACCTGTTCAGGCATGTCTGGGACAAATAGGATTTGAACTCAGGTCTTCTGGCCAAGCAGTAGTGATACTACCATTGTGTCACAAATGCTCCTCTGGTGATGAGTGTTCAGATCATAGGAACAGGATGAGGACACTCAGGCCTGCTATGATCTATATTTTAAGTCAATCTACTCACCTCAGTTTTGTGACCTGAAATAACCTTGTTTATCAAAATTCCAGCAGTTTCAGCCTTGAAACTTTCAATTGATTGAACCTCAACAGCTTTCGGTAGAGAGTGTTCTTGTTTTCTAATATCCCTTGTGCAAAGAAATGTTTCCTGCAAACACTCCTAAATGACGTAGCTCTAATTTTAAAGCTATGGTGTGTTATTCTGGAATCTTCAACCAGAGGAAATAATTTCTCTCTGCTTATCCTATCAAATCCTTTAATTGTCTTAAACTCCTCAATAGATCATCCCTTAATCTTCTCTACTTGAAATAAAACCAGCTTTGTTTATATAACGTCTGCTCATAATTTAACTCTCTTAGACCTCATATCAAGACCTTCAATGTATCTGCTTCTCTTTCAGCCACCACTTTGTTTGCTGAGTCCTTTTCAACTTCTTCCAAGTCACTGTCCAGATTACAATGGTAGTTAAAATTCCACTTTTCTGTCCTAGTTACAATGGCCTTGATCAGATCGGCAAGTGGGCTGAGGAGTGACAGATGGAGTTTAATTTAGATACATGTGAGGTGCTGCATTTTAGAAAGACAATTGCTAATGGTAAGATCTTGGGGATTGTTGCTGAACAGAGACCTTGGAGAGCAGGTGTATAGTTCTCTGAAAGTAGAGTCATAGGTAGGCAGAATAGTGAAGAAGGTGTTTGGTACTCTTGCCTTTATTGGTCAGTGCATTGATTATAGCAATTGGGAGGTCATGTTGTGGCTGTACAGGACATTGGTTAGGCCATTTTTGGAATACCACATTCAATTTCGGTCTCCCTGCTATGGGAAGGATGTTGTAAAATCTGAAAGGGTTCAGAAATGATTTATGAGGATGTTGCCAGGTTTGGAGGGTTTGAGCTACAGGGAGAGGCTGAATAGGCTGGGGCTATTTTCCTTAGAATGTTGGAGGCTGAGGAGTGACCTTATAGAAGTTTATAAAGTTGTGAGGGGTACGGATAGGGTGAATAGCCAACATCTTTTCCCCAGGGCAGTGGAGTCCAAAACGAGAGGGCATAGGTTTAAGTTGAGATGGGAAAGATTTAAAAGGACCTTAAGGGGCAACTTTTTTACATTTAGGATATCTGGTCAGCGTAGTCAGGTTGGACCGATGGGTCTGTTTTGATGATTTGGAGCTCTATGACTCTATGACTTTACTGGAAAACATGCAAAACAATATGGGTTATTTTAAAATCATAATCTTTCCAATTAAAACCTCCTGCTTCCTCCCAAAACTCAGAATGTCATCCCACATATGCAGAGATCAAAACTGCATTGCCTACTAGGTGTTTTTGTAAGACCTCATGCATCAACACATCTTGTATCCCCCTAGTTGTGCAAGCATTCAGCCTACTTTCTGGAAGAGTATGAGGGAAGACAGACCAGTCTTATGTTGACAATTAGTTTGTACATTCTGAATATAAATGTGAATGCTTAATACCATAGATTGTAATAGCCATTTGCCACTGAAGATTTTGGAGTGTGGCTGCCAATGCTATATATGT
Source organism: Ginglymostoma cirratum (assembly GCA_024137785.1). Classification (NCBI taxonomy): domain Eukaryota; kingdom Metazoa; phylum Chordata; class Chondrichthyes; order Orectolobiformes; family Ginglymostomatidae; genus Ginglymostoma; species Ginglymostoma cirratum. The sequence continues at coordinate 14,563,527 of JAHRHZ010000111.1, read as the reverse complement.
ATTTGAAAGGGTTAATACTGAGTGCCAGAAGCGTCACCATTGTGATAATGACATGTGGACTTGTGGGCACAACCGCTTAGGATCTCAAAGGTGTTAGACCAAACACCTGGTCTTCCTTGGTCTCTAACTGTGTCTTTTGTGTCAATCTATCTTTAAAAGGTGCCAAAATGTGATATCCAGTATCTTGTTTCTGACAGGGCCTATAAATTGTTTTCCTTGATCACACTAGGCCTAGCAGGCCCTGTAGCTCCCTATATTGATATAAGATAGTGGCAGTAATCTTCATCATGAGAAGCAGCTCATTCAGCAATATGAGACGACAAGTCTGTACAAAAGCCATTGTTTAAGCCAAGGCTTCAAGTCATCTATAGAGATGGCACAAGAAGATTGGTCAGTTGTTTATCTGCTAGGCTTAATCTTACACAGTGCATATGTAATAAACAATCCTTGAACACAGCAAATACAGGTACTACAGACTTCAAATTGATTTGTCCCATTTTTTCTCTGCATCTTGTTCCTTGGTAACTTCATCCAACAACGCAGTTTCCACATGTACCATGCTGACACCCAGCTCTACCTCACTACCGCTGTTCTTTATGCTTCTCCTTCCTCTGGATTGTCAGACTGTTTGTCAGATTGATGTTGGGTCCACTATTTAATTTCAGAAATTTCCTCCAAAAAGATTTTTGGAAGCCACTGTCCTTGCAATGTTGCACAAACTCAGTATGTTAACTGTCAACCCCATTCCTCTCCCTGCAACTATTTGGCTGAATTAGACTGTTCACAACATTGGTGCTACATTTAACCCCAACATGAGTTTCCAACTACACATCCGTACAATCACTGAGCTCATCTGTTTCTATCTCTGGAACATCAACTGATTCTGCTCCTGTCTCTGCTCATCAGCTGCTGAAAACATCATCTATGCTTTTATCCCCTTTAGACTTGTCTATTCCAATGTTTTCCTGCCCAACCTCCATTTTCTATCCTCCATAAACTTAAACACATTCACAAGTTTGCTGCACATGGATGAGTCTTGCACCCAGCCGCATACCCATCGTTCCTGCTCTAATATTGGTGCCCAAAAAGGCCATACCTCTGTTTTAAAGTTCTCATCCTTATTTTCAAATCCCTCCATGGCCTCACCTGACCCTATCTTTGTGATCTCCTCCAATCCTTCACACTCTGAGTTATCTGCCCTCATCTAATTCTGAGCAACCCCTTTTGAATAGATTCACCATTGGTGACCAGGCTCTCAGCTCTATGATTCCCTCCATCAATATTTCCGTCCTTTTAACCCTGCTTGCATCCTTTAAGATGTTTCCTTCAAACCTTTACCTCATCCGTCTTAATGTCTCTTGATGTGAATCAGTATTAAATTTTCTTTTGTATTGCTTCTCCCAAATGCCTTGGGATGGCTTATTTTATTAGAAGTGCTGTACCAATACAAGTTGTGGTCATCACCCAAGTATATATCATGCAAGCTCATTGGATCTTCAATTCAACATGGGACTTTCAAGTGGTATCACTGATTGCAACTTGTTTGAGCTTTGAATGAATTTCAGTGGCATCCCTCTGAAGAGTCCAATTTCCCTGAAGGTAAAACCCTCTAGCTTTACTGTGGGAGTAAGAATTTCAAACTTAAGAGTCCGTCCTGCTAACTAAGAAACTAACAGCATGCTAAAATCAGATTACCACAGCATTAACAGCTGGAGCTCTCTTTGTTTTCTCTCAAGTCCTCAATGCACCCTGCACTTCACTTGTTTATTTTTGTCCATGAAAGCAACAAATCAATGTTTCCTGGATCTATTTAAATCATGTTTTCAGAGAGCAAACACACAGTCACAAATAGATTAAACAATGTCAATAACTTTCAAGCAAAAGTTCTCTGAGTGTTATGTTGCCATTGTAAACATCATACCAGAGCTCACCAAACATCAATATATAAAAGCTGAAGGAGCCATGGACGTGGGAAATCTATAAATCCTGAACAAAAACAGTAAATTCTGGAAATGACCAGCAAGTCTGGTGAAAGCTGTAGAGATAAAAACACTTAATGTTTCAGCTCACTTCCTTTCACAGAGCTGAGAAAAGTTAAAACTTCTGAGTAACTGAAAGCAGGAGGCTAGGAAGGGCAAAATCTGGGAAAAGGTGGAGGGGAGGACAGATTAAAGACAAAAATATTTCATGGGGCAAGGCCAATATGAATAAAAATGTGGGAGTCCAAGTTTACTAGCGTTACTGGTTGACAGCCTACAGTCAGAATGGAAACAGAAAAGTCAAGGAGGGGAGAGAAGAGTCAAATTACATGAAGGTGAGGGAAGGATGGAAATTGAAACCAAAGTCATTGAAGGTTTTCCAATTCAGGTCTTTGCAAGAAGCAACAGCAGTACCTGCCTTTGTACCAAAGCAGCTCTTCTCAAAGTCACAGACAATATCCCAAGTGACCGTGACCACAGTTAACTTTCACTCCCTGCCTTTCTTGATCTGTCTGTGCTCTTTGACATGGTTTGCCACAATATCCTGTGATGTAATTTGTTATTTACACAAATTTCACTATTATTTACTTTTAAGCTTGGATTTTTGAATTTTGAGCTCATGACTTACGGGATTTTCTATGTGTCTGAAAGGATTTAATGATTAATTTGTAAGGATTTCTGTAGCCATGGTGATTTATTTTAAAATCATTTGAGAGAGATAGGTGACAATAACTATTGAACCTGCTGTTTATTCTGGGAGAGTTTGAATGAACAAAGGACAATGCTGTGCGTTAAGCTTTCTGATGGAAGATTCCGGAATTTTTTTTGTGCTTGGGGATTGGAAGTAAAACACCTTTTGTTTGGAGAGATAGCTTTTAGTTTCAGTCTGGGGTACTTCTGCAAGGTTCTTAGCCGAAGATGGATGTGAATAGCTGGTGCTCCTGAGTCCTCACACCAACTCCCTTCAATATATATGCCACTGTCCACCCTCCCAAAAATCACCACTCTTCACACATTCTGACTTGGCCTTGACCTTTCCAGATTCAAGTGTTCTGGGACATTGAGGAAACACTCACTAAAAATCTACATGCTCTGGAAGTCTACTTCAGAAAATGGAGACATTAACCAAACATTCACAAGACTGCCATTTCAGCCTTCCACCTGAATTACTTGTAAGGTCAGAAGAACACTTCCAGAATGGCAGATACCCATGACTCAAAGCCAAAACACCTTAGCATCAGATCTGGCATATATTGGCTCTAGTGTTCTGGAGGTGTTGCTGGTAGATTAGGATTAACCTCATATACAAACTGGTGCATCAGAGCCAACATAACATAGACTGCTTCACTTCCCCTGACTTACCAACAGCAGAGTATCACTGCACAATCTCACTTTGTCTATGCCACTTCTTACAGTATGTTTAGAACTGCTATCTGTGTTCCCATATTGGCAAAAGTGTTGTGAAGATGTTGTGAAATGTGTTGCCACCAGAAGAAAAGTGGAAAAAGACAAAATGGCAATGAATGTGGAGTTGGGAGATGTTGTTGGAACAGCTTCATCCAAGCAAAATGACTCAGTTGTAGGGCATGAATGTCCTATTTCTCACAAAATAAAAATAGTACATGAAATCAGCATCAACAGATGGTCAAAGCGAGAAGCCAACTAGATGATTGATCTCAGTATTACATGTAGCAAAGGCAACAAGCAGCCACATGCAGCATTGGAAATGTGTAGCAGGTCAAAAGGGAAATCAAAACCCAAATAATTGTTGATTATCTCCTGGCAGTTGCTAACACCACCAACAGGAGTGGGCCACATAAGCATACCACAGCTAAATGGCAAGAGAATTCAGGCAAAGTTGAGAAGGATGACTCTGGACAGACTTGTATGTTCTCTTCCAAATTCAAAAAACAACCACGAGTCAGTGACCATTGGCTGCTTGTGTGGATCCTTTCCTAAATGCAGGAGCATATTTCAATGTGTTGGGAGAAAAAACATTCAGCAATAATCAGGATCATCCTGCTCTCTGCTGACCAAAGAACGTAAAGATCTTGCTTTGTAACAATAAAAAGGCACTGAAATTGTTCAGCATCACGCTCATTCAAAACATCAGAAGAAAGGCTGTCTTTTATGTCCAAAATGTGACATACTCATCCGTTTTTGCACAGCAACAAATCTCCACACAATCGCTGTCACATACGTGATTCCTGATCGCGATCAGCAGCACTCTTAAATCGTTTGCTGGTTGCTTTATTGGTCTTGGCAAACTGAAGGGTGTAAATTGCACATTGACTTCTATTTATGCCCTACGATGCATTAACAATGACGAAGATTGTTTAACATCAGGAAGCAGATCGAGAAGGAACATCAGCACCTGTTCCATCTTGACATGAGTGAGAAGGGTGGGGAAGAACCTCCCTTATGGTCTCACACAACAAATTGTCCAGAAAGCCAGATTAGAATCTGTATTGATGTGTGACTGCCAACCAAGTCTCACAACAAGAAAAATATTTGACACTGATGATATCATTGGGAAAATGAATGTTTAATTAATTTGACTTCAATGTGGGATGCTAGTAAATCGAGCTTCAGAAGCATGGAGCTATCTTACGGTTTGTCAACTCACACCAAACATTCCTTGCTATGAGGCTTAACTTTGGAGTCAATGCGCAGCTGAAGTATTTAAATATGATTCAACCTGCTCTTCGAGGATTGAAGACATACTGAATATGCGTGATGACAGTCTCACACATGGTTGCACTGGAAATGTGCCTGAGATATGCTGACAGCATCTTAGAGAAAGATTGTTGCCTCAACTTTGAACAACACAAGCACTTATTCAGTGTGAGCAGACTCAAATTCTTTGGTCAGGAATGAAGGACTATTAGCTTATCCTTGGAAAGATGAAGCCATTTAAAATGTTGCAGATCTTTATCAATGTGCTTCAAGTCTGAAGGATTCCTTACGAATTGTAGTTACTTCACTCCTGACCTCATTACAGTATCTGCCCCTCCTCCTGCTGCATGAAGCAACTTACCAAATGGGATGGAACTACATCATCACGCAAACAGGCTGGGTATTAGATCTGTTAACAGTGGATAGAAACTTGTACCAACACCTATTTCAACCCTGAGAGAACCACCCTGCTGGGAATAATGCAACCCCAGTTGATTGACCTGCAACTATTGTGTGAAAAGGCAAGATAGGGAATCCGTGAACTGTTATATTTTCAAATCAATCTTGCTCAGAGATGTTATTACACATCTTTGGAGTAGGTAAGACCTGAACCTGGACATCTTCGCACAGAGATAGGGACACTATCACTGCGCCACAAGAGCTCCTACCCATCCATGTTGTGATGGTGAGCCAACTGGTAACACTCATTGCTGACAAATGGAGAGAAATATTGTCAATCACAGGAGGGATCTTACATTGTCATCTCTGTTTGAATGGAAGTGAGTTGGAAATTACAGATCGCTCATGAGTTTGTTCAACAATTTATGAAGCAAATCGTCTACTCAAATACATTGTTGGATACTCAAGCCACAAAAGTACAATTTCCATGCCGAGCCTCAGTCAGATAAGGTAAACACATACTTTGTCAAAAGTTTTATTAGTCTTGAGGAAAATGTAGTTAAACAACATATTAACTACGTAAGCCAAAATGTGGTGCAAATGTTACTAAAACCACTGATATCAAAGCAACAATGAAACAAGATGATTTGTTATAATTGTGCATGAAAGCTATGGAATCACAAACTGGAAAGATATGATCAGAAATGTGTCAACAAACCAAATCACTAATGCTACAAGGTATTCACAATGTTTTTGTGTGTGCAGCATAATCAATGTGGGAACATGCTGTCAACAGCACATGAAGGCTACCCAGGGACTTATCAAAACCATAGGAAAAGCTATGGGTCCGAGGAATTGACCAAATGGCTGAATACATAATCAGTCTTTGTCATGTCAAGGAACCACTATGTCACATTTGAAGGCTCCTTTCACAATGTCTGAACTAACTCTAGGCTCATGGATTGAGGTTAGCATTGATTTTTGCAGGGATTGTTGCACAGTGGTGAGCACTTTCTTATTTGTCACTCACTACAGCAGATTTCCAGTGTAGAAATACTTACATCGACTTCAACAAAGACAGTCATTCGAAAGGTGGACGAGATGATTGCCTTGATTAGAAACCTTAAAATGGCTGTGAAATGACAATGAACCCACAATCAGCAACAATGAGTTCAGTAAATTGGAGGACTTAACTAGGTTTTAATCATCAAACATTCACACCCGTTGGCCAAAAGCTAGCTCAGAAATCAAAATGTATGCATTTCGGGGGAAAAGTATATACAGCTACAACTGAAAGAAAGAAAAGGAAACAATCAATAACTGGGGGCATGGCTTTGAGGGAAGGAGTAGAACATTTAGAGTGGATGTGATGAAAAATTTTTTCATTCAGAGGGTGCTGGGAATCTGAAACTCACTGCCTACAAGGATGGCAGAAGCAGAAATCCTTATAACATTTAAGAAGTCTTTAGATGTCTATTCATGAGGCTAAGGCACACAAGATTATGCGCCAAGGCCAGAAAATGGGATTAGAATAGTTAGGTAACAAGGTGTAGAACTGGATGAACACAGCAGGCCAAGCAGCATCACAGGAGCAGGAAGACTGACATTTCGGGCCGAGACTCTTCTTCAGAAATGGGGGAGGGGAAGAGGGTTCTGAAATAAATGGGGAGAGAGGGGGAGGCAGTTAGAAGATGGATAGAGGAGAAGATAGGTGGAGAGGAGACAGACAGGTCAAAGAGGCAGGGATGGAGCCAGTAAAGGTGAGTGGAGGTGGGGAGTTAGGGAAGAGATAGGTCAGTCCAGGGAGGACGGGCAGGTCAAGGGGGCGGGATGAGCTTAGTAGGTAGGAGATAGGGGTGGGGCTTGAGGTGGAAGGAGGGTATAGGTGGGAGGAAGAACAGGTTAGGGAGGCGGGGACAAGCTGGGCTGGTTTTGGGATGCGGTAGTGGGAGGGGAGATTTTGAAGCTTGTGAAATCCACATTGATACCATTGGGCTGCAGGGTTCCCAAGCAGAATATGAGGTGCTGTTCCTGCAACCTTCGGGTGGCATCATTGTGGCACTGCAGGAGGCCCAGGATGGACATGTCGTCTGAGGAATGGGAGGGGGAGTTGAAATGGTTCGCGACTGGGAGGTGCAGTTGTTAAGTGCGAACCGAGCGTAGGTGTTGTGCAAAGCGGTCCCCAAGCCTCCGCTTGGTTTCCCTGATGTAAAGAAGGCCACAATTGGAACAGCGGATACAGTATACCACATTGGCAAATGTGCAGGTGAACATCTGCTTGATGTGGAATGTCTTCTTGGGGCCTGGGATGGGAGTGAGGGAGGAGGTGTGGGGGTAGGTGTAGCACTTCCTGCAGTTGCAGGGAAAAGTGCCGGGTGTGGTGGGGCTGGAGGGGAGTGTGGAGCAGACAAGGGAGTCCCAGAGAGAGTGGTCCCTCCGGAAAGCAGATAGGGGTGGGGAGGGAAATATACCTTTGGTGGTGGAGTCGGATTGCAGATGGTGGAAGTGTCGGAGGATGATGCGTTGGATCCGGAGGTTGGTGGGGTGGTACGTGAGGATGAGGGGGATTCTGTTTTGGTTGTTACTGCGGGGAGGCGGTGTGAGGGATGAGTTGCGGGAAATGCGGGAGACACGGTCAAGGGCGTTCTGAAACCACCTGGACCATCACTGATACCTATCTCTCCTTCCTGGACCTCTCTATTTCCATCTCTGGCAACCACCTGGAAACCGATATCCATTTCAAGCCGACCAACTCCCACAGCTACCTAGAATACACCTCCTCTCACCCACCTTCCTGCAAAAATGCCATCCCCTATTCCCAATTCCTTCGCCTCCGCCACATCTGCTCCCAGGATGAGGCATTCCACTCCTGCACATCTCAGATGTCCTCATTTTTCAAGGACTGCAACTTCGACCATGTCTCCCGCATTTCCAGCAACTCAACCCTCACACCCCCTCTCCACAATAACAACCAAAACAGAATCCCCCTTGTCCTCACGTACCACCGCACCAACCTCCGGATCCAACGCATCATCCTCCAACACTTCCACCATCTGCAATCCGACCGCACCACCAAAGATATTTTTCCCTCCCCACCCTTATCTGCTTTACGGTGGGACCACTCTCTCCGTGACTCCCTTGTCCGCTCCACACTCACATCCGGCCCCACCACACCCGGCACTTTTCCCTGCAACTGCAGGAAGTGCTACACCTGCCCCTACACCTCCCCCCTCACTCCCATCCCAGGCCCCAAGAAGACTTTCCACATCAAGCAGATGTTCACCTGCACATCTGCTAATGTGGTCTACTGTATCAGCTGTTACCATTGTGGCCTTCTCTACATCAGGGAAACCAAGCAGAGGCTTGGTGACCGCTTTGCAGAACACCTACGCTCTGTTCGCACTAAACAATTGCACCTCCCAGTCGCGAACCATTTCAAATCCCCCTCCCATTCCTCAGACGACATGTCTATCCTGGGCCTCTTGCAGTGCTACAACAATGCCACCCGAAGATTGCAGGAACAGCACCTCATATTCTGCTTGGGAACCCTGCAGCCCAATGGTATCAATGTGGATTTCACAAGCTTCAAAACCTCCCCCCAACTACCGCATCCCAAAACCAGCCCAGCTTGTCCCCGCCTCCCTAACCTGTCCTTCCTCCCACCTATTCCCTCCTCCCACCTCAAGCCCCACCTCCACCTCCTACCTACTAACCTCATCCCGCCCCCTTGACCTGTTCGTCCCCCCTGAACTGACCTATCCTCTCCCTGAATCCCCACCTACACTCACCTTTACTGGCTCCATCCCCGCCTCTTTGACCTGTCTGTCTCCTCTCCACCTATCTTCTCCTCTATCCATCTTCTATCCGCCTCCCTCTCTCTCCCTATTTATTTCAGAACCCCCTTCCCCTCCCACATTTCTGAAGATGGGTCTCGGCCCGAAACATCAGCCTTCCTGCTCCTCTGATGCTGCTTGGCCTGCTGTGTTCATCTAGCTCTACACTTTGTTATCTCATTCTCCAGCATCTGCAGTTCCTACTATCTTGTAACAGTTATCTGCTTGTTTTTGACTGGCACAGGCTCAATGGGCCTAAGGCCTGTGCTATTTTGCCACATTTATGATCAACATTTTCAGGAACACAATCAAGAATAAAATAATTAAAGTGAGAGTAAATTCATCATAAACATGAAATTCATAGCTATACCACTAAAACTAAGAGATAAAATGCTTGTGAAATGTGATGGTCATGCTTGACGATGAATTCAATATCCAATCATTTGTAGTGGATGACGCAAAAGGCTCAATGATCACTACTTCGTGCAATTTTCAAATCAGCACATGGAAGGGTCATTTTTCAAAACACTTAAAGCACCGGTGGTAAGCATTGAATCTGAGTTCAGCATTAACATCTCTGAAGAACGTAAGTTAAATATGACTGCATTTGTCAAATACAATCTCATGTTGGTGAGGGAAAATGTCCACGATAGTTGATTGATTTTTTACAAAAGTGAGCAATTTGGGTTGAAGGGCTATCTTTCATCACACTTTATTTAACAGGTTGTCTGATAAATTAATACTGAAATTATAATATGTAATAAGTTGAATGTTCTACTTAACCAAAAGTTTGTTTTATTTTAGAGACTAATTATTAAAACATGCTATATCTCTCATTTACTAAGAAGGGAGAGAATGTAATTTTGGATTCTGAAAAATGCAAAGTATATTCTGTTCAATTAGGGCCACCGTTCAGGATTGTACCAACAGAGTGTGCAAACAAACAAAAAGTCTTAAGAAGTTGTTTTAATAAATGAGCCAGGTTGGTTGTGCACTTTTACTTCTGTTCTGTCTCTGCCTGTTTCTAGTCGCAACTGTAATGATTGTGACGAGGTCAGCCAGCTGCACCTCATAGAATATGAGTTCCTTGATTGGGGCTGTTAATCTGGTCCAATCTGGGATCCCTGGTTGACAGACATAAAGAGAGTGTCAGAGATATCAACACTCTAATGACTGACTCTGAAGAGGCAGTACTAAAGTCAAGGACTGCTCATATGTAAATAAAGAGACTTGGTGATGGGATACTAGCCTCTGTGGAGTTATTTCAGCAAGCACCTTACTGGAAGGAGAGGGAAAGAAAGATATATTGAAGGTTTTGAGGGTTTCCACTGCTAAAGGAAAACTAAAAGATTCTTTTGCTGTTAAAGTACTAAATTGGGCAAAGCATGAAATGAAACTATGGTTCAACATAGAGCCTGAGCGAGTCAATACTATTTCGGAGAGTTTTTAAGCATGTTCGTGTACCAGCATGCCAGGCTGTATGGGTTTTTGATGTGGAGAGAATAACTGTCTGGATGAAACCGTAACATGACATATGAAATTTCAGTTGGAATTTTGAAACAGTAGATGATTGCTTGGGATGGAAAGATGGTGAATGTGAGTTTTGGTAGATACCTGGAAAAGGGAAACGGAAAGCATTGATGAAAGCACACAAGAGAAAAGAGGCAAACCCCCTGTATCCATCCTCGTAGCCCCCGATACTCCATGGCCTAATACCCACCCCATGGTTCCTCATTCCCTTACGCACCAGCACCCACGCCATCTACTGATCTCATCAACTCCTCATGCCCCCCAGTGATCATTTGTCCAACTCCATGGTGCCCTATAGCTTTTGCGCCAATTCATGTTACCTTTGGCCCTTCCTTCTCCATGTCCACTCATCTAATATCCAACTTGAGCAAATGTCAGGGATAGGCTGAGAGAAAATAAAGTTATTTCTATTAATGACATCCGTATTGGGGAGAAAAGGCTGCTTGAATCAAATGCCTCTTTGTATCATTTGAATTATTTTAATCAATCTTTCATGAGAACAAACATTTCATTGCCTAAACAATTGGAGCTGTCCCTCAAAATGTTGAGTTGATAGCTATTTCATTGTGAACTGTTTAGTTTGAGAAATCCATCACATAAGTTCTATAATAGTTCTCAAGAAGAGTTATCGGGCCTCCCTCCCTAAATGCTGGCAGAACTGCTGAGTTTTTCTAGCAATTTCTGCTTTTGTTCTAGAATGATTTTGTGTGAACGACACTCCGAAATACTTATCACTATGATTTTTTTTTCAAACTTCGCTCCTTTATTGAATGATTCCTTTACAGTTTGGGCAATCCCGATGTGTTAATACACTTTTTTACATACAGAAATATGTGTACTTTGCAAAATCATATTGTGCCTTACCTCCAACGAAGGATGCTTTGCCTTCTCTGAAGGGTAGATTATATTTCCCAAAATTAGCCTGATCCAAAGGAATACCCTGGCTATCTAAAAGATATGGGGACATCAGATCTGTTCTTTCCTGGTCTAATCTCCACACTCCGGGTTCCACATTCCAGGGCTCCCAAAATAACTCCAATGGAGCCAGCTGATGGTTGAAATGGCCAGCTGTCTCTGGGAACCAGGCATATGTGTGCTGTGAATTACCCCTGCAAGAATAGAAAATGACACATTTAGGGCCTGGACTTGGGATTCCCAGCTTCCTGTAACATTCTTGCCATGGTGGAGAAACTTGCCATTGTGGTGAAAACCCAAGCAAGGTTTGGAAACTCTATAGTGATTATTGAATGCAATTATACAGCATTATTGACAAAGACGCTACTTAAAAGACTGCTGGTTCAATTCTCAAGGATGCTTGCAAGTTTCACTTACATTTAGATGGACCATTGTGAGAGAATCACAAGTTCCTGGGGGGCCTGCCAAGTGCTTTTTCCACTTCAATCATACATCCTGCCAACCTCTGAGTGGCATTGAAGGCAACTACAGAAGAGTCTACATCTGCTCAGCCTGCTCTCCTGTAAAAGTTGGTGGCAAGCAAGTGAAAGGAAGTTAGGATGAATCCGAGAGTCATCACCATCTGATAATCATGGATTAGGTTTTGAAGCATTTTACTATTTCAGGACATACTAACGTCATTCATAAAATGTTGATGCCTGATATTTTCATAATGTGTATGTTCAAAAAGGAAGACTTGATGAGGTAAATCTTATTGAGAGGTCAGATAAAAGGATGTATGAAAGAAAATTTCTATTGGGTAATCTCAAATACACTTTTACACAAAGTTGAAGTACAAGGCAAGAACACGTTTATCACATTGATAGACGTTCAGCTCAGAAAATATCTTAATCTGGAATTAAGAGTGTTGTATAACAAATTGTTACATGAAGACTGAGTAACAAACAATTTCAGCAACAACTGCTTTATGTGATTAACGATTAATGCGATCAGTGATTTGGGACCCATCTATGCTCAGATATTGATATACAGTACTGATTGAGCTTTCATACATCTCAGTGTTTATCCAATGTGAGAAAGCTTTCTTTCCTTATCCAGAATTTGGTTATCTATTGATGGTTAAATTTTTGACAGCTACATAATGCTCTTGGCCATTTCTTTGATTGAATTCCATACATCGCAATTTTATTGTTCAGAGAAGTAAGGACATCAAAATTGCAAGGAGAGCAGCATTGCGAGACAGAATTTGAGGCTTAAAAGTGTTAGTGTGTGTTCTCAAAAGGGGAATGTTGATCAGTAAGGATAACAAGTGCATATTATGAAAGAGCTATAATCTGATATAGGGCCAAAATATCGAACCCTTTCAACAAGTTATTGAGATTGAGGATTATTTGAGTTTAAATAGCCAGGCAGAAAATTCAAGTGGCTAGCTCAGTTGCCTCTTTTACATGCCACACAATTTTTAATTTCTAATCATTTACCTAAGTTATAGTTTGTGTGATTTGTCTCAATAACTTAGTGATGTTGGGCTGCTGAGATGATTTCTCGGAATCATGATAAGGTGTATCATCTTGAGGTGCAATGTTAATGCAAATCCTTTGCCTATAATAGTACACGCAAATTGCCTCCATTCTGGTCATGACACTTTTAAGAAGACGTCAAGCCTCTGGAGAGGAGTTATTCACATAATACCAAGGGTGAGGGACATTTAACTGGAGAGGATAGAGAAAGCTCCAATGTTTTTCCTTTAAGACATAGAAAATTAAGGGATGAGAAAATTGAACTGTTTGAAATCCTGAAATATTTTGACAGAGGAACTGATTTATATTGCAGGAGGCATGAGAACGAACGAGATGAGAACCCGAGGGCACAACATCACAATAGAGGGCTGACCCTTTAGAACTGAGATGAGGAGGAATTTCTACAACCAGAGAGTGGTTAATCTGAGGAACTCGTTGCCACATAGGGCTGTGGGGCCAAGTCATTGATTGTATTAAGCAGAGACAGTTAGTTTCTTGATTGGTAAGGGAATCAAGGGTTATGGGCAGAAGACATGAGAATGGAGTTGAAAAACATACAGCCATGGGCAAATGGCAAGCAGACTTAATGGGCTGAATGGCCCAATTCTGCTTTTATATCTTATGGTCTTATGGAATAGACACAAAAACACAGTGATTGGAAAATATAGCTGTGGAAGATGACTTGTGTTAGCAAGGAACTGGACTGATGATTACTAAATTGATTATATGTGGGAGCCTGAAAACTTGCAAACAAAATATAGTCATCCTGTTAATCTGAGTAAACTTGAACTGAAAATGATTTCCTTATCAGCAGAAGCAGTTTCTCCTTCCTGCTATTATCTAAATCATTCATTATTCCAAACGTCTATTTTAAATTTCACCCTAACCTTCTTGGTTCTAAAGCAAATAATTTCAGTTTCTTGAATCTCCTTGGGTGTGAAATAAATCCTCAGATGCCTGGTATGCCATCACCGAGTCACACTGTATTTATATGTTGAAATTCCTGGTCTGCCTTCCTCAGGGCCAGCTCTGAGTGAGCAAAACCCATGACACTTTTGATTATATCTGTCAGCCAGGGCTCCCTGATTGGACCAGATTAACAGCCCCAATCAGGAAACTCATATTCTATGAGGTCCACTTGGTTGGTCTCATTACAATCACTGCAGGGTAATTGTTCCTCATTATTGAAAACATTCCAGTAGATCTCCGTTTCAAAGTCTTAGCATCATAATGTAGAATTGGAGGAACTTTGAATATACAATGGGTATGACACCAGTTTCAGGCAAGAGGAACCAAGACCAGCTATATTTGGGACCCGTTAGGGTTCTATTTCATGCCTGCAAAATGGGTGCAATGTGAACCAGTTTTGAGGACATAGCAACCAAAGGAAATCCACTTGCCTCATGTAAGATGTAACTAACACATGGTAAAACAAAGAAATTCTCTCCTTATATACAGCAAAACTAATTGCAATCGAGATTCATGAGTATATAAAATTATGTGAGTTTATCCGTTGGAAAATATTAAGGAACAAATATAATCTTGCCTAAATCAATGGCAGAAAATAGAAGTTTTTGTATTACTTTTTCACAGTGGTGCGCATTGTAAGATGCAGTATTTCCAAACCTATTGCCAGATTTTGTAAATATATCAGAGATGTTAATAAAAGTGATGCCAAATAATTGTTGTGAAAAGATTAGAGGGAGTGAAACACTGAGATTTGATAATGTGCAATTACGAAAATGAAAATAAGTGACGGCAGGAAAGAAAGCTGCTTTAGTGGAAATAGAGATGGAGAGCAACTAATATGATTGCAATCTTCAAAACAGGTCACTAGAATGATCTCGGTAATTACAGACTAGTTAGCCTGGTCATAATAGTGCCAAACATATTGGCGTCTCCTATGAAGAAAGCAATTAAGAGCCATCTTGAGAGATTCAAGGTAATTAAGCAAATCCTACAGCAATGAATGATAGCCTGTGTTTAAAAATTTTATGAAGATCTTTTGAGGATGTAATCAACTTGCTGGATTAACATAATAAGAGCAATATTATATTTTGACTTTTATAAAATAAAAGATGAAAGCTCTAACATTAAGTAGCAGGATGCAATTTGGATAAAGAACCAACCAGGCTGGCAAAGATAAATTCCGAACGAGCACATTGTTCCTCAATCTACTGATGATATGGAGACGTCCACAGGAACTAGTTAGTGTATAATCAACGATTCCTATCTGTTCCTGATTCAGGTTTACACTTCTAAATTTGTAGCATAGGCCTGAACACTGGCAAAAACACGGAATGGGTATGGAACTGTGCCTACGTTAATTGCCATTTGTGAAAGAGTTCAACACTTTGATACTTTTTGGTGAAATTTAATCTAAGAAGTGGGGGTCTTAGCTATTGGATGGAAAGCTAAGAGACCCCCATAAAGTTCTGTTGGGGAGCCCACCAAATTAAATGCCAATCAGTACCCCAGGGGTAGGCATCTCATGCCCTCTGCCCCTTCCACCCAGCGAGCTGTCAGCCAATCACAGGTTGATAGCTTTCCATTGCAGACAGAACCTTTGGGTGTGGTGGTTTCACCCAGCACGGTACCAACCAGAGGCCCTGGATCAGAGGAACTATAAGTGAGAGTAGGATGTGGGATACAGAGCTGGCTGGCTAGCGGGGCAGAGGGGTTCGAAAAAAGGATGGCTGGTTGCTCACAGACAATATGTTCAATAAAGTCTGTTGTTGGCCACTGACAAGAATTCATATAAATATCTTGTATCACTACATAGTATTAATGGTGACGATACCAATCGTATTAGAGGCAGACACCTGGAGCCTGAAGTAAATCCCAGTAATTGGAGCCTATGAAGATGCCCAGCAAATCAAACCCAAGGTGGGAGAAATACTCAAAGTAAATCCCATAGGTGGTAATTGCTGGCTCGTGACAATCTTTGAGATGTACCTAAGCACAAGTCTGCACAATGGGAAAGGCCAGGAAGACGCCGATGACAGCATGCAAGAAGGCCCAAGGCACCATGAGCAGTTAGCAATAGTAAGTAGTCAATAGATCACAGTGAGTGAAGTATTACAGAAGAAACAAGTAATCCGAAAATACGTTATGGCAAGTGCAAAGGGATAGTGCACAGCCTAAGCCGGGAAGGAGCCCAATTCTGGCAGATTTATGGAGGGTTATGAGTGCAATTTGAAAAGTTTTAGCAAAGATCTGTAGCTCGGGTTGTGGGTGAGATTGCTGACTTGCTTCATGAGCTGGTTTGTTTTTGTTCAGACGTTTTGTCACCATGTTAGGTAACATCATCAGCGAGGCCTCCGATGAAGCAATGTTGTTCTACTTCACTTGGAATTTATACTGTCTGGTCCGTTATAGACAGTAGTGTCTATATGGAGTCCAATTCTATGTGTTTGTTGATTGAAGTATGGGTGGAGAACCGTGCTTCTGGAAATGCCCGGGCGTGCCTATGTTTGGTTGGGCAACCATGGTTACGTTGTCCCTGTTAAACTGATGGCCTTCATTGTTCAAGTGTACTGGTACAAACCCCATATACAATCCCATTCAGAACAAAACCAGAAATGACACTACTCACCATAACAGACCAGACGGTATAAATTCCAAGCGGAGTAGAACAACATTGCTTCATCGGCGGCTTCACTGACGATGTTACCTAGCATGGCGACAAAACGTCTGAATAAAAACAAGCTAGTTCGGCGAGCAAGTCAGCAATGAGAAAGACAAGGGGACGTCTGCAGTGACACGCAAAGAAATAAACAAAAGTCTGTGGGAGTGTTAATTAAGGGGTGACAGAGGGATGGGATGAACTCTGCCTGGGGTATCTGACAGGTCCCCAGCAGGTATTTGGCTCCCCTGATGGTATAGGCCTGGAGGATGGGTTCTGTTTAGCAGAGACTCAAGCAGGTAACAAGGAAATTAGTTTCAAATTGGATACTGGAGCAGACGTATTGATCGTTTTAGATGCTGCTGCAAAGCTGACATCAAGAATCTTCAGACCATCCTCAGTTAAACATTGAGGCTCAGAAACTGCAAGAATTGGGGTAAGAGACTGAACGATTTCTGCAGAACTCTGCAATGGAGAAGCGATTAAGGAGGCTGAGGAGTGACCTAACAGAGGTTTATAAAATCATGAGGGGCATGGACAGGATAAATAGGCAAGGTATTTTCCCCAGGGTGGGGGAGTCCAAAACTAGAGGGCATAGATTTAAGGTGAGAGGGGAAAGATATAAAAGGGACCTAAGGAGCAACTTTTTCACGCAGCTGGAGGTGTGTATATGGAATGAGCTGCCAGAGGAAGTGGTGGAGGCTGGTGCCTGGATAGGTATACGAATAGGAAGGGTTTAGAGGGAAATAGGCGAAATGCTGGCAAATGGAACTGGATTTATATAAGATAACTGATCGGCATGGATGAGTTGGACTGAAGGGTCTGTTTTCGTGCTGTACATCTCTATGACTCTATGACTCTATAACCTTGCGCATATTTCCTCATCATTATGATTCTTCAAAAAGCAGAGTTTGTCTCGGCATCCTTTGACTACTATTGCAGAAGAGTGGGCCAGACACTCCATTCCTGTACAAACAGAAGCTGGAATTTGTAGAAAAATAAGGGACTATAAGATGGCATTTTACAGAGTAGTTTGCTGTTTCAGATTGGATGGAACTTTCCCTTTTTAAAAGATGTATGGGGGTGTGACGTGATGATTAACACACCAGCCCATCACTGAGGAAATTCACCCTGTCGCCTGCCAATCACCTTGTTAAGAACTGACTAAGCTTCTGTGAGTTTCATGGAAATCATAGGCCTTGACACTGGTGTTCCATGTCATTAGAAACTGCCAATCAATCAGAAACCAGCAGATTGAGGCACTTGAGGCCTACTCCTCAGGGGTTCCAGCAGTGAGAAGGTGCGGTTTTTTATAGACTTCTCTCAGGCAGGCTTTGAGAGGAAAGGTAGGCTGATGGGAAGTGTCATGGGCAAGAACAGTGGGCAAATTTCAGCTGTCAACCCCCTTCCCTCGTCCAAGCCTCAGATGCACCCATAACAGGGCACTGCCCCAGACTCCTGCAAGTCACAAATATGTTGCCCTGGTTTCCCAGATGAGAAA
Source organism: Ginglymostoma cirratum (assembly GCA_024137785.1). Classification (NCBI taxonomy): domain Eukaryota; kingdom Metazoa; phylum Chordata; class Chondrichthyes; order Orectolobiformes; family Ginglymostomatidae; genus Ginglymostoma; species Ginglymostoma cirratum. Next base: position 14,545,549 of record JAHRHZ010000111.1, on the reverse strand, counting down.
CTAGCTGCCATTCTCCCAGAATAGGGAGGCAGATGATTGAGGAAGTGGTGTGTTTAGGACCTTAAATGGCCATTAATAGACCACTTAAGAGTCTTATTCAGGTGGTATGACAAAGTTGCCCATAGAACGTCTTGCCCAGAACTTAGTGAGGTGGTGAGGAAGGGACGAGTTTCTCTCCAGGGCAAACTTCACCATTATTTTCTTTTTTAGTCATCTCGCTTATGTCCCCAGGGCCAGGACAATCATGCCAGATAGGTAACTAGAAGGAGCCAGAGCAACAAACTGTTTATTTACTGGCGTCTGAAATTCCAGACCTTCCTGCTCTTTAGGATTCAGGTGATACCATTCTTCCTTGCTTTTGAGGAGAATCAGTCCTCTTTTGAAGAAAAACCAAATGTAAAGTTATCTACTTGAACAGAACATACCAAAAGGAAATGGCAACTAGAACCGCACTCATAGTCAAGTAAAGTAGTTCCTCCCAGAGTAAAAAGCCTGCCCACCGCTAAAGTGACTTTCCTCTAGTTTAATTACTAGGTAAAGCAAGTGAAGCTTCAAAGATTTCTACAGCCATCAAAGTGACCTCAGAATCAGAGTGAGTCAGAATTAGGGAGTTAGAATCAATCTTCAATCATGTAAGAAAGGCAGCTTTGAGCTTCAATACAAACTCCAGACCTTTGAAGCTTCAGTTGGTGTGGATGCTACCACACCAACTCTGGCAGAAACTAATTGAATGCAATCATTCTTTGCAGCCACACACAGAGAGCATCAACGTGAGCTTGACAGTTTGAGAGAAAAACTTCAATCCACAGCTAAAAAAAATCAAGAAGATATTCGACAACACCACATACCCTAGTCTGATTAAATGCCCTTAATCTAACCTTAAAACCTGCCTCAAGGAAGACGTTAAGTTCTGCTCCTTGAGTGTAATGTGTCAATGTGTTTCTGAATGTTGTGCTTGAATGGTCAGGCCCCCAATATTTAGGCTATGTCCTCAAATCCTAGACGAGTGGATAATGTTTTCTCTATCTAACCCATTTGCATCCTGTAATGTTTAAAATCTCAATCATGTTACTATCTAACCTTCTAAACTTCAGTGATTACTATCCTTACTTGTGTAATGTCTCCACATAATTTAACCCCTGGAATGTAGTTATCATTCTGGTAAATTCACTGTCTCTCACAAGACAATATCTTTTCCTAAGATGTAGTCTTCAGAATCTTTAATTGTATTCCAGGAGTGGTAAAATCAGCACATTGTAAGGCTGAAGCATGTGTACTTCTCCTTGTATTCTAGTCTTATAGGCATAAAAAAACACATTCTAGTGTTACAAGAGCAAGAAAAGCAGCAAAATCAAATTAGCATTCCCATCTCTGCATCCATAACACAATAAAATTCAAACCTTCAAAGACCCTCAAAATTGAAACTAAAGCTTCCTGGCCTCAGCGTGGATACTTGGCCTCAGTGTGGACTCCCAGCCTCTGTGTGGACTTCTGACCTCAACATGGACTCCTGTCCGCAGTGCAAACTCACGGCCTCATCGCAGACTCCTGGCCTCAACGTGGAATTCCAGACCTCAAGAGCCTCGAGGTGAAGCCAGCGTGGACCGGAGGCTAGGTGCCTATGTGGACTGGGACAGAAGGACGGTTATTCTGAACTTCTAATTTCTTTATTTTTCTGATTTATTCCTATGATTTTGTACTTTTGTACCTAAGATGGCACAAAGGTCTGTAACACTGAACTTTTTATTTCTTTATTTTTCTAATTGTTTGTCCTAAGAATTGGTATGTAAGAATCTGTACCTAGGTTCCTTTGTACATAAGTTGGTGCAGTAAATGGCAACTTGTAAACCTTTCATTGTACTCTTGTGAGCAGATGTGACAATAAACCTAATTCTAATTGTAACTCTAACCAGAAATTTTGAATAACAATCCCAGACTCTATGAATAATCAATTCTAGGCACTGAGTTTGTTACTTAAACAGAAGACTTAACTGCTTTATTAATATTTTGATAAGTTCAGCAGGCCAAAATTAAGCAACAAAAGTAATCCAGTTAATGATAAGTATTTAAACCCAATAACCCTTGTTTTCAGCTCCATTCACAAAAAAGACAGATAGACAACAAACACAGTTAAGTGATAGATGGCACCGAAGAGTGACAACTTACGTTCTAGTGGTGGTGGCGTGGCTAAGGGGACCCATATCTAGCCACTAGGCCCATGGCCCATGGCAGAGCACTTAATAAGAAAGACTGTAAAGTTGAACACTTCTTCACTTTTTCTTTATTTCTTTACTTTTCTGCCCTCATACTCTATTTTTTGGTTTATTTTTCCGCGTTTTAAAATGGTGTCAGAGAGTGGCAACACAACAGTTTACACAGCATTTTGAAACAGAACACAAGAGCCAACAAATAAATAAATCAAATCAAATAAAACTTACTTAGAGATAGCAAGAACTGCTGATGCCGGAGTCAGAGACAACACAGTGTGGAGCTGGAGGCACACAGCAGCTCAGACAGCATCAGAGGAGCAGGAAAGTTGACGTTCCGGGTCAATTTCTGAAGAAGGGTCCTGACCCGAAACCTCAACTTTCCTGCTCCTCTGATGCTGCCTGAGCTGCTGTGTTCCTCCAGCTCCATAGCGTACTGACCAGGTTACTGAAGTAATGTTTGTAATGCATTCTTCCAAAGGCATGTATGGGTATTGCTTTCTTGATTTTCTGAAGATATTGAAAAGGCCCTGAGGAAAATTCAATAACTTATAAATTAGTTTCTATCCTCCGAACTTCCAATATTTAATAATGGGATGTTGGGCGGGCCCCAACAACAGCCAAACTCCTGCTCTCAGAAACATTGTGCAAAACCCTGTTCATGCTCTTCAGCCGTTCCCTCTGTTTGACCATTATGTTCATTCCCAGACTTGCTGGCACTAATACCCCAGTACTGGCTTCATTGAATGACCAAACATCTTCTATCTGGTTAAATGTGTTGCTTTGCCCCAGTGTCAAAATTTCTGTGGAATCTTTTGATCTAGAACCAACCTGCAATTAACCTCCAGGCCTGGCCTCCCAAACACCAGTTTGTTTGGACCTTTCTTTTCACGCAAGATGCCCATCACAGGTCAAAAGTCATTTTCAGCTCATAGTTCACAGATCCAAAAAAATGAAAGAATAAAACTAAAAATATTGAAAAAATAGTGAGATTTCTAACCCCAATAACTTTGATTGCTTCCTGTAGCTCTTCATGTTATTTTATAAATCTGTATATAGACCCTCAATTCTCTTTGACTGTTTCTAGCTTTTTTTGCTATTTAGAAACCCTGTTTTATCCCTTTATAGGTCTAAAGTTGATCATCTTATTGTTTTTAATGTGGGAAAATAAAGGGTGCACTTAATTTATAATAATTCCTTGTAATGTTACTCTTCCATCTACACTGACTACAAGTCTGCTTCATTTTTGTTAGCTAGTTTAGATAAAATATATCTTTTTATCCCAATATCTATGTCGTTGATGAATACAGTGAATGGTTGAGGCAGCAATACAGATCCTTGCGGGGACCACTAATCTGTCTCCTGTCACTCAGTCCATTTCTTAACCTGGTTAATAATTTGTTTCCAATTCCATGCACTTTACCTTTAGCTGATGGTCTCTTGTGAGAGACTATATCAATTGCTTTCTGGATGTGCATGTAAATAACATCCAGCAATATTTCCTATGTGCGCATCTTTAATCAGCTCTTCAAAAAAAGTATCTGATTCATCTGGCAATATGAAACCTTTACAAATCCATGCTCTTTCTTTCTGATCGACTGAAAATATTCAAAGTGCTCAGTCACCCTATCCTTAATTACAGACCTGAGTAATTTCCAGGCAACAGATGTAAGTCTAACTGGTCTTTAATTTTCTGGTTTAAAATGCACTACTTTCCAATTCTATGATAGTTTCTGAGCCATGATAACATTGGAATTTCATTGTTAGGGCACCTGTAATCTTCTTACCTAATGGCTTTCAAATTTTGGGATGGAAATTGTGGAGGTAGTCCAGCTCACTTCACTGTACAGGCTTTTGTTTATGATAAAGGCTGCTCTCACCATTCAAGCATAAAAATACACAGGGACTGCTTGGTCTTGTATATTTGAGGAAAACCACTTCCTGGTCTAACTAGAAGAGTTTCTTGAAGTTAACGTGATATAATATATTGCACTATTAAAATGTTGTTTCACTCAGAAAGTGTGCTTGGGGGTTTAGAAGGTCAGGAGATAGGAGGTAAAGCAGTAAATGTTATGCATTTTATAACTACATTTGAAGTTGTCATGGAAAGAGGATGAGAGGTTGGGTGACGGAGTGGAGACTGTTTATATCTTTACGGGATGAGGCAGCTTTGATTGGTACTCTCATAGTAAGTGGTATTCTTTGTAAGAGTGAACATACTTTTATGGAGTTTGATATTAACTCTGAGTGCGATGTTTGTCACTTCAAAACTAAAGTCAATTGCAAAATCATGAGTGGCAAAAATGGCTGAAGTGGATTGGGGAATTAAAGTAGATGGTATGACAGTGGTTGAGCAAAGGCGAGCATGATGGCAATATTTAATTACTCTCAACATATTCAAATTAGACTGACAAATGAAAACTGTTTCGTGGTTGTCATTTAATTGCAAAGTGGTGTCTGTGTCTCTTCCATGCACACCGGGCAGATCTGTTGCTGATCGTGGTGACGGTGTGAATGGGAGTTTTACATACATGTATCAGAAACATGGAGCGTAGACAGATCTGTAACCTCTGTCTATGTCTGAGTCCGATTTGACACATGGCCTGACACCTTACTGCTCTAGTTAATGCCTTCTCTGGGATATACATGACTGAGCCTACATTCAATAATATGATCCCATCAACACTTCATAGAAACAAGAGCCAACCTGCACTGATTTTTGCCTGTTAGTTTCTGTGTGAAACTTTCGAAGCACTGGTGGGTGTTTATAATTGGTAAGACTGCAGGAAGTGATGTTGCACATTGGGAAAACATTCACCATAATCTGCTGCCTCAAAGGGGTGACACGGTTCTGGAAGCCAAGAGACAGGTTTTATTATGTACTGAGGGAAGCAGGCACAGATTACCTTCCACTGATCAAGGGCCTCCAAATAATGCAATATCCAGGCGACTCCATGGATACCATTATTGATCTCAATGCTGCGATGTACCATGACTGTAAAGGTTTCCATTTGTTCAGCATGCCAGTAGATGGGAGACCACACTCTGTGCATCATGTTGCTAAATGCCCCCGGCCTGGAGGTAGTCAGGATACATTCATCCTGCACTAGCCCATTGGTGATGCAAACTTTCAGCCACTAGAAGATGGCCCCCCCATTTCATTCCACAGAGTCTCCTTCACAACCCAACCACATGAGGCAGGTACTTTAACGATAACCAAGCTGCCATGACAAAGCAACATTGAGCAAATAGTTACATTGCTGCAGCGAAGCTTCTGCTGACTTTACTAGTCTGGAGGATCCCCCTTTAGTACTTCCCAGAAGGGCATCCGGATTTTCTGCTTTCCCACCACTATCATGAAAACACAGTCCTTGCCACCATCAGTTCAGCAATGATCTCAGGAGCAGGAATATGAGGAGGAAGGCAGCTGCTGCATCTGTGTTCTGGACAAGTTTTTGGCAAGCATTTCATTGCTTTTCCATGAATACAACCCCAAATGTTGACTGTCCTATGGAACCACATCGTACTCCAGTTTCAGGCCTTCACCGTCCTCCTGGAAGAAAAGCCGTTGCTAAGATTAACTTCAAAGCATCCAATAATCCATACAAAACTCAACCGAGCACTTTTTTGCATTTTCTTGGTGCTGAATTTGTCTGTCCACCTTCCTACGTAGCTTCCTCCAAGGGGCTGCAGCCTGGTGGGTGAAATGTTACTGACTCTCACTGGCCGAGACTGCGGATACCCTTACCTTGAGTAGCCTTAGCGTTGACTTTTGACTGCTGCACTTCAGCAGTCTGGGGCTGGCTGGTGGGCAAACAAAAAACAACACAGACACGAGTGGAGTGTCAGTGGTGGGAAGGATGCATGTATCATCCTGACAGAAAACTCCCCGTTTATGTTCAATGGAACCACTGGCACTGTCCTGAGGCAGCACTTAGTAAAGGTTGGAGTACAAATTTCTGAGTGTCTCTGAGATCCTGATACACCCTGTGAACCCTGGTGACAGCAGCAACAGCGACAGCAGGCTGAACCTGCATCGTCTTCGTTTGACCATCTGTGGCAGCACTGAGACACCGGAGGGGAGGCCGGGGGGCTACCGTGTGTTCTGCCGTGGAGGCTGAATTCGAACTAGAATTAGGTTTGTCGTCAAATGTACTCATGTGAGTACAATGAAAAGTTTACAAGTCGCCACTTGTGGCACTATCCTAGGTACCAAGGTACAGATTTTTAAGTACAAATTCTTAAGGGAAAAAAAAATTGAGAAAAAAAGAAGTCCAGCAACAAATTAGAAAAATAGAGAAATAAGAATTCAGAATAACAGTTCTTTCAACCCACATGCACTGGGCTTCATCTCGAGGCTGGGAATCCCAGTCCACAGTGAGGCCAGAAGTCAAGTACACACGGAGGCCTGGAGTCTGCGCTGGACATCACCAATGCCACCTGAGGACAGGAGGTAAAAAGAAAAAGAAGAGAAAAGAGAGAGAGAAAAGAAAAGAAATGGATGGAGCTGATGAGCGTGTCAGATCCAGCATTTGTGTTTCTTCTTCTTTTGACAGTTCCTCAACTTTGTGTCCCAGTGGCTGGTCAACCAGTAGTGGCTGTCTGAAAGCATCAGGGTTGGTGTGAGGGAAGGACTGGGAGAAAACAATCAATTATTTATTTATAATACTGATTCAAGAGTTGCTCTGAGTCAAACACAGAAAATTCTCAAGGGCCTTGCTGAAGGATCCAAAATCGGGAGTCATATTGAGAATTAGAAGTTGGGCCTTCAGGATTGAAATGAAGGTCAATTTCTTCACTAAAATGTTGTGAATTTTTGGAATTTTCTCAGACCTGTGAGTGCTTAGCCATTGAGTATATTCGAGGCACTGGTCGATAGATTTAGGTGTGCTGTGAGAATGAAGAAATACAGATATGAAGGTGGAGTTGGGATAAAACATCAATCCTGATCCTATTGAATGGAGGAGCGGATGTTGGAGTGGGTTTGATGGCCTGAACAGCCTACTCTAGCTCCCATTTCTTACGTTAGTGTTTCCTTTAATTGAGTCTAGCCACAACCTGAATGCGTCCAGAGGTGCAGCTTGGCTTTAGGTAGGGCAAGCTGTTTCAGTGTGAGGGCAAGCAGCTATGAATGCGAGTCCTGTTAAGTTGTGAGGTTGCTCAGCAGTGCGTTTAGTTCAACTGCACACTTTAATCCATAATTAATCCAAAGATTGTGTGTGCCTGTGTCATTTTGAACGGCTGCAGGTTAACTGCAAAACACAGTTGGCAGTTGTTAACAGGGCCTGTCCAACTTAGCCCCCAAAATACCTTAAACCGAATTTAGAGTGTGAAGGAAAACATTTCATTATAAGTAATTGGTTGTCCCATTGTTGAAAATACCTTTAACTCGTGTGCTGCAACACTTTCTAGATATGCAATATTCTGCCATTTGAATTCCATTTCATAAGGTCCACAGTGTAGTTGGCATGGGGGAGAGGGGAGATTGAGAGGAGAGAATTCCTCGTCTGAAGCGAAGCTACTAGTTACAATGACTTCCACACATCATGAGGGCAGAGTCAATCTTCATATTTCCTGCAAACAAATAAAGCAACTGGAGGTTGCTGGTCTCCACTCTCTCACTTGCACCAAAGCTACTGAACAGTTAACAAACCTATTTAGAATATTTATTGTATGATTGGAAATTCTCCAACAACACTATTGATTCTACCTTAAGCACATGCGCAGGTTTATTGTTTCCAGGCAGCAGCGGGATTGCACCAGAAACAATACTTGTTAATTTGCAACCTCCTCTGACTCCAAGCTCCCTGGACATGCTAGATCACTCTGTACTGCCTCACTTTGCACCAATCTTGGATTGGATTATTCCAAATTCGAATTGGTTGCTATTATTAAGATTTGAATTTTCTTTGTCACTGAAGTTTGTTTTGGATCAGGTTTAAACTAAACCCTGCGATCAATAAGTATGTGATGGATCTCAAGATTCTTTAGCGCTGTTGTTTATTTTAACCACTTAATTAATTGAAAGTTGAATTTTCTTCATTATCTCCTATGTCTCATTTTTATTATCGGGGAGGCTTATCATGGAGTCTGTTCCCATATGAACTGACATTTATCCTGGAGATCAAATTCTCCCTCAGGATCCTGTACAATATGAAACTGAATCGTTTCGAGGAAATTACCTTTTAAAATGATGCGGAGGGGTTTCTGGTGTGGGCAACTGCCTGCACACCCTTCAGTTCCTCACCTTTGTCTGCCACCTGCAAAATATCCGACCTTCCAGCTGTGGAGATGTGGGGGCTCTGTTTATAAGGGATTTGGGCTGGTGAGTGTTACATGCAACAGCCCCATAAATAAATTATTAAGTCGGTTCACTGGGTGCTAGGCATCATGTTGTTTTTGAGGTCTGGAGGGGATGGCGTTTCACATTTCATCAAGGTTTGCTGGTGAGGGTGGGGTGACGTTTGGTTTCTCATTTGATCTCTCTGCCTCTTGAAATTGTCCGCACTCTGAGACCTATTGGTTGAAAATGGCAGTAGGTCTGGAGGGGCAGCGGTAAAGGACACAAAAGCCTTCTGTTGGAAAGAGCCTAGCAGAAGCTGCTGTTACTTTATCTCCCCCATTCTGAGTCTGAGCACCCACATTTTCATCACCTGAGGCCTACAAAATCTTCAACTGCAACTCCTTGTCACAGCTCTTTTAACTGTTACCCATCACTTTGTTGCTGCATTGGTCCCTGGCCTCCCTCCTGCTTAAAGGAATCTTTTGCACAAAGGGAGAAAAACAGCCTAATGTCCCATAATGGAATGTTGCGGATCCAATCATTGCAGTATCCTTATCAGTAGGGCGAATTATTATTTGTGAAGATTGATGTTATGAATTGATTGGAATCAGATTGAGCTGGTAATGATGCTTTCACAATTTTTTTTGCAGCTGTATTAATGGTTCAATTCGCCATTAGTACATGTACCAAGACCACTGATTGTCTCCAGGTGAAGGCTTGGTGCATCTCTGACACAACTGGCTGTAAAAATGTATGGGACTTAATTGAAGATGTCTGTAATGTGACAGGTAATTACAAAATAAAAGCTGCATTAGCATTATGTTTGTCCTGAATTTGAATGCTGTAATTTAATAAACCATCTCATATTTTTTAAAGGTGTCTTTCTCATGCTGGGATTATATTGCAAAGCCTAACTGTGGCTGATTGCAATTTTCTGTCTTCTAAAAATCTGCAATTTCTCACCAACTTTCAACATTATATAATTTACACAAAAATTAAAAAAACTGACTTTTATTTTCAAATGATCAAATTTATTATTGGAATTGGGCTTTGGAAGTTGGTGAATCAGTGTCCAAGATTTAGTAATTATCAGGAGAATCACAGGCATTAGAACCAGGACATTTTTTGATCTTTAAAATTTGAAGTACCATGAGATTACAAAGCTCTCTCTAAATTCCTTCAAAGGATGTAGTGTCACTGGATAGGCCAGCATTTATTGCCATACCAAATTACCCTTCAGTATTAAAAATATAATGAGTTTGATTTACAAATCATTCTGTAGAACTTTGAGACAGAGAAGAACTAATCATTGTGTATTCCATCAGTAACATTTTTAGTTTTGTCATTTACTTAGCCCCGCTCCCCTGACTTGTTACAATGTCCTTTCAATTTTTCTGTTTAAATTAATTTTACTTCTCCTTTCAGAGAGTTTATATATTCCATTGTAATTTTTAACAGATTAATTCTACGTTACCTATTATAAAAAAATGCCCCCTGTCATCCATTGATCTCTGAGTGACGTTCCTAAATTGATGTCCTCAAGGTATTAACTCATTGACCTGTAAAAATAACTTCTCTTTACCAAAGCTTAAATTAGCACTTGGTGCTGTAACCCAGGGCTGAAATTTTTCCACCTATCCTTTTAGTAGGTTGATATTCTTTGCAGACCTAATGTGTATAATGGCAAGCTTCAGATCTGATCCAAAATCAAAACTGAGATTGAGGGGAAAACGTACAACTACTCCTTTTAAATCCAGTCAAGAATGGAAGAGTTCATTGTGTCATTGCTGACTAAAGATTCTTTAATACTCTAGTGAAGTGACCTCTGCAGGACTCAGTACTAGCTCCGTAATGCAAGCTGACAGCTTTCCTCTTATGGTTCAGTGGGTTAATGCATTGCCCAGTGAGAAACTATTGCATGTGCTATAAATTTCCTCAGGATTTCTCTTGCTTCCGATTGAAATTTTGGCATATTTTCAGGACGTACCTGATTTGTAGCATTTTCCTCACTCAGAGGATAGTAAACCCATGAAATCCTGTGCCATAGAAGGCTGTGAAGGCCAAATCACTGAATATATTTAAGAATGGGATAAATAAGCTTCTGGATTTTGAAGGCATCAAAGGACGTGAAGAGAAAGATGACCATTTTGAACGGTATCAGAGATAATAGGTATTGCAGATGCTGGAGAATCCGAGATAACAAGGTGTGGAGCTGGATGAACACAGCAGGCCAAGCAGCATCATAGGAGCAGGAAAGCTTGACGTTTCGGGCCTAGACCCTTCATCAGAAATGGCTCATTTCTGTGTTAAGCTGGGTTTTCCCCTCCAGTGGCTATGCTGAAGCTGGTGGATGTTCCCTGAGATGCAATCCAAGTATTTCCAGGATTGCTCCGCAGTCTGTCTTGTGTTCACTGATTTCTGCCTGAAGGACACTTGGGGTCGTAACGTCATTTACAGGTGGAAATGAGTATCAGTCTCAGCAGTCTTGGTCCTGATGATGAAATAGCCAAACTACACTCGTCACTGCTTGCCAATCTGTGGATTTATCTTTTAAACGGATAGCTAGCAAGCGAGGAAGTCTCTGTCGTACCAAAATAGCACTTGACATTGTTCAAGTACTGAAGAATGCAACAACTAGATCTGTGGCAGATGGTAATGGGAACAATGTATAATAATAGCCTGTTTGACTTCATCCTTCACCAACCTACTTACAGGGACACATCTGGCCATGTGCATAATGGCAGTGACTGCCACTCAGTCCTTGTGATTGTAAAGCCTGCTCTCCACTGTGAAGACATCCTAGACTCAGTATTGTGCCACACCACTGTGCTCAGTGCAACTGATTAAGGCCAGACCTGACTCCCCAAGCCATATGTCGATGAGATGCTGCGAGCCACTAACTGCATCAGACTTGTGCAATACCACAATATGGAACATTGAGGCCCAGCATAATAGCTGCTCTCTGGATTGAATTCTTGAACAGACGATGGTCAGTGTATGATGGGCATGCCTTAGAATGAGGTACAAACCTAACCGTCAGGACTGCCTGTAAACTAACCACCCAAAAGCAGCAGATCCAACAGTGTGCCGGATGGTGCAATGACCAACTGACCAAAACAAATTTACTGCACTGCTGTGGAGAAGAATTGATACGTATGAGCAGGCAACTTAACAGAAGGAAGAGATGCCAGGAATATTCCCCTATAATCACAGTAGACCCCCATAAGACAGCAAAGCAGAAGGCTGAAGTGTTTGTGATGTCACCCAAGAGTGGATGACCCTCCTATGCTTCCTCCCTTGATCGAATATAATAGATAAGTGCTCAGCTGAGTAAGTTCATTTCACATAGGAATACAAGTGGTCAAAGGGCAGTTATTACAGCATCTTGGTTGTCATCTTGCTAGTTTTGTCTATCTTTTACAATGTGTAGAGGATCTGTTGTAGCAACATCATAAGGCTACACCATATGGAGATTCAGCAATTTATCTGTTATACCTCTTTTGCCTTTTTATTCTTGTTTTTGGCTGTTTTCTGTTTTGCGTACTTGTTTCTTTTTGTGTGGAATGGCAGATATAATCCTCTCGACAGCCCTTTGGCTGCTGTAGTCACATTTGGAAGTGCTAACGCAGATCACCAATCTGATCAGCACAATCCTCACAGATTAACCAGAGTAATTTTGTTTTCCTGGAACACTAATGTAAGTGCAACTTCTGCACTGCTTCAAATTTAGTTTGAGTCTTTCTTTCTGTGGTTGTCAAGTTTGCATCACTGCCTTATTTCCATAAGAAAAACCATGGCTGATCACTTTTTTAAAATTTTATGTAGTTTTCCTGAACACAGAATTACTACTCTCACACAGGACTGGTAAACAACATAGGTTCAATTGACTTGAAAATCTCAAACAGGTTTACTTAACAGGAAAACTGATAACTTGCAGTGATACAACGCCTTACGTGCGCATCTTTTCTGCTAGATGGTGCTGCCTAGAGTCTACACTGCTGCTGGTGATGTGGTGTCATCCAAGACATTGGCTCATTGGTATAGACTGCTATTAGAGCATTAACACAACAATGTTAGTGTGGTTAAGGGCTAATGAGTGTCAGGGTCAGTGGACCCATTGATGAAAGTGATGTCAGTGAATGTGAGTATGATGCTGGTGAGAGAATGTTGGTGGCAATTACTTTAGTGTGTGTACCATCATTGGTTGTAATCTTTGTTGGTGTAGAGTCAGTGGGTATTGATGGTATCACATCATTGGGCGTAATTTCAGCTGATGTACGGCTTGTAATGTCAATGGATGCAATGTGGATGGGTCAGTTAATGGAGACTAATACACTGAAATATTTCTGACCTAATCTCATGTTTACAATGTGGATAATTAATGGATGTGTTTTTGTTTCCCTATGATGAATTGTGATGAGGAACAATTAGCCAATAAATTTCAGGATAAATCTCCAAACCAAATAGTTGCACTTTGGTGATCTCGGCTGCCTGTTACTGAAACATCAATGTTTAAGTTGCTAATTAGAATGTCACAGGATGACAAGAGAAGGATATGGAATAATTCACTCCTTTCCCGTTTAGTGACTGCTTGAGGAAAATGCAGACTGTCGCACCAGAAAGACTGCATTTTAACCACCCTATATGTTGGCAGCTTGCAACTATGTGCAGTCCTGTATATTTAAACACAGCCAGGTCTTTCAAATTTAATTTCCAAGCTTCCTGTCCTCTCAATATCAGTGAGCATGACAATGACCCACCCAGTGAAATCGAAACACCGGTATTTAAAACAAGTGAAATGAAGCTCTTCACGTTGTCATGGACAGAGAAATAGCTGGACTGGAGTTATCACAGGTAAACGTCAAGCTCCTTTCACCAACATCTGTTTGGATGTACAGGTAGGCTGTGTGGCACTGGCAGGAGAAACTGCTTCCTTGCTGACACAAAGAAACTTGTGGTTGGGGAAATCTACATAGAAACATGGTGACACACAGCTGAATCCAAAGCAGGAAGTATTTCGATGATCTTGCTGAGCATAATGGGAGAGGTGTGGCTGTTGCCCTACTCCCTAATGCCTGAGACTCTCACTTTGCCTTCTCAAGCCTACTACAACAATGTCAGTTCTCATTCCACTGTTGCAGTGAAACTGGAAGAGCCCCCTGGAATCATGGGTGAAATAAAGTTGCTGGTCATTGCAATGATCTCCTCAACTGATAGAGTGACCCCATCAGCATTGACAATCAAGGGTTGCAATTAAATGCGTGCCTTTGGACCTTCAACAGCAGCTTGCACACTGGGGACCACCATATCTAGTGTGTTATAGCAGCCTAGCTACGGCATTTCAGGCCCCACTGCAGCACAGGTTTCTCCAGCATGGCACTAGCAACAGGAGTGCGGTTGAAGTACGAGGGGCAATGTCGGGGGAAATTACTTAAAAGTGGTTATTCTGTTGCCATTTTCATCTTAGCCCATTCATAGCCAATGTGAAACCTCCCCTGCTCAGGGGTAAGTGAAGTAGGCTTTGGTGAGGACTTAGCCTACTCCAGGCTCAGCAGATGACAACCAAGAACATCCCATTGGTTGGAGCAGAGATGCGAGCAGCCCATTTGTATGCCTGCTGAAGCCAAAGGGGCTGCATCATGTTGAACCAAGAGAACAAATTTGTTGTTGCACACAGGAATGCATGTGGGTGTTTTTGGTATCGCTATATCGTTTCTGTTCCATAGTTGAAGAATATGCATACTTTGACCATAAAGTCTTCAAAAAAAATCGCTGCAAGGACAGGGCTCGACATGCATACTGAATGTAAAAGTGAGCCATCAGCACGGATTTGGCTGGTCATCAGTTTTATCGGTCACCATGTGGTGGATGCTGTGTGTAGTTGCATCTGAAATTCTGGCGCATCTTTGCAATGTAGTCCCATTTCATCTGCTTAATAACGTGTGCCCAGTTATAAAGTATGGGTAACACTCACGCTTGGGGTGAGAAATTGAGGCTGACGACTTTTATAATGGTACAGCTAAACTACAACTACTACCGTGAGTATAGCATGTCAGAGTGAACAAAAGAGGGTTAACCTCTTTGCCGAGTATGTGAGAAACATTATCTTTGGACTTGAGAAAATGGGCTTGATTTGCATGCTGTCATCAAAGTAAATCCATATATTTTGCAGCAATTTCCTGACTTTCACATCCTTGTTTGCTAGTCATCTGAAGAATGGGAAGACATGAACTCGGGTAGACTGAAGGGAGTTTTGAATGGGATTCTCGGTTGTGAGATTTCTTTGTGTAAAAACCATTGAGAGGCCAGGAGCCTGTGATGATGATAACAATGTAATTGTTGCGTTATTCGTGTTATTTGTTGTTCTATGGCTGCACTCTGAGTATCTAAATGAACCTTGCAATAATTAGGACATCAGCATTAACCTATGTTGATCAATTACCTGCATCACATTCTGTGTTTCTGTCTTCCACCTTTGTCTGCCCTCATTGTAGGTCCTTTGCTTTGTGCATCCTGCAGCAATTCCAATGTGTAAATAAGAAGGAAAGGAAACTGTAATTATTTACACCTTTTAATGGATGTCCCACTATGTCATCAATGAATCCCTAAAAGATTAATTTCAGCCTTCGTTTGCAGTAAATGATCATTAATCATGTAGATACGCAGAGGAGATTTCTTTTTGAAAAGGATGTTAGAAATAGAGGGACAGACTAACAATAAGTTAATTAACAGAATAAAGACCATGGGCTGAATTTGACAGGAAATCGCTCAGTATCAATTTTGGCAGGTCTTCTGAAGTGTTTCTCTCTGTGAGGTCCAGTAAGATTTCTCATGCGGTCCTAAACTTGCCTCTTTACTGATGCACAATGTCTCATAGCGAACTGCTCACTGTCAGTGGACGTACTCACTTCTGCCAGCACCTCCCAGAATTCCTGGTGCTGCCACCATATTGTAAACACAGTTGTGCACCAGGTCAAGCACCATTAGTCCGAAGCGGCCCTGCATAGTTCCTGTCGCCTTCCCCAGTCATGTCTGGCAAAAGGGAAGTTAGCAGCCTGCTTTCTAGACAGAAGCCTGGAGTTACCCTTTCACAGGGTGGTACAAAGAAAGGTCATTCTTTCCCCAGAGGACTAAAGAGACCACTACACCAGCCCTGACAGCCTGGTCTGAGGTTGCCACCAGGGACTGCAATATCCACGATCTGGAAGAACACCCAACAATATAGGAAACAGGTCAATGATCTTTTCCACTCCATCAGCATAAGATCCACCATCTTCTCTCTACTCCCTCACACTCACCCCGTCTCTCCTTGTGCACACATTTCGCACCAAAGATCTAGTCTACTTCTCTTACTACTGTTTGCAACATCTTTCCTCACTCGCTCCCTGTACCACTAAACCTGTACAGCCTTTGCACTACCTACTTAGTCACTCAAGACACCAAACCACATTTCCCAACTGCACCATCACTAATAACTGTACCAGCCACTTTCATCTCACTCAAACTTTCCCTTTGTCTCATTCCAGGAGGAAAAGGCCCACAATCGGGGTAAAAGAGATAAGGTGGATGGTGGGGTGTCTACATTTGTCTCCTTATCCCTACTAGGAGAAAATTCTGACCATGACTGCCCCAAACAGCTAACTAACTGTGCCCAAGTCCCTGGACAGATAGTAGAGGTGAAACCCCCTGAGTAAAGGCTGTCCAGCTTGACCCTGACGAAGGACTACTCCCTTTAGACTTTGAGATGTGGCCATTTGCTTCCTGCACATGCAGTATATTAGCCACATACGCTGCTGGTGCACGGTGAAAGTGTGAGATTGATGTAGCACACTGCTGCACAATAAGTCCACTCACTTAACTGCTCACTGTCCATAACCATAACAAGCTGCCTGGGCTTTGTGGCTGCACTAAAATGCAAATCAAGACAGAGGTACTGTGCACCTTTAAGCTCTGACTGAAGGGGCAATGTGCAAAAAAGCAAGGAAGGGCTGCTAGTTGCATCCATGCAGGAACAAAGAGGGCAAATGAGGATCTCTGTGATGCTCCCTGGCTCCATGAGATGGGTGCCTGTGTCTTGCAGGAACAATGTCCTCGCAGCAGCATCACAATGAAAGGTCCTGGGACCTCTCCAAACTGCTCTATTGAAGTGGAGCATTGTTTTGTAAGTGTGACTTGAGGGTGCGGAGAGGCTGGTGCATTACAGGTGCCAATGTCGGTGGACAGGGAGTGCATACAATCACTGCCCATCACTGCCAGTGTGCCCTGAAATGTTGGCACTGCCCGTCTGGAGGAGCAAGAGGCGAGCTAGAATTGCCAGGTAACTGCTCTGACTTTCACATTGAGTGTTGTTGCCGTGTAGTTTCTTGGATAATTCAATGCACCAGACAAGATGAATGGGAAACTACATATAAAAAAGGCAAGATTAATAAATAAAGAAATATTAAAACTTGCAAATAGGCCTCTAGCTATTCCTCAGTAAGGGCCCCACCCCCCCTCCTCAATCACACTACTTGCTGCCACAGCATTACACATGCTCTGGCCAAGCAACTCATTGGGCAAGGTCACAAGAACAAATAAACTCCCAAAAAGAACCAGCAGATACAGAGAATTATTAGGAAGAACTATTTGGTCAGCTGGGACACATTGTGAAATGTACAAGATTGAAAATGGAGAGGAGTGGATGTGTTCAATCTATTAGTTGTAAAGAACATCACTGCGAATAGAGTTCCCCCACTGTGAAAAGAGGCCATTTGGGTCATCGAGTCTGCAACAACCCTCCGAAGAAAATCCCACCCAGAGCTCCAGTCCATCTCTGTAACCCTGCGTTTCTCATGTCTAATCCACCCACCCTATGGGCAATTTCAGCATGGCCAATCCACCTAACCTGCACACCTTTAGACTGTGGGAGGAAACTGGAGCACCTGCCAGAAACCCACACAGACACCGGCAGAACATGCAAACTCCACATAGACAATCACCAAAGACTGGAATTGAACATGCGACCCTGGCACTGTGAGGCAGCTGTGCATATCACTGAATCACTATATTACCCTAAATTGAATTGTAATCCCACCAGTTAGCATGATAGGATTTGAACCAGTATCGCTACGGTACTCATCTTATTGAATCATTAGTCCAATGACATTGCCTCTATTGCCACCATCTCTCCTCTCTACTATGTGCTACATTGTCTCTGACTGCATGCGACGAGGTATACAATGAAATCAAGCGCACTTGATAATTACAGTCCTGAACCAGCCAAAATTCTGCTGCAATAGGTGGAGAACCTTAGATATGACTAAAATGAGTTGTTGTAAAGGGGAGCGAGATTTGTAGTCTCTGGGAGTTTGTCAGAATGAGATTTGTCTGGAGTTGTTAGTGGCAGGATAGGTAAATGCAATGCATTCTGTCCTGTTTGTTCTTGGCTGATAAATGGAAAAATAAGGAAGCAATAAAATAAGAAAGGCATAGAATCTTTCCCATGAAGGGAGACTTCATATGGGAAGCCTCTTCTGAAGGCAACTTCACAGAAATGATAAAAATTGAAAACATGGGCCAGCTTGTTTCATTTCCAATTGCTGTAATTTAAACCATGGTTCTTTGGATAATTGAGACAGTACTAAATCATCTGCATCCTGGCAAATCTCAACAAATACATGCAAATATAATATTCTTTTAATTTGTTGCAGGTGAAGCTTGCACAATAAAGGATCACAGCAGTTGTAACCTAACCATCCGGTACCTAACTGACAGTTATCCAGCATTTAAGGGGTGCAGTTGCCACGAAAACAAATCATGTGAATTTCTGAGACCTCTCAGAAGCCAGTGCACCAGTGAAGGAGGTAATGCAATACCCAGATCTGTGTAATGAGGTGGTATCAATGAATTTGCAAACAACTAATGTTCTATCATTTTTAATAACTACCGATGGAAATATAAGGTGTAAGACTTTCCCAGCATTAACACTTGCTTAAGTATTATGTGGAGACATAGTCAAAGCATGTTAAATGATTCATATAAAGAAGATATAACGGTGGGCAAAATATAGCCCACAGTTTTAAACTCTGCAAATTAGGAGTAAGTAGAAAATTCAATGAGGACTGTTTTGCAGAAAATGTAACGAATAAACATATGGAACAAATTATTAGGAAAGGTCATTGTAGAGAGTTAAGGAGGGAACTGTTTTAGAGAAAGTATATGGTGAGATTAACTAAAAACAGATTGTCTTATCAGACCAAATGTCCTTTTCCTGTTCCTCAAAATTCCTAGATTCCCACAAAAATGTGACAGTGAGTTTGGCTTTTAAACTGAAAGATCAAATCAAAATAAAACTTTCCAGTCTTTATGGCTACAGCCTGAAACAGGTGTAACAAAGTTGGTAATGACATGTGCAAGTATATTTTAGTTAAGTTTCTAAAGGGTGTTTGACATTTGAGTATTTATTCCACTTTTCGTGCAGAGCTCTCGAGAACAGCTCCTGCTGTTCCATCAACACACCATGACTGGAGACATCGTTCAAGACTGACGAGAATTAATAACCTTTTGAAGAAGGACAACGATTGTTCAGTAGCTAGGAATCAATGTCTAAAGTCCACAAGTTGCAGTTCAGTGTATGCAAGGTTTAAGAAGATGTGCAAGAACAAAAAGGGCAATTGCAACATTACATCTGTGGCACAAGAATGTTTGACTGCGTGGCAAGCATTGCAGCACACAAAACTCTCTAACTGCACCTGCTCAAGGCAGGAAAGACTAAAATGTCAAAGAATACGGAGCAGCCTTTTCAACAATGCTTGTGTGCAAATTGCATACACAAACCTGAATACAAGCAGTGATGAAGGAATAAAAGGAAATAATTCTGTTGGGGACAGCAGTATGTTGACATTCAAACAGTTTGAACATGAATTTTGTTATGTTTTAAACATGCTATTGATTTCTGGACCATGTTTCCCTATATAGTTTTTGCAGTGCTATTTCTGTTGTATTTACAGGTGACTTCACGGAGAGCAGGAAAACAGCAACAGAATCTACTGCTTTCGCCAGATATGATAACAAAAGTAAGAGATAAAAGACCTTAGCTCATCAGGAGCACATATCGGGAAATTGTCAATGAAACATACGATTTTACACGTTGTCATGATGAGTACAGGAAAATCTCACTAGTTACAGTTTTATTTTTCTTGGGTGTGACATAAATCAAAAGTGCTTACGTTTCTGAATCTGCCTGATGTAGCCATCTTTTTCCAGACATTTGTTATGCAGCTGAACTTTAGGGACCAGTTAGACAGCAGTTACTCAGTGCGCAGCTGCTATCCCAGAAATATATCATTGGCTCCCTCGCCACTCTTTAACTTTCAAACAGTTTTCTGTTTACCAGCTTCCAACTGTCAGTGGAAAATTCTAATGTTAAGAGTGAGTTAAAGGACTGAGTGCACTCTGCTAACATTAAAAGCACTGACGATTAGGGTTAAAATGTTCCCAGATGGACCAGTGGACTGCCTGGGAACCTTTTAAACTTGGCTTCAAACTAGATTGCAGTTATTGAGCATTTGGCTTAAAAACCAACTGGCATGAAAGTACCCCTCGGAGAGTCAGGAGCTCACCTTTTAACTTTAATGTGGTCAGAATGTCAAGCTGCCTACCAAGTTATACTTCAATGTTTTAAGTCAATTTGCTTCCAAAATTATGGCTGCAAATCAGTAAATAACTTTCAATTTGGCCAGCAATTGATTTTCTGTACCAGTGTATTCCATTTACCCTGCAAAACAAAGGTTATTTTAGCACCCAATAATATCTAATTTGATAGATTCTGCAAAGATCTTTCCTGCTCACAAAGTAAATTCAACAAGGATAGAATATCTTCCTAGCATTATATCCAAAAAATTATGGGCCAAATCTTCTGGTCTCTGGATCATTGGAGAGCGAGGCGGCAATATTGTCCCAGTGGAAGTCCTGATGCACTCACCTATGTTGAAATTGTCTGGAATGTTTAAACTTCTGATGGGCAAACACCCTGGTCCTGTAGACCTTCCTAGAATGTCTCCAATTTTAAGAAAAGGGTCGGAGACTTGGGTTACTGCTATGGAACTATCCCGAATAGCTCCTCAAGAACCATCAGACAGAGTAAAACCTAATCTACCTCCTGCATAACTGCAAAACTCACACTCTCAATCACACCCACTGACCGCCCACCGAAACTGCCCTGATTTCCAATTATCCCTCCTAACCACCTGACTACCTCCCCAAACCCTTGATGATTCCTTGACCCAACCTAACTACATCCCAACCCCAACGGCTGCACCTATCTGGCTATCTCCCCCAAGAACCCATTACTCTGAAAATAAATGCCATCCGTGACTCAAGAGTTTGGAAAGAATAATGATGGATTAGATCAATAATCGAATATTAGGCTGCTAAAAGGTGATTCAACATGTCCACTTTCTTCCATGCTGTTCTTGTACAAAATGTAACTGAAAAAGGGTCCCAGCTCAAAACATCAACTTTCCTGCTCCTCTGAAGCTGCCTGACCTGCTGTGTTCGTCCAGCTCCACATTGTGTTGTCTCTGACTCCAGTATCTGCAGTTCTTGCTATCCCCAAATCTCTCATGTCTGGTTGCTGGATTTTTTGAAAATCTCAGTACAACCTGAAAATCTCAATACAACCATTCTGAGTTCATTATGCATTGGTGCAGCAATAGTTATAGCTCAATTTCGCATTCCTACAGGGATATTTTGTTTATTTTCAGTACAATGAGCTCCAAAAATTATCTTTTTAAATAATAGATACTTTCATGAATCAAAGATGGAAGTAGCATCATTTAGCATAGCAATTGAAAAAAAAGTCCTACTAATTAGGAAAAGCATGTAAATGGCTTCATGTGTACTAAAAATGAGAAATTATTTTCCACTGTGGTTAAATGCTGCAAATCCTCTGGTAATCCTGGCAATAGTAAACAAGTAAATGCTTCACACGCATAACATTGGAGATTAAACCTGGCATACAAAATTGAGAGCCACAAAGGGCTTGTCAAGCAAGTTGTTTGAAAAGGTAGCATGAACCCTTTCCCTATTATCACCTCTGGACTTGCAGATTTCTACAAGTGATTAATTTTTATTTTGCATCGTATGTGCATTTTCCAGCATGGAAGGTTTAAAAGTGCACCTGATCCTTGTTACAAAGCACCCATCGAGTAAATGCACACTACAATTACTGCTCAAAACTGTGGAGTTATAGTTCAGGCTCCAGCCAGGCGGAGCTGTGTTTATATTGCCCAGCTGCTGGTTGGCTGCAACTTTAACTATTTTTCCTGGGAGAGAGTTCTATGCAGTTGACATAAAGGACAGAGCAGAGTCCAATCTTATAACCATTAAAATTTTAAATGCTTGCAAAGTAGAATTGGATCCATAGACCCCCATTAGCATTTAGTACACCAGATTTTACACTGCACTGAATTCATGCTCCATGCAGACTCCCTCCAGGGTGTTTAACTGGGATGCTCTTTGGAGTCAGATTTGACCCTGGCTCCAGATTTACATGGCCACTTGTACATTGGTATAAAGCCAGCACCATCTTACGCTGATGCTAGACTTGTACTCTGCTGGAAGAAAACAGTCTCAGCTCTAATTGAGAAAATGTTTAGGACTATGTGGCAAGAGCAGCGTAATGAGGACAATTTGGATAACTTAAATAAAAGTCAGTGCAAGTATAATGGGCCAAATGGTCTCCTTATAATGCCTAATGATGGAATTAACCTGTCAGGATAAATTGGAGTTAATAAGAATGAGGAGTGATCTCATCTAAACAACCAAATTTTTACAGGGCTCCCTGGGGTAGGTACAGAAAGGATGTTTCCCCTGACGGTGGGAGTGTGTGTCTTGAATCAGGGAACACCGTCTCAAAATAAGGAGTAGCCCATTTAAGACAGAGATGAGGAGGAATTTGCTCACTTAAGAGGATAATGAATCTTTGGAATTCTCTACACCAGAGGGCTGAGGAGGCTCAGTCATTGAGTATGTAGAACACAGGGATTGATATATTTCTATATATTAAAGACCTTAAGAGATATGATCATAGTGCAGGAAATTGATGTTGAGCTGGGAGTTCAGCCACGATCTAGTCGAATGGTGAAGTAGGTTCAAGGGCTGAATAGAAAACACCAGCTCCTATGTTCCTAAACATCTCTGGAGCGATACAGGAATCAGGCAGAGGTCCAGCTGAAGTGGGCCCAGTTCAGCATTTTGTGGGAAACAGCCTGGAACTGGCCTTTCATCACTACCATGTTAGAAGTAGAAATAAGGAAGACTATAGGTGGTTTGCTGGGTATGTGGAACAATTTAAAGTAAGATCAAGGAGTTGGAGTAGGCCATTCAGGCCTCTTAAGCCTGCTCTGTTATTTCATAAGATCATGGCTGATCTTATCTCAGCCTTAACTCCATTTTCCTGCGCCCCAAAACCCTTCCACCCAACACTAATTAAAAATATGTCCATCTCCTCCTTAAATGTACACAATGTCCTGATATCCACTGCACTCTGGGGTAGTGAATTCCACATGGCTAAGTTGGAGGTAAACTTTCCTACTTGAGTTACCATACCAAAGAAGCATTGTACATCTTTAATGTACTTTGGTGCCAGAAATTCACTGATGGCTCTTGCCTTCTTTGGATCCATTTTGTGATGTTCTTGGATACTGTGTCCTTGGAATGTAATAATCACACTAGTATCAGGTCTTGTTTTTGGCCTCGATACGGGCCTTCCACATTATCAAGTGGTTGAACTAATATAAGATCTCTACAAGAGCTGCCATCTCTTCAGGCTATCATTCCTGATTAACCCAGATGAAGTAGTTGGATTTTTCCCTCTTACTGTTGAAGTTTCTGATCATACATTTTTCCTCTCCAGTCTGTTGCCAGTTTATGGTTTGATTTTATTATTTTGTGAAGTTCTTTTCCCTCTTTCTTGGAGTCTTCCCACTCTTCAGTCATTTAATCAACTTCTTCGGAAGTCTTTTTCTAAACCGGCCTTCATTTCCAGCTATTTTTCTTTAATTCATTTGACATGTCTTATGGCTTTTTACTCAGCTCCAAAGTCTTCCAAAAGTCTGCCTTCTTCAGTCGTGTGACAGAATTGAAAATAATGTCATAAGCAGCACTAAAAGATTTCATGTGTACATCACAAGTAAAGAGTGTGGTAAACGTTAAAGACAGGAAAATGTGAGACTATAATTTATAGGCAGAAAATCACTAATTTGTTCAAGTAGATATGTTGTAAGAATGTAAGATATAGGAGCAGGAGTAAACCCGTGAATCTATTTGCCACAACAATCCAGAATGAACAGTGTAAAGATGGGAGCAGGAAGTTTCAAAGGGATATAGACCAATTAAGTGATTGGGAAAATCCATGGCAGTTGAATCTCAATGTGTACAGATTGAGAAAGACATGTAATTTTACTGTCTCTTAGATTCATGAGCAAGAATTGTGATTGATATAATCTCACGCTAAATTCAGCACCTTTTATTAAGAATTTTAAACAAAACATTAAATCATATAGTTAGCCCTCAGGCTGAGATGGCTGCAGGATATATAGGAGTGGGCTTTGATTGACTCTTGCTGTCAATATAGATTTTCAGTCTCCCATTTTCTCAATTGCTGTGTGGGATTTTCAAATAGAATATAGTTTTGAAAGAGCTCAAGCTCAACCATTTCTGGATTCTGATTGGTCACTTGGGTTCATGCTTGGTTGTTCGCATATTCCCAAGTTGACATCTATTCGACTTTTTCCCCTCCCACTGTGATTCGCTATCTGGTTTCAACTAGCCTCAACCAGTTTGCTGCATTCAACAAAACCAAAACACTGGGAATGCTGAAAATCTGAAATAAGGACAGAAAGTGTTGGTGAAACTCCTCAGGTTCAGCAACATCGGAACAGGAGTAGGCCATTCAGCCCCTCGAGCCTGTTCCACCATTCAATGAGATCATGACTGATCTGTGATCTAACTTAATATACCTGCCTTTGGCCCATATTCCTTAATACTTTTGTTTAACAAAAAATGATTAGTGTCAAATTTAAAATTAACAATTAATCCAGCATTCACTGACATTTGTAGATGAGCATTCTAAATATCTTCCACCCTTTGTGTGCATGCAGAAGTGCTTCCTAATATCTCCCCTGAATGGTCTGACCCTAATTCTCAGACTATGCCCCCTTCAAGAATCTCCAACCAGTGGTAATAGTTTATCTTTATCCAACCTGCCTTTTCCTGTTAATACCTTGAAGACTGCGATCAAATAATCTACTAAATTCAAGAGAAAACAGGCCTAATTTGATTAAACAAAAATAGAAATTGCTGTAAAAACTCAGCAGGTCTGGCAGCATCTGTGGAGAGAAAGCAGAGTTAATGTTTCAGATTCAGTGACCCCTCTTCGGAACGGTCATAATTATAACAATTATAATCATTATAATGATTATAATTTGGATAATCTTTCATAACTTAACCCCTGAAGTCCAGGGTCATTCTTGTAAACCCTCCCTCCAAGGACAATATATCTTTCTCAAGGTATGGTGCCCAGATCTGCTCACAGTACTCCAAGAAAGATCTAACCAGGGTGTTGTATAATGTCTATGGAGAGAGAATCCAAGGTAGCATTTCGACTCAGATGACTTTTCATATGCTTTTATTGCTGCATTTAATATTTATATTTTATTTAAGTCATTGCATTTAATTCAGTGGTACCACTGCAACTGTTAAGTACCAATATCCTCAGCAAGTATAGCACCATTGCTTTTCTACATAACAAATACTGCTCTGATGTCTGTTAACACTTTCCTTGCAGGTGGAAGGACAAAGAGAATTTAATTTCGAGGTACAAAGATTACAAAGCTAGAACATAGGCACAAAACGTATTCAAAGGAGTTACTGGAATAGTGCTAGCATTTATCGTATGTGAGTTACAGTTCAGGGCGGGAGGGTGTTTTACTTAGTTATGAAGAGCCTTGGTTGGACTCCACTGAGATTCTGTGTTCAGTTTTAGTCATAACAGCTCTTGAGTGTAGATTGATTTGGTGCAATATATTTTCTCCCCAGTGAAGTCACAACCTAAAATGGTGAACCAAGTTGCAGACAAAAGAATATCTATGCATGTTATTTATTCAGATGTTAGCTAAAGTTGCAGGTCACCGAGTCACAGGAGGCCATTCAGCCCAGTATGTCTGCAAATCTCCAAAGGGCATCATGACTTTGTGCCATTTGCCTGCTTCTAACTCCATACCCACGTACATATTTTTATATTTAAATAATCATCAGTGCCTTCTTGAACACCTCAATTTAACCTGCCTTCGCCACACTTCCAGACCCAAATCACTCGCTGAGTAGAAAAGTCTTTTCTCACATAATGTTTGCTACCTTTACAAATCATTTTAAGTCAGTGCCCTCTCAATCTTGATCTTTTTAAGAGTGGGAACAATTTCCCATAATGTACCCATCCAGAACTCTCATGATTTTTATAACTTCCATCAGGTCTTCTCATAGCAATCCTCTCTCCAAGGAGAAAAATACCAACCTCTCTAAATTATCCACATGGCTGTAAGTTTCTTATCTCTAGAATCGGTCTTGTAAACCTCTTTTACATTCTCTCCAATGCATTCCTTTAATGCGGCACCCAGAACTGTACGCAGTAGTCCTTTCAATAAGTGTCTTATGTAGGTTCAGCATCACCTCCTTGCTCTTGTATTCTATGCCTCTATTTAAAAAAAGCCCAAGGAACCTATATGCTTTATAAACTGTTCTCTCCATATGTCCTGCCACCTTCAATAATTTATGCTTGTATAAATTCAGATCCCTCTGCTCCTGCACCCCCTCAAGTATGGTACGTCTTTAATTTGTATTGTTTTTCTATGATGTTCCTAACAAAATGCATCACATCACAGTTCTCGACGTTTAACTTCATCTGCTGCCTACCTGCTTGTTCCACCTTTTGTCTATGTTCTTTTAGAGTTCCACACTGTTCTTTTCACAATGCTTCCAAGTTTTATATCATCCATAAACTTTGAAATTATCCTATGTACATCAATATTTTATCATTAATATAAATCTGGAAAAGCAAAATTCAAATACCAATCCCTGGGGAACCCCACTGCAAATCTTCCTCCTCCTGAAAAAAATTGATCTCTTCAAAAAAACTCAGCATGTCAGTTCAACATGATTTCCCCTTTAGAAATCCATGCTGGCACTTTCTAATCAACCCACCTCTTTCCATGTGACTGGTTATTCCATCCCAAGTAATTGTTTCTAGAAGCTTCTCCACTATTGAAATTAAACTGACTGGTCGATACTTGCGAGATTTTCCCTGAAATCTTTTGTTGACCAATAGTGCAATGTTTGCAATTGTCCTCTGAGACCTCCCCTGAGTCTAGAGAAGGCTGAAAGATTATCATTTTCACTTCCTTCAATATCCTTGGAGACATCTCATTGGTCCTGGTATCTTGTCACCTTCAGTTTCAATATCCTATCCAACATTTCCTCTTCACCAATTTTGAACCCTTCAAGTGACAGATCTTCCTTCCCTGTTATGACAGTCTGACTGGCATCTACCCTTTTTAATAAAGACAGCTTCATTTTGTACCTCAGCCATGCCCTTTACTTTCACTTGTAAGTCCCCTTTTTAGTCCCTAATCAGCCCTACTCCTCCTTTTTAACACCTTTTCGGTAGTTAAAGGATAGTTTCTGATTCAAACAGTCATAATGTCACGTTGACCTACAACACTGAAAAAGGACCTTCAGCCCATTGAGTCTGTGCTGGCCAAAACAAGCACCTAACCATTCTAATCCCATTTTCCAGCACTTGGTCCATAGTCTTGTAATGTTTGGCATCACAAGTAATATGTAACCTGTCAGTCTTTTCTCATAATCCCACTTTGCATCTCTAATATGCTTTTTTGGCCTCCCTTCTGAATTTTCTGTATTCCTCTTGGTTTGCAACTTTAATTTTTACCTGACACTTCTCATAAGCACACTTTTTCTTAATTTCTATCTCATTTTTCATCTAGAGAGTTATGGATTTGTTTGCCTCCTCTTTCCCCTTTGAAGAAATATGCTTTGATTAGATTTAAACCATTTCCTGTTTGAGGGTAGCCTGTTGTTCAGCTGTCACTTTTCCTGAAAACCTTTTTTTCTTTTATATCATGGAATCATAGAATCCCTACAGTGTGGAATCAGGCCCTACAGCCCAACAAGTCCACGCTGACCCTCAGAGCATCCCACCCAGACACATCCCCCTGGAACCCACCTAATCTACACATTCCTGCATACTATGGGCAATTTAGCATGGCCAATCCACCTAGCCTGCACATTTTTGGACTGTGGGAGGAAACCAGAGCACCCGGAGGAAACCCATGCAGACACAGGGAGAATGTGCAAACTCCACACAGACAGTTGCCCGAGGGTGAAAGTGAACCTGTGTTCCTGGTGCTGTAAGGCAGCATGGGTAACCACTGAGCCACCTGGCTGGCCTAAGCCCAACCCAACTCCAATCATACCCCTTTGAAGTTGGCTCTGTCCCAGTTAATTATTCTTATTTTGGATGAATTATGGTCCTTTGCTAACGATACAACAATTAATGTCGCATGAATGTTCCCCACTCTCATGTAATCTTCTTAGCCCACCTCATTTCTAAAAACCATGTCCAAGACTATCCTTTATTGTTGGATTTAATGCTTAATGCTGTGGAAATTTTTCCTAAACACAGTCTAGGAATGTTTGCTCCTCTCTGTCTTTAAGGCTATCACTGTCCCAGTCTACATTTAGGAAATTAAAGTTCCCAGTTGTGAGCCGACTATAATGTTGGCATTTTATTGACATTTGCCTACAGATTTATTCCATTACATCCCTCCCATTAGTTGGTTGTGTATAGACTACACTGAGCAATGTAATTGCATACTTTCTGGTTTTTTGGCTCTAGCTAATTGAACACTGGGATATTCTCTTTCTTCAGATACAATGCCTTTCTTAAACAATATAGTTACACCTCCACCCCTCCTTTCCGGCCTTTCCCATCTTTTCTCTACACCTGGAATACTTAACACCTAGTCCTGGCCTTCCTTGAGTCAGGTCTCTGTTATAGCCACAGTTTCACATTTCCACATGATAATCCTTGCCATAACTCACCATCTTATTGATGGTACTCTGCATATTCACATAATGCACAGTCACCCTGATTTAGACTTCACTACTTTCTCCCTTACCTCCACCCTAATCTATCGACTTTCTATCCTTTACACTGCAGTTATCTGTCTCTCGAAGTATTTTATGCACCCTGGTACTCCACTCCAATATATTGTCTCAGTTCCCACACTCTTGTCCTCTCAATAGTGCTATCAGATTGCCCCACAAGGAAATCAGTCCCAGCTCTGTTTAAGTGCAGACTGTCCTGTTTGCATAGGACCGTCTTCTCCATAGACTGTCCCAGTGTTCCAGGAATCTAAAATCCTCCTTACTGCTTCATCTTACCCTCCACTCATTCTTCTGCCTTATCCAGCTGTCTTGTGTACTCACTTGCACGTGGCACTGGGAGTAATCTGGAGATTAAAAAGCAAAACCTCAAATGTAGTGATTTTCTACTGAGCTCCCTGAATTCCAATTACGGGACCACATCTTTCTTCCTAACCAAATCTTTGGTACCAATAGAGACCATGATTTGTGGTTGTTCACTTCCTCTGGAAGAATACACTGTGATGACTCTGTGTTTCCTTGACTCGGTCCCAGGGAGGCAAGACATGCAGAGAAATTCCTGACTGTTCACCGAACTAATGAATCCCCTATCAATTTTGCTCCTCCTTTCTTCTTCCTTCTCTTCTACACACACATTGTTATGTATGAAGCTGGCATGCCTGGGGAGCCTAAACCCTTTGGAGGAATCAGTTGTGCCTTTCCTCCTTGTAACTCTGTCATGGGGCATTGGGATTCTTGTTCTAACATACGTCTAGCCTATCACATTGAGGCCACTTCTAATGAGCTGCTGACCAGGCAACATGACTGATGGGGCCTTTCCATTGGCAGAAAATGGTTACCATTGGTCACCTGCTGACATGGAGCATGCAACCGTTCAGCTAACAGGATTCTCTATGGGTAAGCTCCTGTCTATGGGAATGTGTCAGGTAAAAGTCCCAATGTAACTCTCCCCTAACTTCCCAACCATGTTCCCTAGCCCCTTCAACCTAATTTTGACAGGGTCATGAAAATTCCATTCCACGTCAAGTGATTTTTTTCAACAAAGCAGTTTCCTTAATTCCAAACTTGCCACAGGCTGCACAATAGTGTGAATGATTTTTGAAACAAATCACATAGACTAATATTTTCAATTACTTCCAGTTTTTATGTTTTAATAGGACCACAAAATATTGGAGCAGGGGTAGGCCATTCAGCCCATTCAATAAGCATATAGTTGATCTGTTAATCCTTAACTCCACTTTTCTGCCTTTTCCCCAAAAGCCTTGACTCCTTTACTGATTAAAAATCTTCCTATCTCAGCCTTCAATGTACTCAGTGACCCATCCTCTATAGTCCTCTGGAGGAAAGGATTCCACAGTTTCACTACCCTCTGAGAGGAGAAATTCCTCCTCATCTCTGTCATCAATATGCAACCCTTTATTCTGGAATTATGCCCTCTGGTCCTAGACTGTCCCACAAAAGGAAACAGCTTTTCTCTAACTTCCCTATCAAGTCCTCTAAGAATCTTGTATGTTTCAATCAAGTCACTTCTCATTCTTTTACATTCCAAAGAGTACAGGCCAGACCTACTCAACCTCTCTTCATAAGACGGTCCTCCATACTTGGTATCAGCCTAGTGAAACTTCTCTGGATTGCCTCCAATGCCAATATGCCTTTCTTCAGGTAAGACACCCAAAACTGATCACAGTGGTCCAGTTGTGGTTTGACTAGTGTCTTATATAGTTTCAGAAAAACGCCTCTACTTTTATACTTCATTCCCTATGAAATAAAGGCCAACATTCCCTTTTCCTTCGCTTTTGCCCGCTGAATTTGAACACTTGCTTTTTGTGATTTTGGTCAATGGCAGCCCTCAGGGTTGATAGAGAAAGGTATTAAGGTTTATGGTGCCAAGACAGATAACTGGAATCATTCTAACCATTGCCTAATGAAATGGTGGAACTGGCTCAAGTGGTTGTGAGGCCATCTCCTATTCCCGTGCGATAGGTGTTCATGTAAACACACTTCTAAGTTTCAACATGTAGTATTGGGATGTTCCAGCTTTATCACCTTAAAGAATGGACAGCCTTGTACAAACTGACAGCATTCTGTTTGCTTACAGATCACAAGCATTCCATGTCTTGCTTGAAAGTCACTGAGCAATGCATAAAGGATCAAAACGTGTGCAACCGACATCTAACTCCCCAAAAGAAGGCTTGTCCCCAGACTCGTAAACATTGCGACCTCAACAATTGTCACAGAGCAATTCGATCCTTTTATGGAAAGATCTCACCAGATCTTGCTGAGATGTTAGTATTCTGTGGATGCCACCCGTCCGATGAGCTGTGTCTACAGGCAAAGGAAACCCTCCATAACAATTCCTGTGCCAATCACATGGACACAAAGCCAACATGCCTTCATTTGAAAGAAAAATGCTTCAATGAAGACATATGCAGGTTAGTAATTTGTGTTTCTGCTAAAATCTTCCAGGTCAAACAACTCTATACTGTTGGGTTTTGTTATCCCTGTGCCAATCTCTAAACTGAAACAACCACACTTACCAAACAGCCCCAATGAAGAAATTCACCAGAGACAATAGGAACTGCAGATGCTGGAGAATCTGAGATAACAAGGTGTAGAGCTGGATGAACACAGCAGACCAAGCAGCATCAGACGAGCAGGAAGGCTGACGTTTCGGGCCTAGACCTTTCTTCAGAAAAGCTCTACACCTTGTTATCGAAGAAATTCACCAGCCAAGATTTCACTTGTGACTTCTACTTTAGAATCAAAGTAAACTAGACATTAATTAACTGGTAATTCACACATGGAATAGCAGGTATGACAAAGACTGTATCACAGAGTTTTCAGGTGGTCCATTCTCTCTCTATGGCCAGTAACGTTATTCTAAGCTTGAATCTTCCTGGGGAAGATTTCCAGACTCTTTACTTCAAGTGCCTATCTGATTGTCTGCAGGCGGCAGTGTCACGTAAACAGAGACCTATCTGTATAATCTGTGGATGAAATCTTGTTGAGGCATTGATGATCACGGCTGTCTTTTGGAGAACTGGCCAATGACCAGTGGTGCTACTTTACAGGAAGGCCCAATGAATCACACACCATTCAGGTCATGCTAAGACCACCAGCCAGCATTTCCCTGAATCAAGAACCTCAGGACTTTAGCCACTGCTCAGCGAGACTGACTGACTGACCGGGGGCAGCAGCTCTTGTGTTGAACAGCACCCCTGAGAAGACTACGCATGTTGGTGAAAGGACCTGGGACAAGGATTAGCAGCAAGACCAGGATGTGGATCTCCCGCTTCTTTTTTTGCTGTCTTTGTTTTTATATCCAGAAGTGTTCTTACATACAACTTAATGTTTTCTATGTCATCACCAACTCACCCTGGTATTTTTTACATCTATTAACCATCACCAATAGATTATCCGTGTTTTGGAATTAATGAATTAATACACATGCAAAACCTGCTATTAGTAATTCAGACCACAAAAGGTGAGTGAGAGCAGGGGGAGAGGGAATGGGCAAGACCCTCCTTCTTGATGTTACATCCTTCAATCAGGCTTTTAATTGAGGAACCATTCCCTACACAACTGACTAACTGCCAGCACTGTATGTCACACTGAATGGAAACAGGACCATTTGGAACCAGAATAATACCACTGGCTACAGGCTGAGACCCTTAGATGGGTCTTTAATGATCCTGATTAATGAATTCTAGTGGAAGCAGGAAGGCAGCAAAGTTCAACTATGCCACTAGCTCACCTCACGAAATACTTGTCCCCATCCCCCAGCTCACTACCAGCTGCAGCAGATGATATTACAGTCCTCACAATAGTACTACATTATAATAATTCTTCATCCTTTACATCAGTTGTAGTAATGACTTCTTTCAGTCAGGTAAACAACAAGTGTCAAATTGCAGGAACAGGATTAGGCTGTTCCTTACATTTTCTGAAACCTTCTTAACCGTCAGCTCCCATTGATCATAATTTCATGGATCTACCAGAATCACTATTAATTTCACACAATATGGCAGATTCTGGCCATTCAGTCGTTTGAAAGTGAAAGAAACAGCAGCTGCAGCAGCAGTCCTAACCATGCTTTACAACTGCTCAGGAACCCAGATCTTCTCTGCTGACTCTGGCTCGGACTCCAGATATTAACTTCCTATCTCTTCATATTGTTTCGTGATCAAGAGTTACCAGATCATATAAAGTAGTGGTTTGCATTATCCTCCAATTATAAGCCTTCCCTTTCCAAGTCTTGCAAACTCTTTAAATGTCCTTTCAAACAGTTTCAAATCAACAAATACAGTTTATCAAACGTTTTAATGGAATTACGTTTTTTTTTGCTTACTGTTACTGCTTCCAGGTCAAAAGATTACACAATATCAAGTGACTATGGAGCTAAGATCCACAAATTTAGTGGAGTTATAGATCGTCCATGATCTAATTGATTGACAGAGATGGTCTAGGTGTGAAACAGCCTAAATCCTGTTCCTGCAATTTGACACTTGTTGTTTACCTGATTGAAAGAAGTCATACTACAACTGATGTAAAAGAGGAAGAATTATTACAGTGTAGTACGATATGCTGTACTGGTATTCTGGCTGAGACATGAACTAAGTGAAATTGGTGTTGGTACAGAATGCCTAATTGTTTTCCAAGTTAATTGCAAGGTCATGGTTTATGTTCCCAAAACCTGGTGCTATGATGAAATCTAACTCATTTTTGGTATTTTTCCGTAAGGCAGCTTTATAACATGAATTAAAATCCAATTGGTTAAATTTGGAGGCTAATATTGATTAGGATAGACAACTGTTCCTTTGATGGCCATGAAATAGAGGAATTCAGTGGAAGCTATACAAGGTACATATACCAGTGGTTCCAGTCCATATTACTACCACCCTATTCTTCAGTCTATAATATTTGGGAATAGCTCATTTTGAAGCTGCACAAATTTGTATCATAAAGCATCCTGTATTATCTCTTCTCTGTATGGATAATATTTCAGAATTCAATGGTTTAACATCTTCCAAACCCGTGGTTATGAAGTACTTACCTTGTGATCCAGTTCTGCAGGTTCCTGAGGGGAGTCATGGACCATGTCTGGAGAGGATAGCCCTTGTTGCTCAACAGTGAAATTGTAATTTGACCTCCTGTTTCAACTAACCTGATACAGAAGAATGCACAGAATGGAAATGTCTTGATTTCTACCAAAACACTGGGCACATACCTACATGATGGACTGCCCATGTCACAAACCAGAAGCACATTGATGAATATGCCATCTTGGTGATGTGCAGTAGACGTGACAATATACTTGCAGTACACTTTCCCCTGGGAATACCAGCCTGTAGTGAAACCTAGTATCTTTTCATAAAACCCCCATAGTGCAGAAAGGGGCCATTAGGCCGATCCAGTCTACTTTGGTCCTCCAAAGACCATCTCACCCAGAACCAACGCCGTCACTCCGGCCTGACAAATCCCTGTAACTCCATATTTAATATGGCTAATCCATCTAGCTTGCGCATCTTTGGATTGTGTTCAGCGGAAACCCACGCGTACAAGGGGAGAACGTGCAAACTCCACAAAGTCGCCCAAGACTGGGATTGAACCCATGCCCCTGATGCTGTGATGCTGCAGTATTAACCACTGAGCCACTCTGGTTTGGTCTGTCTGTGGGGAAGATGTTGGTGTCCCTCATGGTTAAGAAAGTTTTGGTGACCACTCCGGCTCATACACCCTTCTCTCAAGACTGAGAATTTTCTTCAGCACGAGCACAGTTTTGAGGATATGGACCAACACTGAGTGAAATGCAGTTGAGGCACAGATCACCTGGTTCTCCCTGTCGAGCAATGTGCAGAAGCCTCCTGCAATACTAATGTTCCTAAAGAAGAATAAGAAGTCCCAGGTGAAGGTGTACAGTGCATGGCTGAACCTATGTCTTGAGTATTACATTGAATTCTGATCATTGAAACGAAAAGGGGCTGACACAATTTCTGAGTTAGGCCATATTGTTTTCTAGTGCTTGATTTCGACCAAAATGGTACATTCATTAAATGGGTCCAACATTTTCGGGGCTCAATGCTAAAATGGCAGGAAGTTAAAAGAAGTATAATTTTTATTATAATCTTACAACATTAAAGCAATGTAATATTTGTGCTTTCAGGTCAAGATATGAATTGTTTCAAGCAACATGTTGGGGCCAACTGACAAGAATATGTCAGCAAGGCAATGAAAAAGACTGCCTCTCAGGATTCACATGGGATGACTGGAGTTGCACAGCCAATGCAGAGTGTATGGCAGCATATATCAGTACACGTGGCACACTTCTACAGGTCGAATGCACGTGCAGTGGCGTTACGAAAGATGACCAACCCCTTTGTGAACTATTCCAGCATATGTTAAATTATCAAGTTTGTTTCAGTAAGTTCTGTCATTATTTACTTTCTGACATTCCCTGCTACTGTTCCTTCTACTCCTACTGAAAGTGCTTGGGTCTCGATGGGGTTTGATCACCCAGGCACCATCTTATTAAAAGAAATGAGAGACAAGGAGTATGCCAAGGGTGAAAAAATCTTTCTAAGGGCAATGTTGTAGACTCCATTGCCCGAATAAGAGTTCCATGCAATGAAACATTTGGTACCTGATATATAATTAGTAATTTACAATATACCTAGATTATAGTCTCTTCAGAAAGGATTTAAGAAATTGGAAAAAGTGGAGGAACAACAACATTCGTAAAGTATGCTAAAACAACATTAAGAAGAAAAGTTGCAAGTAAGTGTGATTTAGCCATAGAAATCTCTTCGAACAGATTCAGGAATAGACAAGAGGTAAGATTTTGATGGGGATTGTTATTGGCCACCAAGTAGGAGAGGTGAAGAAGTAGCATTCATAAACACAGGTTTGTTGCAAAAACATCATTACAATGATTAAGAACTTTAATTTCCACATAGGACTGGTAGGACCAGAACAAGTGAGTTCCAAAGCCTTTTAATTTCTTGAGGAAAAAAAAGTTATTCGACTAAAAGAAAAGGATGCGCCATGTTCGACCTAGAAATGAGTTATGAGCTCGAGTTAATCAACAATTTAATGGTAAGTGGCTATGTCGGGAACAATGACCATTTGTTAGGATGCAGGAGCTGTAAATACGCCTAAAGGGCAAGTTCTATACTTGTGTATTTAATTTAGGGGAGGTGATGGCACAGCTAGTAATCTGGACCCCTGGGCTAAAGGTGTGCAGGAAGGGTTTAAATCTCACCATGACAGATGGTTAAAATTTGAATTCAGTTAAAAACTGAAATGAAAAGCTAGCCTAATAGTTCATCACTGTCAATTGTAAAAACTAATTTCTTTCACTAATGTCCCATAAGGAAGGAAACCTGCCAACCTACATGTGACTCTAAACCACACAATGTAGCCAGTGACAACAACAGTGCATGAGCAATTTGTAAAAATCACAGTAGGGCAGCAAGAAATGTGAGCAACAGTATAACTGACAAAGAAAAAGGTTTTAAATGAATTTAAAGTCCAGTAGAGGTCTTGCAGATTAGGAGAGAACAGCAATGAAATACATCCTCAGCCTCCTCCACTGTCAGAGGGAGGCCAAAGGTAAATTGGAGGAATAACACCTCATATTTCGCCCTGGGAGCTTACAGCCCAATGGCCTTAATATTGACTTCACCAGCTTCAAAAACCCCCCTCCTCTAACATGTCCATCTTCTGACTCATCTATCCGCTCCATTCTTCCTACAGACCAACTACAATGACCCCCTACCTGCATCCACCTATCTCCATCTCACCTACCGTCGCCCCAACCCCACCCCCCACCCCCCACCCTTATTTTGGGGCTCACCCCACTTCCCCAGTCCTGAAGAAAGGCTTCGTCCCAAAATGTTGACTTTCCTGCTCCTCGGATGCTGTCTGACCCATTGTACTTATCCAGATGCACATGTATTGACTAGTTTCCAGCATCTGCAGTCCTTACTGTCTCAAAGAAATACAAGGAAGCAGTCCTAGCTATATAAGAAGAATGTGTGAAAAATCTTGTGTTAAATGTCAAGTAAAACACTAAGGGGTTTTGTAAGTAAATTCAAAGAAAGAGGGTGGTGAGAAATAATGGAGCCTCTTAAAGACAGATTCAGGTGACGCTGCAAGTTGATGTCAGGAAATGATGGAATTCCTAACAGTAAACTTAGTATCAGGCTTTATAACAGAGCATGAGGATAAAGAAACAGAGATACATGAAATTACAAATAAATTCAGATAGGAACTTGCTAAAATTAACGTAAATAATAAAATTGTAATGGAGAAAATCATGTGACTTATTCTGTTTGCTCTAACTAGGATCTTTTAAAGCTTTCTTAATTTCCCCTCAAGATTTGGCTCAACATTTCAAAATGTAATGTTTCAAGGCTGAGATTGATTGATGTTATTTAAGGTAAGGCTTCTAAGAGTTACGGAAACAAGGTGAGCAAGCGGAATTAAAGTACAAATTATCCATCGTTTAATTGAACATTAGAACAGGCTCAGGGGCCCATATGATCGACTCCTGTTACTATATTCCAACCGTCGTGTACCTCACTTGAATTGTAAAGCTTCCTGTTCAAACCAAGGCAGAGAACACTGGCACAGTATTTCCCATATAAGCACAATTTTCATCCCAGTGCTAAGGTCATTGAACATCTATAGTAAACACACAGTTCTGTAAAAGGCTGCTTTCAGCTAACCAAGAATAACTCAGTCATTAAACTTGACATGTAGTTAAATTCAAGAACACGCCCTATACATTATAGGGTAATTTTCTGATGCCTCATTGAGGAGCCTCATGTACTGGAAGTAAATCTTAGAAATCAGGGTGTATTTAGTATAGATCAGGAAATTGCAGGCCTGCTGCCCTTGATCTTTTATCCACGACAATTAATGGATAGAGATTTATGTGCAACACATGGTTCGTTTTCCAATATATGTTATTGGCATTAATGACTGAGGATATGAAAAATTGCTGCGAAATATTTTATCTGATTTTTAAAAAATTATATGAGTAGGAAAATAAGAACAAGAGTAGGCCACATATTCCCTCCAGCCTGTTCAGCCATTCAATAAGATCATGGTCGAAGTTCATTTATGCTTCTTCACCTCACATCACATGGTAGCTTTACTTTACGTGAAGCAATCAACCACAAATTTAAAATTTGCAAATGATTTACTATTAATTGCTGTTTGTGAAAGCATTTCCAAACTTCGCTTTTGAAAGGTCCAGCTCCAATTTTTAGAAAATGCCCTCTGGTGCAACCAGAAGAAAGAATTTCTCTCTATCTAAGCAATCTAATAGCATTAATATTATAAAAGCAGCAAACACATCAGCCCTCCTGGAGAATGTAAGCTTAGACTGTGTAAGCCCTCCTGGACTCCCAGGTAGCATGCTGATAAATGCACATTGACCCTTTCAGGTTAATAAATCCTTCAGAAGGTGTGGTGCCAATAGCTGCTCCCAGCTGTGATCTAATCAGAGCTTTGTATAGCTGAAGCATAATTTTTACCTTTCCGTTCCAGCCTGCTTGATAATGAGTGATCTGAGCTTTATAGTATTTTCTGTAACTATCCATGGCATTTTCATAATCTATGTTTTGGGACACCCGAGTCTCTTTAGACCTCAGATGCTTCTAGCTTTTCATCATTGAGAAGGTGCTTTCTTCTATTCATTGTAGGGTTAAAGTGGGTGCGCTCAGATTTAAACCAGTTTGCCATAGTTTTGTGTATTTATGTAATCAATCAATTTTGCTTTGTGATTTTTTTGCTTCCATCTACACTCCTTACAATGCTGCCTATCTTTGTGTTGTCAACAGACATAGATATGTGGCTTCATTTTATGTTGTGAATAAATGTGGTGAATAGTTGACAGCCCAACACAGATGCTTGCAGAACATGACTAGTTACATTCTGTCAATTAAAATACCGTCTATTGTGCCCGCACTGCAAATCCTACTGCTCTGACAATTTCCAAATGGGGACCATTTTTGCCTTCAGTTTCTTGCACTTAAACCTCAGCTAAAAGTCTGTTACAAGGGCTTTATAACGTATAACTTACCTGTCCCTTAATTTAGCTCTCTCGTCAAAAACTGTCAGGTTTTCGTTTGCTGTCACTTTTTACAAATTCATGCCAGTTCTCTCTGATTGACTGAAAACTTCCAAGAAGTCCAGTCACTTGTGCCTTAATTATAGACTCTTGTATTGTTCACAGCAGATGTTTGGATAAGTGGTCTATAATTACAAAGTTTTCTCTCATTTTTCTTAAATAGCAATGTGACAATGCAATTTTCTCATCGAAAGGAATGGTTCCTGTATCTTGGTACCTTTAGATGATTATAGTCAAGGTACCTAAGGTTCTCATCCACATCTTTTATAGTCCTGAGATGAAAGCCATCTGATCTTGGACTTTTGTTAAATAGAGTCATAGAGTCATAGAGATATACAGCTCGGAAATAGCCCCAGTCTATTCAGCCTCTCCCTATAGTGCAAACCCTCCAACCCTGGCAACATCCTCGTTAATCTTTTATGAAACCTTTCTAGTTTCACAACTTCCTTCCTATAGGAGGGAGACCAGAACTGCATGCAATATACCAAAAGTGGCTGAACTAATGTCCTGTGCAGCTGCAACATGACCTCCCAATCCCTATACTCAATGCACTGGCCAATAAAGGCAGGCATACTTAACACCTTCTTTACTATCATATCTACTTACGACTCCACTTTCAAGGAACTATGAACCTGTACTCCAAGGTCTCTTTGTTCAGCAACATTCCCCAGGGCCTTACCATTAAGTGTGTAAGTCCTGCCCTGATTTGCTAAAATGTAGCACCTCACATTTATCTAAATTAAACTCCATCTGCCACTTCTCAGCCCATTAGCCTATCTGATCAAGATCGCATTGAACTCTGTGGTAACCTCCTTTGCTGTCCACTACACCTCCAATTTTAGTGTCATCTGCAAACTTACTAACCATCCCTCCTATGTTCAGATCCAAATCATTTATATAAATAACGAAAAGCAGTCGACCCGGCACCGATCCTTGTGGCACACCGCTGGTCACAGGCCTCCAGTCTGAAAAGCAACCCTCCACCACCATTCGGAGATAGTAAGAGCTGCCAATGCTGGAGTCAGAGATAACACAATGTGGAGCTGGAGGAACACAGCAGGCCAGGCAGCATCAGAGGAGCAGGAAAGTTGACGTTTCGGGTTGGGACCCTTCTTCAGAAAAACTTCTGAAAAGCCCGAAACTTAAACTTTCCTGCTCCTCTGATGCTTCCTGGCCTGCTGTATTCCTCCAGCTCCACACTGTGTTACCTCCACCACCATTCTCTGTCTTCTTACTTTGAGCCAGTTCTGTATCCAAATGGCTAGTTCTCCTTGTATTCCGTGTGGTCTAACCTTGCAAACCAGTCTACCATGAGGAATCTTGTCAAATGCCTTACTAAAAACCATATAGATCACATCCACCACTCTGCCCTCAACAATTTTCTTCACTACTTCTTCAAAAAAAACTCAATCAATTTAGTGAGACATGATTTCCCATGCACAAAGCCATGTTGACTATGCCTAATCAGTCCCTGCCTTTCCAAATACATGTAAATCCTGTCCCTCAGGATTCCATCCAACAACTTGCCCATCACCAATGTCAGGCGTACCGGTTGATAGTTCCCTGGATTTCCTTACCACTTTTCTTAAATAGTAACACCACGTTGCCAACCTACAGTCTTCTGGCACCTCCACCTGTGACTATCAGTGATACAAATATCTCAGCAAGGGGCCCAGCAATCACTTCCCTAGCTTCCCACAGAGTTCCAGGGTGCACCTGATCAGGTCCCTGGGATTCATCCACATTTATGTGTCTTAAGACATTCAACACCTCCTCCTCTGTCGTATGGACATTTTTCAAGAGGTCACCAATTATTTCCCCATGTTCTCTACCTTCCATATCCTTCTCCACAGTGAACACTGATGCAAATTACTCATTTAGTAGCAATAGGAAACTGAGAAACAAATTTGTGAGGAGATCTCAGTTATCTGTAAGAATAATAGGATGGTTTTGGTAAGGGATTTTAACTTTCCAAACACACTCTGGGACTTCCATAGTGTTAAGAGCTTGGATGGAGATGAATTTGTTGAGTGTGCGTAAGAATTTTTTCTGATGCAATACGTGAATATACATACTACAGACAGTGCAAAACTTGACCCACTCTTGGGAAATAAGGCAGGGAAAGTGACTGAGTTGTCAGTAGGTCACTTTGGGGCCAGTGACCATAATTCTATTAGTTTTAAAATTGTGAAGGAAAAGGAAAGACCTTATCAAAAAGTTAAAGTTCTAAATTGGAGGAAGGCCAATTTTGACAATATTAGGCAAGAACTTTCAAAAGTTGATTGGAGGCAGATGTTCGTAAGTAAAGGGACAGCTAGAAAATGGGATAACGAGAGTCCAGAAACAGTATGTTCCTTTTCAGGTGAAGGGCAAGGCTGGTAGGTGAAGGGATGGATGACTGGAGAAATTGAGGTTTTGGTCAAAAAAAGAATGAAGCGTATGTTGGGTATAGACAGCAAGGATCAAGTGAATCCCTAGAAGAGTATAAAAGCAATAGGATTATACTTTAGGGGAAAATCAGGAGGGAAAAACAGGGGACATGAGATAGATTTGGCAAATAGGGTTAAGAAGACTCCAAAGGGATTCCATAAATACATTAAGGACAAAAGGGAACTAGGGAAAGAATAGGGCCCCTTAAAGATCAGCAAGGTGTAACAGCAGGAGATGGGGGAGATACATCTTAATGCCATTGTTTTCTTCATTCATTACATTTTGCTTGTGTTAATATTTTTGAGTCTCTGTTCCTTAGTTCCCTTGGGATGTCTGGCCTGCTGGTCAATGGTAACCCCCAGGGTGTTCAAAGTGGGGGACCGAGCAATGGTAATTCAAGGAATGATGGTTAGATTCTCATTTACTGAGGATGGTTATTGACCCACACTTGTGTGGAGCAAATGTTACTTACCCACACCTGGATGTGGCATAATTTGAGCCTGATATATCTTCCTGGCAGTGTTTTCACTTGTTACCTACACCAGTTGGGGCATGCTCATGTTCGCGTCTAATTAAAAGTGGATTCATGGTAATGGTGAGGTGGGGGTGGCAATTAAGAGTGTAGAGGTGACATTCTAAAATAACAGGGTTAATTCACTGGTGCCTTTCACTCAAGATTCAAATGGGCTGCTTCTACTGGTTATATGATCAGCATTTATATAGCACCCAAATTGCTTCACAATCAATGAAGTACTTTTCAAAGTGTAGTCACTGTTGCATTGTAGAGAAGGATGACAGACAATTTGTACACACCAGCGTCCCAATAGTGAAATTAAATAAATAACTTGTTTATTGGGTATTACCGTTGCTTGTGTCTTTGGTTGAGGGGTACATATTTGATTGATTGATTGATTGATTTTTATTGTCACATGTACCGAAATACAGTGAAAAGCTTTGTTTACGAACTGTACAGGCAGATCACAGCAAGCAAAGGATCTACAGATCAAAAAGTCTTAGAGCCATACAGGTTACTTTGCAGGTTACACTACTTAAGGCTAGGGTCCATTCAACAGTCTGATAACAGCAGGAAAGAAGCTGTTCCTGAACCTGCTTGTGCGTGTTCAGGGTTCTGTATCTTCTGCCTGACAGAAGAGGTTGTAGGAAATCATTACCACTGTGTGATGGGTCTTTGATGATGTTGGCCGCCTTTCTGTGGCAGTGAGCCATGTGAATAGAATCCATGGATAGAGGATTGGCTTCCATGATAATCTGGGCTGTGCACACAATGTTTTGCAGTTTCTTACTCCCAGCTCCCAGAGCAGTTGCCATACCAGGCCACTATGCACCCGGTGCATGTGTAGAAGTTGGTGAAGGACCTTATGGACATGCCAAACTTCCTGACTCACCTGAGGAAGAAGGGGCGTTGTTATGCCTCCTTGACTGGCGCATCTAGGTGGGAAGTCCAGGACAGGTTGGCGGTTATCGTTACTTCAAGGAGCTTGATGCTCTTCACCCTCCCAACCTCAGTACCATTGATGTAGATGGGGGTGTGTCCTCCTCCTTTTTTCTGAAGTTGATGATCAGTTCTTTAGTTCTTCCGTGTTGAGAAACAGATTATTATCATTGCATCACGCCACCAAGCCTTTTATCTCACTTCAGTATTTTGACTTGTCATTGTTAGATATCCATTCCACTATGGTGATGTTGCCAGCGAACTTGTAGATGGCAATCGTTTCGAATTTGGCAACACAGTTGTAGGTGTACAGGGAGTACAGTAGGGCCCTGAAGACTCTTCCATTGTGGGGTGGGGGTGGGAGGGTGCGGGGGGGCTCCAGTGTTGAGTGTTATTGTGGAGGCGGTGCAATTACCTGTCCTCACTGATTGTGGAAAGCTGAGGATCCAAATGGAGAGGGCAGAACCGAGACCAAGGTCACGCAGTTTTGAGATCAGTCTGGAGGGGATAATGCTGTTGAAGGTGGAGCTGTAGTCAACAAGCAGGAGTCTGATGTAGGTGTCTTTGTTGTCCAGATGTTCCAGGGATGAGTGCATGGCAAGGGATATGACATCTTCTGTGGAGCTGATATGTCGGTAGATAAACTGTAGGGGATCGAGGCAGGTTGGGAAGCTGGAGTTGATGTGGGCCATGAATAGCCTCTCAAAGCACTTCATGATTATTGAAGTCAGAGCTATTGGCCAATAGCCATTAAGGCACACTGCAATGTTCCACCTATCAATCATGGCTGATATGTTTCTCAACCCCATTCTCCTGCTTTCTTCCTGTAACCCTTGATCCCCTTACTAATCAAGGACCATGTATCTCTGTCTGAAAGACACTCAATGACTTGGCCTCCACAGCCTTTTCTGGCAATGAGTTACACAGATTAACCACCCTTTGGCTGATGGAATTTCTCCTCATCTCAGTTCTAAAGGGTCATACCTCTACTCTGAGGCTGTACCCTTGGGACCTAATCTCTCCCACTAGTGGAAGCACTGTTTCCACATCCACTCTGTCCAAGGTTCTCAGTATTGTGTAAGTTTCAATGAGATCTATCTAATACAGAGCCAGAGTCTTCAACAGCTCCTCCTATGACAAGTCGTCATTCTTGGGATCATTCTTGTGAACCTCCTATGGACTCCCTCCAATGCCAGCACATCCTTGCTTAGATACAGTGCCCAAAACTGCTCACAATATTTCAAATGTGGTCTGACTAGTACATCTCTGCTCTTGTACTCTAGCCCTCTCAAAATGAATGGTAACATTACATTTTTCTTCCTAACTGCCAACTGAACCTGCATGTTAATCCTGAGCTAGGATTCCCAAGTCACTTTGTGCAGCATATTTCCAAAGACTTTCCTCACTTCAAAAATAGCCTATGCCTCTATGTGTCCTACCAAAGAGCATAACCTCACACTTTCCACATTGTAGTCCGTCTGCCATTTTTTTGCTCACTTTGCTCTTTGAAGTTCAGAAGGAGAATCCTCCATAGTAACCTCAGCTGGTGTTGGAATTAAACCCATGCTATTGGCATCACTCTGCATTGCAAGCCAGCTGAGCTAAACCACTGATGTCCTGAGAGAGGATGTCAGAGTCCTACAGAGAGACTGTATGGGGAGGCGATGGCCTAGTGGTATTATCACTGGACTGTTAATCCAGAGACCCAAATCATGTTCTGGGGACCTGGGTTTGAATCCTGCCACGGCAGATCATGGAACCTGAATTCAATAAATCTCTGGAATTAAAAATCTAATGATTACCATGAATCCATTGTCGATTATTGGGAAATCCCATCTGGTTCACTAACGTCATTTAGGGAAGGAAACTGCCGTCCTCACCTGGTCTTGCCTACATGTGACTCCAGACCCACAGCAATGTGGTTGACTCTCATAAATGCTGCCTAGCCAGCAATGCCCTCATCCTGTGAACGATTAAAGGATAATATTTACTCGATTTGCAGCAGGACTGAGTTCAAATTTCTGAAGAAGAGTCATACTGGACTCGAAATGTTAACTCTTGCTTTTTCTTTTTCCGCAGATGCTGCCAGAGCTGCTGATTTTCTCCAGCACTGTCTGTGTTTGTTTCAGGACTGATAAGATTCACTTATGAAGAGATGAAAGTAGCAGGAAGTTTTCTCCTTAGAGCAGAGAAGGTTACTGGAAGATTTAGTAGAGGTGTTTAAAGTCATGAATATTAACAGAATAAATAATGAGGACCTT
The DNA here is from genome assembly GCA_024137785.1 of Ginglymostoma cirratum. NCBI lineage: Eukaryota > Metazoa > Chordata > Chondrichthyes > Orectolobiformes > Ginglymostomatidae > Ginglymostoma > Ginglymostoma cirratum. The sequence goes on along the minus strand of JAHRHZ010000111.1, from coordinate 14,500,560 downwards.
TCCACTGGCAGGAAGGTTAAAATCAAAAGGACTGGTTTATGTAATTGGTAAAGGATTCCTGGGAGAAATGAGCTGTGTTGTTTTTACGCAGAGAGTTTATAATCTGAAATGCATTGCCTTAAAGGATGGAATAAGCAGAGGTCAACTGTAACTTTTAAAAGGAGATTGGGTTTACACGTGACCAGAAAAATTTACAATGTTATATGGAACGAGGCTGCATGATGGGTTGATTGCCCTTCTTCAATGTTATGCTAATCCATGATTCATTGGGCTTCTCAAGGGCAAGTTGGGAGAGGCAGTAAACGTTGGCCAGCAGCAATGCCCATGTCCCACTAGTGAATAAAACAAAAACAACTCGGTCCTTACAAATTTCTTCATGATTGCATATTTCTGTGTCGAAGCTGTGTAGTAGTACAATTTGCCAAGTTCCAGTAGTAAACAGAAAAAGAAACTATTTTGATGTATCTTTATCAAAATAACATGTTATCACTTTACGTCAGATTTTTTTTGACTCATTTCAAGACCTATTATTATCATAGGGCTTATTCTAAGGAAGTGATGAAATTCACGCCCACACAAAATCAAGGATTAAGCCTCTGTAAGCATTTTATTTCAATGTGATGGCACTTTAGTTTGTTCATTTAGTGGCATGATTCTGAAGCTTTTAAATAAAGTGTTCTTGAAATATGATAGATTAGTAAATAGCAAGTAACAGATTGTCGTACAGCCATTTGTTAGTCATACAAGCTAGAAAAGAAATCGCCAATTTACTTATTGTTTTCTGCTGCATGAGAAAAGATGGATAAAACTTTGTACCTTTCAGGTATTTTTGCAGTTTCTAAAGTATAAAGGATTATAGCAATTTTAGATAAAGGACATTCATCTGATTACACTGGTGCTAGCTTGACTTCAGAACTGTCTGCTCGATTTGCTGCACATGAATATCTAATTTTATTTAATACTTTCTGAAATTCTCTCAAAAGTGATCTAATGGTGAGTTTCCACAAGAATTTTTCTAATTATTTGCTGCAACTTCAGAAGAGGAACTATGGAAAGCCCAGAGAGTCGTCACAAATGTAATCGTCCATGTAAATAGGCAAGGGTGATGAAGTAGTGCAGATTAGTATCAGCAATGGCTGGGTCCCACTGAAGACTCTAATCTCACTGACAGGTCAGGACAGTACTGAGGACATCCACTGTTAAGACAAAGCTCCATCTGCTCTTATTGCTAGATATAAATTACTTTTTAATTGGTACTATTTAAATTAGATGTTCTCCGTGTTCTGGCAAATATTTATCCAACATCCAAGAACTAACACGCAATGTCTGGTTATTACCTCTTCTTGTGGGCATTTTTACGTTTGTCCAAATTGACTGTTGTACTTCGTGCGTCACCAGACTCACCGCTTTAAACATCCTAATTTAGTTCTCAGGCACTCAGGTCCATCCTGTAGTTATGAAAGATGCTTTACAAATGCAAGTTATTTCTTTCCTTATAACATTTCTTTTTACATTTTAAAGACAAGCACACACGTATACAAACGCGTAAAAACTGAGTTTGTAGAAGGGAATCTGAAATAATCATGATGATAATTTTGCAACAAAATGCTTTGGAGGCCTTTTATGACAATCATTAGCTACCGATAATGGAAATATTAGGGTTTCACTCCCAGCCATCTCACAGAAATATTCTTTGGAAGACATGGTGATGTAATCGCCATCATTAGAGGTGCAGGCAAATCCGTTGGGTCATGTGTTCAAATACCCTGATGGAAGCTGTTAAAATTTGGATTGAATGGAGGCACTTAATTGTCGTTGTCCATAAGACCATAAGACATAGGAGTGGAAGTAAGGCCATTCGGCCCATCGAGTCCACTCCGCCATTTAATCATGGCTGATGGGCATTTCAATTCCACTTACCCGCACTCTCCCCGTAGCCCTTGATTCCTTGCGAGATCAAGAATTTATCGATCTCTGCCTTGAAGACATTCAACGTCCCGGCCTCCACTGCGCTCCGTGGCAATGAATTCCACAGGCCCACCACTCTCTGGCTGAAGAAGTGTCTCCTCATTTCCGTTCTAAATTGACCCCCTCTAATTCTAAGGCTGTGCCCATGGGTCCTAGTATCCCCACCTAACGGAAACAGCTTCCCAGCGTCCACCCTTTCTAAACCATGCATTATCTTGTAAGTTTCTATTAGATCTCCCCTCAACCTTCTAAACTCTAATGAATACAATCCCAGGATCCTCTGCCATTCATCGTATGTTAGGCCTACCATTCCAGGGATCATCCGTGTGAATCTCCGCTGGACATGCTCCAGTGCCAGTATGTCCTTCCTGAGGTGTGGAGCCCTAAATTGGACACAGTATTCTAAATGGTTGTCACTGGTACCTGAGGTAGAATTGTGCTTGTGATGAATTGAGAAAACTAACTAAAGGGTCAAACTCCAGAAAAGGACAATGCAAGTTTCAAGTGAGGAAGACAGAGCATTGGACTTGGGTTTTTTAAATAAACTAAAGAAAGAACTTGCCTGTAGGTAGCACCAACCATGATTCTAAGGCAACCTAAAATACAGTGTGAGCAATGACGTACTCCTGTATTTGATGGAATTGGAAAACCAGGTGAGCATTGGACAAGAGGGACAGTGTAATGATGTTTTACTGAGTTAATGAGGTGAATTTGGGACAACAACTCAAGGAAATTTGAGAAGCCTTGCGGAGAGGAACCCTCCAGGAAACTCAGTGAAAATGTCACTCAGCCAATTTCTAATAAGATTCAGCCTGTAGCTCTTTCTGGAATGGTCATCTTGTGGTGTGCTCTGTGGTTAAATCTATTCATTCACATTGAGGGCTTAAATTGTTTTTGCGAACAATGTTGCCAGTAATATATGCTCATAACAGGGTGTCAGAGATGATGGAGAAACAACAGGTAAGGGCATTCATTTTCCTAGCACCGCCTCCTTGTGGCAATTTGAAGAGAAATAAGATACCGCTGGCTACTTCCTACCTGATCACTCGGAATTCTCCTGGGAAAAAGGGACACACAGCAGGGACGCAGTAGTTCTAAGGCATCTGAAAGCAAGGACTCAGGAGAAGAATGTTGTAGGGGTTGGAGGATGGGCTGGGTAAGGAAGCAAGAGTCTACGACCGCATCATCATTGGCTTGCTCATCACGATAAATGACAGGATGATGGTGAACTGGGAGCTGAGAAGGGCGATCATCAGGAACTTGCCTTCAGTTCATCATAGTTGGCCCCGTGCTGCTGAGATCCATGTCCTCTAAAGGGGAGAGGAAATGCTGGTGCCTTTGTCACTCGAGTTCAACTCTGTACCCTTTGATCATTGCTACCAGGATGTCTGTGAATGGGTATTTGGTTGATGTACCTGCCATTGAGAATACTGGGTGAATGCTGAGGCAGTGAGAGCTGAAGATAAGGCTGATATCATTGGCGGGTGTGAGGGCACTATCCTAGATATCGGGAGTGATTTCTGAATGCCAGGGACTGCTGTATGAAGGGGACATGATGCGTTGTGCAGTGTGAGAGCCTAGTGAAGCAGTGCGTCATATGCCGATGGTCTGGGGTAAAGGCCCAGCACGGATTGAAGGCTAGGTGCTGGCGTGGACTGGGTTGGAAGGACTGTTGTTCTGAAATTTTTATTTCATTATTTTCTAATTTATTCCCACAATCTGTAATGCTGGGCTTTTTATTTCTTATTTTTCTTTTTTTTTTCCTAAGAATTCATACTGAAGAATCTGTCCTAGGTACCTTGTACCTAAGGTGGTGCCAAAAGTGGCAATTTGTAAACTTTTCACTGTACTTATTTGAGTACATGTGACAATAAAGCTAATTTAATCCACTGACATTGACCAATATGATCCAGACTCTGAGAGTTAATACTTGATCCCATTTCATAGAATCCCTACAGTGTGGAAACAGGCCCTTCGGCCCAACAAGTCCACACCAAACCTCAGAACATCCCACCCAGACCCACCCCTCCAACACCTCCCTGAACACTACAGGCAATTTAGCATGGCCAATCCACCTAACCTGCACATCTTTGGACTGTGGGAGGAAACCAGAGCACCTGGAGGAAACCCACACAGACACGGGGAGAATGTGCAAACTCTGCACAGACAGGCGCCCGAGGCTGGAATCGAACCCAGGTCCCTGGTGCTGTGCGGCAGCAGTGCTAACCACTGAGCCACCGTGCCATCCCAACGGTGCTCCTTAAGGGCCCTCTGCTTTCCCTCACCCTCCTAATGGCTTTTCTCCTCTTTCCTACCTCCTCCATCACTAATGCCTCCAGTTCTGCATCTATAAGCCTGAACTCTCCGTGTGCAATTATATACCTTTCCATTGTTTCATAGAATCCCTACAGTGTGGAAACAGGCCATTCAGCCCAACAAGTCCACACTACCCCTCTGAAGAGCATCCCACCTAGATCCATTCCCCTACATTTCCCATGTCTAACCCACCTCACCTAAACAACCCTGAACACTATGGGCAATTTAGCATGGCCAATCCACCTACCCCGTACATCTTTGGACTGTGGGAAGAAATCGGAGGAAACCCACACAAACACAGGGAAAATGTGCAAACTCCACGCAGACAGTCACCTGAGGCTGGAATCGAACCCGGGTCCCTGACGCTGAGCCACCTTGCCGCCCATATGTCATCAATGTCATTCAATGCAACTAACCCTTTGACCTTGGAAGGTTAACCACAAGGAGCCACTTTTTACGAAGCTAACGATGAAATGACGCGAATTGGCAATTTATGGCAATTTGCAATTCCCAGATCATCCACTCCCGTCTACACATTATCAGCCTGAATTTCACATCAAAAACAACAGCATGGGCCATTCAGATGTCGTTATTTTATAAAATCTGGTCCAATATCTTGTAAATGTTTGAATTCATAGTAAACAATTTATTTGTTTGAGAAAGCAGGGTGAAAGTTAAGGTATAAAAGCAGGATGGCAAGAGAACAACGTGGAAAAAGCAACAGAACACATAAAAAAATCTGCTTTTACATTTTTTTAATGGTATAGTTATAAAGCTAGTCCTGTTAAAGAGTTTTAAAATCTAGAATTCCTATCCATTCTTTCCACTGCAAGAACTGAAAACATACAAAACCATATAACTAGTTAGCAATAATTTTTACAGAACTGAAAATAGGATAAGGGTTGGAGGAGTATTTCTGTCATAAAATAATACAATGCAATAGTCAACGTATCAGCTTTGAAACTGTGCTATTAAAATGTTCTGCAACAAGGCATCTTTGATGACTCAAGGGTAATTGCAGCTTTTGTTATTTTACGCTGGGAAAATATGTGTCATCACTGGCCTATGAGAAACAATTTAAATGATAGAAGCAAATGTTTATTTGATTGGTAGCACTTGTCCTGTAACTTGCACCTTTATCTTTTCACTACAGCTCATGTTTCACGTCAAGCTATTGACGCAGACAAGAGGCAAGTGGAAGAGGAGCTCACTGTAACAAGGTCACCGTTGATGCTAAGTGGTATGTGCATCCAGTAAAATGTATTTCCGTCTAACGGATTTGAACAAGCTGTTTCATTATTAAAATGAACTGTGTTGATCATTGTAGCAGTAAAGTTCTGTTCACGACATTTCACCACAGGTTACAGATCAGCCACAGAGTCAAAATGCCCATCAATGGTGTAGCAACCAGATCATGGCTGGAAATGAATAGGTAGGAAGCACCAAGTAAAGCCACTGGTAGGGAATTTTCTTGCTACCTACTAATCATAATCATTTGCTGTGAGCTCCACTTCACTGCCCTTCACAAAATGACAGAATTGTCACAGTGCTGGAGGAGGCCATTTATCCCATTATGCCCGCACTGGTTCATCCAAAGGAGCGTTGTGACTTAGTGCCATTCCCCTGCCTTTTCCCCATACCATTGCTGATTGTTTCTGTTTAAATAGTCATCCGATGCCTTCTTGAATTCTTCAATTGAACCTAACTCCACCATATGTCCAGGCAGTACATTCCATGCTCTACTTGCTATGTGATAGCTTTTATTCTCACATCATATTTACTTCTTTGCAAATCACTTTATTCATAGAATTCATAGAATCCCTACAGTGTGGAAACAGGCCCTTCAGTCCAACAAGTCCACACCAAACCTCAGAGCATCCCACCCAGACCCATCCCCCTATAACCCACCTACCCTGCACATCCCTGGACACTATGGTCAATTTAGCATGGCCAATCGACCTAACATACACATCTTTATACAGTGGGAGGAAACCAGAGCACCCAGAGGAAACCTATGCAGACACGGGGAGAACGTGCAAACTCTACACAGACAGCTGCCCAAGGGTGGAATCGAACCCAGGTCCCTGGCGCTGTGAGGCAGCAGTGCTGATCACTGAGCCACTGTGCCACTCCAAACAGAAATTGAGGGCTCGTCAAGGATTTGTCCCCAGGATCTCTTGCATAGCCACCCTGTACAATCCCCAAAGCGAGAACCATACTCCTAGACCAGTGAGCTATTGACTTTAAAACTGTGCCTTTTCATTTTTGGCCCTTTAATGAGCAGGAAAAGTTTCTCCCTGTCTGCTTTGTTCAGACCTCTAGTGATTTTGAAAATTCCTATCCGACCTCCTCATGACTTCCTGTCAAAGGAAAACAATTTCAACTTCTCCAATCGATCATCATAACTGAAGTTTCCCATTCCTGGAACCGTTCTTGTAAACTGAATACTCTGTCGAACTTGGCTTCTTGTCCTAGCTTGTTATCACATACTGCTCATCAGATGATTCAATACACAAGTCGTCTGATTCTACTGAAAGGGAGCCAGAAGGTTTCAAACGCGATACACACATGTGCTGAGTAAATGGCTGGAAGGGAGGGTGAGTGAGCACTAAGGTTCTTTAATACTACATTACTGGTCGTAAAACTGAGTAGAACGTCTTTTACCTCCAAATGAGCATAAAACCCTTCAAGTGGCTGCTGAGGAGATCAAGCTAGGAACCTTGCAACATGACCACAGCTGCAATTCCAGAAGAGCGTCAATGATTTAACTAGAGTTGTTAAGCTAAGAAGACAAATCAAGCATTAGTTCTGCTGCAGAGGACTTGAATACTCTCTTCGATATCCCAGGCTACTGAAGGAAGACGATAGACATAATGGGGATTGTTGGGTACTGCAAGTAAGTCTGCACATAATGTCGTGTGGTACAGAGGAGACCAATGTGGGAACTCCTCAATCATCAACCTCCCAAGTCATAGCCACTGGAGAGATAGTTCATAAGAATACTGCAATGGATAAATGATCACATGAGACAGATATTAAGGGTTTTTCACAAAGGTGATTTGTCAATTTATTTCTCAATGTCAAAATTTTGTTTTTTCAATTTAGTTTATGTTCTGAATTTTGTTTTGGTACTTGCCTTTGCAGTGATGTGAGTAGCCCCTGAGATTTGACTGAAGGAAGGGAATCATTTAGATAATGTGAGGTGAGTGGTAAGGATTATAGGACAGTTAGGGAAGGAAAATTGTTGGCTGATTTAGTTGAAACGCGGCTCCGTGAGTTGCTCTCTGAGAGGTTAGTTGGTTAGATGTTCTGGTGGTCTCTGCCTCCTCTTGCACTAGGTGTTGCCAAGATGGTTAAAAGTCTCATCCCTCACAGTGGTGAAGTTGTGCATTGTGCAATAAAGACTTGAACACCTGAGGCAGTGTAAGTGTTGGTTGAAAATGCCAACTGTTTGCGCAGCGATCTTCAGAGCGACTGTACGGATCCCATTGTAGAGCAGTTCTGCTGCTAGATGTAGTTTCCTGCTTGGACTCATGAGATGTGCTTGAGAGCAAAAGCCTTTGTCATCAATTGCAAGGCTATACTTGGTGTCTGGCTGGGATAAAAAATTAAATGGAGATCAAATGCTGAATGGCACAGTAATGATTGGTACCCAGATAGCAAGGATGAACCTGCATAATGCCCAAATCATATCCTGGAACAACAGGAAGCTGGTGGTAGAGTCATGCAGAATTACTGAGCTTCGCAGGGGCAGACAATGCTGTCCATGGTATGTTGTGAAGCTTGGGGTGTGCCTGCAGCAAGTGGAACGACCCATTTGCAGCGTTCTGTATGAAACAAAAACACTTCATGCACAGCTTCCCCAATGATACTGAACCAGGGCAAGTGCCCTCTAAACGTTTACTTTTCCTTTGCATTCCTGTGAACTCTGTTTTCTTCATGCTCCACTGATACTTCTGGCATCTTTCTTGATGGTCCCCTTCTTTCTCTAGGCCCAAAAAGCAACTTTATGAGAAAACTCATTCCTGAAGCCATGTGGGGCAAAGAGCAACAGCGCAGGACCATAAAAAACTTCTCTCTGCGTAGCCAAGCAAACTTTGCAGGGATATCACAAAAAAAAATCTGGAAATCAAACAGTAAACTCAAATTTTAAATAAAAGCAGCTAACCTGTAAATACAACTTAATTTATGCACTCTAGTGAGGGTTCCAAGTGCTGGTTAAAGCACAGTACTTGGAGTGATGTCAACAGGTGGACAGTAAGAAAGTGGAAAACAAGAGCCTGAAGATCCATAAGATAAGTAAATTACAAAAAGCGTCTCCTCTGCCAAAGTGGCAGGTGACACAGCTCCAACTGTGGACGTACTTTTTTTTGCCATATTGAGGAACATAAGATCTTGTTCACTCCTGCAGAAAGAAACTGAGTTTCTGGGCCAATATTCCATTTTAGAAGAGGGAATGCTAGTGTCACGGTGTGATTTCTCCAGTATTGACTGTTAGACAAAAACATCAAAGTCAGACTGAAATGGGAAACATCTTATTGCAAGCAAATAATTTAAAATACATTGGCAATAAATAAATGTATTTGAGTATTTATTTTTATTAAGTTACAAGGCCATTTGCAGAACCATTGCAGCAATCTATAATGCCATTAACAGTCGTCTTGTCTCATTGATTTAATACGTTTATAAGCAGAGTGAGAGTTAGCAATTTGCTATCTTACATTTGCAGTGGACATAGAATAATGGTTATATGGAAATGATTACAAGATTGTAATCTCATTGTGAAGTTCAAATCATGTCATAAACCACTAGAGAAATTTATATCTGTTAACTTGAACCTCCTCAGGGAGATTACAACTCAGAAATTGCTCCAAATTTCTTTCTTAAAAAATGTAGCTGTTTCCGTGTGGCTCTCACAGATAGCCTGGGGTCTGGAATACAGGTTGTGATATTAGCTGCTAATCTGTCTTATCCCCTTAAGGTCCTGCTCAAGTCTCCTAGTGAGGAAATGACCGCAGTAAACAGATCTAGATAATCTGATCCGCTGGCAAACTCTGGGGGTGGTTTAGGGGTCACTGAAACTGCTCGAAAGATTCAGGCAAGAGATCAGAAGAATTCCACATTAAAAGATTGACACAAACTGTGGCAGTTGATGGTGCAACAGCTGAAATGGATATGTACTAGATTGTGAAATTTATTCCATTTTATATCAGTTAGTTTCACCGAAAAAGTAGTGAGCATTGCAGCAGTCGACAATCTGTACGTCCCATCCTATTGATCCATTATTCCCCCAACATGGGTTGATTAACAGTACCTTTGTTTCACCAATAATCAAGCTTATCTCCTCCTGACTACTCAATCCACAATTGTCTCATTACCCAGGTGCTCCCTGACCCCAGTTGCACCCAATATCAATTTGTATTTGACCTTCCACCCTCTTCTGACTTGCCTTTGTCATTAGGCCCACCTCAGCCCAGAGTCTGCTAAAAACCAAACAGCTAACTTGGGTAAATGTTTTTCCATGGCTGGTAGTTGACTGACATTGCCAACAGCTCCCTTGATAATTTTCAGCTCTCCCATTTCAAATCTGCTGACATTTCAAACACTAAATGCTGGCATAATTTCCACCTATGATATGACCTTGTGGACTTTCCACTCTGAGGACATTTACCATGTTCGATTATAAATTTGATAGTACCACACCTAAAGTAATACAAGAGGGAACCTGACCATTCAGTGAGGGAGACAGCATACAGGAGCAACATCGAGATTGTTAACGCTCAGATTGCTGCTGCTTGCCACTCAAATGACACCTCAGTTGACTCACCTGCACCTCCATCCCGTGCTTTATTGACTTTTCTTTGTATCTGAGCTTGTTGTTAGTCATTCTTCCTCGCACTAATGAGCAGTCTCTGTGGAAGTGACCAGCTCTCCCAACCCTACATGACATGAACATATGCGACTGTGGATCAAATTCTGCCTCATCAGACACAAGCAGAATATATTCAATAAAAACTGAAAGAACTGCGGAAGCTGTAAATCAGGAACAAAAACAGAGGTTGCTAGAAAAGCTCAGCAGGTCTGGCAGCATCGTAAAGAAAAAAATTGCGTGTGTGTGTGTGTGTGTCTGTGTGTGTCTGTGTGTGTGTCTGTGTGAGCAGAATATGCTTGACCTGAATCCATATTGGTCATGATCTAATTTATGGGCTTTGTCTCAACCTAACTTTCTCCTTAGATCTATCAGTTTGGGTCTGGTTTCTGCTCTATTCAGAGCATTGAAGATGTCCCAAAGGATCCAGATAAAGGCATTATACCTCAACCTGCCACAAGGAGGCTGCCTCTACTGAACTAGCAGCTTTCACATTCTACTAGGTGTCACATTGGCAGCTGCTGAATCGTTTCCAGTTCGTAGATAATCATTGAAACCCTACAGTGTGAAAACAGGCCTTTTGGCCCAACAAGTCTACAACGACCCTTGTAGCATCCCACCCAGACCCATCCAGACCCATTGAGGCCTTGATTATTTACATTAGCTCCAAAGCTCCAAGGCTGGAGTGGTTGATCCATATTCCTGCCTATCTCTGGAAAATGCCCTGGCAGTGGGAATGCATTGGGGAACCAGCCTGCTCATGATCCCCACTATTTTCCCCGAGCCCACTACCACAGGACATGGACGTATTCAGCCCACTTTCTTTGTAACTGTGACACCAATATTTTTCAGCCTGTCTGCTGTGCAACATCAATCAACTGACGGAACAGAGGTTTCTCCTAACATATCACGAGCAAGACTAATACCAACCTGTTTGCCTTTTAACACCTCTCTTGCAGCCTCTTTCTAACTTGAAGTCCAGATTACACTCTCCTGTTTTTGTGTTATGACTTGTGTAACTGGTGCAAAAATCTCACCAGTCCTGAACTTAAACACAAGACCTACCTCCCTAAATCTCTACTGACATTCATATTCTTAAAATATATTTCTCCAGCCATACCTGGAATCATCTCTTCTTGATAGATACCATGTTATTGCTGTTGACTAAAGACTGAGGACAGAACCTTCCCAGCCCCTGGACAACATGGGCCGTGGTGAGAAACTTGGAGAAATCAGGTGCGGTGTCCAATGAGGAGCTTCTTCATGCCAAGGGGAAAAAGTACCATTTTTCAACCAGGCATTGAACAGCAAGATGAAATTCTCGCTAGTCAACAGCGCGATGCCTATTTTGGAGGCATTAGCATACAGTAACATCTCATTATTACTTAATGTCACCTCATTACTATGCTATTTCCCATTCCCCCACCCTCTGGATAGAAGTTAGATGGTGACAGTTACTAACATGAGAGTTATTTGGAGACTGCAGCTCACTACTTGCTCATCTAGACCTCCATCTTAGACCCCTGACGCTAACATTTCAGGGCATGCTCCTTGGGCAGCAACTATGTACATCCACTGTCCACAGACCTTGGCATCTGACATCTACCAGCTCACTGCAACGTCATGGCACATCTCTGATCCGCTTATAGTAAGTTTCTGTATTGCCACGCTACACTTTGGACCCCACCAGTGCCTTTCATCACAATGCTGTTGCTAGGGCACTTTGGATGCAGGATGGGCACCTTTCTCATGGATTGGACCAGGTAGCATCTTGGGACTGTGTGCTGACTCACTTTGGAACTCTTTCGATGCTCATACCATCCCTGCCATGACTTGTCTTATCTTTCGGCCCTTCCACCCCTCAGCCACACTTTACAGGCTCACAGTACTTCAGTCTTGGTGTGCTGTTTAGCTCAGACACAGCAATGATCATCAGTCAAGGAGATGGACATTACTGTATGGTCCTGTGTTGAGTCAATCTCACATCTACACCATGTATCTACGTATACAACTCAAACACACTGCATTTGCATCGACTAAATGGCCATATCACAAACAAAAACAGAAGTTGCTGAAAAAGCTCAGCAGGTCTGACAGCATCTGTGAAGAGATGTCTCAAAGTTGAAGGAGGTTCCTCAGACAAGTTGTTATCAGTCAGGGTGTCCTGGTACAGATGGTCAAAGGGCATTGTGTCATCTCAAAGTAGGGGCTTAGGCATGTTCAGTCCTCCATTGGGAGCTGTGAGGGTCAAGGGCTGCATGTCACTACAGTTCAGGGACTGGACCACAGTCAGTCCAGGTGATTGAAAGTCAAGAGGGTTTATTGGGGGACACTGCTATGATGGGGAAATGGGAAATTCAATGCTGTGGTTGGAGGCAGCAACTTGGGATGCACAGGAACAACGATGATGAAGGAGGACTTTCGAAATATAATGGATGAAGACACTAGTACATTGGATAAATACTGTAGGACGGGGTATCATTGGTAAACAGCACCACTGGGGACAAGGAGTGGGGCAGGGGAAGAGTTGCAGCATGATGGTGAGAAGGATTAAGCTGTAGGGTTGAGGCTCAGGGGGTAGGGTTGAGAGCTGCAGTCGTAATTCCATGTGTGAACATGTGGGGATCAGTGGTGATGGGTGTCCAAGGATTGCCAGGAAGAAGGGGACATAGCAGTTCGGAGGTCCCTGGTGACCAGGCTGAGCTCTGACTAAAGGTGCCAAGTGTAGCCTTCCAATCCACTCTAACCCTAAATGGAAACTGTAAATGGAAAACATCTGAGACTACACCCAGAGTGGATGGAATCAGTGTCTCTTTACCATTCCAATACTCAGGCTCCATTTGAGAGTGACTGGTGGCCTTTCAAGGAGCAGTCGCATGAATCAGACACTTTCACAGCACATTAGAGTTATCTGTAATCACAGCATGGTGCATGGGAAATGTAGGTATTGTCCAGCTAGGTGGGGGCAAATACTAGTCACAGGAACTCTCAGCCATGTAACTGGTCATTGCAAGTTGAAGATAGACATCTTTGTGAAACGGAAATAATCCAGGCAACCTCCAAAATCGCAGCTGTGGGCCACAAAGTGTAAAAAATTAGAGTCTCAGAAGCTGCACACGGGAATGGAGCTGATTCCCTCTCACCCAGAACTGTAAGAATTCTGCAACCTGCTCTTACATGAAATGCTACCTTTCTTGGGCAATGTGGGGCTGGGAGCACAAGGACTCAGTATTTACCATCTCCAACTGTCTCTTTGTGGCATGACTGGTACTGCATTCATTGGAATAAGATGTAATGTCAAAGTTCCATGTGAAGTGATTCCTTGGCCCTCCTTGTTGGAGTGCTCCATTTCCCATTGGATGGAGGAGTATCTTAAATCATCGATGGTGAGTTTTGTGACTGTTGACTGCTCCCATGACTAAGGAACTTGTCTCTTTCTTATATTCCCCACACAGGGTCGTTGCGAGTGTGAATGCTGCATTGGGCAGGGCTTATTGGTGCTGTTGCTGTGGTGAAGGTGTAGAGAAATGGAGGTGGAGGCCCTGGGCCAGCAGCAACCTCCATTGGCTGCTGAACACATGACAAGGTTAGAGCTAATGTCCCTCAGGGGATGAAGGAGTCCCACAGACTATCGAGCTCAATACCATCTTCTCCAGATGGGCAATGTCTAGTGTCACCACAAGGTGAGGATATCCCGGGACACTGTCACAGAATTATGTCAACAGCTGGAGCGAAATGTGTGACCTGAAGGAGTGAGTGGCTATCCCATCTTCGTAACTGTCATGCTGATAGCTGCATCAAACCTTTATGAAACTGGCTGCTTGGACGGAGATACTGTGTGGCATCTGTCAATCCTTAATTCCCAAATGTATCAAGGCTGTTACTGATGCCATTGGTGACAGACCACAGTACTTCATGGCAGGGTCAGTACTGCAGCCCGGGCAGGGGCCTTTGCAATGTAGTTGGCATCACCCAGATACTGGGCACGATAGACTGTACTTATATCATGTTGAGAGCACAATTTCATAACACTGCTGAGTTCAACATGATTCCTTTCCATCAATGTGTAAGTGATCTATCATCATTGGTACCACATCTGAGAAGCCTGTACCAGGTATTGTGGAAATGCCATGATGCCTATATCCTTGAGAACTGTCATGTTCCTGCTGCCTTTGAGGGACCAGATGCCATACAGGGATGGTTATTGGAGGGTAAGGGCTACCCTCTGTGATTATGAATCCTGACTAAGGCCGATTGTATCATGCAGCCCATTCATTAACCGGAGCCATCAGGGAGCAGACAATAAGGTCCTGAGGGTGAATTTCCAATGCTTGGATCATTGAAGTTGGGAGGGAGCGGTCCTTACATTGTAATCCTAGCATGCTGCACTCTGCTCACCTGGAACAGGCTAAGAGGGGCTGTGTTGGAGGTTCATGAGCTGGGAGAGCAGCAGCAGTCTTCCTATGAAGAAAATGACGAGATTGAGCAGGTAGAACATTACCTTCTGCCTGATACAGCACCAGGGTCAGGTACTACAAACCACGTAGTGCTTGATTGACTCTCAGTTCCAGTACCATTCCTGGGTGCAATGATCATTCATTGACCTTAAAATTGTTGATGCTGAAAAGGCAAGCAGTCTGTTCTTGTTCTGAGAGGCAAATGCAGTTTGTTTACTTTTTGTTCATTTAGAGTCATACAGTCGTAGAGATGTACAGCATGGAAACAAACCCTTTGGTCCAACTCATCTGTGCTGACCAGTTATCCTAAATTAATCTAGTCCCACTTGTCAGCATTTGGCCCATATCCCTCTAAATCCTTCCTATTCACATACTCATCCAGATGCCTTTTAGATGTTGTAATTGTACCAGCGTCCACCACTTCCTCTGGTAACATGTTCCATACACATACCACCCTCGGCGTAAAAAAGTTGCCCGTTAGATCCCTTTTAAGTCTTTCCCCTCTCACCTTAAACCTATGCCCTCTAGTTTTGCCTCCTCTACTGAGGGGTAAAGACCTTGACTATTCACCCTATCCATTCCCCTCATGATTTTATAAACATCTGTAAGGTCGCCCCTCAGCCTCTGACGCTCCAGCGAAAATAGCCGAAGACTATTCCGCTTCTCCCTACAGCTCAAACCGTCCAACCCTGGCAACATCCTTGTAAATTTTTTCTGATACCTTTCAAGTTTAATGTCATCTTCCTTTCTGCTATTCGTGAATGAAAGTGACTGATTTAGCGCATTTGAAGGTTTTCCGATATATGATGGTCCCACATTGAACAGGGATAAGAGGCTGTGCCACACTTGGCATTGGGGAAAGATCGGCAATGACTGAGACAGGCTTGTAGAATCGGATGTGGCAAAGGACAATTCAGGTGCGTGGCTCGGTACTCGACCAGTGATAGATGTAAGAATGTGTAGCTGTTAGTGCAAGGAAGTGTCAACCATACCAGCCACGTGCCCTGAGCGGCTTTGGTTGCTGGTTGCTGTTCCATTATTGTGAAGGGCACCTCCAGATTGTCAGCAATTATTTGGGTGGATGGCTAGTGTTCGAAGATAGAGCCAGTACCAGGGATCCCAGGATATCTCAGCACTGGCAGGAACTTCCACCCACAGCGAATGGGAGATAGGACAAGCGGGGTGCCATTGGGCCGTGGTGCATGGTTACTGAGGTGAGATTGGAATTATTGCACATGAAGATGTCCCCAGGTTTGATGGAGAGAAACCCTCCATGAAATGCGACAAAAATGACACCACATTCGGTGAGATTTGGCCTTGAGACTTTGGTCTTTTCCTTTGGTTGGTGGTGGACTAACCATCTGCCTCACACACACCAGACCGCTTCAAATTCCATTGAGATGAAGTTTGCCACCATCACTAAATTTAAAATCTGGCCTATAATCACTGAAAGTTTAATCAGCAATTGTGCAATAATATGGTCAAGGTTCACTGTACAAAATTACAGAACAGAGAGAACCATAAACACACAATTCCAGGCCAGTAAGCTCCAGCTGCAGATGGTCTGATGCTCCAAGGAGTACTCGGAGAGAAGGTACAGTTGCCAAAAAAAAAAGTCAAGAATCATATTGTACCTTGCATGCACTATTTTATCATTTAACAATTTTATCCAGATTCTCAGCTTTGGAAATAACTCACATACAATGTCAAAACAAAACTATTGATACCTATCATTAGAGTTCACCAAGATGACAGCCAACCACTTATGTGCAACTTACCACTTGAATTTGAAGCCTTCGAGTCAAAGCTAGAGAGCACCTCGGACTTGGAGATTTAAGTGGAAGGATATAAACCACAATTAAATTGTCTCCAAATCTCAAACATCATTTTTGCTGTTTAAATAGAATCAGAAGCTATCTCTTTCTCCCACTGAGTTGGAACACCAACAATACTCTAAGGAAATGATACTTATTGGCATGCAAGTGAAATATTCCAAACATGCAAGCAGAAAACGATGGAAAGTCACAATAGGTCTGACAGCAGCAGTGGAGAGAGAAACTGAATTCATATTTCAGGGCAATAAAATTGTCAACGCAGTTATCTAGTGGTGAGACTGCATGCGCAGTAGTGTCTTGCCTGAAGAAGTTTATGCTTGTCATAGAGGGAATGCAACACAAGTTCATCAAACAGACTCTTGGGATGGCAATTTGTCCAATGAGATGACATTGAGGGAAATGAGCTTTTATTCACTAGAGTTTAGAAGAATGAAAGGTGATCTCATTGAAACACAAAATTCTTAGTTTATTTTGGGATTATGTTCAGCATGGACTGGTTGGACTGAAGATCTGTTTCTGTGCTGTATGACACTAGATTTGATTTGATTTACAGGGTATTGTAGTCACATGTACCTAAGTACAGTGAAAAGCTGTGATCAGTACAAGCAGATCACAGCAAACACAGACATACAGAGCAAGACATACAAGGTTACAACTGCACAGGAGATGCACAAAGCAGGATCAACATTATTTGAAGTTAGGGAGGTCCATTCAGCTGTCTAAAAACAGCAGGGAAGAAGCTGTTCTTGAACCTGTTGGTGCATGTGTTGAAGCTTCTGTTTCTTCCGCCTGACGGAAGAGGTTGGAAGAGAGTGTTAAATGGAGTCCAGGAATGGGACGTTGGCTTCCATGATGGTCTGGGCTGCACAGACAACTTTCTGTGGTCTCTTACACTCCTGGGCAGAGCAGTTGCTGTACCAGGCCATTATGCACCCGGATAGAACACTTTCTCTGGTGCATCTGTAAAAGTTGGCTAGGTTCCTTATGGATATGCTCAATTTCCTAAGCTGCCTGAGGAAGAAAAGGTGTCATTGTGCCTTATTGACCATCACATCTATGCGGGAAGTCCAGGACAGATTTTCGGTGATCATCGCACCTAGGAACTTGATGCTCTTGACCCTCCTCACCTCAGTGCCATTGATGTAGGTAGGGGCTTGTTCTCCTCCTTTATTCCTGAAGTCAATGACCAGTTCTTTTGATTTGCTGACATTGAGAGAGAGGTTGTTATCATTGCACCATGACACCAAGCCCTCTATCTCCTTCCTGGATTCTGACTCATCATTGTTTGATATCAGGCTTACCATGCTGGTGTCATCAGCAGACTTGTAGGTGGCATTCATATGGAATTTGGCTACACAGTTGTTGGTGCACAGGGAGTACAGTAGGGCCCTGAGAATGCACCCCTGTGGGACGCCAGCGCTGAGGATTATTGTGGAAGAGGTACAGTTGTCTCCATGACTCTATGGCTCACCAGGATAGAAGCAGGAAGAAAGCAGCACCTGGGTAAGGTCGGGAGTGAGTGGGTGTTGCACGATAGAGGAGAGCCTAAAACAAGTCTCAAAACAAGAGGTAGGTCTTTTACAGATGTCAAAGTTATTAAAAAAGCAATGACTGTGATGATTGCTCCAAAAACTAAGAGTAAAGAAGAAATAACAATGACCAGAGCATGTCATTTGGTGTTTCCACAGTACAAAGACAAGTGGAATTTTTGTCCAAAGATGTCGTTCAGCAACTACAGCAGTACGAGAGGACTGTGAGAGCTTCTCACTGCAGTTTGATGAATCCATTAACATGCCCAGATCATTGTTCTTGCGCACATGGTTTTTCAGGACATCACAACTAAAGAGAACCTGGTCACCTTTTTGCCCCTTAAAGAGGGTACAAAGCGTGAAGGTACCTACAACAAATTCAAAAGGTACATGCCTGAGGTAAACATTCCAATGAGGAGATTCATTCCCATCATAACTGATGGTCCACCAGCTATGCTTGATGCACATAAGGTTTTTGTTGCATTTTGCGGAAATGATCCTATTTTCCCCTATTTTGTCAATTACCACTGTATAATCCACCAGCAAGCAGTAGTGAGTAAGGTTATGGACTTTTCTCATGCAATGAAAGTTATTGTTAAGATTGTAAACTTGGTTTGATCAAGAACCTTTCAGCACTGCTTGTTTAAATCCCTACTTGGGAACTCATTGAACCAATCCTCCATGATGATGTGAGGTGGTTAAGTAAAGGGAAGATCCTGCAAAGATTTGTAAACGCCTGAAATCATCAGTTTTCCTGAATTGAGGAATGAAGTGTGCACTGAGCTGTCAGACAATGGAAGGTTGCTCGGCTTCAGATTTCTGACGGGCAGAATTTCAAAACTGAATGAAGTGAACTGCAAAATGTAAGGAAAGGATAGAAACACAGCTCATAGGATCTGTGCTGTGAATGCATTCAATTTGAAACTGGGTCTGTGACCCTCCGCAATTACAAGAACACTACAATGCTTTCCAGGTCTGGAGAAAATGCTAGCAAGAAAAGTCAAAGGCAAGGAAAAACAGTTCCACCCAAAAAAGCTCTGTCTACACCTGAGGAAGTTCAGAGAAGAAATCAACTCGTGATTTCAGGAATTTGAGGCTTGGAGGTGGGAACGCCAATTAATTGGGTGAGGTGGTGGTGTACCCAAACTCTAGCACCTCTCCAGCTCCATTGGAATTCAATTCGGGGGGTTGGGGGGAGCAGAGAGATCCCCTGTTGATCTAACATAAGATATAACAAGGTGTAGAGCTGGATGAACACAGCAGGCCAAGCAGCATCAGAGGAGCAGGAAGGCTGACGTTTCGGGCCTAGACCCTTCCCAGCATTTTCTGAAGAAGGGTCTAGGCCCAAAACGTCAGCCTTCCTGCTCCTTTGATGCTGTTTGGCCTGCTGTGTTCATCTAGCTCTACACCTTGTTATCTCAGATTCCCCAGCATCTGCAGTTCCTACTATCTCCACTGTTGATCTCCTGTCTCACCACCAATTCAGGCCCTTAGGTGGCCAATTAAGGACCACTTTAAGGGTCTGAACCCACAGCCTAAGGGACTAACCCAGCTGCAGCTGAGTTTGTCGCCATGCAGCAGACCTGTGGGTGGAGGCAGTTGGGGTGTCCTCCCGGTCAAGGGATTGGAAATAGGATACGGGGTTGACCACTGATAGTCACCCACTTGACCTAGTCTCTTCTCTCGCCCGACCCTTCTCCCTGCAATCCCCAACTCCAGAAATGACCTCCGCTGCCCCATCCACACAAATGTCACCTTGGTCCTCTCCGATCCTGGAGGCCCTTCCAACAGCAGCTATGGCCTCCCCCAGTCCTCTTGCTGAGTGCAAGAGCTACCAACCACTGTCTGTTTGAGCAGCACCTCTCACTCGGTGGAGTGTCTGTCCTCACTCAGTGGGCTTTGGGTTAAAGAATCAGTGACAGTCTCTCCAGCTGGTCTGACCCCTCAGTAAGTTTCCACACATTACTTCAGTTTCCGAAGCAAATCATCAAATTCCAGGCTTCCAAAGGAAATCAATTGAGGAAAGGTAGTTAAAAAAAATGTAGTAAACCTTAATGAAAGTGGAGTTACATAGTGATCAGTCTCATTATGAATTTTGTCATGGTTTCTTTCATCGGTCATAACTCTGGAAGTGAATTTCACAGCCTCACAACTGTGTGAAAAGACATTTCTCTTGCCTTGAATTTCTTACATTTGAGCTTGTATCTATAGTCGCTCAGTCCAGACCTTCGTGCTACTAGAAATAGCTTCTCCCCAGTCATGCTGCCCCATCTTTTCATAATTTTAAATGATTTGTCAAATATTTTGACACATTTGTGTAGCCTCATATCAACAATGATGCTAGCGAATCTGAATTGTCAGCCTGAAAACATTTGGTGGCCATGTGTTATAGAGACCTGTGAGGCTAAGGAAACTTCCCTACAGGCCAGGAACAAGCTGACATTTGCTGGAGGAGGATTTCAGACTGGGGAAACATTCTGGCAATGGCAACACTGTTTATTTCTGCGGCAAGATCAGGTTGTGCCAATGCGGCAAATGAGGAACAGGCTATTTTTACATGTCACAGAACATTGCTGAGCTGAAAAATTGCAACGCTATTTTTGTTTCAAATGCTTCATTGATGGAAGAATTGACCAGAAATATCAAACCCGCACAGTTCATGCGAGGGAAAAGAGACAGGGTGAAAACACTGAAGAATTGAATTTCATAGAATCTACAAAGAACCAACACAATTAGCATGGGGAGTAACAGAAATCTAGATACACCATCCTGGAATCAGCAGCTGGATATATTCTGACTGAAATAAACCCTTCAACAGGCATTGTTTTCAGAAGATAAATGGCAATTCTTTACTGGAAGGCCATAATGATGTCAGCATGCCGCAATTTAGAGATTGCAACATCTGAGTCTTCCAGACCAAATTTGAATCACGCTAAACCGTGGAGAAATGTTTGCCTTTTACACAAACCATAATCATGGAAGAATAGTTTAGAAACTTTCAAAGTCATAGGATTTGGTTTGCTTTGTTGCCGTTAGCCACTTCCTTAAGCTTAATAGCAGCAGCTGAAGGCTGGTGCATCCAGTGACTGGAGTCACTTAAAGTGGACAAAGGTTGATGGAACTTAATAATGAAACATGGTTGGTAGCAATATAATGATAGTACATTGTGTCTCATTAGGACTAAATTTATTTGCACAGCTAAATTGAGTTTGATTTCTACTTTCCAATCAATGGCCTAGTGCTGTTATTAATAGACTGTTAACCCAGAGTTCCAGGTAACATTCTGGAGGGTTGAGTTTGAATCCTACCATGGCAGATGGTGGAATTTGAATTCAGTAAAAGTCTGAAATTAAGAGTCTAATGGTGACCGTGGAACCATTGTCAATTGTTGGGGAAAACCATCTAGTTCACTAGTGCTCTTTAGAGAAAAGACTGCCCCATGGCCTGGACTATATGTGACTTCAGACCCATAGCATTGTGTTTGACACTTAAATGCCCTCTGAGTAATTAGGGATGCGTAATAAATGTTGGCCTAGCCAGCAATGCCCACGTTCTAGAAAAGAACTTTAAAAAAGAAGAATCTGAGTTCAATAAAAATCTGGAATTAAAAGTCTAATGATCACCATGAAATTATTGCCAATGGTCAGGAAAAACCCAAATGGTTCACTAATGTCCTTTAGGGAATCATCTGCTGACCTTACCTGGTCTGGCCTATATGTGACTCCAGACCCACAGTGATGTGATTGACTCTGAACTGCCCTCTTGGCAATAAATGCTGGTCAAGCCAGTGACACCCACAACCCAGGAATGAATTTTTTAAAAAAATATTAACACTGTCTCCCTTCACCCACATTTGATTACTCTGTTTCCCGCTCAACGTCTCAGTTTTAAAATTCCCATCTTTGTATTCAAATCTTTCCTTCATTTCACTCTTCCTTATCTCTGCACTGTTCTCAAGTTCACTGTCAGTCAAGAATTCTTGAGTCCACCAACTCTGGACTTATCACATCACATAATCTATCATTTGTCTTGCTGTTAATTTTCCATATGGCTTCTACAAAGTAGTATTGTTTTTCTTCAATGCTAAAAAGCTATCCTTTCATTTGTCACCCCTTATTATAGATGAGTAGCTTCAGGCCATTTTGTACAGTCCAAAGCCAATTTCTAATCCTAACCATGTTTTGTAAATTGGTTCAACTTTCCAAAGCCAAAATTTTGGATCATTAAAATCAGAAACATGAAGCATTTGAATCTGATCACCCAGACCACATCTGACTCAAAATTCAAAGCCAAAGACCTGAAACCAAATCCTGGTATTTCTATATCCTGTATTCTTTGAACAACAGAATGAAGACATGTACCCAAGGGATAACTTCGGCAAAGTTTAAATGTAGATGGAAAAGTCATTTTAGCTGTTGAACAATAATTAGACATTTTAAAGTTCTAATTTCTGCCTGTAACAGCTCATTGCAGAATGCCATATCACTTCTAGCCAGCTGCAATGTGCTAACCACACTTTAAAACCTGTTCTCAATATTCATGTTAGTTACAGCCTTACCATTACAAGCAATTTCTGCTGGAACAAAATAGTAGAACGATAGCTGGGCAGATTAAAAACAGTTTCAAAAGTCTCTCAGGATAGCATAGTCTTGCCTGGAAGGTCTTGGGTGGTGGCTAAGTGTGTAGCCAGAGGCAGATCTTGCTGTAGGATTCAGTACAGTTCAAATTCATCCAAAACAAAGACTTTATCATGCTGCCTTTTTTCTGTTTGTGTTTACACATTGTTCTGAGACGACGTCCTAGATCTGTACCTCACTTTCCTCCTTGAGGACACTTCTTACAATCTGCCCGTTTGATGACTTAACATCATCTTACATGGCTCATGTTTTATTATGTTGAAGGTGCCACATAAGTGTAAGTACTTATTGTTGTTGTATTCCCCTACCATTAAATAGATCGTGGAATCCCTACGGTGTGGAAGCAGGCCATACCAACCCTCCAAAGAGCATCCCACCCAGATTCACCCCACCCATCCCTGTAACCCTGCATTCTCCAGGGTAAATTCACCTAACCTGCACATCATTGAACTGTGGAGGAAGCATGGGGAGAATGTGCAGACTCTACACAGCCTGAGACTGGAATTGAACACAGTTCCCTGGTGTTGTGAGGCAGCAATGCTGACCACTGAGCCACCATGCCACCCTTGTGTCCCTAGTCTCAGCCTCAGAGATAAAGTTATTTCTGTAGTATTAGGAAAGTGACCAAGCTTTCATGACTACGTACAAACATATGAATTTGGAGTTGGTGTAAGTCATTCGAGCCGGCTCTGCCATTTGACAAGATCATGGCTGATCTGATTATAGCCTTAACTCCACTTTCCTGATACGCCTGCACTGCATGGGAACACACAACCAACGGGAGCTGCACTTCAAAGTCCTGAGTCAAATCAAACAGGAATGGTGAGAGTGAAGGTCTGAAAAGGATGAGAGGAAGAAAAGACCTTGCTTTCATGTAGCGTGTTTCATGACCAAAGCAGCTCACAATCAGTGACTATTGTCGCAATGCTTGTGTTGCAATGTAGGCATGGTTATACAGAGGGAACCTGACATTTAATTTTTAGGCAGCAGGGTCCCAAAAGCAGCAACGTAAGAATTGCATTTCTACAACTGGGCAATTTGTTTCAGCAACCTTAGTTGAACGGACAGATATTGGTTGTGATACCAGAAGAGCTCTGCTGTTCATTTTCAAAATGTGCTCTAAAAGCTAGCACATTGACCAGAGTGGACAGGCAGGACTCTGTTTTAATGTCTAATCTGAAAGGTCAGAGCTGTAAATGTGAAGCCCCCCAATGCCTCGTGAATTTCTACACTCGATCAATTCTGTGAGGGACTGTTAAAGAAAACATTCAGAATGAGATTTCAGAAGTCAGTGAACTTCTATTTTAAAACCAACACTCTGACACATTCTCAGATCACTCACTAACAAGACTGGGCTGTTTAATCCAAAACCGAGTATATGACATCTCTAGCCATTGGGTTTATATGGTGTATTTTGGTGCACTAACAAATGCTAAGATCAAGTATTTTTTCTTGAAGTTACTCAACCCTTATGACCACATAAGGAAATAATAACGCTATTTATCAATCAATATCCCTTGAAAACGAACATTGATGTGAAAGCAAAGCAAACATCGAGGGGAGATAGTGACATAGGGTAATATCACTGGACTAGTATTACAGATGTCAAGAAAATTTTTTTGGATTTGTGGGTTATCCTACTATGACAGCAGATGGATGTGAAATTTAGTTACTAAATTTAATCTAATTAATAAAGAAATCTGTAATTGAATCTAGAAATTGAGTTTTGAAACAATCATCGATTGTCATAAAAACACGTCTGGTTCACAAATGCTCTTTAGGGGAAGAAATGTGTTCTTACACATGACTCCAGGCCCACAGTCATGTAAGTTTACTCTTAACCGCTTTCTGAAATGACCCAGCAAGTCACTCGATTCAAGACTAATGACAGATGGGTAGTAAATGCCAACCTTGCCAATGACAAACACAAGAGCCCAAGAGAGAACTTTGTTTTAAAATTAGCTTTTTTCACAGAGGAGCGCTCTGTTTATCAGTTTAGCCAAACAAACTCGGTATAAATACAAGTCGCCCGAAGTAATTTGAAGTGACATTTTTAAAAATATTACCGCAGTGAAGAGACAATTAAATACTTACCACAGTTTGCTTTTCAATGAAAACAACATACCCCAATTTCTGGAAAAGTTCCTTAAAGCTTGTTGAAAATAAAAGCAGGGAAATATTACGATAATAGTTTGTATTCAGTTGATTATATCAGTTTAAACATTTTCCCCTTCATCCCTAAAGGAGAAAAATGCTTTAGACACCAAAACCTGGCCGTGTGCATCTGAGATCTATTTTGTTGCAAATTGAAAGTATACTTCTTTTCAGAATTGACCACAGTTTGTTGCAGCCATCATCCCTTTAATTAGCATTTGATTATTAACTGCATATGGAAGTGTAATGAAAAGCTGTAATGAAAAAGAAAGCCCATCAGAAGCTCCTGTGAGGGGGTTAGGAAAAGTTAAACCAGGTGTTTGTTATTTTCGCACAAGTCTGCAAACTATGAAATAAACTGACTCCATGGCACACTGCCCAATCTCTATCACTTAGGAGAAGGGAGTCTTTGTTAAAGACAGCAGTCTTAAATATAGAGAATTAAAACATGCCCAAGATAAATCAATGTACTTTTTACTTTGAACCTAATATTGTTCCATCTTCCTTTCAGCTTTACTACCATTTAGATCGTTATTGTTCTGACAATTTATTATCTTTATAAAGCATGCTTGCTTTAAATGAATTGTGTTGCCTGAAGGTAACTGGCAAAAGGTCAAGAGGTGGCAGCATACGATACCTATTCAGAATGCAGAAGTAACAGACGGTTCCATAGGCTTCATTACTGCTAGACCAAGGGACTGAGAGGCTATTGAGCACAGGCAGCTTTCACATTACTGGATGATAACATGTTTTCTTGAGTTAGCACTAACTTTATTATCTCTGCTTTGTAATGAAAATGGAAAACTGTTTGTATTAATGCAATGAATGGTATCTCGCATGTTGAGGTCTAAACAATATTTCTAAAAGTGATTGCTGAAACTAGTGTGAAACAATGAAAGGTAAGTCATTGGCATTTCATCGCAGTGTAAAATGCCACACAATATAAATTGATATGGTTCTGAGGAAAGGTCAATGACCCGAAACGTTGGCTCTGATTTCTCTCCACAGATGCTACCAGACCCGCTCAGCCTTCCGGCAATTTCAGTTTTTGTTTTTATTTCTGATTTCCAGCATCTGCAGTTCTTTCGATTTTTAAATCAAGTCTTTCTTTTGCTCATGGTTCTTCTTCAGATCCATGTAAGAGCCTCATTTAGCATCAGAGAGTAGAACAGTTTAGAAAGAACACTGTCTCA
Source organism: Ginglymostoma cirratum (assembly GCA_024137785.1). NCBI lineage: Eukaryota > Metazoa > Chordata > Chondrichthyes > Orectolobiformes > Ginglymostomatidae > Ginglymostoma > Ginglymostoma cirratum. The sequence continues at coordinate 14,474,602 of JAHRHZ010000111.1, read as the reverse complement.
ACAGGTAATGACAATCAATGAAAATATCTGATATCTATAAGTGAATCCTTGTGTATCTTGTGTTTTACCATAAATGGCATACAAAACTGTCTTTTTTCCTCAGGTATAATGATATGTGCCATCACTTATGTCTGTGGAGTCACAGTCATCATTGGAGTTGTCGTTATTGTCATCTTGTGCAAGACAAGGTGAGGAATCATTGCCATTCTATAGACTGAAAGGACTACTATTGTTCAAAGTGAAAATTTAACTGAGGCCATTGTATAGGTGAAACAGTATGGACTCTCCTTTTTTTGTTGGAATGTTGGTTTAAAAGTATTTTTGGTTCAGATTTATGTGCTGTCCATTGAAATACAATTCCTACTGACTTTGCTTAAGTCACCATCAGTTAGGATGCTTTTCTTATCAATCAGAGTCAAGTTAGAGTTGTGATTAAATAAACATGACTGAGCCTGTTTACCTCTAAAATAGTTTGGATATGGGCTGTCATCTTTGTCACAAAAAGGTTTTGGTGCGGCGGGGGAGGTACTGATGATATCAAACGTGAGGTAAGATGCCATTGGATTGGGTAGCTGCCGAATTTGATGCTCACTAACAGCATGTGAGTGAGGATCATATGTCACATCCAGCAATATTTATCACCCCCAAGTCAGTGAGGTGGGAAACAAAGAGCTTCCATAGATGACAATGTGTCATAAGCACAATAGCACTTTCTCCCTTCTGCATTTCCAGCTGAAATGAGAAGTGATGCCCTGGCAATGCCAAATCCAGGATTTGTGAGCTCAATACTGAGCCAAGCATCCAGTAACATTGGTGCTTTGTTACAGTGCTGTACCTTTCTCTGAACAGTAATCTTGTGTTGCTTGTCATGCAGGGACAAAAACTGCATCCTGGGAAAACAACTTGAGGGGAGCTTCTGTGGCTGGCTGACTGTAATGAGGCTATCTCCCTCCACAAGAGGAATTCTGGGCCTTTAACTCCCCTTTTGCCAGGACCTTAGGCTGCACTCCAGACAGTGACTCAAGGAGCAACAGTTAATGAGGAGGAATGAAAGTAAATGAGCCTTGGCCTTATCTGTGTTGTTGTTTTGATTTGGCAGATGGGTAAGGAGCAGTCCTTGGTGATCGAGCATTGTGAGGGCATGGATAGTGACAGAGTATTGTATGAAGTACTGGTTAAGGTGGTGGTCATCTGGGAAAATGCCAAAAGTAGCACTTAGTAAATCAAACAAATTGCTTGGGTGTGTTAAAAGGCTAATAGTGTGCTGGAAAAGTGAAATAATCATGTCAGTGTAAACAAAAGTCTTAACAATAAGCCTGATTTTTGAAAAATGCATTTCTAAAGTAATGAGTTGATAATTCATGAACAGTTAATAAAAATGATGACTTTAAAAAGTGCCAAGCAGCAAAAATAACTAATAAAATCTTTTATTTTTCCACCTCAGTTAAGAGACAGAGCTAAAGAAAGAGAGACTCAGCCCCAAGCTGTCCAAGGAAGGGGGTGGGGTGGGGCCACCCAAGCCAAGCTAAGGAGTTTGGATTTAACTAACAGTGAACTCGCATCCATCTCTGGTCACCCACACACTGCCCAGTATTCAGCAGAATTCATACTGAAATGGAGTCAGAAGTGTGTTGTCTTCCTCCTTGGATTATTCTCCATTCCAACCCTGCTTTATGGTGACAATCAGCACATTTGTCACCGCTATGGTTCAGTGATTGGCACTGCTGCCTCACAGCACCAGGGACCCGTGTTCAATTCCAGCCTCAGGTGACTGTTGGTGTGGAGTTTTCTCATTTTCCCCGTATCTGTGTGGGTTTCCTCCCACAGTCTGAAGATGTGCAGGTTAGGTGGATTGGCCATGCTCAATTGCCCATAGTGTTCAGGGATGTTTGGGTTACGGGGGATTAGCCATGTGAAATACAGAGATATGATAGGAGGGTGAGTCTGAGCATGATGGTCCCTGTCGAGTCGGTGTGGACTTGTTGGGCTGAATGGCTTGTTTCCACACTGTAGGGATTCTCTTCTAGACCAGTTTTTCATTGATTTCAAATCTAACCATCTGCCACCATAAAACAATAAGAAATAGGAACAGGGATAGGCAGTTTGGTCTATTGAGCCTGCCTTGCAGCTGTTACACAGTGTTTAGCACTGCTGCCTTGCAGCTGTTACACAGTGGTTAGCACTGCTGCCTTGCAGCTGTTACACAGTGTTTAGCACTGCTGCCTTGCAGCTGTTACACAGTGGTTAGCACTGCTGCCTTGCAGTGCCAGGGACACAGGTTTGATTCCAACCTTGGGTGACTATGCGGAGTTTGCGCATTCTCCCTGTGGCTTCGTGGGTTTCCTCCAGGTGCTCCAGTGTCCTCCCACAGTCCAAAATTGTGCAGATTAAGTGGATTGGCCATGCTAAATGTGAAGTTATGGGATAGAGGGTGTGTCTGGATGGGATGCTCTTCAGAGGGTTGGTGTGGATATGATGGGCTGAACGGCCTGGTTCTACACTGTAGGAATTCTATGATTCAATAGGATTATGGCTGATCTGACATTACTTACGTCAATTTCCTGCCCATTCTCATTACCCTTGATTTCTCCTACTGATCAAGAATCAATCTACCTTAGCCTTAAGCAGATATAAGAACTCTACCTCTATAGCTCTCTGTGGCAAGATTCACAACCCTCTTAGAGAAGAAATTCCACCTCACCTCAGTTATAAATTGGCTCCCCTCTATTCTGCCACTATACCTTCTGGTCTTAGACTTCCATGACGAAAACATCCTCTCAGCATTTACCCTGTTAAGCCCCTTAAGAATCCTATGCATTTCAATGAGATCACCTCTTCCTGTAAACCCCAGTGATTAGAGTCCTAATCTGTTTAGCCTTTGCTCGTAAGACAGCCCCTCCATACCGGGATCATCTTAATGAAGCTCCTCTGAACTGTCGCCAATGAAACAATGTCTTTCCTTCCATAAAAGGAGCAAAACTGCTCACTGTACTCCAGATGTTCTCTCACCATGTTGGAGTTGCAGGAAAACTTCCCCACTCATATACTTTGAAATAAGGCCCAACATTCCATTGGCCTTCTTGATAACCTACAGCACCTATGAGAAGAAGCATCCTGACCCGAAATGTCAACTTTCCTGCTCCTCTGATGCTTACTGGCCTGCTGTGTTCCTCCAGCTCCACGCTGTGTTAGCTTTCTGTGCTTTGTGCCAAAGTAACCCAGAATTCCTTTGTGTTGCAGTTTTTCTCTATTTAAGTAATATTCAGTTCTCTTGTACTCCCTTCCAAAATGGACAGCCTCACATTTTCCCACATTCTACTCCACTTGCCAACATTTCACCCATTTACTCAACTTATTAGTATCTCTGTGTAAACTCTCTGTATTCTTTTTGCAATTTGCCATTCTACATATTTTGTGTTGCCTGCTAATTTGGCAACAGTACGTTTGCTTCTTTGCTCCAATTTATTGATATATATTGTAAACAGTTGCAGTCCTAGGACTGATCCTTTTGGAACCTCACTTGTCACGGGTCACCAACCTGAAAAAGAATCCCTTATCCCCACTCATTATTTTCTGCCCATTAGCCAATTCTCTATCCATGTCAATATGCTACCTCCAACACTATGGGCTCTTATGACTTAAGCTTAATCTTTTGCCAGGTATCTTAAGGAGTACCTTCTGGAAGTCCAAGTACAACACATCTACTGGTTCCCCTGTATCCACTCTGGTTGAGACTTCCTCAAAAAGCACTAAAAGTTAGTCAGACACATTTTCCCTTTCATGAAGCCATGCTGACTCTGCTTGATTAGATTATGATTTTCCAAATGTTCTGCAATTACTTCCTTGATAATTGGTTCCAACATTTTTCCAACAATAGGATCATTGGCCTAGAGCTATCTGCTTTTTGTCTCTCTTCCTTTTTGCTTTACAATGGCAGATTTGCACATCTCTAGTATGATTTATACCCACGTTCCTAGTACAATCGCTTGAGGTGCTCGATTACTAGCTCAATGACATAGCTACTACACCATCGCTACTCCCCACACTACAGAGTACTTATCAGCAAGCTAAGTTACATCTGAGCTACGTGATGGTCTGTTGGGAGGCTTGAACTAAGAGTATGGTAATCAATTTGTGGATCTATCACTAGAGAAACAATTTATACAGCACATGTATACTCTGGTTAGCTCCTCCCAGGACCAATCCTTTATATCTTGATAGGTGGCGCTTATTTCAAGATGCGAGTGAACCCTTTAAGGTACTGACTGTCTTGTGCAACACGTTGGCTGACATAATGACGTTTCAAAACATTCTGGATGTGTCCAGCACCTGTACAAAGTTTCAATAAGAGAATTAAAGTTCATCTTGATGTTGTTCCAAACCACTTTGATTGCCATTTCCTTTCTCAGTTTAATTACCTACCTTGTCTCTATCACCATTAACCTCTCTATCACCTTGTAACTGAACTTTTTGTTTTGTGACCAGAACCTGCTACTTCTTTTTTCTATGTTGTTTTGGTGTTAGCTGTGGCTCAGAGTTTAGCACTGTTGCCTCACAATGCCAGGGACGCTGGTTCAATTCTACCATTGGGTGACTGTCTGCATGGAGTTTGCATGTTCACCCCATGTCTGTGTTGGCCTCCACTGGGTGCTCCCATTTCCTCCCATAGTCCAAACATGTGCATGTTAGGAGGATTGGCTATGCTAAATTGCCTATAGTTGGTCCAGTGATGTGCAGGCTCGGTGGATTAGCCATGGAAAATGTGGGGTTGCAATGATAGGGAAGTTGGGTGGGATGCTTTTTGGAGGGTCAGTATGGACTCAATGGGCCAAATGGCCTGCTTCCAAGCTGCAGTGATTTGATGCTTAGTCCTTTGACAGGAACTTATTGGGAAAGTAAATAGAGTGTAACTGAACATTAATTTACTGAGGCAGATAGTTCATCTTGCAAAAACTCTCTGGCATTCCTCAATTAAGAATTCTGTATGGACTGTGTATATAGCGGCAGGAGTATTGGCATAAGTCTAAAAGGCCCCAGTGGAAGTGGTGCTATATGAATGGACTATCCATCCATCGTCTTAGTATATATTAGATACTTCCACTGTCATAAATGCACATGCTTCAAACCTGTGATCCAGACAAGCATTTTTTTGATTCTTGGCACATTGTTACTGTGATTCCTTGATTCTTGAAAGAACAATACAGAAAACAAATTGTTGTGCTATGTGCCTGCTCCACTGTTGATGCTTTAGGTTTGTTGGGGGTTGATAGGTGGGGGAGGGTGGTTGTGGCGTAGGGGAGATTATTAACTCTGCCTCACTGCTAGGAGACCAGATGAAATAGAGATAGGCATTACCCTCCCATCTGATTCTGCCAATAGTAATTTTAAATTGCAGGTACCTAGGGCACCAACTATATCCTTTGAATAGTCAGATCAGGTCCAAATAGTATCAAATGGATTCTACTGCATTATTAAGTCTCGTTCTGAGTGAAGAGGTCCCTGGTGTTTCTCAGTAAGGGGAACCAGTTAAGTTATTTAAAAAAAAAATTAGCTTCCTTGTAGGTCTGGCAGGTTGCTTTTATGGGTCCCACAAGGAGATTCACTCTCCCTGAGCTTGTCTTTCCCTCCTCTGATTGTCTACAGAGAGCCCACTTCCCAATCCTGACTCTACCTTGGCTGCCATTCCCATGGGAGCTTCTGCCAGCTATTATCCTCATTATTTTCTCCATCTCTGTTGTCCATTCCAACATCAGGGTCGGACAGCTGTCCATTCTGCAAAATATATGTAAAACCCCACTGTTAAAATGGCAGGGTCTTTGTATTCACTCACCCAAAGACTGAAATTGACCTGGTAGTTTAAAATTCTGATTAGCGATGGTATAAGTATATGAAAATTACTGCCAACTACACGCTACTAGCAAGATTGCTCTGCTCCTAATCAGACTGAACTGCTGACCTGTAGTTCAAACTTCTGAGGTGCACATTAAGTCAGATTGGAACACATGTTCACATAACATTTGTAAATTACCTCATTAACAGCAAAACAACTCCACTAGAAATACCTGCTCCCTAACAAGTTAAGCACCTACGTCAATACCTGATTCTGGTTCTTGCGAATAATACACTCTTGTAATTGTGTTTCCTTTCAGGATGTGTCAGACACCTAAACAGGCTGCAAAAACCTCAACTTGTTAAATGAGCATGAAAATCCTGAAACTTTGACAGTGTTGGAGGAAATATTTCGGTAGAAGACATCGTTTCTTGTTGTGTCAAGGCATTATGTGTATTACAAACCTGTATGGTGTGCATGTATGAAACTATACTCGATTGCCACTGGCATAGCTGTTTCATAAGCTGTATTTGCATTGGTTTCAGGGATTGTTTACTGGATTAAACTGAATGATCCATAGATCCCAGTGGAAAATATTTCTGAATAGGATGGGATTGTTGGAGAGGGATTGCTACATGCTACCTTATCTCTAATCCATGATCCCATTGAAGAGTCTTTGCACTGCAAGAGTGGGATCATTGAATTTATCCTGATGTGAATAAAAGGGTTCAGTGTTGTACTGTTTGCTGTTTTTGTAAATTACAGTGTTAGTATTGATATGTAAGTAATTTATGAATAACGTCCAAATAATTCTAATAAATGCCCTTTAAAACATAGTAATGTTTACATAATGTGATGATGCTTCTGAATCACTTTTGGGTTGCATTCATTCTGAGTCTGCCTTCTAAGGACTTTGGCCTGTAAAACAGTTAATTTTCAGGAGCAACTCGGCCAACAGAGACCATAATATTGCAACATAACAAGCATGGGGCTGGATGAACACAGCAGGTCAAGCAGCATCATAGGAGCAGGAAAACTTGACGTTTCGGGCCTAAACCCTTCATCAGAAATGGGGGAGGGGAAGAGGGTTCTGAAATAAATAGGGAGAGAGGGGGAGGTGGATAGAGGATGGATAGAGGAGAGGATAGGTGGAGAGGAGGCAGACAAGTCGAAGAGGCGGGGATGGAGCCAGTAAAGGTGAGTGTAGGTAGGGGGGTAGGGAGAAGATAGGTCAGTCCAGGGAGGACGGACAGGTCAAGGGGGCGGGATGATGTTAGTAGATAGGAGATGGGGGTGTGGCTTGAGGTGAGAGGAAAAACAGGTTAGGGAGGTCATCACGCTTTAGGCCCTAAACGTCAAGTTTTCCTGCTCCTATGATGCTGCTTGACCTGCTGTGCTCATCCAGCCCCATGCTTGTTATCTCGGATTCTCCAGCATCTGCAGTACCTTTTATTTCTGACCATAATATTGCAGACAGCTTTCAGGAAAACCTCTATCTGGAAGAGCGCCATGACATACTGACAGTGGTGGGAGGCAGGGGTATTTGTTGGCATTATTCAAAGCTGTCAGTAACATATGTACTTTAAAATCCTGAGCTTCTTACTATTTCCCATTTGTACCTGTCACCTGCTGATCTCATCCAACACAACCTGGCTCTTCGGTAGAAAGGTCTCAAATCAGCACTATTTGAAGAGTTCATATTGGCAGTTTAGGTGTATAAGATTATGAGAGCTATGGACAGGGTAAATAGAGAAGCGCTGTTCCTTTTGGTTGAGGGGTCAATCACGAGAGGACATAGTTTTAGGGTAAGGGGCAAGAGATTCAAAAGGGATTTGGGAAAAACCTTTTCACTCAGTGAGTGGTGGGAATCTGGAATGTGTTGCCTGGGAAGGTAGTGGAGGCTGTAAACCTGACAACCTTTAAAAACTATTTGGATGAGTACTTCAAATATCTTAATATTCAAGGATATGGGACAAGTGCAGGAAATTGGGATTAGCGTACATTTAGTTGTAGTTCCATCGGTTCACATTCAATGGGACAAAGGGCCATTTCTGCACAGTATGAATCTATGAATCTCTGAACTTAGTTGCTGCTTTTTCATGTCTGGCTGTAGCTTTACTTCTAAAAGTTATTTGATAGGTTGTATTATCCTGAAAAATTTCACTGTGTCTGAAAAGGGAGAGGTCCTTCATTGTCATTGCCGTTTGCCTGAAAACTTTCAGTCATCTGCTTTTGTCCTCTTCAGATCTTTCTCTATTTTACTCACTGTTCACTACACATGCACACTTTGTCTTATCTGTAACTTTCAAAATTGTGCCCTTGTAATCCAAGACCAAGTCATGAATATATTTCTAAAGCAGTAGTGATCCTAATAGAACATTATGGAACTCTAATTTATACCTCCCTTCAGATTAAAAAATATGGTCAAACCACAACTCTCTGCTTCCTATTCCTCAGCCTATTTAACATCCCTGCGAATAATGCCATTTTTTCTCCATGACTTTCAATTTTATAGACAAGTTCAATACATGGTAGTTTATCAGGTAATGCTTGAAAGTCTACATAAACAACATGTATTATTTCTAAGTGTTCTATTCCTCTGAACACCTTGTTGCTCCTTTTAAATTCTATAATCTGGTGCAATACCCCCACCAAATTTTTTTAAACTTGTTGCATAAGGTAATGGTTCTGAAAGAGTTCACGATAGAGACTGCAATAAGCTCCACACAATCTGATGATGTGTGAACTCTCTGTCAAATCTTGCAAGTGTAAAATGGCACCTTTGGCCCCAACAGCCAATGCTGAAGTAATTAAAATCAGGAACATTCAAGAGGCCAGCATTAGATGAGAACAGACATTTGGCAGGTTTGTGAGGTCAAAGGAGATTACAGAAAGGCCATGCAGGGATTTGAAACCATAGATGAAAATTTTGAAAGAAGTCATTGCTGAACTGAGAAGTTTTTTTTTATTTGATCAATGAGTGTGGGCATCACTGGCTAGATCAACATTTATTGCCAGTTCCTAATTGTCCTGTAGGAGGTGGTGGTGAGCAGTAGTACCCACAGTACTGTTAGAAGGGACTTGCAACAGTGAAGCAACTGTGAGGAACAGCAATGTTGTTCCAAGTCAGGATGGTGAATGAAGGAGAACATGTTCCCATGCTTCTGCAGCCTATGTCCTTCTATGTGGTGTAGACTATGGGATTACAATGTGTTATCAAAGGAGCCTGAGTGAGTTGCTATGGTGCATTTTGTACACGGTAGACACAGTGCACCAGTGGGGAAGATAGTGAGTGTTGAAGCTGATGGATCTTGTTAATCAAGCAGGATGCTTTGTCCTTGGTGATGTCAAGCTTTTTTGAGTGTTTTTGGATCTACACTCGTCCAATGGACAGTATTCTATCACAGATACCAAGGTGTAGAGCTGGATGAACATAGCAGGCCAAGCAGCATCATAGGAACAGGAAAGCTGTTGTTTCGGGCCTAGACCTACACCTTGGTATCTCAGATTCTCCAGCATCTGCAGTTCTTACTATCTCTGAAACAAGTATTCTATCACACTCCTGATTTCTGCCTTGTTGATGGTGGACAGGCTTTGGGGAGTCTAGAAGGGAGTTACTTGCTTCAGGGTTCCTATCCTCTGACCTGCTTCTGTAGCCAATCTATTTAGAAGGCTGTTCTGTTTCAGACCAATGGTAACCCCTAAGATGTTGATAGTGAGTACATGCCAGATAAATAAACAGGATAAACATGCTGCAAGTTAAGACACAGGCAGCAGAGTTTTGGATGACATGAAATTAATGGAATAAAGATGTGGAAGATCAGCCAGAAATATGTCAGAATGATCAAGTTTAGAGGGAACAAAAACATGGATGAGCGTTTCAGTAGCAGATGGCCTAAGGCAGGGGGCCATGTTACAGTGGTGGAAGTAGGGTGTTTGACAGATGTATGGGCAGAAGTTCAACGCTGCAAGAAGTACAACCATAAGGTCCTGAAGAATCGGGTTCAGTTGCCAGGGAGAAGGATGGAATTAATGGCTAAGGAACGACCTTTGTGGTGGAAGTCAAAAGACCACAACTTTGGTCTTCCCAATATTGAGCAGGAGGAAATTTCTGTTGGTGGAGTGCTGAGTGTTGGTTTGGCAGTCTGATAATCCAGAAGAGAAAAAGAGTTGAAGGTGCATTTATTTCCTTGCTATTGGCAACCTTTGATTAGACCAAAAGAGAGATAAAAAGGAACAGACTGGAAGTGGGGTTTGAGTTCAGGGGTTGCATTCTTCTAAAAGGTATCACTGTGAATCAGTCTTTATAAGTTTGTAAAGATTGGCATGTGTTTAATTTGTCACCACTGAAGCTTTAGAGGGGTTACACTGATATCACTGAGAAGCAACATCAAGTTGAGAAATATGAGTCTAAATACATCAAAAATTAAACAAAAACCGAAAGAACTGTGGATGCTGTAAATCAGGAGCAATGAGGAAAGGTCACCGGACCCAAAACGTTAACTCTGTTTTTTCCCTTCACAGATGCTGCCAGACCTGCTGAGCTTGGCCGGCAACTTTGTTTTTAATCAAAAATTAAAGTCTAAAAGAAAACATTACAAACTAATTAATAGTAAACTGTGGAAGTTATCAATTGTCTTCAATATTTAAATTTCCCCCTATGTCTCCACCAAAAACTATGTTTAATGTTGGGCAACATTTTAGTACCTCACCTAAATAGTATGTAATGTGTGTGTATGTTTGTGCATGTCTTTAGCAAGAACGGGAGATAAATTATTTTCATTGCACAAACTCATTTGTAACAAGAACAACTGGGCAGTGATCGGGCACATGAACTGTAACTGATTTCCCTCTACAAGCCATGGCAGTGAGACCAAGAGAGGCTTGTTTACCACTAACTCTGTAACATAAGCTCTGTCAGCACTTAACCCAATATGAAACCTGGACTCTCTTCAATACAACTCTTGACATCTGTGGCAAGACGATTTTGTCATTTAATCAGCTTTCAAAAGAACCTCATTTATTATTTTACTGACCTGAGTCATCAAGTAATGGTTCAAAATACCAGAAACATTTGTTTGATTGTGCTCGACCAACATATTATCATATCAGATGACTAACAGCTTCAGTACAAGGTAATAGAGGTGAAAATGATGTGTATCTATGGTGACTGAGAACTGCCACATTATCCACACCATGTTTTTCCATGAAGCCTGATTAGAAGTATTGATAAAAAGCTAAATAATCATTCTCAAATGGTTTTAATCGAATACTCTGAACAAAATCAACACAGCAATACAAAGAGACACTAAAGCATTCTGTTTACTGATGCTTTCAAGATAGCTCAGTGTAATCTAGTGAGTACGGAAAATATAGTGGGAAAGAAAATCTGTTCTCCTTTGTATTCAGGGAAAAAAATTCTCGCATCACAATTTAATGCTTAATGTGTTTCTCAATACCTCAGGAATATGCAATTGATGTGTTCACTCGATCTCTGGTTTGTGTTATGCTTGATGCCAGGTACGTAGATTGGCCATCACTGTGTTAGACATTGTGGTTTATAATGAACATATGTGCTACTGCTGAAACAACATCTCCTCATATCATCTGGTCAACATTGTAGGAACATTACTTGACCACAAAACCAGTCAACTTCTACTCACTCACAATTAAATTTGACATTCACCTGTTCCAAATAATTCCTAAGAAAAACACCACTTGAATGGCACAATTAACAGGGGACAATCACCGCGTGGATCACAAACTGCTTTCTGTATCAGACAGCTTAACCCATGCTTATACGTTACGGCATTAATAACAACCCGAGTAAACGCTGCCCAGGTCACATTCACTGAAACTGGCTTCTGACAGTTTGTGTGTCAATTGCCGCCCATTTTTATTGTTTTTTTTCAATGCTTGCAAATCATTGTCAATTCCATTTACTAAATGGAGGGCTATGTATACAAGTAACATGCTTCTAGGCCAAAACCAGTGCTGCTCTTCTCCAGTGCTTTCTGTTTTGTTGCTGCTCTCCATCCCATTGTTAGGCAGTTACTATGGTAAAGGTTTCTCTGAGGGATTCTCTTTCTCATTGCTCCTCTGGTCTGGTGCCTCTCCAGTTAGCACATTTCAAATCAATAACCTACTGAAGTAGATCGTGAAATCGATGGAGCTATAATTTTGGGAAATGTAAAATGGCCTGTCAACTTGCTATCATACATTTTGCATATTGCCAAAAGGTACCCCTCTTTGTGAGGAATACCATATACAAACAACCTGAGCAACAACTCAGCAGAATGCACCAATACTGTGTACTGAAGCACCATAGTGCCTGTTAGCAATAGCATTACACAAGTCAGTTGTCCTACTTAATGACTGATTTCCCTACTAATACTTCTACAGCTGTTGTTTTTCAAGCAGGTCTCAGTAATTTGAAGTCATTTGGCATTACTGAGTTCAGAAACTGTTGAACTGCAATTGATAGGGAGGCACTGGTGACTCAGTGGTTAGCAATACTACCCTACAGCACCAGGGAGCCAGTTTAATTCCACCGACGGGTGACTGTTTGTCTGGAGCTTGCATGTGCAACCCGAGTCTGTGTAGGTTTCCTCCAGGTGCTCTGGTTTCTTGAACAGTCCAAAGTGTGCAGTTTAGGTGGATTGGCTATGCTAAATTGCCCACTGTGTCCAGGGAAGTGTAAGCTCCGTAGGAAATGCAGGGTTACAGTGATAGGGGATGGGAATGGGTCTGCGTGGGATGCTCTTCAGAGGGTCAGTGTGGACTTGATGGGCTGAATGGCCTGCTTCCACACTAGGGATGTTATGATATAAAGGATATATATGCTTGCTCCAAATATTTGTGAACTGGACATTGAATTCTAATGAAAGCGATATACTGTAAATGTTTGAAATCTGAAACAAACACAGAGAAAGCTGGAGAAACCCAACAGGTCTGACAGCATCTGTGGACAGAGAAAAGGTATTAATGTTTTGACTACAGTATGACTCATCATCAGAGTTTGAATCTATAGTTCACTTGTATGATCCACACAATACCCAATTTGACTTTGCAACTTGTCTTACAGAGGAATGTGCCACATTTTTAATCAAAGCACCTTTGAAAGATAAAAACCAAAAGAATTGCAGATGCTGTAAATCAGGGACAAAAATAGAAGTTGCTAGAAAAGCTCAGCAGGTCAGCAGAACCCAATTTTGAGGAAGGGTCACTGGACCCGAAATGTTATCTCTGATTTTTACTTCACAGATGCTGCCAGACCTACTGAGCTTTTTCAGCTCAGTTCTGTTTTTAGCCTTTGAAAGATTGTTAGCTGCAGGGGTAAGTTTACCAGTTGTTTCCCGGTTTCACAAAAAATCTGTCAATCTTGCAAGCTCCGTCAGCTACAGCTTTCTATGGGGGAGAATTCCCAATATCTTCGCAGGTTTGAGTGAAAATGCTTCCCAATTTCCCTCCTAATGGCTTTGTTTTATTTTAAGATTGTGTCATTCTCAAGTTCTCTATTACTGGAAACAGTTTCCTCCAAACCCACCCTATCAAAATATTTGTTTAGCAGAAGTATTAACAGATATGGGCCTAAGGCAGGTACATGAAGTTAGAGGACAAATCAGCCATGATCTCATCCAATGGTAAAACAGACTCGAGGGGCTGATTGTCCTACACCTGTTCCTATATTCTTAAAACCTTACAAAATGTTAGATACTTTGGTCAGATCACCCTCCATACCCAAGGAAATCCAACACAAGTTTATACAGTGTAACTCTCTAAACTCCTGTCTCATTCTGATTAATCTTCTCTTCTACAAGGAAGTGCAATGGTTTAATACTACCATGGGATCAGCAAAAGTCTCCTCACTCCTCTCCTCATCCTCATTTGATGACACAGCTCTCAATCTTTTCACCACAATTTTCAACTATTAGCCCTGCTCTGTCACAGCTTTCACCATCCAGTCTCAAGGACACACTAAGCCAATTCTCACTCATTGCAAGCATACTCACCACATCGATCCTCTCCTTATACCACACAGATCATCCTGGGCTTATACTTACTGACTCCTTGCAGGAGCATCAATTGCTTTGATAAATTCTGCCAGCCTTCACATCACATATACTTTACCTACACTTATCAGCTTCCCATGTTTCTCTCCCTAACAGGGCTGTAGCTGTATCTACAGCCCCAAAACTTTTTTTTAAATCCAGTTGCAGGATGTGGGTTTTGCTGGCTAGTCCAGCATTCATTGCCCATCGCTAATTGCCCAGACGGTATTTGTACACATTTGTGTGGGTCTGGAGACATATGTAGGCAGCAGGATAGAGGCAGAGACAATCGACAAGATCTCATGGTCATCACTAGACTTTTAAGCCCAGATATTTATTGAATTCAAATGTCACCATCTGCCATGGTGGGATTTGAACCCAGGTCCCCAGAACATTGCCAGATTAATAGTATGGCAATAATACCATTACAGCAACACCCCTCACTGCAGTGGTTCAAGAAGGAATCTCACCCCTACCATCTCCAGGCCTTTAGGGATGGGCAATAAATTAATACTTTCCCAATCGAAGACACAACATCTGACAAACAAAACTAATGCTCATTTCAACTTTGACACATTCACCAAATCCAAATGACTCATAGATTTCCTTTCATCTTCTCAAATGCACCCAAGCTCTATTTCTATAAGACAAGACTGGCATTAATTTTGAAGAATGGGACAGATGTAAGAGTGTGCATCATCATCCCACTCACAGAGTCAGAGCATGTTGCGATAGGGATCACAGCTCCCACACAGAATCATGGACAGCAGGCTGGAGAGAACTTGCTAGGCTACTCAAATGGAATGTCCACCTTTTACGTTATCCCTTCATTGAATCAAGCACAGTGTCAGCGAGCTTAGACTCTTTCACCTGCTATCTCCAACCCATTGCCCAGTTCTGTGTTAACTCTTCTCACTAGCATCCTAGCATCACTCATCTCTATATCCTATCAACCTGTCCCTACCATTTTCTCAGACCTTCTCAACAGCAAGAAGCTCTAACAGATGAATTGGATGTGGAGTTTTATTGGGTGCTACCCTGTCTCACTGCACCCCGACAAAACTTTGACTTTGCTGTTCTACTTGAGTTGGATAAATACAAGGTAGAATGGTCAGTATATGACAAAAGCCCAGAAGCAGCGGGCAGAAGTAGAAGCCAGCAGCGGCAGTGACAGTCTAGGAGAGACTGTGTAAGGTCAAAGCTGTCTCCCAGCTCTGCTGAGCCAGTCGGGGTGAAACCTTCCAGGACAAAACAATAACTTTAGCCAGACATCTCTATGGGTCTTCACTCGATCTGGGAGTGTGGGGGAGTCTGCATTCTGCTTTGGGTGCAATGAATCATCACTCTGTAACGACCCTGAATCATGTGGTCACCTCCAGGAAGGCAGAAAGCAGCAGCCCATATGTGTATAATTTGCAGGTTAGGCACAAGTTCAATTTACTGGTGGTTTGAATTTGCAGGATTGCTTCACTGTGTTCAGATGCAGTGGCAGTGGGGTGCAGCAGGCAGTGTTCACTGCTCTCCCATACAAGTGTTACAGTTAGGAAACCCTCTTCACAGGGAAGCGATGTAAGTTGATCATTACATTAGGAGTGCATGGAAGGTAATCTTTGTGCTTTTCGATCAATTAAATGCACTTATTGCATTTGCACTCTGGCCTGTGGAACATTTTATTCATGCCTTTGCCGGAATATTATTTATATGATGGTGGTCTGAATGGGTTGAATGTTTGTCAAAGCAGGAGTAGGAAGTGATTTTAATTGTACCAGTGCTGCTTGGGTGTGTTGAGATTGTTCAGAAGTTTCAGCCATCAAGCCTGAAAGGGGATACCCCTGGTCTCCAGCAGTCACCTTGTCATGATCCTCCCAGAATTGAAAAGCATGGAGATTGTCAAAGAATAGAACTATTGCAATTTCACTCTAGATAGAGTATCATATGGGATTATGTGACATTGAATGAGCTGGCCATTCAACCTACTGTGCCTGTGGCAACTCTTTGAAAGAGTTATTCATTTAGTTCCAGTTCTCCACTCCTACACCATTGCCCTGAAAATTAATGCCAAACACTCCTGCATAACCCCAGGAAATGAATATGTCGGTCATCAAATGCATTTGTGAATTCAGTCTGGGGGAATCTGTTTAATGTCCGCTGCAGCAGACTGAGACAGCTCAGCGAACATAATAAAAAAACTCAGTGCTTTAACATCCATTCGGTCAGTGTGCCCCTTCGTTTAGCAACCCTGCACTGGTAGTAGGAAGCTGCAGATGTGGTCTGCATCAGTCTGGCTAGGAATGTGCAGCTTCTAGCTGCCCTGCTGCTCAGTAGGTCCAGGAAGGTAAGTGTGGTCCTGTCTATCTCACATGCTGGATTGGCTTGCTTTACGCTTGATATACTCTCAGTGGCTCAGGTGGTGACTGGAATTTTGCTGAGATGACTG
Organism: Ginglymostoma cirratum; assembly: GCA_024137785.1. Taxonomy (NCBI): domain Eukaryota; kingdom Metazoa; phylum Chordata; class Chondrichthyes; order Orectolobiformes; family Ginglymostomatidae; genus Ginglymostoma; species Ginglymostoma cirratum. The sequence goes on along the minus strand of JAHRHZ010000111.1, from coordinate 14,458,284 downwards.
CCCCTCTAGTTTCTCTTTGTTCTTGATGGCTTCCTGGACACAATACTCTGGAAAATGCGCAAAAGGACCTCTCCCTCATCCATCTCTTTGAAAGAGGCAATAATGTTCCCCAATAAGGAAACGCAACTAAAGTGGCAAAGGCACCAGATTGTTCGGGATGGGAAACAAATGTTGGCTCTGCCAGCTATTCCCACAAACCAGAAAAAAGCCCCCAAATAGCAGCCTAGAAACTTGAACAGGCACTAAATAATCCTGAGAGTGAGTGAGTTATGATTGAGAGATTCCTTTTACGCAGTTCCTGGATCACTCAGACATGAGGTGGCATGTGAATGGGTGAAGCTTAATGATGCCACGGTCACTTCCGTTTATTTCTCAGCCTTATTTCAAGGAAGCCCTGTATTGATTGTTTCTTGGCTCAAGCCCATATAGGAGCTTTCCAGGTGGTGGCTCCCCTTAGCTTGTTAAATATTTTATGGACTTTTCAAGATGGCACAGGAGCAAAATCTGCCAGCGTTTTGGTGGATATCCGCTAAGTCAAGTTTTTCTGGGAATGGCGTGTGGTAGGATGGGGCGGAAATTGAACGTAAGTGATGCCACAGGAACACAGTAGGTAATTAATGAGGCAAGTTTGATGAGATACGGCGAGAGAATGCACTGGACCTCACAGCAAAACACCCTTCAAAAACACCCATGCACTCACTCAAAAAAATGTAAAACTTCACCCATTATTTTTAAAGGTTCTCATTTTAAGTAAATCCTTGGCTGAGATAATGGTTGTCACTGCAGTTAAAGAGTTTTTTTTAATTTCAAATTACTTAATCCTGTACAATCATTGACATGTCATCAAAACCTAAATATTGGATAACTGGACTAAATTCAGAAAATCCTGGAAACACACAAAGTAGGTCAGAGAACATCTATGGAGAGCAAAAAACCTGTGATGAATTACACAGGCTTTTTGATTTTTAAAATTTAATGACTTTTCATCTCCACCCTGCCATAACCATAAGAACACTGAACATTGGGAAGACAAAGTGGAAAATTGGAGATTCTAAAGGCTTAGCTATGTGCTGGAAGAAGAAACTCTGAACTCATTCTCCACCCCAATTCTATCCTCCACAAAGAGGGTTAAAATGGTAACCGTCATATCCAGAATGGGTCTCTAATATTGGCTCCTGCTGCCGGCCAGTCTTTGCCTTGTCAACTCAAGGGAAACGTGTCCGAAAGCGAAAGCTGCAGATGCAGGAAATCCAAATTAACATTTCAGGTCTGTGACCTTTAATCAGAGCTGTGTCCAGCTCAGGGCACACTTTAGGGAAATCCTGATCTAGAGGATTCGCAATCCCCTGAAAAAGAGATAACCGGAAAACCAAAGCATTCATAGTAAAATGTTTGCATTTAAAGCCATCGAGATGTGTTTCATGGCAATGGACAAACACTGTTCATCAGCGGGGCTATCTTTCAAACCCTGTGGTTGTATAGTGGAGCTAATTGATGCATGTTAATGTCCAATGCCACTTTAAAACATATAAATCAACAAACGCTAACATACGAAGAGTTATATTAGTCGGTTGACTATTAACTAAAATACACATATGGTTTACTTTATTTGATAATAACAATGCATTTCTTCAACTCCTATGTGAGAATATTGCATTTCAAAGTCGCCTGTGATCTTGGCACACTGGGAGCAGGGTATTATTTCATTGAAGAATCTAATACAACACATGTGTTGGAGAGACATCTATATTAATTGAACTTGAAAATTGTGCCTCTTAATGTAGCTTAGTGTTTAATTGACAAAAAAAATTGCAGCAACTTGCTGACATGTACACAGAAAGCATGTTTCATGATTTGAAAGATATGCATCATTCTTGATAATTGATCAGTAAAGGCTACACGATAATATTTTTGGTATTCATTAGTCACCATTTCACAACGAATTAATTGGTTCTTTGGCCTTCATGCTTTCAATACGTTCTAGCCATCTGCACCATCAGGATGGTCTCTACACCTCTTATAAGCAGCCAAATCTATGAATCACTTTATCACTTTGGAACATTGAATACCGAATGAGATGTCTGGAGCTTATTCATCACATCCACCTCTCTGCTATCAACATCCACTTTCTTTCACTTTATTCATATCCCAATATTCTTCCCTGAAATGTAAACATCGTTTTAACACTTAAGTAGCTGACACTGAGAAACCGAGCACAGCGTACAAATACCACGAGTGCTGGAAATCTAAAATAGAAGTAGGAAACACTGGGAAGGACAGACGACACGGCTTGAGTGGCAGAGAGAAGCATCAACATGGCCGTCTGGAAGATGTGCAACAGGACCTCTCCACTGTCCAGGCATACATGGGAATTACCTGGGAAATTGGAACCTCCGGTGGACAACTACTTGGCATCTGGAATCATCCAATAATGTCCTTAATTTTGCACTACAAGTCGGAAATTCCAGACTGTTCCAACTCACTGTACAAGTTAGTGAGGGAAAGTTAGAGGGTTCAAACCTGCTCTGACTCCCGGCTGACCAAAAATCTGACCCTACCCCCACAAGACCCCCGACATCTCCACTTTCAAACATCGGATATCCCAATCTCCCTCCACCTCATGGAAACCCAACTGAGCCACCATCCCCAACAGATACCCGAACTCTCCCCCAGCACCTCCACCATCATTGACACCAGACTGCCCACACATATGAACAAGTAAACAACTCTCTCTTTCATGGATAGCTAACCTGAAAACCATGGGATTTCCCGACCTCTCTCAGCACCCAATTTACTCTACCATCGCTCTCACTCATCTGGCACCTTCTCACCCACCAGCCATTCAATCCCTGGCTCCCTACCACTGCCTCAACCTTCCTGGTGCCCGAACACCTTGCCCACTCTGCAACTTACCCTTTCACCCTCTAGCCACACCGCCTGCACCTATATGCCACCCTACTCACTTATACACTTACCTTCTTTCTCTCAATAACAACTAAAATAGTTTTAGGAGCTTTAAATATTTTCCTTTCTAGAATACTGTAGCTATTGCTGTACAAAGGGATCTGTCTTTTGCAATGATCCACTCCAAGAAGCCCATGTGATCTAATGGGCTACCAATGGAAAACCAGTTAGTAAAGTCCCGGATAGATAAGAGGGCAATTTCTTCACTGATGTGGCTCAGAAATACGGATTCGGACACAGGGTGAAAAGTTCAGGTATAGAATTGCTGTTAAAGCGCAATGTTCTGTCAACAGGGCCCAGTCATCTATTGTTACCCTTAACCTTCAAATTGTCAACCATCATCATCAAAAGATCTAGCTGAAACAGCAGCAGGAAAATGGTGCTTTCAAACAGCGAGTATTTAAATCTGCATTGGTGAATGGGATAAGTTATTAATCCTATTTCACTGTTTAATAAGGGGCAAAGGAATAAACCAGGAAACTGTAGGCCAGTTAGCCTAGTGTAACTGGTGTGTAAGTGATTGAAAAAATTGTCAGTTGGATAAGCCAATTAACCAAGTGCCACATAGAAGGCTGTGAGGCCCACAGAATTAAAGGAAAGTGTTGGTGTGGATACAAAATTAACTTAATGAAAGGAAGTATTTGTTAAAGATGAACGTTTTTACGATCACCGTCATTGGCAGTTGGGTTCACAGATCAAGGGTCCATTTTGGATCCATTGCTGTTTTAAATTTCTTTGATTGACCTAACTCAGATGAACTAACTTAGTGATGATACAACACTTGAGAATGTCATAAATGATGATGCTGATAGTTATAAAACTTCAGGATGAGATAGACGGCATGTTGAAATAAATAGAAACATGCAGGTGTGGAAGACTGTGAAATGATTTGGTTTGATTAACGTGAAAAGGCAGTGTATCATATAAGGCACAATTTTACAAATCGCAGATGACCAGAGCTATATTGGGACTGAATTTTCCTGCGGGTCTCAGGGTCCTGACATTTGCTTCCTGACATTTATTTTGCATCCGTACTATGACTTACTCCTTCAGTCCATGGGCTTCCACCTTCTTTATAAGCCTCGTGGGCAACTCTTTATCAGTGTCTTTCAAAAGATATATACTTCAGCTGCATTTTTTGTAAATGAGACCAATTTTCCAGGACAGAGCCTCCTAAATAGCAGCCTCCTTGTTCACTGACCTGTTAAGGATGGCTGCTAAATGGGAAAGTGGGACGTGGAGGTAGAGGTTAAGCTTGACTTTCGGTTTTATTGAACTGAACAACAATCCGGTTTTCCAGCATGTCAGTGGGACAATCCCCCTGGATGGAGTGGGAATCCATCCTGACATTGTAGCCTGCTATTTCCTGTCTTCCCTGACCTCCAAATCTATCTCCAAAAGGCCAGGAGAATCCAGTCCGCAATTCATAAAGGGTAGCAAGGCAAGTTGCTGTTGCATGCCAGTCCTCTAACACAGAGTCCAAGGGTTCAAATTGAATATGAAATTGCTGGGACTGGAGGGTTTGAGTCATAAGAAGAGGGTGAATAGGCTGAGACGTTTTCTTCCTGGAGCATAGAAGGCTGAGGGGTGACCTTTTAGAGGTCCCCACTGCATTCAGAGGGAATCTCCCATTGACAGGCTCACAACCGCAATGGTCCTCTAATGAGTACAGAAGTAGAAGGATAAGGCAGATGAATGTGTGGCTGGAAAAATGGTGTAGGAGACAGGCCTTTAGACTCCTGTGACAATGGGACTGGCTGTAGAGAAAATGGAACCTGTGGATATTGAGCCTGAACAGTGCTGAAACTGAGTTCCTTGTGGGGTGTTTTCCTAGACTTTCGATGAACTCAGCAAGGATGTGGGAACCAAGACAGCATATTAGAGAGAAATACAATATAGCGCAGAACACTTGGAGAGATGGATATTATAAATTAGTCTAGACTGATATGGACTACAATATGGATAGTATAGATTAACGTAGACAATGGAATGTCAGTAGATGAAGTTGGAGTCAGGGAGAAAGTAATGAAGTCTACATTAAAGTGACTGTGCATGTATTTGATGCACAGAGTATAGTCAATAAGATCGATGAGTTAAGTTATGGATCGCCTTGTGGAGTCGTGGCAATAACAGAGATGTGACTCAAGAAAGGGCAGGACTAGTTGTTAAATATTCCTGAGTAAAAGGTGTTCGTAAAAGATCAGAAAGAATGTAAAGAAAGGTGAGAGAGCAATATTAGTTGAGGAGAGCATAGCAGTGCTGTAGAAAGAAGGCATCCCAAAGAGTTCAAATATAGGTCCAAAAGGGGTGCAATTATATTGCTCAATGTAGTCTATATTCCACCAACTAATGGGAAGGATATAGAGTCAGAAATCTGCAAGGAAATGACAGAAAGATGCTGACATTATAGAGCGGTAATAATTGGGAACTTTAACTCTCCAAATGTAGACTGGGACAGTGATAACATTCGGATGAAGAAGGGCAAATGTTCCTACATTTTGCTCAGGAAAACTTCCAACAGCATTACAACCCCAGTATAAACAGAAAGGATACACTGTTGAGCCTAGTTCTTGGAAATGAGTTGAGCCAATTAGATCAAGAGTCAGTTAGGAAACATTAGGAGGCAGTGATTAAAGTATGATAAAGTTTAGGATGACGATGGTAAAGGAAAATAATCCATTCAGAGTAAGGAGAATTAACCTGGAGAAGGTTGACTTCAATGGAGCATGAACAGAGCTGGGCTCAATAGACCAGAACAAAAGGGTGATGGGAGAAACTGTAGCTGAATTATGAGCTACTTTTAAAGAGGAAATAGTTCAGGTACATTCAAGATCTATTCTAACGAAAGGGAAAGGAAGAGCAAACAAATCCAGAACTCCCTGGATGAAACAGGCGATAGAAATGAACAGAAATGAGTTGTTTGCTTATGACAGCTGTCAAGTAGAAAAATACTATTAATAACCAAGAGGAATACAAAAGATTTTTGAGATTAAAAAAAACAACATAATAGGGAGGAAAGAAAGATTTTGAAAATAGACAGACGGACAATATAAAGGAGAATCCTGAAGTCTTATGAAGGTATATAAATGTGTTAGAGTGGTAAAAGGAGAAGTAGGAACCAGAAAGAAGAAAGGGGAGAAAAGAGGTGGAAGCTCTGGCTCTGGCAGCATTTAAAATTGACGAACTGGAAGTTTTGAATAGGCTATAAATGATTAAAATAAATGTTTGAAGGTGGCCCCTCAATTCTTGATGTTCATTTCTTCTTTGTACTCCCTATCAATCCCATCCTTAATGATATTGGGGTTATGACTGTTGATGACTCCCCATTCCTCTGGCAATAACTCAGAGTCTGCAATGTGTGACTGTCTCTCATCCATCATAATTGTTGCCCACACTACATCCCAGCATGCTGCCGTCAATCCCTACAGCTGAATTCCCCAACATCACTACCACAGCCCTGGACACTGATAACCCACCTTGTCTTTCAGTGACGCCCCCCCCACCCCCAAACCCGACCGACTTGGGTGCACAGTCCCAGCTGCTGAGTGAGTGGACCCATGAATGATCTCTGTGCAGCTCCCTGACTGACTTCCCATGACTCCTTAGGCTGCTTGCCATGGACCTGCAGGGAAGATCATAACCCAACCCTCGGAGTGTAATGATCCAGATGCCTTCATCCTGACTTGGACCCGTGCCCAGGCAGCTGACTTACCATATCCAAGTTCTTGGAGACAGAATGGATGGTGCCCTTGACTGATTGTGTCAAGAGCCCACTGACTGAAGACAGTGCCTCTTGTCTTGCCTGAGGACTGCTCTCCTTATATTTTGAAACATAACCTTTTGGCTGAAGCATCTGCGTATGTTTATCATGTAAGGGGCTGGCACATAGTGGAGATGTGGCATTAACATAGCATGGTGTTATTCAGCAACTTGTCCACCTCTTGACTGTTCACTTCTGACAAACATCACAAGCTCTGCCTCTGTATCTGTGCTAAGCAGGACAGAAGGACTGTGAGCCTTTAAGTGTTGAGTGGGGCATAATAAGAAACTGCAGATCATTGAGGTGATGTTAGATACTAATGAGATGGAAATGTATGCAAATAAGCCTCTCACTGCTCCCTAATGAGCTGTTGTCTCACCGTGCAAACCTTCAGTGGAAAATTGGATTTTTTTCTGAATGTTGAGAATCTAATTTTTATGATTTTTAGGGCGGCACAGTGGCTCAGTGGTTAGCACGGCTGCCTCATAACGCCAGGTACCTGAGTTCAATTCTACCATCGGGCAGCTGTCTGTGTGGAATTTGTACACTCTCTTCATGTCTGCGTGGGATTTCTCCTGCTGGTCTGGTTTCCTCCCACAATCCAAAGGTGTGCAGGTTAGCTGGATTGGCCATGCTTAATTGCCCATAGTGTCCAGGGATGTGTAGGCTGAGTGGATTAGCTATGGGGAAATTCAGGGCTACAGGGATAAGGGGTGGGTCTGGGTGGAATGCTCTCTGTAGAGTTGGTGTAGTCTCTTCCACACTATAGGGATTCTATGATCTTGCTACATTTTTCCAATGACTGATCCTCGCCAATGTTGTACAGGGGCTGGGAAAATTCAGGTCACTGTGTCTGATGAGCACTTCCTGTGTACATATCTCTGCAGAGAGAACAAAAGTTAAGATATAACCCAAAGAACCACATTGTAGCATTTATGATTTTGGCATATTCAGCATGGTTCTTACATTTGCTTTTCCAATTACAACTCACTACAGATCCAGATAACTAATTTGAAGTGACCTTGGATGCTGTAAGCAGATGTGATAAGATGTCAAATAGGTGCAATTTTTAAAAAACTTACAATATTAGTGCAGAGCAGAATTAGAAGTCATAATTATAAAACTGAGAAAGCAAGTTTTAAGATCAGAAAAGCATTTTCTCCAATGTTTATGAAGACGTGGAATGCATTTTTACATAAAATAGTCAATTGCATGATCATTAGCCTTTATAAAAATGCCCCAGGAAGGGGATTGACAGTTATAAGGATAAGTTAAACTGTGTGTGAAATGTGATGGTTCCTGATCTAGTGAAAATTCCACACCAAGAAAGACTCTGGTCTAAGCGTGTCCAATATAGGAATTAATGCCAGTCAAATATAATAGAGCTTAAAATGTTTGACCTTCTAGGCAGGGAGAAACCTTGCAGAACCTTTCCTAATGAGGTAAATGGAATCAGTCAGAGTGTAAGATAGAATGTGCTGTATATACCAGGAAAGGAGTAGTTTTTCCTTTCTCCATGATTCCTATGCTGTAGGACACTTACAAAGGAAAGTACAAGGTTAATATTAACGTAAGCTTGAACAGATGGCAGATGGAGGCCTTACTTGGAGTCAGTGACGGAGTTCTGTCCAATACATGCACTTCCCTTAAAGCCGATCACAACCATTGGTGAAATGAACTTGACTGAACACTAGATAATTGTCACCTTGTCTTTAGCCAAAATCTACACTATACTTTACAACCATTTTATTTTCAAGGTTGAATTCAATATCTTATTTCCATTGGATGTATGTTTAGCCTTTGGACTTTCAATTCGGGTAATTAATACTATCTGATGATTGTTTTACCATATTGCCTGCAAGCTACTTAATCATAATGAAGTTCCTTTCTGAGCGTTTCCTTTTGTTTGGCCTCCCCTTTCAGCACTAAATTGTATTAAAATATATAATAAATAGCCCAGCAATTTCAATCACCTTGTTAAAATTGCACAAACCCTGTCACAATTCTGATAAGCGCAGGTCAGGTTTTGTACAAATTTGCAATATGTGAGTAAGAGCATGTAGCTTTGAACATGGATTTTTGTTCCAAAAATATGGGAACCCTGTGACCCTGTAGTCTAATATCATTACTTTTAAATTATCTTGAACACTAAAGATGATGGTTGTAATAGTATGAGCACAGCCAACAGTATCAGAATGATTAGCACTTTTTTTTATTCATTCCTGGGATGTGGGTGTCACCAGCTGGGCCAGCATTTATTGCCCGTTCTTAGTTCATAGCATCCCTACAGTGTGGAAGCTGGCCATTTGGCCCATCAAGTCCATACTGGCCCCCTGAAGGGCATCTCACCCAGCCACACTCCCCTACCCTATCCCTGTAACCCTGCCTTTCCTATGGCTAACCTACCTAGCCTGCACATCCGTGGACATTACGGGCAATATAGCATGGCCAATGCACCTAACCTGCACATCTTTGGGGTGTGGGTGGAAACTGGAGCACCTGAAGGAGGAAATCCCATGGGGAAAATGTGCAAACTCTACATGGAACTTCATCCAAGGCTGGGATCAAACCAGGGTCCCGATGCTGTGAGGCAGCATTGAGCTGCCGTGCCACCCTATCTGTACTTGAGAAGGTGGCTTGAGCTGCTGTAGGTTGACCCACAATCACCTGAGGGAGGGAATTCCAGGATTTTGACCCATTGACAGTGAAGGAGCAGTGATTTATTGCCAAGTCAGGATGGGGAGTGAGTTGAAGCATCAATGCAATTAAATTTGAGAGACACTCAGCAGGTCTGGCAGTATAAGTGAAGGGAAAGTAGAGTTAACCAGTGACCTCTACAGAAGCTTTCTGTCCAGCTTTCTCTCCATGGATGCTGCCAGACCTGCTGAGTTTCTCTGGAAATTTCTGTTTTTGTTTCAGAATTCCAGCATCTGTGGTTCTTTGTTTTAATTAAATGTGAAGTTGTTGTTCAGGTAGACCAATCTTCAAGCGTGTGTAATCACCTTTCATAAATTGGGAAATGGATCTGTCCATTCTTGTGGGAAATTCAAATATTCTGAGTACCTTGCAATCTCACAGAGTGGTATAATAGGGAGTTATCCACATAGGCCTGAATCCCTAATCTCAGTTGGTGCCATGGATGTAGTCGTAAATATTAGCCTCAGCTCTCTGGGCTGGACATGGGGTAAATGTGGTTAGGATTCCTGCCACCAGTGTTTTATTATCCCTGTGATATGCATCTCAGGCAAGGCAGGTATTTTAATGGGAAGATGGTGGTGAGCCTTTAATTTGAATCATTGCAGTCTCTGAGATAAAGGTGCTCCAAACTGCTTTCAAGTATGGTCTTCATGGATTTTTACCCAGTTACTATCCGAGACTTCCTTTTGGAAGAGTCTATATGTGAGTCAGAATTTTCTAGGTTCTTTAAGGATGAGCTGGGAGGTGGCTAGCTTGGTGAAATGGCAGAACAACATGTTGCTGATGAGGGCAGAACACTTACCTCAAGAGGAGCTATTATTGGCAGGAGGCTCCTCATTGGACTGCGGAATACTCATGGAAAAAGACTGTAGCCCACAAGATGCTTGGAGGCAGTGAGGGTTTACCCAGCAGTCTGCTGACATGGTGGTGGGCAGAGCAAGATGGGACTGTGCCATGAAGAGAAATTGGGTAAACTAAGCCTGTGTTCTCTAAAGTTTCAAAGAATGATGTGTTCTCATTACAGAAGACCGAAAGGGAGAGGTAGGGTAAGATACCAGTGTGATGTTTCCCATGGTTTGGGGACTCTGGAACCAGGGACGCAATCTAAAAGTAACAATAATGCGACTTAGGTCTGCGATGAGGAGAAATGTTTTATACACAGAGCTTTGTGAACTTTTGGACTTGTCTACCACAAAAGGCTGAGGAAGTTCAGTTTTTGAGTATGTTCATGGTAAGGTTCTGATTCCCAGTAGTGTATAGGGTAATGGTGATGGGGGCAGCTGAAAGGCTTTGAAGTCTTTGATCAGCCACGAAGGTATTGAACAAATCTCAATGGGCTGAATGGCCTATTCCTGTTCCTATGTTCCTGACTTCCAACTTCTATGCCACCTTGTCTGGGCGAGGGGTGGGGGGAGGAAAGTTAGTAGATTGACCTCTTAAATTGCCAACTAAGGGCCACATCTCATTCCAGGAGAGCCCACCACCACGTTAGGAGACCACCAGGTAAGTCCTGACTACCTCCCAGCAGGGTTTGGGGTGTGGCCTTCCTCTATGAATACAGCAAGGCCCAAAGAGGAGCCCTCTGGCAACAATATTCACCCCTGAGGTAACTGCACCACTTTGGTCAGCAATTGCATATCCCAGGCCACCTTCACACAAATCAACGCCACCTCATCACCACCCAACCAACAGGCTGCAGAGTCCCTGTACACCACCTACGTGACCTCCAGGGTGCCCTTTCCCTGCAGTTACAGCCTGATGGGAAGCCACTGCTAGCAGTGGCACTGTGCACATCGCTGAGCTGTTGGCGGCCGGGAATTTATTCAGCTTCCACCAGCGAAACATAACCTGAGATCCCACCACCCACCAAGGCAGAGACACTTCCCACTTTTAACCCCCAAGTGACAGCACATCTGCCCTTTTCAAAATATCCAACCTCTGGTTGAGATACGCTCACTGTGCAGACCCTCACTGCCTTGGACCACATTCCAAATTAGCAGAAACGTCTTGTGCTGAGGCTGGAGCACAAGGATTATACCTTCTAGTGCCCTCCAGTGCTCATCGTGGCAGGGGAACCTATCAATTTTGTCTGGCAGACCCAGCCATCAGCTGGCATCAGCTGAAAATTGGGCAGCAAGAACAGTAAATGCCACAAACACTTAGCAGATTATCCACTTTCCTGTATGCCCCAGAAACCTGATAATAATTAAAAACCTATGGAAGAAATCAGAAATGCTAGAGATGCCCAATATTTACCGTAAAGTGAGGAAAAAGTGTATTTGAAATTGCAAGAGCCAGAAGTGATATCCAGAAAAAAGTGCAGCCGTACGATCCCACCTGAAAAGCGATAAAGCTGTCTTCAAGAGGGCAAAGTGAAGGAGATGAGCAGAACCGAAGGGTCAACCAATGCCAAGTTGGATGATTGATTCCACAGAGCAGTTACAAGTGAGATTCAGTGGATACGTGAAGAAGATGCATCAAGACAACAGATCAGGCAGGAGTAGTTGATCAGGGGAAGACACATGGGCTGTCTCATTTCCTCCCAGAAGGCATTTGCAGCTCTTTCAATTGCCTTTGTAAGAAGAGCTGAAGTGAGTTTGTTTTTAACTGATCTGTGGATGTCCAAGCCACATCCCAATTCTGGGCTTCTCTCCTGCCCTCGAACATTTCCACTGGAAATTCCAACCACTGATTGTGACTGTTCCATCAAACTCTGGTCGTTGTTGCAGCCAGATTCTGTGGAAAAAAGTTAATCAATTTTGTGGATTGGCAGTCTGTGCTCAGATGGAAAGAATGGGTGACAGACTGAGCTCACATTGTCTGCATGAATGACTGGGAAAAAGGCAGGAGTAAACTGGGGAAACATTCTAATATTTATTATTCATGTTCATTGATTCCAGGATTTCACTGCTGTATATAAATACTCAATTTAAATAAAATATTTATTTTTGACTTCAGTCATCAGTGGCTATTAGGAAATTAATAATTCAAGTCTGCTATCTTTCAATGTTACATGTGTGGATGAGCATTACGTCAGATTTCTCAGAAAGCCAAATTGACATCAAATCAGATAAACTTTCTCCAAATGCAAACTGAATTTATCCCAATCACATCCCGGCCCAGACTCAATTTCCTTTCTTAGCTCTGATTCAGGTGATACAGAAGTTTGGTGTTTCCTCCACCATCCAGCTGAGCATCAAGCCCCACAACATATCCATCATCAGGATTTTATTCCGGCCTTGCTGACTCTACTGTAACCCTTACCAATGGCCTTTTGCTGCCTCGAGATTTCATAGTGCAGCTGTGCCTGAAGAATATTCATCACCCAAGAACTGTGAGCGGAAATGGGGGCAGAGTCCCAGTACATCAGGCTCCTCCATCCAGTTTATTTGCTCAATTGAACATGTGAATGTAAATATCTGGGGATTCACAGTCCACGGTAATAAGGCTTGGGGTGGTGTTCCTGACTTTATACCTAATGTTCCTCATGCTTTGTTCAAGGGAACAAGTGCCCAACATGTCTGTAATGGAACTGGTGCTTACTAATTGTTCAGAGACCACACGTAGTTTGCAGGGATAGCAATGTGGTGACAAGCTATCAACAAATATCCACTTTAAGCCCACCAACCTAACTCCCACAGCTATCTCAAATCCACATCCTTACAGGTCTGTATTCCACACTCCCAGTTTTTCCATCGATACCACATGCGTTCTGATGAAAGAACCTAGCGTAATTTTGTTATCATTCTTGAGATTAAGTAACACTTGCAATTCACCCCTAATTACACTTGCGAACATGTTTTTTAAGACAAAGATCTTTGAATGGTAATGGAATTAGGGGTTATGGTGAGCAGGCAGGTAGGCGGAGTTGAGTCCACAAAAAGATCAGCCACGATCTTATTGAATAGTGAAGCAGGCTCGAATTGGCCAGATGGCCTACTCCTGCTCTTTTTTTTATGTTCTTATTTAGAGAGCTACTTCTTGAACCTCTATAATCCATGTTGTGTAGCTGCATCCACCGTGCTTTTAAGAAGGTGGTTCCAAGACTTTGAGCCAGCAACAGTGGATGAATGATGATATATTTCCAAGTCAGGTTGGTGAGTAGCTTGGAGGGGAACTGGCAGGTGGCAGTGTTCCTGTGTATCTGCTGCCCTTCATCTTCTGAGTGGTAGAGGGTTTAGAAGGTGCTGTCAAAGGTGAGTTGCTGCACTATCTCTTGTAGGTGGTACACACAGCTGCTACTGTGCATCATTGGGGGAGGGAATGAATGTTAAGGTGGTAAATGGGATGCCTATCAAGTGGGCTTCTTTGGCTTGGAAGGTGTGAAGATGTTTGAGTGTTGTTGGAGCTGCGCTCGTCCAGGCAAGTGGGGAATATTCCATCCTGACACTTCTGATTTGTACCTTGCAGATGGTGGATAGCCTTTGAGGGAGAGAGTACAAGTACAAGATGGGTTACCTGCCTCAAAATTTACAACTCCTGGACTGCTTTTGTAGTCATGGTATGTGTACGGCTGGTCTAGTTAAGATTCTGGTTAATGGTAACTGCCATATGCTGATGAGGTAATTTAATGATGGCGATGCGATTGAATATCAAGGTGAAATGGTCAGATTCTTTCTTTTTGGAGATGCTCACTGCCTGCTGATTGTATGGCATGAATATCTACCACTTTTGATGTTTCTTCCCTCAGTAGGGGACTACCCCCACAATGTCGCTGAGAGGGTGCTCAACCAAGTTTGTTCCATTTCATGCACTTTTGTTCTCAACTCTTCCTTGTACTCCCAGCATTGTATAGGTCTCCCCTGGTCCTCATCTATTGTTCCAACAACCTCCATATTCAATGAAGCATCCTCCACCATTGCCATTACCTCTGGCATGAAGCCAATAGTAAATCCATCCTCATATTTAACTGATCCAAAGTCACTGGTCCTTCCAAGATACTGTAATGCACAACTTAATCACTCCAACACCTCTCCCCAAAACACAGGACCTTGCCATGCAAGTACAGAAAATGACATGCCTGTCCTTTTACCTCCTCTCTCGAAGTTCGCAAACATTCTTCCAGGTGAAACAGCAAGTTATTAATACTTCTTTCAATTTAGTAAACTGTATTCACTGCTCACAATGCAGTCTCTTTGGAATTGGGGAGATCAAACAGAGATTAGCCAATCATTTGTGCAACATGTCAATACAGTCCTCAAGCATTACCCTGAGAAACCTGCCATTTAAGTGCCCACTTCGCTCCCTCTCTGACCTTCCTCAGTCTGTCGTAGTGTTCCAGTAATACTTAAGACAGGCTCAAGGAACAGCACTGTATCTTTGACTGGACATTTCATAGTAATTTGGACTCAACAGCGAGTTTCACAAAATGAGATCAGAGTCTCTGCCCCATTTTATTTCCTTCCTCGTTGCTTTTTGGTCATTCTCTCTTAATTTATTCTTTTTTTATAGATTCAGACAAGAGCTTTTCTGCCTGATGCTACACCTGCTGTGTGTCTCCAGCATTTTCTGATTCCATTACAGTTGTTAAGAATCCTGCCATTCACACCTTCTCTGGTCATATCTTGCCCCATCATCATGCCCTTTTGCTCTGGCACCATGAAGGCTTCTACCATTTAATAATACCTCACTCAGTCACACTTTTGGACTTCTTTCCACCTTCTCCCATTCAATTACTGTAAACCAAAAGGTCACTGGCTGAGATGTTAGCTCTGTTCCTTTTTCCTTAGATGCTGCTTGACCTTAGATGCTGAGTATTTCCATCACCTTCTGTTCTCATTTCAGATTTCCAGCACAGGTACTTGGCTTAGCCCTGACACGGTCTTCCAAACAAGGTTTCTGTACAGTTGACCAATTAAGAATTTTTGATGAATGGCTTTATCCATAGGATTAGGTTTTTCTCCCTGAATGCCGAGTTCTAATACTTTACTCCTAATGAAAAAGGCATTTGGCACATTTACCTTCATTGGTCAGAGCACTGAGTACAGGAGTTATAGCTGTACAAGGCATTGGTGACGCCATATTTGGAGTGCTGTGTACAATTCTGGTCAGCCGGCTACAGGAAGGATGTTATTAAGCTGGAAATGTTGGGGGTGCAAAAAGATTTACAAGGAAGTTACCAAGACTGGAAGGTTTGAGTTATAAGGAGAGGTTACATAGGCCGGACTTTTTTCCCTGGAATGTAGGAGGCTGAGGGGTCACCTTATTGATGTCAACTTATAAAATCATGAAGGGTATAGATAAGTGATTAACAAAGATCTTTTCCCTAGGTTAGGGGAGTCCAAAACTAGAGGGATTTTTTTTTTAATGTGAGAGGGGAAAGATTTAAAAAGGAACCGGGGGGGGGGGGGGGGCAACTTTTTCACACAGATGGTAGTGCAATTTTTGGAATGAGCTGCCAGAGGAAGTGGTACAGCTGAGTACAATTACAAAATTTAAAAGGCATCTAGACAAGTACATGGATAGGAAAGGTTTAGAGGGACATGGGCCAAATGCAGACAAATGGGACTAGCTCAGTTTAAGAAACCTGCTCTTCATGGATGAGTTGGGACGAAAGGTCTGTTTCTATACTTTATGACTCTATGACTTTATTTCAAATTTAATGAAAAATTTGGTTAAAAATTAAAATATGTTCAATCTTGCCTATTTATGTCATTGTAATATTAACATCAAGGAGACTTAAAAATATTCACATCCAGCCTACTGTGATCAAATTATTAATAATAGGATGCTTAGAATAACCAAACACTCAAATTCCAGAATTAAAACACTAATTTCTGTCTACCATTAAATAAGGTAAAGAATGTCCTAAGGTCCGATTTTCTAAGTGCCTGTACCAGTTTTAGACTCCCATGTACACAGAAGCACATATCAGTAAATCGTGGAAGTTCCCCTGATGGTTTTTCATCTCTGAATTCTAACCGGTGGAAAATAGTGGTTTCCCATTGAATAATTCCAGTCGATGAGTGCCAGGAAAGTACGATTTGGAAAATTGGCGCTTTTTACTCAAAGTACCTGTAGAATAATAATAAAAATGACAACTGTAAATGTTAACTTTATGAGTCAAGAAGTATTAATACAGACTGTACAAACCATCTACTCCAGCACTAGTGTAAACATGGCCGAAGATGAATCATCAGAGCCCTGGCCCAACTAGCATTGCGCGATTGATTTGCCCTTGGATTCAGCACGTTCAAAAAGACCTTTTAATCTGTCTCTGATGCCTACTAACCTGTACTGGTAATATCTCTGGTACATTTATAATTTATCTTTTCGTTCATTATCAATCTTCACCTAATGAGATCTTCGGAGCAGAAACTTATCCAGCTGTGGATTCTAGTGGAATAACCAATGTGATTTCCGATCTGTTCCCATCTGATTTGAGGGATAATACCAGTAGATCTCCTTTTTTCTAATTACAAAGTGGACAGAACTTTCATCACTGAGACAGGGATGGATTTCGGGGTTGTTTTTGTGTCAGGAATCTGCCTCTGGTAGGAAACTGATTAAAGTTAAGGTTTTCATAGGTTGGCACTTTCTTTGATGTGGTTATGGGTTTCAGGCAGGAAAGGAGAAATCTCAGATGGGATGGAAGACAGATTTAAACTCTCCACAGCAGCCATCACTGAGGTTGTCCTAGGGGAGAATCTATTTATTTTGTTGAAGATTTTGTCCTCTTGTTAGCTGCTCCCTCAGGATGAAGGGTGTCTGGGACTAGGTCTTTGAGTTCTGGGATGGGTAATATGTCCAAAGTGTGATCTGAAGACTCTGCCACATGTGTGCTAAGTGGTGCTTGAAGCATTGGATCGATGAGTTGTTTAGAGAATTGTGCAGTCTCTCAGATATCTCAGCTTCACCTCTGCCTGCACCCGCTGAACTCTCCCAACCTGTTTGCTGCCTTCCCACCCGAACCTTGTCCAGTTTGGTTAACCCAAGCCAGGATCTCCCATGAGTCAACAGAAATGCCTGAATACTTCAGGGAATGCTTTGACAATTTCCCGTAAAGCATTTCCACTTCCTCCTGGGAGACTCCCGCAGCAACCGAGACCAAGTGGAGCAGTTGCTATGGGAGTAAGATCTTTCGCAACATCAGCTGGGGACGGCTGCCCCTTGATACACCAATGACAATGGGGATCATAACATTATGGGCTGAGTGTGATAGAGAGAGAGAGGGGAGAGGCCCTTGTCCCACAGGGAGGCATGAGGAGGCTACCAGCTGAGCTAAAAGAGGCCAGGCTTCAGAGAGCAGTCACTGTCAGTGGTTGGAGTGCAATGTGAAGCTGGATTCAGTTCTGTAAGAAATTCAATCACCACATTCATATTGGCAGGGTGAATGTAGAGCCTTGACAGGTCTCAGACCTTGCACCTCCAGCAGATAGATCACCTGAGCAGTCTCCGGACGCATTCTGCCCCTGAACATACTGCCCCTAACTCACAATGTTCAGAATGGTTCGGAACCATGGTGCTGTTGAGGAGCTGACACCAGTCAGACATGATGGATAGGGACAGATAACATTAGCCAGAGAGGACAGTGGTCATTCATCTGAACTTCCTGTCATAGAGTCATACAACACAGAAACAG
The DNA here is from genome assembly GCA_024137785.1 of Ginglymostoma cirratum. Classification (NCBI taxonomy): domain Eukaryota; kingdom Metazoa; phylum Chordata; class Chondrichthyes; order Orectolobiformes; family Ginglymostomatidae; genus Ginglymostoma; species Ginglymostoma cirratum. Next base: position 14,440,282 of record JAHRHZ010000111.1, on the reverse strand, counting down.
ACCACTCAGTCCAACCTGTCCATTCTGAACATAATCCCAAACTAAGCTAGCCTCCCTGCCTTCTCCTGGCCCACGTCCCTCCAAATGTTTTCTATTCATGAATGTATCCAAATGTCTTTTAAATGTTGTAATTGTGCCCACATCCAACCCTTCTTCCGGAAGTTCATTCCACATGTGAACCACTCTGTGTGTAAAAGATCTGCCTGTCATGTCTTTTTAAAATCTTCATCCTCTCACCTTAATAATGTGTCCCCTAGTCTTGACATCCCCCATCCTAGGGAAAAGACTCCTACTATTAACGCTATTTATACACCTCATTATTTTATAAACTTCTATAAGGTCACCTCTGAACCTCCTACACTCCTGTTAAGAAAAAGTCTTAGTCTACCCAACCTTTCTTGACAACTCAAACCTTCCATACCTGGCAACACCCTGGTAAATCTCTTCTGAATCCTCTCTAGCTTAATAATATCCTTCTTATAACTGGATGACCAGAACTGGACACGCTACTCCAGAAGAGGCCTCACCAATGTCCTGTACAACCTCAACATGACTTCCTATCTCCTACACTCAAAGGACTGAGCAATGAAGGCAAGCATGCCAAACCCCTTTTTAACCACCATATGATGCAAACATTAAAGAATTGTGCCTGAACCCCTAGGTTCCCTCTGCTCTTACAGAAGAAATGGATGCATAATGTCTAGGACAGAGCCCAGGCAGGAGGAAGTGCACCTTGCATCATTGTAATGGAACAAGACAGAATGGCAATAGCCAGGAAAGAGAATGGGGAGGTTGTTGAGCTTCAAGAATTAGGAACTGTGCGTGGACCTGCTGCTTACAGGGGGCAAAGGTGTCATTAGTACACCTCAGCCCACTTGAGTGTGACCATGTCCAATGTTGCACAATAAGGTCAGTAAGATCAGCAGGCCAGTTGGCTCCAGGCTAGATTCAAACTGTAGGAACCAGCAGTTATGTTGAATTCTGATTGTGTGTCTACTTTTGGGAGTGTCCATTTATTTGGGTTACATTGCATATCATTCAATCACACAATAATGAATTTTGACTTCTTCTGTTCCTTTGGCAGTTTGAGCCAGTTCATTGTTTTCATAAAATGGGTGCAATCATATTTCAAAAATGCCATGAGTCAGCACTTAGTCCTACTCCTTTTCACAAGCTTCACAATAATTTAAAGCAATACAAAGTTTATTTCCAACAGCTCTCCATGACATGAAGTACATAGGTCAGTGATTGGCATAATGATATTACAAATAATACACAGATCCTAAAGTAATCGCTGAAATACGTTGATGTCTTTATTAGAAAGCAGGCACTACATTGTAAATCCAACACCACTCAACAACAATAGTTTCAAACATGAACTCTTTCAGAGATGAGCAAAACTTCAAAGTTTAAAGCTTTCACACTAAGTGAGTTAAAGCTCAACATTTTAAGGTCTGTATATGCACATTTAAAGGTTCTAGCCCACATTGCATTGTTCTTACAGGAAATGTTTCAGTGAAGGAGGTAAAAAGTTAATCGAGGAATATAAGAAGCTTGACGCATATTCTACCCAAAGCAGCTGTGTTGGAACAGTGCCTGAGAGTATTGGGAATGACAAGAACATGACAGTCAAATAGGTGGTGCACATCCAGTGCACTCCCCTCAAGAACAGAAGCTCGGCAAGTTTTCTTTCGCTTCTTTTACAGATGTGTCACTTAACAACACAAGTTACATTAAAATGAATGATGATATCACTTGCATCAACCATCCGGCCTGACTCAGGTTATCAATGCCACAGTCCAAAATAAAAAATGCAATCTCAGCCTTTATGGTTATCAGAGATGATTTCATAATTCGGAGCCACAATAATACTTGCAGTTTCAGTACCAGATATAGTAGTCGCCAATGGCCTTCTAAGGGCTGAACCAACACTTGTCAGCAGTCTAATAGTCAATAGGAGGCGATCTTAGCCTGAAGGCTCAGAAATCACATGCCTCATGATGGTCGATTGAAATCAAGATAAGACTTAGGGAAAGAGTTTGCCATTTGAGTCCTGTTGGACAAGGCAGCCTGGCTGAGTAAGGGCATCTGATGATGTTGGAATCTGGTTCACTAATGTCCCTTAGGGAAGGAAAGTGCCATCCTTACCTGGCCTGGCCTGCATGTGACTCCAGACCCACAGTAACATGGTTGACTCTAAACTGCCCTCTGGGCAATTAGGGATGGGCAATGAATGCTGTCGGGTCAGCGACACCCTCATCCCGTGAATGTATAAAAAGAAAATTTAGCTGCAAATGGTATTGGCGTTTTCTCAGATTTGATGAATGGTATTAGTCCTGCCCATAGGCACATTATTTTATGGCAGCTGACCCATATCTGCCTTGTACCTGTTTTTGAGGTAATATGACACATGAGCTTAACAGTGGAATGTCCTGTGATACAAACTAGATATACATGCTTGTTTTTGGCACAGAGTACTTCTTAAATCAGTTTCAGATGAAGCTTTTGAACACCTGTGAGACTATGCTTGATTGTTAATTTTTTGGCTTTTATTGCAAAAAATCGTGCAGAATAAGAGCTAAAATCAATTTCTCCTCAGTCAATCAAACCAACTATCAGTGGGTTGTTTTGCTAAATTAAACAAATTGATTTTGAATTGTCCCTCACTGTAGTCTTTTTTAAGCTTCACTGTTGTTCAGCCTGTTTGCTTTAACCCTGTTTCCATCATACAGCTCTCCAGATTGACATCAGAAGAAAAGGATGCAAAGACTTTCCAATACAATGATTGTGAGGTACTTAATATTTGCCATAACAAGCTTATTGCTTATTACTTACAGCTTCATCAAAGGCTGCTCTTTTGCACTTTAATTATAGGATGGAAAATTATAGGCCGATTAGCCTAACCTCGGTTGTTGGTAAAATTCTAGAATCTATCGTTAAGGATGAGATTCTAAATTCTTGGAAGTGCAGGGTCGGATTAGAACAAATCAGCATGGATTTAGTAAGGGGAGGTCATGTCTGACAAACCTGTTAGAATTCTTTGAAGAGGTAACAAGTAGGTTAGACCGGGGAAACCCAGTGGATGTTATCTATCTAGGCTTCCAAAAGGCCTTTGATAAGGTGCCTCACGGGAGGCTGCTGAGTAAGGTGAGGGCCCATGGTGTTCGAGGTGAGTTACTGGCATGGATTGAGGATTAGCTGTCTGACAGAGGGCCGAGAGTTGGGATAAAAGGCTCTTTTTCGGAATGGCAACTGGTGATAAGTAGTGTCCCACAGGGTTCAGTGTTGGGGCCACAGCTGTTCACTTTATATATTAATGATCTGGATGAAGGGACTGGGGGCATTCTGGCGAAGTTTGCCGATGATACGAAGTTGGGTGGACAGGCAGGTAGTACGGAGGAGATGGGGAGGCTGCAGAATGATTTAGACAGTTAGGGAGAGAGGTCCAGGAAATGACTGATGAAATTCAACGTGAGCAAATGCGGAGGTCTTGCACCTTGGAAAAAAGAATACAGGCATGGACTATTTTCTGAACGGTGAGAAAATTCATAAAGCCGAAGTACAAAGGGATCTGGGAGTGCTAGTACAGGATTCTCTAACGGTTAACTTGCAGGTTGAGTCCGTGATTAAGAAAGCGAATGGAATGTTGTCATTTATCTCAAGAGGGTTGGAATATAAAAGCAGCGATGTGCTTCTGAGACTTTATATAGCTCTAGTTAGGCCCCATTTAGAATACGGTGTCAAATTTTGGGCCCCACACCTCAGGAAGGACATACTGGCTCTCGAGCGTGTCCGGCGGAGATTCACACGGATGATCCCTGGAATGGTAGGCCTAACATACGATGAACAACTGAGGATCCTGGAATTGTATTCATTAGAGTTTAGAAGGTTGAGGGGTGATCTAATAGAAACTTACAAGATAATGCATGGCTTAGAAAGTGTGGACGCTGGGAAGTTGTTTCCGTTAGGTGGGGATACTAGGACCCGTGGGCACAGCCTTAGAATTAGAGGGGGTCAATTTAGAATGGAAATGAGGAGACATTTCTTCAGCCAGAGAGTGGTGGGCCTGTGGAATTCGTTGCCACGGAGCACAGTGGAGGCCGGGACGTTGAATATCTTCAAGGCAGAGATTGATAAATTCTTGATCTCGCAAGGAATCAAGGGCTACGGGGAGAGTGCGGGTAAGTGGAATTGAAATGCCCATCAGCCATGATTAAATGGCGGAGTGGACTCGATGGGCCGAATGGCCTTACTTCCACTCCTATGTCTTATGGTCTTATGGTCTTAATTACTTTGTAGTGTCGCAGCACGAGCATTTATGGGGATTCTTTTTCCAATTCAACAGAAACACAATGCCGAATTCCACCATTTATCATTTTCCTAAATGACCATGAAAGATACTATGGGGCTTCTCATGGCCATGAAACTGGGTGCTGTGTTGAAAGGACACCCCTATCTGAAAGTTTGATTTTAGTGTATAGTTGTGGTTATAGTTGCCGATTAGCCTGATTTGAGGTTGCCTGAAGGTACTAAACCAGACAACTGCAAGTTTAATACTCAAATACATTTCGTTACAATTTTTATGTAGAAGAACATGTGGACTCCACTAATCCATTTCCAGGAATACCATACTGTAGGATGGTTCAGGGACCAAGTTAGAAGATATACATTTCTTAGCCAGGAGTTCTGGAGGAGCAGGGTCATCCCACAGTGGGTAAGATGCAAAATTCATATCGAATGTGCAGAAATGCAGCAAGCCAACGGCTACCCCATTGCAGGAAGGTCTTTCTGAACATATACTATTACGGAAGCATTTTCCGGGAATTGCAGCATGTGAGCACAGCTAGATTGTTTGGGAGTGAAAGTGACGAGAAGGATCACTGCCCTCTGAAACTGCCTGGGATTCTTCACAGGAGCCTCATGATCTATGTTCCTCTACCCTAACCATCTCCAAATAATCCTCTACGCCAAAGGGTCCCTCATTCCTGAATCCCAGCTCCAATGCTGTCAACAGGAGGCACTTAGATAGTGATTATGTGACAATAAAGTGGAGGGCTGTTGTAAGTTGCAACGGGACACTGATAGGATGCAGAGCTGGGCAAAGAAGTGGCAGATGGAATTCAACCCAGAAAAGTGTCAAGTGCTTCATTTTGGAAGGTTGAATTTGAATGCAGAATACAGGGTTAGTGGCAGTATTCTGGGCAGCGTGGAAGAACAGAGGGATCTTGGGGTCCACGTCCATAGATCCCTCAACGTTGCCACCCAAGTTGATAGGGTTGCAAAGAGGCGTACGGTGTGTTGGCTTTCATTGGCAGGGGGATTGAGTTTAAGAGCCGCAATATTATGCTGCAGCTCTATAAAACCTTGGTTAGATCACACTTGGAATATTGTGTTCAGTTCTGGTCGCCTCATTATAGGAAGGATGTGGAAGCTTTAGAGAGGGTACAGAGGAGATTTACCAGGATGCTGCCTGGACTGGAGGGCAAGTCTTATGAGGAAAGGTTGAGGAAGCTAGGGCCTTTTTTCATTAGAATGAAGAAGGATGAGAGGTGACTTGATTAGAGGTATACAAGATGATGAGAGGCATGGATAGATTGGATAGCCAGCGACTTTTTCCCAGGGGGAAAGTGACTATCATGAGGGGGCATAATTTTAAAGTGATTGGAGGAAGGTATAGGGGAGATGTCAGAGGTAGGTTCTTTACACAGAGAGTGGCGGGTGCGTGGAATGCACTGCCAGTGGTGGTAGCAGAGTCAAATACATTAGGGATGTTTAAGCGACTCTTGGATAGGCACATGGATGATAGTAAAATATAGGGTATGCAGGTTAGTTTTGATCTTAGAGTAGGTTAATTGGTCAACACAACATTGTGGGCCAAAGGGTTCGTACTGTGCTGTACTGTTCTATGTTCTAATAAAGATTTGCAAGAGTGTAAGACAACTAAAGGAGTAAGAAACAAACACAGAAAATGCTGAAGAGACTTAGCAGGTCTGGCAGCATCTGAGGAGAGTGAAACAGAATGCTTTGAGTACAGTAAGACTCTTTTTCTGAACTTTAGTTCAGTAATTGCGTTTCTCTCTCCATGGATGAAGCCAGGGCTGCTGAGTTTCTACTAGTATTTTCTATGTTTGTTTCAGATTTCCAGTATCCATGGTATTCTGCTTTTATTGAAGGAGACAGAGGGTTACTATCTGACAGGAGAGGAGTATATGTATCAGGAGCTGGCCCAGGAACAAACAGGAGCAACTTGGCATGACTTGAGGCTCATTTAAATCTTGTGACTTTTTCGTACAGCATGAGTAGTCAACCGCCATTCAGGATCCCAATGCTCCAGATGCACCCCTAAGGAGGAATAGAATTGGCAAAAGACATGACACAGGCAACTTGTGAAGTATTGTGGTAAAGCAAGTTGGTTTGTTTACACTTTGGAATGTATTGAATGAAGATAGAAGGTGCTCTGAAATGAAACTTTGTTATTTACACTGGTGACAATCATACAGTACTCAGCGAGTACTGATCTATTCATTCTGTTGCTGACTATTAACAGGTCTATGGGAGGGAAATGTGGGCTGATGTATCATCAAGTTATGGGATGGTTGATGGAACGAAGGTGCATCTCTATGGAAACATGGGGTTGGGGTAGGAGCAGGTAACAAGGTGTAGAGCTGGATGAACACAGCAGGCCAGACAACATCAGAGGAGCAGGAAAGCTGGATCCTTGGGTCCAGACCCGAAACGTCAGCTTTCCTGCTCCTCTGAGTTGCCTGGCCTGCTATGTTCCTCCAGCTCCACACCTTGTTATCTCAGATTCAACATCGGCAGTTCCTACTATCTCGAGGTTCAAAAGGTAAACAGTGTTATACAGAAAAACAGTTCAATGATGCCCTCACAGCAGTCATCGAGGAATTCCTCAGAATACACGAGGGCACTGGCAGACCTATCCCAGAAAATTCCCAAATCACGTGGGAAAATTCATTCACGGCACAAGCAATCAGGCACGAGTTGTCCCCATGAATAGAATGAAAGGAAATGTTGACAAGTGGGTTCTTCAATCACAGATGATAGATGGGTGGGGGTAGGGAGCAGGGGGTTGGTTCCTCGAATAGAATGGTCAGTTACTATGGGCACAGATTTATAGGTGATTGGTTGAAAGAGAGGACATGAAGAAAAAAAACGTTTTCACCCAGAGGGTGGTGGGTGTATGGAATTTGCCATCCAGTTTGGTGCTTGAGGTAGAAATCCTCAACAAATTATAAAGAAACCGGGATCTTCACCTGAAGCACTGAAACCTGCAGGACTGCAGGCCACATGCTGATTGGTGGGATTAAAATAGGTGCTACTTCTTCTCCTCATTCTTTTGATCAGCACAGACGCGATGAGTCGATTGGCCTCTTTCTTTACTGTGTGGTTTCCATTGTTCTGGGGTTATGATGCAAATTTGAGATGTAGTGCTTTTCCTCAAAGAAGATGGAGAGGGCTGAAATTCAAGGTATTAAGGCATTGTTATAACTTCCAGACTAATGGCCATCGACACTTGGAATGCTCTGTCTGGAGTCACAAAAAATATGTGCTTTGAAATGCTGAAAGTCCTCTGGGCAGAGGGAAGGGAGAGACCTCCATGGGATCTCAAAGCAACATGGGTACTGTTAGTCCATTCTGGAAACCAACAACCTCAATCCAATGGATGGTCCTGCTCCACTGTTGATGATCTGCTGTAATGCCAAAGCTGCCGAATATAGCATCCCATTAACAACTTGTATCAGCCAAGTGGGCAAATGAGTAATAAGGTGCATCCTTCCTTTGTACTACAGAGAACTTCCATGGCTGCCATTCTGAAATAAAAAGGTTGTACACAATGTTCATAGCCAAACAGAGCACTCCACAGTGGACATCATCTTTGAGTATGGAGAGAGCAAGAGCTGCAGATGCTGGAGTCAGAGATAACACAGTGTAGAGCTGGAAGAACACAGCAGGCCAGGCAGCATCAGAGGAGCAGGAAAGTCGACGTTTCAGCTCGGGACCCTTCATCAGGACTGGGGAGGGGGAAGGGAGCTGGGAAATAAATAGAGAGAGGAGGGGTGGGGCTGGGGAAAGGTAGGTGGGATGGTGATAGGTGAATGCAGGCAGGGGGTAGTCGGGATCAGTCAGTTGGATGGGTGGGGTGGATAGGTTGGAAAGAAGACAGACAGGTTGTGTCATGTCAAGGAGGTGGGGATAAGAGGGAGGATTGGACATGGGATGAGGAGATTTTGAACCTGGTGAATTCCATGTTTAGGCCATTGGGCTGCAGGCTCCTGAGGCAGAATATGAGGCGTTGTTCCTCCAGTTTGTTGGTGGCATCATTGTGACACTGGAGGAGGCCCAGGATGAACATGTCACCCAGGGAGTGGGAGGGGGAGTTGAAATGGTTGGCGACTGGAAGGTGTACACATTATAGCGTACCGAGCACAGATGCTCCATGAATTGGTCACTGAATCTGTGCTTGGTCTCACCGATGTGGAGGAGGCCACATCGGATACAGTAGACCAGGTTTGAGGATGTACATGTGAATATGTCAGATTTGGAGAGTTTGTCTTGGGCCTTGGATGGCTGTGAGGAGAGAGGTGTAGGGGTAGGTTTAGCACCTCCTGTGGTTGCAGGGAAAGGTGCCCAGGATGGTGGGGTTAGTGGGGAGTGTGGAGCGGACAAGGGAGTCGCAGAGAGAGCGATCCCCACGGAAGGCAGATCGGGGTGGGGAGGGAAATATATCTTTGGTGGTGGGGTCGGATTGCAGGTGGCGGAAGTGGAAGAAGACGATATGCTGGATGCGAAGGTTAGTGGGGTGATATGTGAGGACCAGGGTGGTTCTGTCTTTATTTTTGTTGGGGGGAGGGGGGGTTGAGGGCAGAAGTGAGGGAAGTGCAAGAGATGCGGTTGAGAGTATTTTGGATCAATGGAGGGAGGAAGTTGAAATAGGAGAACACCTGGGACGTCCAGGAGTGGAACACTTGGGAGCAGGTGAGGCGGAGGGGGAGGAATTGGGAGCAAGGGATCGCATTCTTGCAGGAGGGTGGGTGAGAGGAGGTGTAGTCCAGGTAGCTATGGGAGTCAATGATGCTGGAAATCAAGGTCAGTCTCCCAAGCTCTGGATGCAACTGAAAACTGACTAATCCTATAATCTTCCGACAGCTTGACAAGTGACCTAAGGAATCCAAGCAAAAGAGATTGTATTCCCAAGTTGGCTCCTAACAAAGATGACACTATTGGCCCAGCCTCTACTCTAGAGGTTCTCCTGCAGCATGCCCAATGATGTTCGATATGGAACAAAGGATTCTGTATTTTTAAACTAGCTCTTTTAGTAAAGACTTTTAGGTACGAAATTTCCTGAAACCTAAATAAAATGTACACAGGGAACAATCCCAGTCAAGGGGATGTTAACTCTGAAATCTACTGTGATGTAGAAAGTGTAGGAGGTTCTGAAGCAAAAACTTTCATTAAAAATGAGGCACATATTGATGAAGCCCAGTTCTCAGAACCTCTGATTTTAGTTTCTATCTAGTCAGTCTTCACACGAGGGGTGAAATCTTGATGATTGACCATGATATTCCCAGAGTTTAATTTTGAAGCCAGTATTTGCTACATCACTTCATTCTGTTTCTAACATTGTTTCAATCCAAAACCCTGTGGACCGAGAAGGATGACATAGTGTTAAAACTCAGATCGGACCATGAAGATAGTGAGTGGTATCTGTGTGGTTGTTTGTTCGTCCCTACGAAGATGGTGAGTAAATGGAATGTAACATGTTATTGTTTATCTTGGTGAAAGAGAACCTATTTAGGTGAGGAGTGATTGAGTTGCAGGAGACAGAATTTTCAAACTTTGTTTCTTGCTTTTCCGACTCTGTCGTTGTCCCTTGATAAGCTTGACTGGCGCAAGAATGCTGTCTCACAACAGGTAGTTTACTGCTGGCATTTAATGGAAGTGGTTCATTCACTCACAATTCATCTGACAAAGTTTGCACAAATGCAGAACGTGAGGTATCCTACTATGGCACGCAACATTGTTTCAACTGCTTTAGTGCAACGTTAAATTTAATAATCACATTAAATATTATGGCTTAAGCACTCGCAGCAAGGAATGTCTATTGAGCTCCATATCACGGATCCATATCATGGCTTGTAACATGCTTGAGCTACTTTTGAGTTGGTCTTCCTGTTCAGTGCATTACAGATAAAGTGACCAGCTTCCATTAACTTGCATAAATCTATTCCCTGGAGTCAATAAAGAAAGAAAATATATTTGAAAAGTGGTACTAACAGTAAATATTTGCACTAATGTTTCTACGAGCAGTATTTATCTGACCAGAGAAATAATAACAAAAGAAAATTGGAAAATTAGGATTTTGTTCAACACTTGATCTGCATTTGTGGTTTATAACCTTGAACTTGAACATTGTCTCAATTTATTTCTTGAACTCAAATTCTAAATCCTAACCACTCATTTTCTATAAAGAGTTCTTCCTCATTTTATCATTGGATCTTTGCCAATCACTTTAAATTGTAGTCCCCTGCTTCTGAATCTTTCTGCCAATGGAAGCATTTTCTCTCTATCTATTCTGTCAAGATGCCATCCAATCCCCTGACCCCAACCCACGAATGGTTTTGAACATCTCTATAAATCTCCCGATTTTTTTCTGCTCTAAGAAAAACAATCTCTGCTTCTCCACTATATCTACAAATCCAAAGCTGCACATTCTTAGAACCATTCTTGTAAATTTTTCTACACATTCTCTAAAATCTTCCTTCCTAAAACACAGTGCCCAGAACTGGGCACAACACCCTAGAACTTGCAACGTTGTGATCTGGGAGGAGGGTTGTGATCTGTGAGGAGGATAATGATAGACTATGAAAGGACATAAACTGTTGGAATGAACAAAGGAAGGAAGAACGAGAAGTAACAATATGAAAACAAAGGGTACAACGTAAATGATAATGAAGGAACAGAGAGACCTGGGTATATACATGCACAAACTGTTGGACGCAACAGGGTAGGTTGAGAAAGTGGTTAAAAGATAACAGGATCCTTGGCTTTCTAAACAGAGATCTGGAGTACAAAAGCAAGGGGGTTAGAAACAGAATGTTACAAAACACTGGTTTAGCCTCACTTAGAGCATTGTGTTCAATTCTAGACATTGCACTTCAGGAAGGATGTGAAGGTTTTAGAAAGAGTGAGGAAAAGATTTACAAGAATCGTTTGAGGGTTATAGGACACATTGGAGAGGATATTTTCATAGAATTTCATAGAATTCCTACAGTATGGAAACAGGCCATTCACTCTAATGGGTACACACCGACCCTCTGAAAAGCATCCCCCCCTCAGACCCATCCCTCTACACTCTCCCTGTAACCCTGCATATCCCTTAGCAACCTACCTGATTTACACATCTTTAGACTGTGGGAGGAGACTGGAGCACCCAGCAGAAACCCACACAGACACAGGGAGAACGTGCAAACTCCACACAGACAGCCGCCCGAGGGTGGAATTGAACGCAAGTCCCTGGCACTGTGAGGCAGCAGCACTAACCACTAAGTCACTGTGTCACCCAAACATTTATTTCACCAACATTTTTAAAATATAGAATCCCCACAGTGTGGAATCAGGCCAGTTGGCCCATCGAGTCCACAGCTACCCTCCAACCCAGACCCACTCCCCTATTCCTGCATTTCCCACGGCCAATATAACTAACCAACACATCCCTGTATACTACGGGCAGTTTAGTACAGCTAATCACCTAACCTGCACATCTTTGGACTGTGGGAGGAAACTGGTGCATGTGGAGGAAACCCACGCAGACACGGGGAGAATGTACAAACTCCACACAGACAGTCACCCGAGGCTAGAATCGAACCTGGGTCGTTGGCGCTGTGAGGCAGCAGTGCTAAAAGCATGAGGCACCTAAACAGTGCAGTTAGAAACCGTAGCAGATCTCAGAAGTGCTGAAAAACAGAGTATACCAATTTAATGTAATTGGTAAAAAAACATGGAAAAGTAACAGGAGGCAGGCTTTTTTTTTTTACACAGTGAATATTGAGGATCTCAAATGCACTTCCTGAGAGTATGCTGAAGGCAGACTCAACCATGGTTTTCATAATAACATTGGATAAGCATCACAAAGTAAATTTCCAAGGCTACAGGGAAAGGGCTATGACAGGAGAACTCAGTTATTTTTGCAGCAAACCAGTATGAGCAAGAACAAGAGTTGCTTTAAATATATAAAAAGGAAGACAGCAGCCATAGTGAACATGGGCCCCTTAGAAAACGAGGCCAGGGAAATAATAATAGGGAACCGGGAGACAACAAATGTGTTGAATAAATATTTTGCATCAAACTTCACAGTTAGATTTTCCAAAATTACTAAATAATCATGGATAAAGGGAGGAGAGGAAATTAATACACCAATCATCACTAGAAAAAAAGTGTTTGGGAAACTAATCGGGCTAAAGACAGATAAATCCCCTGGACCCGATGGGATGCATCCAAGAATATAAAACAGAACTAGCTACAGATAGTAGATGCACTGATAGTAATCTTCCAAATATCTTTAGATTCTGGAATAGTCCCAGAAGATTGGAAAACTGTCAACATAACACCTTTATTTGAAAAGTGAAGCAGACAAAAAAAAATCATTATCAGCCAGCTAACTTAACGCCTGTTATTCGGAAAATGTTAGAGTCTATTATAAAAGATGGAATAGCATTTAGAAATACATAATATGGTTAAGCAGAGTTAACATGGTCTCAGAAAGATGAAACCTTGTCTGACAAACTTACTAGAATTCTTCAAGGAGGTAACAAGCAGGGTAGATAAAGAGGAAGCAGTGAATGTGATATATTGGGATTTTCAGGTACCACACATTAGAATACATGATAAGATATTATTGTGTTGGAGTATATTAGCATGATTAGAAAATTGACTAATTAATGGAAGACAGAGAGTGGGCACAAGACAGGCATTTTCAAGATGGTAACCTGTAACTAATGGTGTCCCACAGGGGACAGTGCTGTGGCCACAATTATTTACAATATATATTAATGGTGATAAAAGTGAATGTACTACAGCCAAGATAGCAAATCACAGTAAAGTAGGTGGTAAGGCAAGTGGTGAAGATGACACACAGCCTTCAAATGGATATAGACAAATTAAGTAGGTGGGCAAAACCTTGGCAGATGAGATACAATGTGGGAAAAGTAGGGGGGGTACAATGGTGTACAAAAGCAGTGAGATTTTGCTAAAACTATACAAGGCATTAGTCAGCCCACAGCTAAAATACAGTGAACAGGTTTAGGCCTCGGAGAATGGTCACAAGGCATAGAGTGATTGTCTAATGAGGAGAAGTAGAGTAGGTTGGGGCTGTACTCATTGGAATTTAGGAGAATGAGAACAATTCTTATTGAAACACACAGGATTCTTACGAGGAATTGTAGGGCCTTGAGATATTCAAATTGCTTGAATCTTTGTAGCATAGTAACTGCCAAAATGACATATGGAGTATAAACAGAAATTGTTGGAGAAATTCAGCAGGTCTGGCAACATTTGTGGAGAGGAAAATAAAGGTAAAGTTTATTAACCTTTGTCCTGTACAAGTTTCACTAGACTCAAAACATTGCTTTCCCTCCACATGTGCTGCTAGATCTGTTTGAGCTTCTCCAGCCATGTCTGGTTTTGTTTCAGATCTTTGACATCCACAGTTCTTGTTAATTTAAAATTCTAGGGGTATTTGACAGGGTGGATACAGAAAGACTACTCCCATGTGGAAGAGTCTAGGACCAGATGGAATAATCTCAGAATAAGAGGTCATAATTTAAGCCAGAGAGGAAGAAGAATCTGTGAATCTATGCAATATGTGGAATGGACTTTTTATCGCAGGCAATTGATCTTATAATTGCAAGGATTGAATAAGCATTGAGCAGCTGAGAAGAGGATACAGTAGTGACATTAAAACTGTTGTGTACTCTGGAGCCAGCCTTACGGAGTGATAGTACAATTTCTGCTTTGTTATGTTCCTATTTCACTGTTAATCAATTCTGCGCTTCTGGCGTTGCCTGTGACTTACCAACACAGAGGTCTGATGCTTGGGAATTTGCATACATCAAGAAAGAGGCATGTAGCTATTTCTCAAATAAGATGCTACTCTCCTAAAAACCAAGAGAAAATCAGAGGGACTAGTCATTTGAACTTTCACCGTACACTTACAACTTTTGAAGTTCTGTGCCAGGAACAGTTAAGTGAAAGACTTATCCCAAATGGTGCAGGTAATTGAAAAAGTTGAAGTTGAATTGGAATCTTCTCTTACCCCACTATTCAGCAAAGATGTTTGCTGGAATTAGTTAATATAATATAACTCAGATGTGCATCTCCATTATTGAAGTCCAGGCGATTTCCCCAAAGGGAGGAAAGTGAAATGGAAAGTTCAGTGTCAGCTGCTGCCATGCACTTCCTAGAAATGGGTTACAAAGCAGCACCTGCAGAGGCCCTGGGAGAAGGTCATCTAACAGAACAATCAAAGGGAGAGGGGAAAATATTTGAATATGTACTTTGAAAGTGAGCCCAACTTTCAAATGCTCGAGGATTTCAGCTGATGCAAGTTTTAAAAAAGTCATCAACATGGATATTTAAAAAGACCTCATTTATGCTAGAGGTTATGATCATTATGCAGTTACACCAGCAAAATGTACCTGTATTAAATACCTGCAAAACATACCTGTACAATATACCTGTACTTATAGTGCTGAAGTGGCTGTGGAAAATAGATCTCATGAATCCTTGCAGATTTTTCTCACCTCTAGACAGAGGTCTTTCAGAATATAAAAAGCAACTTTAGCGCTGTTTAAGATATTTTTGGAAGAACTCCCAAAAGCAGTTTATTTAGAATTAGTCTTGAATAATACTACTCAACATAATAATTTCAAAGTCAACCCACCGTCTGAATACCCAAGCCACTCAGCATGTAGACAACATCTTCTGTTGAGACATTTCCAGAAGCTCCATTGGCATATGGGCAACCACCAAGTCCAGCGACAGAGCAATCCACGACATTGATCCCCATCTGTATAAAACAGCAGAACTTAATCCATGGCATTATATTTTTTCTCAAATTCATTTACAGAATGTGGGGATTGCTGGTAAGACTTACATTTATTGCCTATTCTCAAATGATTGTTTCCCCAACATCCAGCAGATAGTGACCACTCCCATCATGCCACAGTAAAGACTCCCAACATCCAGCAGTGACCACTCCCAACATCCAACAGTGACCGCGCCCATCATCCCTTAGAGATCACTTCAAACATCCACAGTGACCACTCCCAACATCCAGCAGATAGCGACCACTCCCAACAGCCCACAGTGACCACTCCCAACAGCCCACAGTGACCACTCCCAACAGCCTGCAGATAGGGGCCTCTGCCATCATCCTAGAGTGACCACTCCCAACATCCCACAGTGACCACTCCAAACATCCCACAGTAATCACTCCCAACAACCCACAGGAAGCACTGTCAACATCGAGCAGATAGTGACCATGCCCAACACCCCAGTGACCACCCCCAACATCTAGCAGATAGTGACTACTCCCAACATACCACAGTAACCACTCCCAACATGCTGCAGTGACCACTCCCAACATCCCACAGATAGTGACCACTCCCAACATCCCACACTAACCAGTCCCAACATCCCGCACATAGAGACCACTCTCAACATACCAGTGACCACTCCAACATCCCACAGTAACCACTCCAACATCGCAGAGTGGCCACTCCCAACATCCCACAGTGACAACTCCTAACAGCCCGCAGTGACCACTCCCAAAGTCCCGCAGGTAGTGACCGCTGCCATTATCCCACAGTGACCACTCCCATCATCCTGCCAATCGTGACCACTCCCAACATCTCGCAGTAATCAGTCCCAACATCCCACACTAACCACTCCCAACAACCCGCAGTGACCACTCCCAACATCCACAGTAAC